>OY757544.1:8035212-8085212 GCA_963584105.1 Alviniconcha strummeri
GACCTAAATCATACCGGCGCTCATAAAGTCAATAATACTGTCGGTCAGATGCTGCTGGCCAAGCGTATGGGTAAAACCCGAATTATAGCTGAAACCGGCGCTGGACAGCATGGTGTGGCAACAGCGACTGTGGCTGCACGTTTAGGACTGGAGTGCGTTGTTTACATGGGTGCTGAGGATATTCAGCGCCAGGCGCTTAATGTGTATCGTATGAAACTGCTGGGAGCTCGGGTAGTTTCCGTTGAATCCGGTTCTAGAACCCTGAAAGATGCGCTTAATGAAGGCATGCGTGACTGGGTTACCAATATTGATAAAACTTTTTATATTATCGGTACGGCAGCCGGCCCTCATCCTTATCCCGCCCTGGTACGGGATTTTCAGGCCATTATCGGTCGTGAAACCAGGCAACAGATCATAGAACATGAAGGCCGTTTTCCCGATGCACTGGTGGCCTGTATAGGCGGCGGTTCCAATGCTATCGGCCTGTTTTATCCTTTTGTGGATGATCAGGAAGTTTCCATGTACGGTGTGGAAGCAGCCGGTCATGGTCTGGAAACCGGTGAACACGCAGCCCCTTTATGTGCCGGTAAACCCGGTGTGCTGCACGGTAATCGTACCTATTTGATGGAAGACAAACACGGTCAGATCATTCCGACCCATTCGGTTTCCGCCGGCCTGGATTATCCTGGTGTTGGTCCTGAGCATTCATGGCTAAAAGATATCGGCCGGGCTAATTATGTGGCCGTAACCGATGAAGAAGCGCTTGATGCTTTCCATGAATTAACCAAAGTAGAAGGTATAATGCCGGCTCTGGAATCCAGTCATGCTGTTGCTTATGTAAAAAAACTGGCACCGACTATGGATAAGGATCAAATTATTGTAGTTAACTTATCGGGTCGTGGCGATAAAGATATCCATACTGTGGCTACTATAGATGGCATTGAATTTTAGACTGGATCTGTTTAAAGAGTATTAGATTAAAGAGCATTAGCATGAGTCGTATAAAAGGCTGTTTTGAACAGCTTAAAAAACAAAATAAAAAAGCCCTGATCCCTTATGTAGCGGCGGGCGACCCTAATCCTGATATTACTGTGGATTTAATGCATGCCATGGTGGACAGTGGGGCGGATATTATTGAACTGGGTGTGCCTTTTTCTGATCCCATGGCTGATGGCCCGGTGATCCAGAAAGCCAGTGAGCGTGCTCTGGTTTACGGTACTTCCCTGACCGATGTACTGGCTATGATTAAAACCTTCAGGGAAAAAAATAATACCACTCCAGTGGTATTAATGGGCTACCTCAATCCTATTGAAATTATGGGTTATAAAACCTTTGCTAAAGCAGCCCAGGAAGCCGGTGTTGATGGTGTTCTGACCGTGGATATTCCACCGGAAGAAGCGGAAGACTA
Source organism: Alviniconcha strummeri (assembly GCA_963584105.1). Taxonomy (NCBI): domain Eukaryota; kingdom Metazoa; phylum Mollusca; class Gastropoda; family Provannidae; genus Alviniconcha; species Alviniconcha strummeri. The sequence continues at coordinate 8,036,621 of OY757544.1, forward strand.
TGTCCCGGCTTTAAAAACACATGATCTGGATCCGGTTTTCCTGCTTTCACCCACGACCACCCGTGAACGAATGCAGCATATCTGCCAGTATGCCAGCGGTTTTATTTATTATGTTTCCGTAAAAGGGGTAACAGGTACTTCTGCTCTGGATACGGATGAAGTCGCGGCTCGTTTAAAAATTATTAATGAAGTCACAGACCTGCCGGTGGGTGTCGGGTTTGGAATTAAAAATGCGGAAACGGCTGCGGCCATTGGTAGGGTTTCTGAGGCTGTAGTAGTGGGTAGTGCCTTGGTCAATCTGGTTGAACAGAATGCTCATAATGCTGACGGCAATGAAAAAATTATTAAAGATATCTCTCAGGTTTTATCGTCCATGCGTACTGCACTGGATGCCTGATTATACACTTAATGTAACTGAACAGATTTATTTTGGCTTAAGGTTACTTTGATTTGGAATAGACTATGAATTGGTTTACACGATTATTACCGTCCATCAGTACGGACGGTGCATCGAAAAAAGGTGTACCGGAAGGTTTATGGGATAAATGTCCGGCCTGTAGTGCAGTATTGTATCGGGTGGAACTGGAACGCAATCAGGAAGTTTGTCCTAAATGTAATCATCACATGCGTATTGGTGCCCGTAAACGTTTAATGAACCTGTTTGACGAGGGTTCAACTACCGAATTATTTGAAAACCTCGAACCGGTGGATGAATTAAAATTCAAGGACTCTAAAAAATACAAGGACAGGATCACGGCTTCTCAGAAGGCTACTGGAGAAAAAGATTCCCTGATTGCCATGGAAGGTAAGATCAATGATTTTCCATTGGTTGCCGCTGCCTTTGAGTTTAAATTTATGGGTGGTTCCATGGGTTCTGTGGTCGGGGAGAAATTTGTCCGCTGTGTTAATCACTGTCTGGATAATGAGCTGCCTTTTGTCTGCTTTTCTGCCAGCGGCGGGGCACGTATGCAGGAAGCCCTGTTTTCTCTGATGCAGATGGCTAAAACCAGTGCCGCACTGGGTAAACTGCGTCGCCGGGGACTGCCTTTTATCTCGGTGATGACCGATCCGACCATGGGTGGGGTATCAGCCAGTTTTGCCATGCTGGGTAATATTAATATGGCCGAACCCAAAGCGCTGATTGGTTTTGCTGGTCCCAGGGTAATAGAACAGACCGTAAGAGAAAAACTTCCGGAAGGTTTTCAGCGCAGTGAATTTCTGCTTGAGCATGGTGCTGTAGACATGATTGTTAGCCGCCATGATATGGGTAAAACCCTGGTCAATGTTCTGTCCATGTTAATGAACAAGGGGGGCTGATCCTGCCCTCTGATCCTGCCAGTTTTACCCAACTGCAGCAATGGCTGGACTGGCAGGAAAACCTGCACCCGTCAGAAATTGAACTTGGGCTGAAACGCCTCAAACAGGTGCTTTATCGCCTGTATCCGCAGTTTAGTCAGTCCGAACAACAGACTGTGGATATGCCTTATACGGTGATCACTATCGCCGGGACCAATGGTAAAGGCTCTACAGTGGCATTGCTTGAGTCGATACTGACCCAGGCCGGTTATAAGGTCGGCACTTACACTTCCCCCCATTTTCAGCAATACAACGAACGGATCCGCATTAATCAGGTTCCTGTTGCCGATCAACTGATTTGCGATGCTTTCAGTCGTATTAATCATAGCCGTGATAATGTTTCCCTGACCTATTTTGAATTTGGTACCCTGGCGGCTATTGAGATCTTTTACCGGCAGCAATGCGATATTGTTATTCTGGAAGTAGGACTGGGTGGCCGACTGGATGCTGTTAATACCATAGAACCTGATATTGCCTTTGTTTCTACTGTGGATTTTGATCATCAGGACTGGCTGGGTGATGACCTGGACAGTATTGCCCTGGAGAAAGCCGGTATTTATCGAAACAATAAACCGGCCATTTACGGTGATGAGCCGTTAATTACCAGCATTGCTGAAAAAGTAACGGAGGAAGCGCTGGAATTTTACCAGTTCGGTAAGGATTATAACTATCGGCTCAGGGAGCAGCAGTGGGACTGCCTGCCTGCTGACAGCAGTCGTTTTGAGCCATACTATAACCTGCCTTTACCTTCTCTTGGCGGTCAGATACAGCTAAAAAATGCCGCCAATATGCTGTTTATTCTGCAGTTAATCCGTTCACAATGGCCAGTGAGTCAGGCTGAAATCAAGCAGGGTTTATTAACAACGACGCTAGCCGGTCGTTTTCAGATCCTTAAAACTGAACCGCTGGTCATTGCGGATGTCGCACATAATGTGCAAGCCACCAGGGTTCTGAGAAAGACTCTGCAGGAACTGTCAGTACCCGGTAAATGGCATATTATTGTGGGCATGCTTAAAGACAAGGATATTGCCAGCGTACTGCTTGAGCTAAAAACGGTGGCTGAGAGCTGGAGCATTATTGAACTGGATACACCACGAGCCATGCCGGCTGAAGTTATTAGAACAATCGTTAAGGAACAACTGGGGCAGGGTTCAGAAACACATTGTTTTGCAGACTTTAAGCAGGCATATCAGCACTATAATGAGTATAATAATAAGTTGCAAACCAGCAGAGGTTATCAAAACAATCTGCTTGTTTTTGGTTCTTTTTTTACAGTGTCTGAGGCTTTACGGTTTTTTGGTGAATAATATGATTAACGATGGTTATGTTTTTAGAGCAGTTTCAAGAGCGGATTTATAAGCGCTATGATTAAAGAACAGACGGATGTTAATATAAAGCAGCGCCTGATTGGTGCTATTGTTCTGGTCTCACTGGGCGTTATTATTATTCCCTTATTGCTCAATAGCGGCAGTGATTCTCAATATGCACTTTACTCGCAACAGGCGATTTACGGCAGTAATATCCCGCCGCTGCCGGCTGAACTCAATAAAAAACTACCTGAAATTGCACCCATTAAAAATGTACCACCACCAGAGGCCGTTGAATCCATACCGGTGGAACGTGTGCCGATGGTTAAAAAAACGATTAAACAGGTGACCCAGGAAAACCTTAAAGTGGTTACCCGTAAAATTACTTTCAGCAAGACGGCAAAACCGGCTAAAGTGGTACCTGCAGAAAAGTTTAAATCTGCCAGCAAACCTAAAAGCAAAACAATTAGCCAGGCCTATACCTTACAGATTGCCAGTTTCAGCAATAGCAAAAATGCCTTTACTTTGCGTGACAAGTTAAGAAAAAAAAGCTTTAAAGCCTATATTGAATCGGTTAAAACCTCAAAGGGTAAAATCTACCGCCTGCGGGTTGGCCCTTATCTGAAGTATGAGCAGATAGTATCCATCCAGAAAAAAATAGAAAAACAGTTCCAGTTAAAGAAAACCATTATTGTTAACTATAAAACCTGAGTATGGTAATATAACCTGCTTATAAAATGATTGAGAATAATAAGTGTCACTCATCTGGCCTGATTATATTATTATTGTCTTAATTGCCATCTCTACGGTAATTAGCATCGTGCGGGGTTTTGTGCGCGAGTCTATGGCGCTGGCCGGCTGGGTGTTGGCTATCTGGATGAGCTTGATATACATGCACTCCATGGCTATCTTTATCGGCCCTTATCTTAATTTACCACCGTCTATTCTGGCAATGGTGGCCTTTGCTATATTATTTATTATCACCCTGATACTGTCTGCTCTGGTAGGCAATATGATTGGTTCGCTGGTGGACAAAACTGGTCTGTCCGGTACTGATCGGGCCATTGGCATGTTATTCGGCATCGCCCGGGGCATCCTTATTGTCGGGGTGCTGGTACTTCTGGCTGGCTTTACGCTGGTACCCCAAGATCCCTGGTGGAAGGAATCGATTTTAATTTCTCATTTTCAACAACTCGCAGAGATGATGAAGGCTTACCTGCCTCCGGATCTCGCTGCAAAAATTCATTACTAACTGGGTATAAACATTATGTGTGGCATTATCGGTATTGTTGCAAAGTCCAATGTGAATCAGGATCTTTATGATGGTTTAACAGTATTACAGCATCGTGGGCAGGATGCTGCAGGTATTGTTACCTATGATCATAATCGTCTGCATTTGCGTAAGGATAACGGACTGGTCAAAGATGTGTTCAGCTCCATTGATATGCTTCGCTTACAGGGTAAAATGGGGATAGGGCATGTGCGTTACCCGACGGCAGGAAGTTCCTCATCAGCAGAAGCCCAGCCACTGTATGTTAATTCACCCTATGGTATTGCTCTGGCTCATAACGGCAATTTAACCAATGCCGAAACGCTTAAGGAAGAAATTTATAATGAGGATTTAAGACACCTCAATACCGACTCGGATTCTGAAGTTCTGCTGAATATTTTTGCCCATGAAATTCAGACACTGCACAAATTAAGGATTAATGAAGAAGATGTCTTTAATGCCATCAACCGAGTACATAAACGCTGCAAAGGTGCTTATGCCAGTGTGGCCATGATCAGTGGCTATGGCATTGTCGGTTTCCGGGATCCCAATGGAATTCGTCCTATTGTCTATGGTAAGCGCGAAACCAGTGAGGGCGTAGAATACTGTATTGCTTCAGAAAGTGTGGCCCTGGATGTACTGGGTTTTGAACTTATTGATGACATTAAACCCGGTGAAGCGGTGGTTATTACTGCCAAAGGTGAAGTATTTAAACACCAGTGTTCCGATCATCCCAGATACTCTCCCTGTATTTTTGAACACGTTTATTTTGCGCGACCTGATTCTATTATAGATAATATATCTGTTTACAAGGCTCGCCTGCGTATGGGTGAGAGACTGGCTAAAAAGATTAAGAAAAAATACCCTAATCACGATATTGATGTGGTGATCCCGATCCCTGATACCAGTCGTTCTTCGGCACTGGAACTGGCTAATACCTTGGGTGTGCGCTATCGGGAAGGTTTTATGAAAAACCGTTATATCGGCAGAACCTTTATTATGCCCGGCCAGAAACAACGAAAAAGCTCAGTCAAACAAAAGCTCAATGCCATGGAGCTGGAGTTTAAGAACCGTAATGTTCTACTGGTGGATGACTCAATCGTTCGGGGTACCACCTCCAACCAGATTGTTAAAATAGCCAGGGATGTCGGTGCCAGAAAAGTGTACTTTGCATCTGCCTCTCCAGCAGTTAAATACCCTAATGTCTATGGCATTGATATGCCTTCTGTTGATGAGTTTGTAGCACATGGACGAACGACTGAAGAAATTGCCAGAGAAATCGGAGTTGACTGGCTGATTTATCAGGATCTAAAAGATTTAATCCGCTCCTGTCATAGGGGCAATAAGGAAATAACAGAATTTGACTGTTCTGTTTTTGACGGTAAGTATGTTACTGGTGACATTGATGAAGATTACCTAGCAGCGGTTGATAAACGGCGTAATGATAATGCCAAACAGCATAAATATGCCCGGGAAAATGAGATTCTTGGGATCCATAACAGTTAATCAACGTGAGCGCCAATTAATCCCACATTGATCTGCTACCCCGCCTACTGTAACGCCTGAATTTTTTCAGCACACAGCCAGGGCAGTAAATCATCAAATGCTTCAGGCTCTGCATGACGCCCCAGCCTGGGTAACTCTGTCAGAATGTAACGGATATAAGCAAACGGCTCCGGTTTTATTGGCTTTAGCCGTTTCAATTAAACTGAAAAGCATCGCACTGGCCATAGCACCATTGGGTGTCTGACTGAACAGCCAGTTTTTTCTGCCAATCACAAACGGTTTGATGCGCCGTTCGGCGGCATTATTATCAATCTCCGGATGACTATCTTCAATGTAGCAGGTTAACTGAGTCCATTGATTTAAAGCATAATGAATGGCCTTGCCCTGAAGCTGTTTGGGCGGTACCTGCTCAGCGGATTTATCCAGCCATTGCTTAAACTGATTTAATATGGGCTGACTTTTCTTTTGACGAACCAGATAACGCTGCTCTGCACTCATGGTTTTGCACTGCTTTTCAATGGCATACAGTTTGGCAATGGTGTTAAGTGCCATATGAGCCTTGCCGGGTTTCACGTTTTTACCCTTAAGGGCTTTAATCACCTCATCAAACTTACGCCGGGCATGAGCCCGGCAACCGACAGAGACAATGCCACTTTGCGGGGTACACACCTGGGCATAACCACTATAGCCATCGGTTTGAAGATATTGACCTTTAAAATCCTGCAGGTAGTTTTTGGCAAACAGCCCACTGCGCCCGGGCTGATAATCATAAATAGTTCGACCTGAATAAATCATAGCACATTGATTTATAAGGAAATATTGGCGAATTATGGGTGTTAAATTTGCAGGTTTTTGGTAAAATAAGCCTTATTACCTTGCAAATTTCCAGACCAGAATGAAGCCAAAGAAACAGCCAAAAATACCTCAGGAAGACCTGTTCAGGATGCGCCTTGAAAACATGCTGGACATAAACCATGAGTTGATTAAGTTATCAAAACACATAGACCGGGAAAGTCCTGATAAAGAATGGGGTGCTCTGTTTGTATCCACTAAAGGTGCTCCTGCCATACGCACTCGATTGATTGCAGGATTGCATTACCTGAAACACCTTCATGATTTATCAGATAAACAGGTAGTAAAAGGCTGGACAGAAAATCCGTACTGGCAGTATTTCTGTGGTGAAGAATACTTTCAGCATAAAATGCCTATACACCCTACGACCATGACCAAATGGCGTAACCGGCTGGGTAAATCAGGCAGTGAAAAATTACTGATTGAAACCATTAAAGCCGGACTAAAGAGTAAAACCATAAAGCCCGGTAGTTTAAAGAAAGTCACGGTAGATACTACCGTACAGGAAAAGAACATCGCTTTTCCAACCGATTCAAAGCTCCTGAACAAAGCCAGAGAAAACCTGGTTAAACTGTCCAAAGAGCACGGTATTAAACTGCGCCAGAACTATAATCGGGTTGGGCCGCAATATGTACTAATGGCCAGTCGTTATGCACATGCAAAACAGTTTAAACGCATGAAGAAAATGAACAATAAACTGAAATCCCGTTTAGGTCGTGTTAAACGGGATATTGAACGACAACTGCCCAACTATTCTGTTGATATTCAGTCTCTGTTTGAAGTAGCTCTAAAACAGGCTCAGAAACTGATTGAGCAGGAGCAGCACAGTAAGAACAAGCTTTACAGTTTACATGCTCCTGAAGTTGAGTGTATCAGTAAAGGCAAAGCTCATAAGCCTTATGAATTTGGAGTTAAAACCAGTATCGCGGTAACTAACAAGGAAGGCTTTGTTATTGGTGCTCAAAGTTGTCCGGGCAATCCTTATGATGGACATACCTTGCTGCCACAACTGGAACAGATAAAACAGTTTACAGCCGTACAACCGGAACAGTGCTTTGTTGACCGGGGTTATCGTGGACATGAAGTAAAAGACACTAAAGTTTTTATCTCAGGTCAGAAGCGAGGCGTTACCCGAAGTATTAAAAAGGCATTAAAACGGCGCAGTGCGATTGAGCCTGAAATTGGTCATATGAAAAATGATGGCCGTTTAGACCGCTGCTACCTCAAAGGCACAGTCGGTGATGCCATTAATGTGGTTATGGTAGCCGCTGGACATAACTTAAGAAAGAGCCTCAATAAGCTCCGGCTTTTGTGGCTCAAAATTATTTCCGGTTTGATGGGGTCTTTTATCAAACCGGGGCAATCAGCTGCTTTAAACCTGGCTTGATGTCAGGCTTAAAACGGTATTATTCAGGTTGAACTAAATAATAACAGGTGGAGATACACCGCTACTGCCGCTTTGGTACAACCACATATAAGACTGACTTTGTGCCTTTCTTCCCGGTTCATTGAGCACCTGAACCGGAGTTTCATCGGCCTGGATAATGGATTGCTGTAACTGATAATGAATAAGTTGTTGCAACAGAGGTTGACTTAGTTGGGCTGTTTTTATCATCCGGTTAGCCATGCTGGTGCGGTTAATATCAATATTCAGACGTTTAAATATGACTTCCTGTCGATACAGGGGTAAGGCATCGGTATATCTGGCAACGGCAATATGGGCCAGTAAGCCAGGTGATGCAATACTCTTTTCAATGGGCTGAGCCGGTTCAGGCGCTGTTTTAATGCCATTGTCACACTGACGGCAGGCGTATTTGACCCGAATGTGTTCTATAACTTTAATCTGCGCCGGAATGATATCCGGTTGTTCAGAGGTGTCTTCTCCGATTTCATGCAAAGCATGACCACAGCCGCAAACCTGCTCGCTTTTGGGTAATTCGTAACGAATTTGCTCTCCGGGCAGGTCTTTGGGTAAGGGTTTGCGACCGGGCTTTTTCCGGGTATAGGTAATGGTGATTTGAGCAGAGTCTGCTTCTGTATCATCCTGATGGGTATGTTCTTCTTCCGCTATAATGCTTTCGGCTTCATTAAACAGCTCGGCCTGTGTATCGGGCTTTTCAGAAGAACGACCAAAGCGTTTATGTTGTAACAGGTTAAACTGCTCTTCATAAAACCGGACTTTGGTTTCTAAATCCACTATCCTGGATTGCAGTTGAGCAATGGTTTTGTCGGTTGATGCGGCAGTGGATTTCATGGGCTGCATTGTACTACAGCAAGTATAATGTTTCACCGTTAAATCAATGCATCACCTTGTTTTTGTTTGGTTTTTTCTGCGCTTGTTCAAGACTTCATCCGTAGTTTTGTCAGCCAATATGCGTATAGTTCAGTCGGGGGTGAGCCTGAACTTTTTCAATGTTTAAGCCATCCGGAAGCCAGTTTAATTCCCGCTGAGTTAAACTGACAGAGGTCTGTCCCCTTAACTCAGGCCATTTAAAGCGCCCCTTTTCCAGACGCTTATAATACAGCCAGAAACCATTATTATCCCGGTGCAGAATTTTAAGTTTATCCCGGCTACAATTACAAAAGACAAACAGGCTGGCGCTGAAAACATCCTGCTGCAGAACTTCAGAAACCAGCAGGCTTAATCCGTTTATGCTCTTTCTCATATCGGTGGCACCACAGGCCAGGTAAACCTGAGTGTTTTGATTAACACGCAACATTAAGCTATTTCAGTAAAGACAGTACTTGCATAAAGGTTGGCTGCTCAAAGCCTGGCTGGATTTCCAGACTTAAACCATTGGGCAGGTTTAAAATCAGACCTGAAACGGTCTTATCCTGAACAACCTGCACCGGTATTAAGCTCTCACTATCATCTGACTGCCTCAGAAATTTGGCTTTGTAGTAACTGAACATATGGGTTTTAAGGTTGTGCTGCTGACAAGTATTGCTTCTGAGTCAGGCCGCTGGACTGCCAGACGTACAGGTGGGTGCGCATTTCTTCATCTAGTTTGAAGGATTTTAAGGGGTGGGGGTAGGTGGGATTATTTGGCGCTTACGTTTAACCAGGTTTTCTCTGGCTTTGTTCAGGAGCTTTGAATCGGTTGGAAAAGCAATGTTCTTTTCCTGTACGGTAGTATCTACCGTGACTTTCTTTAAACTGCCGGGCTTTATGGTTTTACTCTTTAGTCCGGCTTTAATGGTTTCAATCAGTAATTTTTCACTGCCTGATTTACCCGGCCGGTTACGCCATTTGGTCATGGTCGTAGGGTGTATAGGCATTTTATGCTGAAAGTATTCTTCTCCACAAAAATATTGCCAGTACGGATTTTCTGTCCAGCCTTTTACTATCTGTTCAGAGTACGAATGGCAGGAGCACCTTTAGTGGATACAAACAGAGCACCCCACTCTTTATCAAGACTTACCCAGTCTATGTGTTTTGATAACTTAATCAACTCATGGTTTATGTCCAGCATGTTTTCAAGGCGCATCCTGAACAGGTCTTCCTGAGGTATTTTTGGCTGTTTCTTTGGCTTCATTTTGGCCTGGAAATTTACAAGGTAATAAGGCTTATTTTACCAAAAACTTACAAATTTAACACCCATAATTCGCCAATATTTCTTTATAAATCAATACCATATGTTTTATTCAGAGTGGACTAAATAAATCAGGTTAGATGATATAATAATAGATTATCATAGGTATGACCTTTAGGAGTTGAAATGAAGCCAATTTGATGATCAAATAGTTGTTATTCAGGCAATTATTCATCAACAAAAAGGGTTCAAATGAAAAGAACCCCATTATCAAAAAAACTAAAAGTCGTATTGAGTGAAAAGAAACTTAATAAACCGGGCAAAAACATAGGTTTCTCCCAACGATTAAGACAGATAGCCCCTTTTCAGCTAATAGTGAGTATGATTACGGCTATGGGTGATAAAGAGACAAGGCATTTTTCGGAAATTCATCGTTACTTTAACCAGTTAACGAATAAAAATGTCCGTTATAAGCCCTTTCATAATCAACTAGCAAAACCTGAATTTGCGCAATTGATGAGAGATGTTGCAGATAAAGTTTTTAATCACCGGGTAAATACAAAACTGAAATGTAATCATCCGGTTCTGGCCAGTTTTGATAAATTACTGATCCAGGATGGCAGTTCATTTGCTATCCATAAGGCACTGAAAAAGAATTATCCCGGGCGATTTACAGCAATTAGTCCGGCAGCCGTGGAATTGCATGTCACCTACGACTTAAAAACCAGAGGCATAGAAAAAAGCACACTGACACCGGATAGTTTTTCAGAACGAGCAGAATTACCAGAAGCTCATGAACTGGAAAATCAGTTATTATCAGGTGACCGTGGCTACTATTCAGGCCAACTGATTAATGAAACAGATGACCATGGTGGGTATTATATTTTACGGGCGATGAGACTTTCCAGGATAGCGGTTCACCGGGCCACCAGAGAAGATGGGAAAGTGGTTAGCAAGAGAACGAAATCCTTGTCTGATTTGTTAAAATCTCTGCCAAAACGACAATTAATTGATATGGTTGTGGAAATTGATGCCAGAGAAACAAGGCTTATTGCAATCTGGAGTCCCAAAGGAAAAAGGCATACATTTTTGGTTACAAATCTGAATGCAGAACAGTTTTCAGCAACACAAATCAGCCAGTTATACCGCTTACGCTGGCAGATTGAGTTGTTATTTAAAGAGTGCAAGTCTCATAATAACTTGCAGGTGTTCCAAACCAGTAATTGCGCATTGATGGAAGCTTTGGTTTGGAGCAGTTTAATCGCGACGATTCTGAAACGATTTATATGCAGTAGCATAGAACAATTTTGCCAAATGGAGATGTCAACGTTGACGGTCTCCAAAACAACCGTTTAGTGGTGGTATTCATTATTGGAATCCATTGTTAACCATAAACGAAAACAATTAACGGATGTGCTTGAAAGAACATATTTTTTCCTGAAAGAAAATGCTGGCAGAGCTCATCCTAAACGAAATAAGTCTACTGGACTTTATCAGTTCGGTGTAGAACCTAATTATGGAGTTACATCCTGATGGGTAATCTATTGAAACGAAATGATAAAATCCTTAAAGACATACCTATGAATAGATCATAGATAGTGATTATTCACAGATATTCTTGTTTAATTTAGGATTATACCGGCCAGAAAGCTCAATTTATGACCCCAGACGAATATTGTCAGGAAAAAACCCAGCAAAGCAGCTCCAGTTTCTATTACAGTTTTCTATTCCTGACCCCGCAGCAGCGTCAGGCTATGACCGCCCTGTATGCCTTTTGCCGTGAAGTAGACGATGTGGTGGATGAATGTTCTGATCCACAGGTGGCTGCCAGCAAATTGAACTGGTGGCGTCATGAAGTTAATGAACTCTTTAATGGTCAGCCTAATCATCCCGTTGCCAGAGCCTTACAGAACAGTATCAAACATTACCCATTGCAACAGGATTATTTTCAGGAACTGATAACAGGCATGGAAATGGATCTGCACACCAGCCAATATCCTGATTTTAATGCGCTTTCACTTTACTGCTATCGAGCCGCCGGTGTAGTGGGTTTATTAACCATTGAAATCCTAGGTTACCAGAATAAGCAGACCATAGAATACGCCAAAAAACTGGGAACCGCTTTACAGTTAATTAATATCCTGCGGGATGTTAAAGAAGATGCTCTGCGTGGTCGATTTTACATCCCTCAGGATGAGCTAAAACGCTTTGAGCTGTCAAATAATGATCTGGCTACCGGTAAAAGCAGCACCAGAACTCTTGAACTGTTCAAATTTCAGGCTCAACGAGCAGAGCAGTTCTATCAGGATGCCTTCAAGGCACTGCCGCCTGAAGATCGTTATGCTCAGCGTACCGGTATTATTATGGCGGAAATTTATTACACCCTATTAAAAAAAATACAGCACAAAAACTACCCAGTTCTGGAACAGAGAGTGAAAGTGGCCAAACTAAAAAAACTTTGGATAGCCTGGCGTACCGCCCGCCGTGAATACCGTTTAAACCTCAAGAAGCAGCCTTGAGCCAGGAAAATAAAAGCCATGAACCAAGACAGCCAGACGTGCTCTTCAACCGTACATATTATCGGTGCTGGCTGGAGTGGACTGACCTGTGCCGTAACTCTCGCCCAGGCCGACATCCCAGTTCAGCTTATTGAAGCGGCACCCCAGGCCGGCGGTCGTGCCAGAACCGTTCAGTACAGAAAAAGTTTTCCTGATACCCTGCTCGATAACGGCCAGCATATTATGCTGGGTGCCTATCACCACACTTTAAAACTGTTTAAACAACTGGGTATTAAGGAACAGGATGTTTTACACCGACAATCCTTAAATCTGGTTTTATATTCACCCCACTCTCCTGTTATCCAGCTAACAGCACCCGCACTACCAGCACCACTGCATCTAATTATTGCCATGCTGACATTTAAAAATATTAGCTTAAAAGACCGTTTAAAACTGGTTTTAATGTTAGTACGGATCCGTATAAAACAGTTTATACTAACGGAAGACTGCTCAGTGGCAGAACTTTTGAACCATTATTCTCAATCTCCACTACTCATTGAAGCCTTATGGGAACCCTTATGCCTGGCCACCATGAACACCCCCATAAAAGAAGCTTCTGCCCGGGTTTTCCTTACGGTTCTGGAAAAAAGCTTTAACCACAGCCGACAGGATTCGGATTTATTATTTTTTAAAAGCAATCTGTCTTCTGTATTTGTAAATAAGGCACTCAATTATATCCGTCAGCATCAGGGTGAAATCCTGTTCAATCACCGGATTAAAAATATTGAACTGCAAACTGATACACTTTCTTCGAATACCTTTATCATCCATACCAGTAAGCAGACAATAAAGTCCAGCACTCTGGTACTAGCAACACCGGCTTATATTACTGAAAAACTGCAAGGCCAGATTTTTAACCTGAAACCGGAACAAAGCAAACTGAAATTTACTTACCAGCCTATCTGTACCATCTATCTTCAGTATCCGGAACACATTAAATTTGAGCAGGTTATGACCGGTTTTTTTGGTATCTTAAGTCAGTGGGCCATTGATCATCGTATTAATAAGCAACCCGGTCTAATTGCAGTGGTTATCAGCAGTTCGGGCAGACATCTGCAGCTTCCTGAAGAACAACTTGTGGACACCATTCATAATGAACTGAAACTGGTACAGTCGGATTTACCTTTATGGCAGGACTACCAAGTGGTTATAGAAAAAAAAGCCACCTTTAACTGTACGGTTAATATTAATACTATTCGCCCGGACTTTAAGACCTCTCACAAACAATTATTTCTTGCCGGAGACTATACCCGTACGGACTATCCGGCAACACTAGAAGGGGCTGTTATAAGTGGAATGCAGGCAGCACAGCATATTATTGAACAGCGGAAACGGTAAAGTACTTTACCCACTATCAAAATATGTCTAAAATCTTTTATTCATACATCATAGATCTTAAAGGAAATTATCAATGTACGATTACTCTGCACCTGAACAATTATTAAAGGATCGTGTACTTCTTGTTACCGGTGCAGGTGACGGCATTGGTAAGGCCGCTGCCAAAGCCTATGCCCAGCATGGTGCTACCGTTATATTACTGGGCAAAACCATAGAAAAACTGGAGCATGTTTATGATGAAATTGAACAGGCCGGTAATCCTCAGCCTGCTATTTATCCCATGAACCTTGAAGGTACCAGTGCAAAAGACTACCAAGACATGCAGATGACTCTGGATAAAGAGTTTGGACATCTGGACGGTATTCTGCACAATGCTGCACTGTTAGGCAGCCTGATGCCCATTAGCCAGTATGATATGGAACACTGGTCAAAGGTAATGCAGGTTAATCTTAATGCACCCTATATGCTAACCCGAATGTGCCTACCATTACTGGAAAAATCCGATGCTGCCTCTGTGGTGTTTACAACCGATGATGTGGGAATTAAAGGTAAGGCCTATTGGGGTGCCTATGCCATCAGCAAGGCGGCCACTAATAATATGATGCAGATCCTGGCCGATGAAATGGAAGCCAATACCAATATTCGCTTTAACTGCATTAACCCCGGCAAAGTGGCAACCACTATGCGCTCCAAGGCCTACCCTGGAGAAAACCCCAATACCATTGCCCAACCGGCAGATATTATGAATGCTTATTTATACTTAATGGGAGTGGACAGTAAAGATATTAATGGTCAGATTATTAATGCTCAATAATAGCTTTGAAGTTTAAAATAATGGTAACTACTCAGCGTGTTTAGATTTTGTGCCAGTTCAAGGCATTTTCGCACGGAAAATGTGAGCGTATATCAATACGTGACCATTTGAGTACGAAAATAACGCCGAAATGGTGCAAAAGATGAATATGCTGAGTAGTTACAATTAGTGAACCGTGCAAAGCTGTGAAATATCCTGCTTGAACATATCATGGATTAAAATAGGTTTTTCTACACCAAAGCCCTGGGCATAATCCACACCCAGCTCTTTAAGCACCTGCAGAATATCATCATTTTCTACATATTCAGCGACGGTTTTCATGCCCAGAAAATGTCCAATTTCGTTAATGGATTTAACCATGGCACGGTCTTTAGGATTATTGACGATATCTTTAATAAATACCCCGTCAATTTTAAGGTAATCTACGGGCAGGTTCTTTAAATAGTTCAACCTGAATAATCAAATCCCGGGTCAGATGTCGGCGTACAGAAAGAGAGGCGCTTTTGTTTACGGGGGTATCTATGGATACTGGATTTTCAGACATAGCTGTATTGTCGTTATTTGACCTCTAGATATCAAGAAAAATTTGGCAGCAGGAAATTATCAGGGAAAAAACGGGCATAATAAACCACGCCAGAGCATGTTGAATTTATCCTGGCGGGTTAAACGGGGACGCAGGTAGATATTATCGGTGTTTTGTTCCAGTTTTCTTAATACAGACATGCCTCCATGGTAAATAACCCCGATTTCGACGGCAAAGCGGCCGGACAGGTTTTTACATAAGGGCTGCCCCTCAACATATATAGAACGGGCCCGCTGCAGCTGGAGTTTAAGCAGTTCCCGGGTATATTCATTATTAATTTTTTGTCTTAGATCAGAAACACTGACGGATAGCTGACTCATTTCATCCACAGGCAGATAGAGGCGATCATTTTCATCAATGTCCTGAGCAATATCTTGGTAGAAATTGATCAGCTGCAGTCCGGTACAAATGGCATCAGAATAGTTCAGGTTTGCATTATCTGCACTGCGGTTAAGATAAAGCAGAATTCTGCCGACCGGGTTAGCGGATAAGGTACAGTAGTCCAGTATTTCAGAAAAGTTGTTATAACGGGTTTTTATGACATCCTGCTTAAACGCTTTAAGCAGATTATAAAAAAGGCTGACAGGAACCTGAAAACGATTAATAACATCATTCAGGGCAATAAATACTGGATTAGTGGATATTAGACCAGCCTGTATTTTGTCCAGTTCCTCTTCAAAATCAATTAACAGGGCTAATCTTTCAGATTCTGTGTGCTCACCTTCATCAGCAAAATCATCCGCACTGCGGGCAAAGGCATACACGGCACTGACAGGATAACGCAGGTCTTTTTTCAGTAGCCGTGAAGCAACAGGGAAGTTTTCATAATGGCTGCGGGCCATAGTCATACAAAATTGATAAGCTTCTAGAAACTGTGTGTCGGGAGCATGCATTTGTTGTGATTTTGCCGTTAAAATCAGGGCAGGAGCATACTTTGATCAAAATTTAACCAAATAATAATTTGGCCCGCATATTATCATCCCATGCTACCCGTTTTAGCTTACCTTTCATACTGTCTTTAACAGGAGACAGTTTAGCGATATTAAGCGCAAAACGTCGAAACAATGCCATATTCTCAGGGCTGTCTCCTGTTCGTATTCTTGAATCATCTTCTTTAAAAACAACATCTAACACCCAGTGCTGACTATTTTCTATGTGCCAGTGACGCCTTATCTTCCGGGCGATATTCTCTACATCATCCTTCAATGAACTGATGTAACAGGAATATTCAGTCCGTTCTTTATCCTGGCTCTGTACCTGCCTTTTGACTTCAATAACACTGTGTAAGCCTTGCCATGATTGTGCTGATTCAATCCAGTCGGTGACATCCAGCCGGATATAGCAACGCCGTTCAATACGACCATGTCCTTTATCCACTTCCTCATAAGACTGACTACTAATGGTTTCCGGTTCATCCCGTTTTATCTTATGAAACCAGGCTTTAATTTCCTCATAAAGTGTTTTCTGGTTATTTTTAATCTGGATGACATAGTCAGCCTGCTGTTTTCTTAATGTGGACACCGTCTCTTTCTGGCAGTGCATCGCATCCAGGGTGACACAACTGTCTTTTTACCTGCAGAACGGCTTTGATAAACCACCAGACCACTGTTAACCGCCATTACAGAAAGCAGGTGTAAAGCCGTCATTTTATCCACGTTATAATGGCTTCTTCTTAAGGTTTTACCATCAATAGCCAGATGTTCATGACCTTGTTTTTCCCTTACGCTATTTAGTCAGCTAACAAAACAATCCAAGCGGTTATCTGGCGATAAACTCCCTATAATTCGGGCTATTGTATGGTGCTGGGGTATACCTTGTTTGAATGCACGGTATTTTCTTAACCACTCCAGCTTTGATTCACCAAAGCGTTGAATGTCTTTCCAGCCTTCTGCTCCACATAAAATAGCCACCAGGGTTAAAAATACTATATCCAGTAATTCGTACCCGATGTTTATATCTGTTCGGCCGTCTTGTAGTGATTTAAAATGAGGGTCAAAGTTCATCAGAGTACCCAAATGCTTACTTTAAAGATCTGAGCCTCATCTTTCAAGTTAGTTCAATTTAATTTCTGGTTGCTTTTTGAGCAAAGTATGATCCGGCCCTGCTGTTAAAATAAAGAAATGTGTCTATATCTTTAATAAAATCTAAATATACTTTAAACTACAGATAATAACTATTAGAACTATAAAATCCATTTGATGCAATCCGGAACTGAGAAAATTTTCCCGTATCTTCCGGTATTCTGACTAATATAATACCTGTGATTTACAGGTGAGGTAACAACGATGAAAGATTTATTATTAGGCTTTTTAATTGGGGGAATTATCGGTCTGTGGATTGGAGTTAATCTGGGCAAGGATCAACCCATTATATCTAACCCTTTTGGTGATAGCCCCCGTATGCAGGAAATGGATAAAAAGTTTCAGCAAATACAGAAAGATGCCAGTGAAAAAAGTAAAGAACTCTACAATGACACCAAACGTGCAGTAGACGATGCACTGGATTAAGCTATTTCTTAATACTTAACACTTAACCCTCACAAAAAATCCTTTATTTCCCGTGGATGCTCAATCAGGGCATCCACTCCCCAGGTCCGGGGATCATCATCAGCTTCAATATAACCAAACAGGGCGCCCAAGGTTTTCATTCCCGCCCGCTTTCCGGCAATAATATCCCGCTCGGCATCACCCACATAAAGACATTGATCCGGCGGACAGTTTATTTCCCGGCAGGCATGAAACAGGGGCTCAGGATGAGGTTTGCGTTCACTGGTGGTATCTCCGCTGACAATAGTCCTGGCCCTCTGACTATAACCCAGCTGTGCCATTAATGGATTGGTCAGCCAGCTCGGTTTATTGGTAACAATTCCCCAGGCAATATCGCTGTTTTCCAGTTCTGTCACCAGTTCATCCATACCTTCAAATAACTGGGTTAACTGGCTGATATTGTTTTTATATATAGCCAGCAGCCGCTGTCTTAATACCTCAAATTCCAGGCTTTCCTGGGGAATATCAAAGCCCAGTTTAATCAGGGCAATACCGCCGTGGGAAACAACCGGGCGGATATGTTCAAAGGGCAGGGCAGGCTTACCCTGTTCCTGAAGTACCTGATTAAGAGCGGCGGCCAGATCCGGTGCCGTATCGGCAAAGGTGCCGTCCAGATCAAATAGTACTGCTTGAGTTGACATGGTTTTATAAACGCTTTAACTGGCGGGTCTGGCATGAACCAGATAGTTAATATCGGTATCATCACTGAGCTTGTAGTGACCGGTAAAGGGATTATAGGTTATACCGGAAATATGCTGAGTTTTCAATCCGGCAGCCCGTATCCACTGATCCAGTTCTGAAGGCCGAATAAATTTTTTATAATCATGAGTGCCTTTAGGCAGCAGTTTAAGGACATATTCAGCCCCTAAAATAGCCATAGCATAGGATTTGGCATTGCGGTTAACGGTAGAGAAAAATACATCGCCATTGGGTTTAACATATATGTTTTTTAGGCTTATATAAAAAAAGCCCCCCTCTTTGTACATAATATCGTTTTTACTATTATTATCATGACGCTGATATGACTGTTGTATTACAGTTTAGATTGAAGGACGTAACATGTCATTTAACTAATACCCAGTCAACCAAACTGCTTATAAGTTATTTCCGGGCGAAACACAATTGAAAAAAAAAAAGAAGAAAAAGTCTGATAGTGATACGCAGTCAAAACTGCACGCATAACAACTAATTTTAACATATAAGTTCAGCAATAATACTAACAGCCTAAACACAGTATAAAAATTCAAATGTTAGCTACTTAAAAATGCACGCGTACACCTTTGAATTCAAATTAAAAGTTAAATTCACTATCTTTGTACACACTGTATTCATCATATTAAACTTCAGATAGTAATTAGGATGTGCACATAAAAAATCAACAGAAAATAAGGCAAAATAAAAACAACAAGCAAACAAAATACCCAGACAGAACCAACAACAGCCAAGTAGCATAAAACACCAGTCCACTCAGTAATGCAAGTCTTGTCTCGTGAGAAATTTGTTTGGTTGTTTTTGTCATTTATGTATTCCGTTCTGCATACGTAATTTTATTTTTTTATTTTTATTTATTTTTATTTATCAGCCAGTATCTGACTTTTGAAGCAACCAAAACTCTCGTCTGTGCCATTGTTCTCTTCAGGTAATTCTATTTTAATTCTCATCTATCAGACTGCCCACTTTACCTTCTCAGTAGAATACAAAAAGTTCAGAACTCTGTAGCGAAACTGGTTTTCAAAGCACGCGGACGTGATCGTGTGCAACCCCTTCTGCAAGCTCTTCACTGGTTACCGGTACAAACCAGAATAGACTACAAACTTTCAACTGACTGCATGCAGTCTCTGTCGCGACTTCTCTCTGACTCACCTCCTGCCTGCTTGATGATGATGATGAGCTGATGCTTAATGTCCTCAGATGTCACTGGACATATTAGGGACAAGTTGTGACCAATGCCGAAGCATGGTTCAGTATAGCTTTACGTCCACGGAAACCAGAAGGCTCGTTAGGACGGACAGCCGAGGACGGCCACCTCGACTCTCACACAGCTCCTGAACTATGTACGGAGGTGATGATGATGAGTTGATGCTTAATGTCCTCAGATGTCATTTGACATATTAGGGACAAGTTGTGACCAATGCCGAAGCACGGTTCAATAAAATCCACATACGTAAGGTGTATGCGTGTTTAGCTGTAACCTGCCACCTGCACTTTTTGGCAGAATGACCGGGACTTTTTACGTGCTACTGTGGTAACACGGGGGTGGAACGGATACCGAAATAAGAGTCAGCACAGAAAGTCGACCCTGGAGAAGAAAATTCTCCCGCCGTTCCAGCAGGGATTCGAACCCGCGACCTTTCAATCACGAGTCCGGTGCTCTGACCACTGAGCTATCCCCGCCCCCTTCTGCCTGCTTCTCTGACCTTCTCACTATACACCCCCCTTTCTGGCAGCTTCGTTCTTCTGCAGATGCACAGACACTCGTATCCTCCATGATAGAACAAAAACCATAGGCCCACGCTGTTTCTCCTACTGTGCTCATAGTTCAGGAGCTGTGTGAGAGTCGAGGTGGACGTCCTGGGCTGTCCGTCCTAACGAGCCTTCTGGTTTCCGTGGACGTAAAGAATGATTGAACCGTGCTTCGGCATTGTCACAACTTGTCCCTAATGTGTCAACTGACATCTAAGGACATTAAGCAACACTTCATCATCATCCTAATGTGCTCCAAAGCAGTGGAATTCGCTCCCTTCTGATATCCGTCACGTTCAATCCTCCCAAGGTTCATGCCTTCAACACTGCGAGAAAAAGTCACCTATAACCAACAAGCGATTTCAAATTCTGTCTTCATACTTGCCAGCCCGCCCCCCCCCCCCCGCCCACTTCACACACACACTTACCCGAATCATTCGTTACATTTCTTCCTTACGCCCGTGTATGTATGGTGTGCGAGGAATACAAAAATGTGACTGTATAACTGATATTTGTTTAGGTTTTAATGTATACATTTTTGTTTGTTTTGTAAATCGCAATGTGCTCACCCTTGTCAATGAGATACAGCGCTGTAGAAATAACCGCTATTATTATCATGGTTTTACTGGTTTGTAGGAGTGCTTTGCTTGTGATTTAATCTGATCAACTTGTTTCAGCAAAAAAAAAAAAAGAAGAAAAAAAGCCTTACCTCGTTGATATTAATATTATTGTAATAAATATATTGTTGGGTTCCAGTTTATTGTTGTCACCATTAAACATATAGCACCATGAACTGGCGAAGAGTTAACCAGATTATTCTTTTGTGATTCACATTGTGGTTCATAAATAATGTTTACTGAAACACACGCACGTACGCACATAGACACGAAATCACGCACGCACGCGCGCACGCACACACACACTCTCTCACTCGCTACGCGAAAATGTCTGGAAATTGCATGAGCAACAACAGCGACAAAAAAACACCAGATTACTCACCATCGGTCAAAAGTAAAAGTTGGTTGATATAAAAATGTCCGTTGTTGCAAAATGAATTTAGATAATTATGCTTGTGAGCGTTTGATGTTAGCTTAGATTGTTTAATGCTCATGCACTGATTATGTTTGTCCATATTTACATAAACGTGAATGAAACAACTTTTCATGAATTTCAGCAACAAAATTGCCTCAGTCACAACTGTGTACACCAAAGTTGAAACTGTGACAATCATGTTATTGAAATGGAAAAGTTGTGAGCCTAGTCCCCTACCGTTTTTGTGTGTGGAGGAGGAGGAGGTGACAGTTGAGTTCTTCTGCATCGTGCACATTTGCAGCCACAAATGCTTTTGCATTCGCATACGTATACTTTGCAGCAAAGGAATTTTGCAGAGCTGTCCAACTTTCTAAACGCTGCTGCAACTGTCTGTTATTATTCATTCCTAATGTAAAAAAAAAAGGGGGGGGCTGAAGTGTGATGGTCATGGGCCGATTGCACATTGCTGTGAAACTAGACTTGGTTTTGACTCCCGGTCGAGACAGGGCGAGTGATGTTAACGCTAAGTGGTGCAGACTCTCATCACTGCCTGCGTGCACAGCACAATGTGGTATATAAATAACTGGCCCAAGGCCGCTGCGCATGTTAAAGATCTCATATCCACCTTTGTCCCAATTCGCCCTGATATAACCGTACTGGTTGAATGGGCGTAAAACATCAAGTTACTAACTTACTTACCTTTGTCCTTTCCATGGCAGTGTGCTAGAAACCAACGGTGCCAGAAACGGTGCCTCTTAATCCGTTGTTGCTCAACATTACTTCAATACCAGCCACCTAAACCCCTCGTCACGGCCCATACCCCTTGCTCTGTTTTGCTTGACTGCTTCACCGACAACAGCGACAAACAAGCGCGTCAGCGTTCCATCGTGTTCTTTATCAATACACCTGGCAGTCACTGAACTGAGATGACGCAGGTTTTGATTGTATGACAGAGCTATACTATGCCGTACGTCATCGGCTGTCATGTAATGGAGTGCTGTCATCTTTGTTGATACTTTTGGGGTTTTTGTTTTTGGTTTGTCTGTGTCTTGTTGTAAAAAATCTCAAAGAAGAATGACTGCTAGCGTTCAAACCTTTTATGTGTTTGGGTGTTGTTGTTATTTGTGTTGTCGTTGGGTCCTGTCTCGTGTTGTTCTTGTTAATTGTTGTTATTCTGTCCTCTATCTGTCGGTCTGTTTCTCTCTCCCTCTCTTCTTTTAACTGGTTTGCATTAAACAAACAAAAGGTTTAAAAGAGAGAGAGAGAGAGAGAGAGAGAGAGAGAGAGAGAGACAGAGAGAGAGAGAGAGAGAGACAGAGAGAGAGAGAGAGAGAGAGAGAGAGAGAGAGAGAGAGAGAGGAAAAATGAACAGAAAAACGAACAGAAAAACACTTACTTTATAGGCAAAACGTGCACACGCTTACTTTACACGACAAAACATGGCACACATTTTCAGTGACACGCAGATAGTACACTAAGACAAACATAGTAACAGACGACGATTTGAATTTAAAAAAAAAATCTACATAGCTTCAGCAGGTGGAGAAAGATATTTGATTGGAGAATGGCGTGGCTTATTTTTTATTTTGATTAATTTAGTGTGCTTTGTATGCATACAATTTGCCCCGATATGACCGTAATGGGTCACTGGGCGTTAAACACCAAGTTACTTACGTACGCACGCATACAAATAATAGATATATGACAGGCATTTGATTCCTCTTAAATTGTTGCGCTAGCTTCATTTGGTTTGGCTGGCTCGGCTTTCAAGTTTGTTTGCATGCACGGAAGGAGGGTGGAGGGGGCACTTGACTGGACCGTTATTTTTGTCATCATCAGCTGCTTCTAAGCAATAAATAACATTTAAATAGTAACAAACAAACAAAAAAATCACAGCCTGTTCCTCAGTCAGGTTAATACTGATATCTGCCTCCAGTACTTTGTCTTGTCTGTAAAAGAGTAACATTTAAAAATAGAAGAAGAGAAAGAGTCTATCTCCCCCATTCCCCCAACCTCTCTCCCTCTCGCACGTGCGCACGCATAAATATATATATATATATGCGTACAGAACAACCAATCAGTCAACCGTGCAAGGAGTAAAAAAAATTCAATTCAAAGTGATACAGCATTTCATAGACTTGCCAGTGAGCCGGTTTGGCCTAGCGGTAAGGCGTTAGGCTGGTAAGCAGAAGGGCCTCCGCTCGATTCCGTTTCGGCTCTCCTTTCTCTTCAGGAAGGTTGTGGTTTGTGGACAGTCTTCTTTGTGACTTTGTCCCTCACAATTAATGAAACATTAAAATGGCTCTCATCGCTGCCCATCTTAATGCAGGAGTCATTCTGGTCGGGTGGTGAGAGTGTGGCGATAGGTATCCAACCTACATACCAGCTCCACACCCCTTCTCCCCGTACCTAGTAAGCCTTATGGTTTCTGTGGACATTAAGCACCGTGTTCATAGACTTGCCAGAGCTCAGGAGCTGGGTGGAAGTAGCTGTCCTGGGCTTCCCGTCCTAATAAGCCTGATGGTTTCTGTGGACGTAAAGCAACACTGAAACACACACACACACACACACACACACACACACACACACACACACACACACACACACACACACACACACACACACACACACACACACACACAGAGTGGTGATGGTGAGGTTTCTGGGGACGCCAGCATTAACAACAGCAACAACAGTATTAATATGATGGGATGGCTTAATGTTCGGTTCTTCGCCGATAGTTCCTTTGGCGGGGACTAGATCGGGGGGGGGGAGGGGGGTAATGGGGGGGGGGGGGAGACTATTACCTGTGTCACCCTCACGACGAGTCTACTACAGTAGAACAGGCAGCTGCGCGAACCATTTTAATGTTTCGTTAATTGTGGTGGACAAAGTCACGAAACAGTTTCCCCCAACCACAACTCCGGAAGATAAAGCAGCTCTGTAGCCGAAGCGGGATCGAACCGGTGCCTGTCTGCTCGCCAGCCTAACGCCTTAACTCCGGGCGAGGCTGGCTCACCAAGACTGGTGTAGTTTCCGCCACTGGGTGAACAAACCACCAGAGTCAATGAAGATCGGATGGCGTCACATACATATTTAACATTCTTAAATGAAAGGGAAAAAATATCAGTTATGCTGCGAGACAACAGACACATCTTTGGAGAGAGAAATTAAAAAAAGCTCAGTTTTGTTGTTAAGTTTTATTTAACCATAGCTTTGAGTCTGACTGATAGACGAGAAAGTGGCAGACCTATTTATTGATGTATATATTTATTCAGTAAATTTCGTATTGAGATCACTTGTTACTTGCGTTGACCAGGCGTTAAATAAATTGTTTTCCTGCTAGCTGCTTTAGTTTATTAAATCGTTTCTTAGTACTGGGTCATTATCCCTTGCTGGAAGTTCGTTTTCTTCTCTCTTTTATTTTGTCGGTCATCATGAATGCGGCTCCTGCATAGCTCTCTCTCTCTCTCTCTCTCTCTCTCTCTCTCTCTCTCTCTCTCTCTCACTCTCTCACACACACACAAATTGTCATGACAAACAGCATCACAGGCAATAGTAAACAGCCATTTCTGTCAATGGATGCTCGGGACAAACCACAATCAGTCAGTTTCTTTCTTCAGGAAATGTTTGTGATTTTTCTTTCTTTGGTTAATGTCAGTTCATTCTTACATTGAGTATATATTATATATAGACAGTTTAATCACCCCCCCCCCTCCCCAGTGAGGGGTTGGGGTGGGGTGTTCATACGCAAGAAAGACAGCGCGTGTGCGCGCTCATGTAGGATTCTAGGAACTGCGTTAATAACAGGGTTATAAAGGTTTTGCAGTCATCAGGTTGTGTGGAACTGTTGGGTTGTCGCGTCTGTGACGTTCACTGGGTTTGCGTGTCTACTGTCCTGTCATGCTAGTGTTGGTCATGCTAATGGTTTGCCCATCGACGTTCTTCTAATAGAGAATTATGGTAAAGGCCAAAAAACTCCCAAGAACTAAAAATGGCGCTTGCGTTCTGCTTTCAAGATGACAGTTATTTGCATAGCTCTTTGACGGGTCCAGGCAGTCACTGCTTACACACACACACACACACACACACACACACACACACACACACACACACACACACACACACACACACACACACACACAGCTTCAGATATTCCTCAAACGTCACATATCATTTGGAATCGGGGAGCGGCAAGAGAAAGAGGTCGTCACAAGTCACATATTTCGGGGAATGAGGGTGGGGTGTGGTGGAGGGGCGAGAGGGACATGGAGGAGGGAGAGAGAATCCCCCCACAAAGCCAGAGTTTCAAAAATCAATTGAGGAGGTGCTGATGGAGTGGCGGTGTTGGGGATGTGGGGAGGCAGCGGTCAGTGGAAAGGCTGATCGATCACGACATGATGATAACGATGGTGATCAGACTGCCGAGTCTGCTGTGGTGACTTCACTTGGGGGTCCAACCAATCAAACCCCGAATCGACGGTTCCCTCTGACCAATCAGAAGCAGCGCTGCCGAGCGCCCTTCCAGCCTGGGCAGCATCTTGGCAAGAGAGCGGCAGAGAGGGAGAGAAGAGAGAGAGAGAGGGAAAGACCTTGCGAGGAGGGAGCGCTATTGATGCCACCCAGCACAACATCCTGGCAGGAGGAGCCGCCACCCGTCTACCCCGACTCTTCTGACGTCACCCACCCACCCGCAGCGTCGCTATGGAGCTAGGTATCTAGCGCTTTTCTCTCTCGTTTCTCCGCTTCCCCCACCCCCAGACACTCAGTGACCGCAGTCCCCCAGTTTCTCACTCAGTCGCTCTCACTGTCAAGGTTTGCCTGGCCATCTTTTGCCGGCGTTGCTGACTTAGATGTAAGATCAGTTCCCCCGTTGGCTATGCTCAGTTGTGGTGAGGTATGGTTTTGTGTGTGTATGTGTGCGTGAGAGAGAGAGTATGTGTGTGTGTGTGAGAGAGAGAGAGTATGTGTGTGTGTGTGTGAGAGAGAGAGAGGGTGTGTGTGAGAGAGAGAGAGAGAGTGTGTGTGTGAGAGAGAGAGAGAGAGCGAGTGTATGTGTGTGTGTGTGTGTGTGAGCGAGTGTGTGTGTGTGTGTGTGTGTGTAGCGGCTACAACAACCTCGTTGGCAGCGGTTCCACCTGGATGTCGGCCAAGACCGGTACCGTTAGGGTCAAGCCCAGAGTTTGCGTGCACTGACCTATCAGAGTAACGTGAGGTCAGGGAAAGTTGTATCGTCTCGTTGCAAAGGAGGCGTGTTGCTGGTGTACAGCTGGTGTACAATGTATACACCCCCAGGCTGAGCAAAGATTCCCCCCATGAGTCTTTGCCCTGACTGTGGAGCCGACTCCGCGAAGCGCCCGCAGGCGAACACGGTTCTCACTCACCAAGAGGTTGTGCAGAAATAGCTTCATCACGTCCGCCGTTCATCATTAGCCTAGTCTCACGCTGAGTTGTCTCCGAAGAAATGTTTACTTTAAATACCGGCGGCATTCGCTGGCACTGAACTTCACTTACTCGCTAGACTTGTTTAATTTAACGCCAAGACATCATCATCAATCAGTTGAAATAACTGAATATTAGTGTGCTAGTGTCTGGCAGTTTCGTTTGTTAAATTTGTTTATTAAATATGCGTCTGGTTGTCTCCTAACAGTTCAGTTCGGTTTAAGATGGTGTGTTCGGAAATTCTCATATATATATACATACACACACACACACACACACACACACACACACACACACACACACACACACACACACAACCACACACACACTACACACACACACACACACACACACACACACACACACACACACACACACACATCCCATCCCACGTGTAAAAAATATTTAAAAACAACAACAACTAAACATAGTTGACTGTTATGCTTTTACGGTGTTACCGTTTTGAAATAAGATCCAAACACACAGAATGTTAAAGAACGCTTATTTAACTTTTAACACACAAAAAAAAAAACATGAGCCATTTTTGATGCACACAGGCCACGCGTTAGCATGCCCCAGCATCAAAAACCCAAACCCGATGAGTATCACTTGACCATCGTTGATCTGTGTGTGTGTGTGTGTGTGTGTGTGTGGGGGGGGGGTTATGCATTGAACGTTTGCGCTTGTTTTGTGTTGTCCTATTGAAGTCAGCGCTCTTTAGTGTGCTTTGATTCCCACGCCACTTATCACTTTTGTGTCAAAAGCTCTTTGGATCTGTGATGATCACCCATCGCCCAGATTAGTAGTAACTTGGTGTTTTACGCCCAGTCAACCATTGCGGTCATATCAGGGGGAACATCGCCCAGATACAGCCGTACTGGTTGACTGGGAGTAAAAAACAAAAACAAGCTACTACTGTGAGGATGGTGGCACGTGTGTACGTCTGACTGTCATGACATCTCCGAACAGGTACTCCTAACTGGCCCCAGCAGCGTCGTTAACACCGGGTAGCTTATGAAGAGGAGCAGGGCTGGGCCCAATAGTTGTCCCTGATATGTCAGTCTGACATCTGAGGGCATTCAGCCCCACATCATCATAGGGCCCAATCGATGGGTTAGTCTTGTGGTTATGTTGTTGTTGTTGAATACTTCATTAACCCCTTGTGCGCAATTCAAGTCGCTTTAGTTTTTACCTGGGTAAGGCTACGGCAGCCGCAGGAGCAGCGCTATCCATTCCTACCAGTGTGTGGAGTATTTTCGTGTGGCATGGCTGTCAGTATTTGGGATTTTGAACGTGCTGTTTAGTTGTTACATGGCTGGTGCCATGTGAAACTGCTGCGTCTCAGCGCAAGTTCTGTGTGCTCCATGCACCAGTTTACAGTGTCACTTTCTTCAAAGCCACATGCGTAGGATGCATGTGTGTTTAGCTGTAACCTGCCACCTTAACTTTGGGCAGAGTGACCGGGATAGCATAGAAGGTTGACCAAGGAAAAGAAAATTTTATCGCCGCTCCTGGCGGGACCCGAACCCGAGACCTTTCGATCACGAGTCCGTCGTTCTACGACTGAGCTACCCCAGCTCCTCTGCATTCAGTAGGTTCATTCGTTCGATTCGGCGGTTCACTTAGTGCCAAATTGTCCACGTAGAGAGATAATGCCCCGGGGTTAACGCCAGGTTGTATTCCAAGAGGTACTGACATTCAGCAGTTTTGCTCATTAGGTCTACGAGTTATCTCTGAGAAGCCGGGCTACTGGCATTAAGCAGGCTGAAGAACGAATGGTTTTCAAGCAGCGGCTGGACACAGACACACGTGTAGTTTGTCGGCCGTAGCTGTAGCGACGGGTAACCCTAGTGGACCAGACAGCTAACTGACCTGTGCAGTTGACCGAACAGATGGCCCGACTGCTGTAACCTGGCTGGAATCTTATCGCCTGCTACAGGTCAGCACGGATGGTGGGAATCTTCAAGACCGGGTTGTTGGCTGAAATGGTTCAGAGCTCAGGAGCTGTGTGAAAGCCGAGGTGGCCGTCCTGGGCTCCCCGTCCCTAACTGTCTTTGTGGTCTCTGTGGACACGGAGCAACATTGAACTAAACTCAGGAGCTGTGTGAAAGTCGAGGTGGCCTTCCTCGGCTCCCCGTCCCTAATTGTGCTTATTATATATGGTTTCTGTGGACGTAAAGCAATACTGAACTGAACTTAGGAGCTGTGTGAAAATCGAGGTAGTGGCCGTTCTGGGCTCCCCGCCCTAATTAGCTTTATGGTCTCTATGGATGTACAGCAACATTGAACCAAACTCAGGAGCTGTGTAAAAGTCGACGGAGGTGGCTGTCCCGGGCTCCCCGTCCCTAATAGTCCTTGTGGTCTCTGTGGAGGTAACATTTAAAGAGGAAACTGAAATATACTCGAACCAGCAACGATAGGAAGTACAGGGTGTAGACCACTTTACATTTCCGCTTAATTAAATCAGACAACGAACTGAGAAAATCGACAATAACTATTAATAGATTTAAAAAATTTTTTTTATAGGCTTTTACTCTCTCTTTTTAAAACACAACAACAACAACATCTTTCGCTTTTCTTAACTTTCTGTATCCTGTAGTTAACTTGGGAAAGAAAGCTGCTGTCTACAGGCTGATATTGAAAACTGTCTAGCAAATGCATGCTGAACTGTGCTAATGCTTAGTCATCCGCTGCCATCAGTTAAACTTCATTGTTGTACTCGTATTGGCAAAATTTATGTTGTTGTTTTTAACACAGCGTAAATGTTCTTCACGTGTACTGCGTGCGATGTCCTGTATAAACAACAACACACACTGACTGCATGTCGAATGCAGGGGATGCAGAGACCAGGGGATACCTTTTCGATCTGCAATGGTATGCTGGTAAAAGCTTAACCATCTGTACGCTGTTTTAAAAGACTGTTTAACTTTTGAGCTTGAGTGTAGTTTGCGAGTGTCAAGAAAACTGCTTTGTGAGAGCGCGAGAATATCTTTTTTTAAATAGTTAGAATGTAATCATTAATTAGTGGTGTGTTTTCAAAAAAGAAGAAGATTTTCGATGTTTTGAGGCCTCGCTTTCTGGCCCTCGTCGATGTCGTAAATTATAAACCAGTGCTTGGAGTTTGGTTTTGAGACTGTTTCGTGCTACAGCAGTATCAAGTCAGTGTATGTGTAATCCTGTTGTGCTCACTGGACTCGACGCACCGCTGAAGAGATAGCGCACGTCATGTACTGATGATGTTGGTGCGCGAGACCGTCGACGCACGTGCTGCGTGTACGTCTGCATGCAGAATCGGCACAATGCACGCGCGTGGCGCGAGCTCTTCTATTGTTACTGTAGGGATTTCGCCCGTGTCAGAACTAATCACCTCTTCGACCTCCCATCTCCCATCTCCCCCTTGGACCTCCCCCCTCCCCCCCTTTCTCCTGTACCCTCTCTCCTTTCGCCCTCTCAGGCTTGGTCAAGGTTGGTGGTCATCCGCCGGGCACTGCTCGGGGTATAGCAGAGGCCAGCATCTAATCAACATAATTAGTCGTGTCCAGAAATAGCCGGCCGACTGCATGCAGGTCATCAGCTGGGCTCAGTCAGTGGTCAACAACGATCAGAGAGTTAGCGAGAGTCCGAACTCCAGCGGCTTAGAGTTGGAGCAGCGGTGCACGAAGAGCGGCGTACATCAGTTGTGGGCAAAGACGAAACCAGAAGCGTTCAAGATCTTGCGTTAAATTTCTAAGCTTTTGTCAGCAGGCTTCTGTCGAAATCTAGCGTTCAAGCGACCTCAGTGCGTTAAAATGAAAATAGGCCTCACGGCCCCACAAGCAGGCATAAGCCGAAATATTGGGGATATGTTATTATGTAAACTCATCTTGTTGTCTTAACTGATAAAAAACAAAATAAAAAAAAGTAAGTTATGTCTCGAGGTGTCGAAAAAACAAACGGGTAACTGATCTTAACTGATAAAAAACAAACAAACAAACAAACAAAAACAGACAAACACCAACAACAACAAAAAGTAAGGTATGTCTCGAGGTGTCAAAAAAACCCCGACTAACTGATCTTAACTAATAAAAAACAAACAAACACCGCCACCACCAATAACAACAAAAAGTAAGATATGTCTCGAAAAAACAAACGAGTAACTGATTCTAACTGATAAAAAACAAACAAACAAAAACAAAACACCACCACCAACAACAACAACAAAAAGTAAGATATGTCTCGAGGTGTCGCGGAAAAAACTGTAACTGATTGTTGAGGCGGCAGTATATTTAGATCTGAAAGACCTCATGCAGAGTTAATCCGGAAAGAAGAAAAGGGGGGGGGGGGGGGGGGGGGGGGGTCCTACACTATTCATAAAGAACTTACTGGGTGCATCAGCACCCACCCCACTCCAGCCGAATACGATTAATGCTCTCCCGATGTTAAACAGAGAGCAGCATCGGGGTTATCAAAAATCTGATCCTGGTGAAGACCGTTATTATATTGGTTGCCTAGATCAGACACGTGTGGCACTACCTGAGTAACCACATAATATATATGACGTAAATGATTGATGTTGGTTTAAACAAAATTTATTTCATATATTACAACACATTAACAATCGAACAAGCAAAATTACTTATGTAAGTACGGCCCGAATTTTACAATGACGTCAAAATATCAATTTGATCGACAACAAGGTGAACATAAAAGGAACTTGTAATAAAGATGATATTAATATTTTAGCGTGTGTTTGTGTGCGTATTATTCATGTTAGCTTAGGTTTCAGTATGCTTCTGTCTGGTTCCACTTGTTAATCGTGCTGGCGGAATTTTTTTTGACTGTTCTTTTTAACGGGCTATGCTCCGATTTGGAGAAATACACATAAAAGAGTTCCATATCATTATTGTCATTATTAATATATTAATATTCTGCATTTTGTATATTGTTATTTGATATTAATACTACTTTGCACGAGCTTCTTGACTTTCAGATTTACATGTATGAGTGAGATTGTTTTTGTTTTTGTGCCAAGGATTAACCAGTCAGAACCTTAAGCCAAACCGAAAACCTTGCTCTTCTCACAGTATTTCCGCCCCAGCTAATTTCTCACAGTATTTCCGCCCCAGTTTCTCTCTGTGTGTGTGTGTGTGTGTGTGTGTGTGTGTGTGTGTGTGTGTGTGTGTGTGTGTGTGTGTGTGTGCTTTCGGTAAACGCTTTGCACATTTGAAAACACCGAGACCAGAGAGAAAAAGGACACTCGAAAAGGCCCAGCTACAACTGTGCATGTGAACGAATATTACAATCGACGAATATGATCTATGAGTGTGACACTATATAACTAACGATGGACTGCTTTTGCGTGTAAGCATTGACTGTTTTGTTGGGTTTGGTAAAAGAAGTCCTGTCAATCGAAACTTTGCCTCTGACGACGGGTTCCATAATAATTTATACGTGTATTTAGTGCATGTTTAAATATATAAGTCAGCCTGTTTTTGATTTTTGCTTAAAATAATAAAAGGAAAAAAAGAAAAAAGAAACATTCAAAGAAAACGAGCCGGCTTTAAAATGTCCCAAACTGTCGGCACAAATTTCCTGAGGGGTGAGGGTGAGGGTATAGTTCTTACATGTGCTGATAGTTAAAACACTGTTCAACCAACGATTTTTTAGAATTTTTTTTTATAGCATAACTGAAACTCGATGATCAGTGAAGACGCGCGCGCGCGCACACACACACACACACACACACAAAAGGAACGAAGGTCACGACACAAAGACGTGGAGCTTTCGAGGCAGGGGATCGACTCGACAACATCCTAATCAGCCCCTTGTGCGCGTGTTGCAACTAGTAGCTGTAAGCAATTTCAGCTGACTAGCTGTAAGCAATTTCAGCTGACGGTGATTGAACCGCTTCAGCCACAGAGTTTCCACGAAAGCTGCCATCGTCTTCGTCTTCCACTTACAAACTGGTCCAGGTCTCAAGTCGAGCTATGCCATAGCATTGCCTCGACGAACGAGGATTCAGCATGAGACTGCTTGAAGCTGAACACTTAACTGCACGAAGACAACATAATTCAACCAAAAGCCGATAAGTGTCCCTTTCTACATCTCATTTGTCACCCTTTAGATGGTGTTTAACTGTCGTTTTGTAGCTTGATAAAGAGGATTTCCCCGAAAATTCGCCTGTTGTGTTTTGTCCTAATAAACAGTGTTCTTTAGAACATTTTTATGTGTTTGGAACTTAACTGCACTAGAATTTGGAGTGCAAAATAGTTGCTAATTTAGACCGTCCTCCTTCCTTTGTGATCGGTGTTGCACCCGCCATCATTGCGTCATCGGCATGCGGTCTGCTTCTCCGGAAGAAAGGAAACCAGATCTTAAGGTTTTAAATAACCATCAGTTTTAAATCGCACTGTGTTACAAAAACAACAAAAACGTAAAGGAAACCAGATCTCAAGGTTGAAAAAGAACGCACGTTCTAATCAGATTGTGTGCCTAAATTGCGCAACTTTCAGAACAGACACTTCCTTCTTTTATTCTTCCTTTCTATTTAAAATCTTTTCACGTAAGTGATATTACACTGGTCTTACCGTAATTATCAAGACAGTAACAGTATATGTCAGCAAGTTACACCAAACAGTAACAGAACTCAAGAGAGAGAAAAAAAAGGTATAGATTTACACGTTCCTTTTAAACTGAGCATATTTTTCAACTTTTTGTGGGGTTTGATCTTTCACTAGCATGCTGACAGTTTCGTGTTTCAGATTTTGTGTGTTTGTTTTGTTTTCAAGAAATCCAGACTGGTTTCTTTAGATTTTTCTTCTTAACAATAACGGTTACATTAGAAGTTCTAGAGCACCCACCTCATTTTGGCTGGAAGCGCTTTACAACTGCCCTAGAACAAAATTGTTTTAACACAGCACGAGTTAAATTGTGTGGAAGATCATGAATTTCTCCCGATGATAGTTTCAGGTTGTGAATAGTACCAAAATTTGGATAACCTCCCTTATACCAACTCCGCTGTTGTGCTTGTTCTGATTGCTCGATTCCCGGCTACATAACCGGAAGTTCGTGTGTCCATTTGAAGTTATTGATCGACAGATTAGGTTGCCAATAAGGATTTTTAATTGGCGTACGTACTATTATTTTCAGCCTCAAGGTCCGGAAATCGAGCCCAAAATATGGGGAGTAACTGTTGTTTAAAACGACATACCATTTTATAGGCTTGAGATTAAGGAGACAGGTTGATAAAATCGGTTAATTTTGTAAAAGTCCGCCAGCAAATCCAGCTATTTCTTGCACTTGCAGTCTCATGCCTGATAATACAATGATAGTAAAACGTTACTAAAATTACAATCACTAATAGAACTGACGTACTAAAATTACAATCACTAATAGAACTGACGGTTGCTTTAGCTCCATACAATGATGGCCTAATGGTGCAATGAATGAAAAAGAAGCTTGATTTAAACTACGATCTTTTTAAAAAGTCTGTGGAACTCTTGAAGAAGGCAAACTTATGCCGAAAGTTTGCTTGTAGCTTTATCTTGTCCAGTCTAGCAAACGAAACATACGTATCGTGTTTTGATCCGGCAACTGTGTCAGAACATTTCCGTAACTCAGCAACCCCTAACAAACACAGTAACAAGCCAAAAAACTAAAACAAAAACAATTCAGTTTTTACGCTCTTCGAAACTTGCTCAGTTTCAGCTTTCTTCGAGAAAATGTTGCAATATAAATAACAACTAGAGGCACATCTCACTATGGGGCCAAAATCGACAAAAAAAAATAAAAAAAATAAAAATGGGCGGACGTTATTTTAAATAACCCAAACTAGATTAAATAAATAACAAGTTATTATAATACAGTTAACAGGTGATGGCAGTATTGTCTTCTCTCTTTTTTCAAAATCATTTTTTATTAAAGTCTATGAATATTTGTATTATAATAATGCAATACGGTAATACTTTATTAATCCCTAAACATGAAATTCAGTTGTCTGCCTTTGACAAATAATACAAAGACGTCAAAGTACATAACCGAAGTAAGTAAACACTGATAAGGAAGGAGGCCGGAAGAAGTTGAAGGAGATGCTGGCAGGGTGGTGACACGAGCCAATTGTGACGGAAGGTCAATACGACGTCCCACGTAAATCAGCTGGGTCGTTACCAGGCAACGGGCAATTTTCTCCCTTCATCCGGGCTGTGGAGGCCCGCCATCCTGTGTACGGTGCTGTCAGACTGGAACCGAGGGATGCTGGCTGCTCCACCGGCTGACAGGGCCTGCACTGGGTCAGTGCAGCACTTCCCTCTTCCCTCGTCTCTCTCGTAGTGGTTAATAATAACAATAAATAATCCTTATAAAGCGATATTCTTTAACCCAAAGTTAAACTCACTGCGCTGTACAAACATCTTATCATCACAAAAACTACATTAACATACATTTCAGCAAACAAAACCTTGTAGCTTAAATTACCGTTATCGCGTATCGAACCACACACACACACACACACACACACACACACACACACACACACACACACACACACAACAACAACAACACACACACACACACACACACACACACACACACACACACACACACACACACACACACACACACACACACACACAATGACATTCGCACACCAGTCTCCGCTCGTCCACTCATACAATAATTACCAAAATATTAACCTAATGATCTCAAACAACACCAATTTGAATCTGTCTTATCACCCACCCAACCCGTGCCTCCTTCTCTTGCCTAGATCTCTCATGCTCTCATGCTGTTCTTAAGAACTTAATAATGTACCGGTCAGTGCAGCACTTTCGTCTTCCCTCGTCTCTCTCATAATTATTAAGAACTTAATTAGTTAATAATAATAATGTACTGGGTCAGTGCAACATTTTTGTCTTCCCTCGTCTCTGTCATAATTATTAAGGACTTAATAATAATAATAATAACAATTATAATGTACTGGGTCAGTGCAGCACTTTCGTCTTCCCTTGTCTCTCTCATGCTTATAGAGGGATTCGGAGCATTAGAAATGCATTTATTATTAGTATTTGAATTTATTCTTTTTGTATAAACCATCCTGAGGTGACCCTGTGCGGCTGACGGGAACGTGAAAAATCAAAGAATGAACAAAATTGGTTGAGGGGAAGTGAAAATCAAAGAATGAACAAAATTGGTTATGGGGATGTGAGAATCAAAGAATGAACAAAATTGGTTGAGGGGAAGTGAAAATCAAAGAATGAACAAAGTTGGATGAGGGGACACGAAAATCAAAGAATGAACAAAATTGGCTGAGGGGATGTGAAAATCAAAGAATGAACAAAATTGGTTGAGGGGACGTGAAAATCAAAGAATGAACAAAATTGGCTGAAGGGATGTGAAAATCAAAGAACGAACAAAGTTGGTGGAGGGGACGTGAAAATCAGAGAATGGACAAAGTTGGTGGAGGGGACGTGAAAATCAAAGAATGAACAAAGTTGGTTAAGGGGACGTGAAAATCAAAGAATGAACAAAGTTGGTCGAGGGGACGAGAAAATCATAGAATGAACAAAATTGGTTGAGGGGAAGTGAAAATCACAGAATGAACAAAGCTGGCTGAGGGGACATGAAAATCAAGGAACGAACAAAGCTGGTTGAGGAGACGTTAAAATCAAAGAATGAACAAAGTTGGTTGAGGGGACGCGAAAATCAAAGAATGAACAAAATTGGTTGAGGAGACGTGAAAATCAAAGAATGAACAAAGTTGGTTGACGTGAAAATCAAAGAATGAACAAAATTGGCTGAAGGGATGTGAAAATCAAAGAACGAACAAAGTTGGTGGAGGGGACGTGAAAATCAGAGAATGGACAAAGTTGGTGGAGGGGACGTGAAAATCAAAGAATGAACAAAGTTGGTCGAGGGGACGAGAAAATCACAGAGTGAACACAACTGGTTGAGGGGACGTGAAAATCACAGAATGAACAAAGTTGGCTGAGGCGACGTGAAAATCAAGGAACGAACAAAGCTGGTTGAGGAGACGTTAAAATCAAAGAACGGACAGACTTGTTTTCACGAGCCGTGGCTGCACACTGGGTCCAGGCAATGGTCAGTCGTGGCGTGCAGCGTTGCGAATGTTTTTTTGATCTAGGGTTTGATTATTGATTATCAGTCCGGCTCCGACCTTTCCGGTCGCCGACCACTCCATCTGACGGCCACATACATCTCGCTCTGCCCCCTGGTCTCCTCCAAGATATCGATTTTGTGTCCCTGCGGTTCCCGTCTCGGCACACTGTTCTGTCACGGAGGTGAGGATTCTGTACACTGTCCGACTTCACTTCACATTGCTGACTCAACTTCACTTCACACTACTGTTACTGATGTGAGGATTCTGTACACTGTCCAACTTCACTTCACACTGATGACTGTCTCTGATGTGTGGATTCTCCAACTTCACTTCGCACTTCTGACTGTCACTGAGGTGAGGATTCTGTACACTGTCCAGCTGAACTTCACATTGCTGACTCTGTCACTGAGGTGAGGATTCTGTACACTGTCTAACTTCACTTCACACACTGCTGACTCTCTCTCACTGAGCTGAAGATTATGTACATTGTCTAAGTGAACTTGACACTACAGACTCTGTCACTGAGCTGAGGATTCCTTACATTGTCCAACTTCACACTGCTGACTCTCACTGAAGTGAGGATTTAGTACACTGTCTAACTTCACTTCACACTGCTGACTTGTCACTGAGGTGAAGATTATGTACACTGTCCAACTTCACTTCACACTGCTGACTGTCACTGAGGTAAGGATTATGTGCGCTGTCCATCTTCACACTACAGACTCTGTCACTGAGCTGAGGATTCCTTACATTGTCTAACTTCACACTTCTGACTCACTGAAGTGAGGATTCTGCACATTGTCCAACTTCACACTACTGACTCTGTCTCTGAGATGAGGATTATGTACACTGTCCAACTTCACACTGCTGACTCTGTCACTGAGGTGAGGATCCTGTACACTGTTCAACTTAGCTTCACACTGCTGAGTCTGTCAATGAGGTGAGGATTCTGTACACTGTTCAACTTAACTCCACGCTGCTGTGTCTGTCACTGAGGTGAGGATTCTGTACATTGTCCAATTTAACTTCACACTACAGACTCATGTCACTGAGAGAAGTGGTCGCACTGACAGTGAAACTGACCTATCTGCGTCACATGACGCAGCTTTGTCTAGATTGTGTACTGTGTCCAACTTCACTTCACATTGCTGACTGTCACTGAGATGTGGATTCCGTACATTGTCCAACGTAACTTCATACTCCTGACTCTGTCACTGAGGATATGGGTCACACTGACACCGACCTATCTGCGTCATCCGACGCAGCTGACGCGGTTTCTTCAGACACAGCTTCTTCTAGATTCCGTGTAGTGTCCAACTTAACTTCTTCAGCTGTCTGAAGACGCTGACACTTTTAGCGCATGCTGGGTTATTTCAGTGTTTCCATAATCCACCGAACTCGGATATGGACAACATAATATTTAACGTGAGTGTGTGCTTTTTTGCATGCGTAGTTTTTCACACGGGGGACCTCGGATGACCTCAGTCTTTCCTTCTTTCT
Source organism: Alviniconcha strummeri (assembly GCA_963584105.1). NCBI lineage: Eukaryota > Metazoa > Mollusca > Gastropoda > Provannidae > Alviniconcha > Alviniconcha strummeri. The sequence goes on from OY757544.1 coordinate 8,074,814, forward strand.
TTCTTTTTGCTTAATGTCCTTATATGCTAAAGAGCATATTAGAGGCAATCTGTAAAGCAAGCTGAGTCTCATCTGAAGGACGTTTTTGTAGAGTTTGCACAGAATATGACACCGGAGAAATCTCGGACTAGGTGTAACGCATATTCCGTAACGGTCACCCACCCATGTGGTTACCACGCTCGCGCTTAACCATTTCACCGTCACGAATGCCGCACCGTCACTTTTAAACGACCAGTAAAGTGATAAATTTGAAATCCTTCAGTTTGTTGTTGTCTTTTTTCTTCTCCATTTTGCATTAGCATGTTAGGGAGTTTAAAGGGGGAAAAAAGCATATTTGTTTGTAGTCGTGCTTTTATACATGTGCACTTTTCAGCCCGGAAACTGTGCAGGCTAGGGCAGTGATGGGGTTAACTTGGCTTTCTGGAGAGTGGTGGGTGCTTTCGCTTTGCTCAACCGATTGTCTTACCAAGGGGCAAAAAACAACAGCGAGAAGAAAGCGTTACAGGTAGTGGAAATGCTGACAGTACACTGGCTCAAATACTGTTTACAAGAAACGCACGAAATGCCATAATTGGTTACGTCATCGAAGGGGCACTACATTTCTCCGCGCATCTGTCTGCTGAATCTCCCCTGTAGGCCTAAGTCTCTCGCTGTCAGCTCCCTCCTAAAATTGGCCAACAAAAGTTAAAATCAACACACCAAAAGAGTTAATTAGCACTCGAAATACGTAACACAAGTACAACAACGAAAGAAGACCTGCTGAGTAGCCTACGGTCTCTCACCTGGCATGCGTATAAATACAAGGTACATAAACTCCACCAGGTATCCTCAAAAAAAGTTAGGCTACGCCGGAAAGACTGAAATCAACATAGCGTCGAAGCACGCATGCAAGTTACATCGGGCACGTCCGCCTCGGATAGAACACAGCAACACCAACAAACTCCACTAATAGTTCACTCGCTTGGAACAATTTTGGTTATTTCTGCTGGGGTTACAAGCATTGTTAGCGACTGTAAAAGAAGCGCGTGATAAAGTAATGCGAGTTGTCTGTACCCTTATTGCCATTTCGGAGAACAGGGAAAAACTGCCAACTGGCTGATCGTTTCCGGATAGCTATTACGTAATCAGTTATGGTAATGGTTAGACGAAGGATGCTGTAAACTGATGCCTGCAACTTTGAGAAAGGTTTCGCGATGTAGAACTTGAGCTTTGTTTTACTTTTGATCGTCTCATCACTCAGTCTACCGAAGCCCCAGTGAACGCAGAACTTTAATAATGTCCATGTTTTTCATGGTGACCCCCCCCCCCCGACCCCCCACTGCCTTCAAAAAACATTTAAGAGCTCATTTGACCAACCACAAAACCCAAAGTGTATTAATGTTTTCAAAGGACCATTAAACAGAAGGTAAAAAGCGCATGTTTTGTTGACTATGAACAGTGGTTTGCGTGACATTTCATTCTCAGTAAAACACACTTTTAGTAAGGTCCATTAGACAGACATTTCACCCTTCCAGTACTAACGAGCATGCATACACACACACACACACACATATGCACACACACACACACACACACACACACACATATGCACACACACACACACACATGCACACACACACACACACACACATGCACACACACACACACACACACACACACACACACACACACACACACACACACACACACACACACACACAGAGGCCGCTATACTCACTGACTCCACTGCAAACAAAAACAACGCTGCCAAGCACTGGTCAATGCAGCGGTGTGCACCACGCAAGTGAAACCGACCTTAAACTAGAATAAAACCATCACCATTAACCAGTGCAGCCTCAGTCCAAATCACCACCAGCCTGCTTTGCTCTGATGAAACAACACTGCGACCAGCCACCAGTGCCGTCATCAGTCATCGTGCTCGGGGAGGGAGGGAGGGAGGGAGAGAGAGAGAGAGAGAGAGAGAGAGAGAGAGAGAGAGAGAGAGAGAGAGAGAGAGAGAGAGAGCTCGAAAACTTTATTGTACAAGGACTGTAGTTTAGGTTCAGTCAAAAATCTAACAACTAGTCCTTGCTAAGCTACTGATGAGTAGATATCAAAAATTACAGGCATTATTTATATACATATATAGGCATGACAGAGAGAGAGGGAGACTTGAGAGAGAGAGACTTGAGAGAGAGAGTGTCAGTGTGTGTGTGTGAGAGAGAGAGAGAGAGGCGTGTGCGAGAGAGGGGGAGGGAGGGAAAAAAGTGGGTTTTCCCCGCCTGTAAACTAACTGTCCGATCAATTCAGTCCTTCCCTGATTAATAGTGGCGCTGCAGCGCCTGTGTCAGTGATTCCTTGTCCCTGTCAGTCACTGCCGACTATCGTCCTGCCGCTGTGTCGTCAGTCGCTGCGTAGTTGTGCGTCACGGGTGACGTGGTCTCTGTGGCCCTGATCGGCCCGGCAGAGTCTGTGGCGATGAATGGGGTCTGTGGTGAACAGTGACGTTTATAGCGCAGCTTGGGGAGGCAGCCCTGATGATAATAGTAATGAACATTTATCACGTGCTCATCGACGCCCTGAGAGCTCTCGTGATGCATACATAGTATGCTAAACACGGTGTTCTATGCACATGCAGGAAAAAAGTGCTACGTATGCAGTTTACATCAATACAATATGAAGCGCACGTACACACACACACACACACACACACACACACACACACACACACACACACACACACACACACACACGCACACGCAGCCTACCCATACACACACAGACGCGCGTGCGCGTACACGCACACGCATGCACACACATACACACACACACACACACACACACACACACACCGTAAGTGCTAGATATTCAAACCATGCGCACGCGCGCGTACACACACACACACACACACACACACACACACACACACACCACACACACACACCACACACCACACACACACACACACACACACACACACACACACACTGTAGCAAAAACTGGGTATTGACATTATCTGGGGCGGAAGTACTGAGAAGAGGACAGTTTTCAGTTTGGTTGTAAATTATTATGTTGTCACCTGTTGGTGTGTTTTCATTAGTAAAATTGTTTAAACCATTTGGTTGTAAATTATTATATCATCTGTTGGTATACTTTCATTAGTAAAATTGTTTAAACCGATTCAACATAGCGTCGAAGCCCCAGCCGTAAACATCCGGTGCGTCCGCCACGGGTAAAAATAAAAATAAATAAAAAAAGAGTTCCGTCTCGATTCGATTGATTTTCCCCTTTTCTGCAGGCGTAAGCATTATATGAGCGGTTATAGAGAAACGCTGTCTGATATGAGCCGGTGTGGCATAGCGGTATGGTGTTAGGCAGGTAAGCAGAGGGACCTCGGTTCGAATCCGCTTCGGCTCTCCTTTCTCTTCAAAAGTTGTGGTCTGTGGACACTGTCTTGTGATTTTGCCCCTCACAATTAATGACACCTTAGAATGGCTCTCATCGCTGCCCATCTTAATGCAGGAGTCATTCTGGTGGTGAAAGTGTAGCGATAAGTATTATATAATCTTCCCCCTACCCCCTCCATCTCCATAACCCCATTTCACCCCTTCTCCCCGTCCGTAATAAGCCTTTTGGTTTCTGGGGCCTTAACTATGAATCGGAACTACGGTAGGCCTGGCCTAAACCAAAGTTCCTGACTTTAGAGTCCGAGACTTTGATGATGATGAGTTGATGCTTAATGTCCTCAGATGTCATTTGACATATTAGGGACAAGTTGTGACCAATGCCGAAGCACGGTTCAATAAAATCCACATACGTAAGGTGTATGCGTGTTTAGCTGTAACCTGCCACCTGCACTTTTGGCAGAATCACCGGGATTTTTTACGTGCTACTGTGGTAACACGGGGGTGGAACGGATACCGAAATTAGAGTCAGCACAGAAAGTCGACCCTGGAGAAGAAAATTCTCCCGCCGTTCCAGCAGGGATTCGAACCCGCGACCTTTCAATCACGAGTCCGGTGCTCTAACCACTGAGCTATCCCCGCCCCCCAACGAGACTTTGAGTTAGACAAAGTTCGTATAAATGGACGCGGACAATGGTCGAGACAACAGAGTCTCTGACTTCGCGCTGATAAGAAAGTGGTCATCACACGCGTCATCGCTTGTGCTAACTTTAGACGGGGCAATCCCATCTGGGCATGCGCACCGACACGCTTCGTTCACTTCCCTGCGACGTATTTCGCACGCGCAAACATCGGTAAACGTAAACATTAGGTGAAGGCATGCCTGGCAGGCCCCGATTCTGGATGTGATTCGCCATGTTTTACTTCTGCAACACCCAAGCAATCTCGACGAGGTCATTATTCGTAAAAACGCTAATCTATCGACATCTTCGATGGAATATTCTTCTTCTCATTTACTGAATCGAGTAACCGTAGCATCGTCTGCTGCGTCGGCCATTTTGAACTTGTCAGAAAGGCGAGTTGACGCCGCTGTGCGGAAATCAGGTAGCCTGCGCTGTGCAGATGAATTTAAACAACAAGAAAATAAATCAAGTGATATGTAAGACGTCAAGCAAACTTGCTGTCATAATAATTTGCAAACATTAAATCGTACGATCACATTAATCAGTCATTATGCCGGCGTCGCTCGGCGAATGCGTCCTTTCTTCCTCCAAAATGAAAGAGCTTTGGCCGACGAACACTAGTACTCATTTGACGATGTAAACGAAAGAAAATTAAAAAAATATTTAAAATGAGAGAGAATATGCTGGATTAAGAAAAACCAACTTTCCAAGCATAACAAGGCCAAAAGCAGTCATAGTCCCGGCGGGCCTACGGCCTTTAGTCCAGTGAAATCGCTAGCCTAAATACCGGCTGTTTAGGCCCGAGGTTCGGCCCGGACTTTGGTGTAGTCCCGGTCCATGGTTACCATTTTGGGGCCATTGTCAATAGCCTTGAGATTTAGGCCGGCCTACCGCTTTAGGCCGGATTCATAGTTAAGGCCCCTGATGTCCTCAGAAACCAGCGGCCTAACGCCTTACCGCTACGCCACACCGCTCATATTAGACAGCGTTTCTGTTGTGTATGTTTGCGCGCGTGAGTGTGTGTGTGTGTGTGTGTGTGTGTGTGTGTGTGTGTGTGTGTGTGTGTGTGTGTGTGTGTGTGTGTACACGTGCCCCTGTGTGTGTACACATGCCACTGTGTGTGTGTACATGTGCCAGTTTGTGTGTGTGTGTACATGTGCCAGTGTGTGTGTGTGTGTGTGTGTGTGTGTGTGTGTGTGTGTGTGTGTGTGTGTGTGTGTGTGTGTGTGTGTGTGTGTACACGTGCCACTGTCTGTGTGTACATGTGCCTGTGTGTGTGTCTGTGTGTACACATGCCAGTGCGTGCGTGTGTGTGTGTGTGTGTGTGTGTGTGTGTGTGTGTGTGTGTGTGTACATGCCAGTGTGTGCGCGCGTACACACACACGGGCACATGCACGTGCACACCGGCTTCCATACAGTCATAAATTTCACTGTGAGCTTCTAGACGTACACGTGCGCACCTGCATGTCTGCTGCCTGCCCGCATGCACGCTGCCTGACGCGCCGTGCGCCCGACTGCTGGACCCGGTGCTGGGAGAGACGGGCCGGGCTGCAGTGCCGTGCAGCACAGTGCTGCCAATCTATTGCGTTGTTCTTTTGCTGCAAGCGTCGGAATTCCCGCCTTGACTCACCCGCCGCACTGACGGAGAGCTCTGAGTAACGCTCACGTCATGTCAGCCTGCAATCTGCCCGAGGGAAGGGGGGGGGGGGATGGAGTTGGTTGAAGTGTTGCTTTACGTCCACAGAAACCGTAGGCTTATTAGGGACGGGAGCCCAGGATGGCTACCTCGACTTTCACACTGAGCTCTTGAACTCTGTGGGGGTGGCGGAGACTAAGGAGAGAGAGAGAGAGAGAGAGAGAGAGAGAGAGAGAGAGAGAGAGAGAGAGAGAGAGAGAGAGAGAGAATTGGTTTTTAACACTCGTGTAGGCCGAATGACCGAGCGCGGATCATAGTCGTATCGGGCTAGGGTTGGTTGGAGCCGGGGTGGTGGTGCAGCGGGGAACGAGAAATAGGTAATAAGGAACAGACACAATGACATTATCATTATTGTAACTGTTCTACGTATCTACAATGTTCACCGTTTTTATAGGCTATTGTTATAGTATACCCGTAGGCTATCGACTGCACATGCTACCGCGTGTAGTGTATAGGCATAGGCTACCGTGGCCTGTACTGAAAAATGTATATAGTTATAGGCATGGGCCTATTGACTGCAAGGTTACACTTTTAGGCATAGTAAGTAAACATGGTGCTTAACGTCGATAGAAACCACAAGGCTTATTGGGGACGGGGAGAAGGGGGTATGGAGGTGGGGGGAGAGGGAGAAGTTGTGTACCTATCGCTACACCGTCACCACCAGAATGACTTCTGCATTAAAGTGGGCAGCGATGAGAGCCATTTCAATGTTTCATAATTGTGAGGGACAAAGTCACAAGACAGTGTCCACAAACCACAGCTTTTGAAGAGAAAGGAGAGCCGAAGCAGATTCGAACCGAGGTCCGGCCGCTGCTTACAAGCCTAACGCCTTACCGCTAGGCCAAACCGGCTCACAGTTAGGCATAGGCTATCGACTGCAAGGTTTTAGGCATAGGTTACCGCCAATAACTTGTTACAGGCATAGGCTACGACTGCAAGGTTTTAGGCATGGGCATATCTCTGTCTGTCACGTGACTCGCTTGCGCGGCCATTCGGTTCAATGTATCAGGTTTTCACTTGACTGAACTGGTTGAGAACAGTGCCGCTTGTCCTTGCTTCATCGTCACGTATGATCATACTGAGGTGGATATTGCGGCTTAAATACTGCAATAGGGGATCGTTTATTGTCCAAGCTAAAATCATACACTGACGGAAATGTGCCTCTTCAGCGTCTGCACTTGACATTATGCAAACTTTAAAGTCACACACACACACACACACACACACACACACACACACACACACACACACACACACACACACACACACACACACACACGCAGGCACATACACACACACACACACGCACGCGCGCTCGCACCCCCCCCCAACATAACTTACGGACAAGTAGCAGTCACTGCATTAGTATACTGATATATATATATATATACACACAGTTAACCACTCATTTCCAAGACACCCGTACATATACACAGTTGCATAGTTATACATTTTGTTGTTCGATTGTGTGAAAACTCTCACTGACTGACTGTTGAACATCCTTCCCTTTTGATAATAATAATAATAATTGATAGCGGTCGTTGCAGACAGGATCAATAATAATGTATATATAAAACCTAAAAACGATGATAATTGATATATAAACATAATGTTGCCACGGTATTCCTCGCACATCACGCTGTTTTGTATCAAAGCGCTGAAATGACAATCGCAGACAATAATATAAACAGATAAATAAACTGCACAGCCATCAGTTAAGGCTTATAATTAATTTGTTTTGGTTGAACGCTTTTATATGAACAGCATGATTATGTTTGTAAAGCATAGGCTCATGAATTAGTTTCTGGATTTTAACGTTTCGTCAATCAGTCGTATAGTGTCACCTACTATGCAAACGCGCCCTCGGCGTACACTGATACACACGGCCGTACTCACTGAGTAACAGCGGGGTGAGTGATTTTTATTGTACATAGCAAGAGTTAAGCGAAATTTGAGCTTGCCAGTCTGACGTGCACAGAGAGAGAAGAGACAGAGAAATGCAAGTTTTGGCTCAGTGTCTGTTATTAGTTACTTACTAGAGACGCCGTATCCGTTGCTTTTCGAGTACAGACAAGACCGGCCATGTTGGCACAAAAAAGTAGGGCGGTTTGCAATGGGCGGAGCTACAGTTTTGCGTGGCAGCCCCGCCCCCAAGCCCCGCCCCCTTTCACCCTGGCGCGCCACCGCGTCACAACAACTTGTGTGGCGGCCGCCGTGACGGCTTTGCCGCCCCACACACCGCGAGTCTCTCCGCTCCACTGCCTCACAACACACTGCGACCTGCGATCCTTCCGCCTAGCCCGCCAAATGTGCTGCCACTTCCGTTCACAAACAACTACGCCGCTCGCACTGTGTTGCTTTCCCCGTTCTTTTTATGGGTCGTGTGTGTGTACACAGTGGTTGCGAGTCGCTGTTTGTTTGCTTGTCTTGGGCTTTCCGAGTGCGTGGCTGTATCTAGATCGGCTGTTTGTCTCACTGCATTGCAGCCTTTATAAGTACACTTTTCTCAAGCTTTCAGTCGCGGCAGTCCGGGTCGGGCGACACTCGCCGGTTCAGCTGTAGTTGCCCTGCCGCTTGATTTCCAGCTACTCAACTTGAGACATGCTTTCCATTTGTCCGCGCTGTGAAGATGTTCAGTTGACTTCCTGTGGATTCGAAATTCGCGTGTGTTTTGTTAGCACCCAAGCTCCCTCCGCCTCTCCCCCCCCCCCCACCCCCCCAAACAGTTGAATCAGCTGTGACATCCAAGCCACGAAGCCTCCCGCGAGAAGCGTTCTCGTTTCTCCTTGCTACGAGCGCGTGCACGCGTGTTGTGAACGAGCTTGTAGGCGAAGTGTGCTTGACACACTTTCTCTGCCGCCAAGATCGTGAAAGGAAGGCAGAGGGTCAGCGCGCTGTGTACTCACTCTCTCTCTCTAACTACTTAGGGGGAATCCTCTCTCTCTCTCTCACACTCTCTCTCTCTAACTACTTAGGGGGAATCCTCTCTCTCTCTCTCTCTACTTAGGGGGAATTCTCTCTCTCTCTCTCTCTCTCTCTCTCTCTCTCTCTCTCTCTCTCTCTCTCTCCCTGTACTTAGGGGGAATCCTATCGCTCTCTCTAACTACTTACGGAGAATCCTCTCTCTCTCTCTAACTACTTAGGGAGAATTCTCTCTACGTAGGGGGAATCCTCTCTCTCTCTCTCTAACTACTTAGGGAGAATCCTCTCTCTCTCTAACTACTTAGGGAGAATCCTCTCTCTCTCTCTAACTACTTAGGGGGAATCCTCTCTCTCTCTAACTACTTAGGGAGAATCTCTCTCTCTCTCTCTCTCTCTCTCTCTCTCTCTCTCTCTCTCTCTCTCTCTCTCTCTCTCTCTCTCTCTCTCTCTCTCTCTCTCGCCTCTCTCGCTAACTGCTTAGGGGGAATCCTCTCTCTCTCTCTCTCTCTCTCTCTCTCTCTCTCTCTCTCTCTCTCTCTCTCTCTCTCTCTCTAACTACTTAGGGGGAATCCTCTCTCTGTCTCTAACTACTTAGGTGGAATCATCTCTCTCTCGCTAACTACTTAGGGAGCATCCCCCCTCTCACTCTCTCTAACTACTTAGGGGGAATCCTCTCTTTCTCTCTCAGATAGGCTACTTGGGGAGCAATCTTTGCTCTCCCCCTCCCCGAATAGGTTACTTGTGGAAAATCTTTGCTTTTGGGGAAATATCTGTGCTCTCTCTGTCTCTCTCTCCCTTTCTCCATCTTTAGTTGTATGATAGACTTTCTGACGTTAGGGCAAGGGCTGGATGTTGTAAAAATGAAAGAAAAAAGAAGCGTGATTGCATACTTATCTGTTAATGTATTATCCATGTAATTAACCCCCCCCCCTCCCCCCACTCCCCACCCAACTCCTTGCGCTCGCTTAGATTTACTGATCATCAAAATGCAAAACAGAAGTCAGGAGTGAGCCGGTCTGGCCTAGCGGTATGGCACTAGGTTGGTAAGCAGAAAGGCTTCGGTTCGAATCCGCTTCGACTCACCTTTCTCCTGTGTGTGTGTGTGTGTGTGTGTGTGTGTGTGTGTGTGTGTGTGTGTGTGTGTGTGTGTGTGTGTGTGTGTGTGTGTGTTGTACTTTATGGACACTACCTCAGTGTTGTGACTCCTCCTCCTCCCTCACAATCAAAAATAGAATAACACCCTAAAAGACACTTGTTCCCTTTGCTACCCAAATTCCAGAGACTGTCCCTTTCATCAGAGCCAAAGTTGTGGACACAGTTTTTAAGCATCCCTGCGGATACAAAATCTCGCCGCTGCCCGTCTGTATGCAGAACCGAGTCATTCTGGTGTATTGTTGGCGTTAGCTATAGCCTCCGCATGCTTCCTCTTCTTGGGATCTCGATGCACTCCATACAGTAAGTACCTCCCCGGAGACAGGCTGGCAAGTCTAGCAGCTGTTTTAGCGGTAGAGGTCAGCGAACCGTTTCTCTCTTGTCCACATCTTTGATGGGGAGTTAGGCCATTTTCTGCAGTTGACCGGTTTTTGTTTTGTTGCTGTTGTTGTTGTTTTTGTTTTGTTTTTGTTGTCGTATTTTTTTCAAGAGTCTGCCTTTGGAATGTGGGTAGCACAGAGATTATTGTTATTGTTCTTTGGGCGCTGTTCTGTTTGGTCACA
>OY757544.1:8090212-8113541 GCA_963584105.1 Alviniconcha strummeri
CGTCTTCCTCCAGCGCAGGCGCCTGAAGCCCGTCGTGTCAGAAATTTGTGACGAGCCATCCCATCATATTAATACTGTTGTTGCTGTTGTTAATGTTGGCGTCCCCAGAAACCTCACCATCACCTCTGTGTGTGTGTGTGTGTGTGTGTGTGTGTGTGTGTGTGAGAGAGAGAGAGAGAGAGAGAGAGAGAGAGAGAGAGAGAGAGAGAGAGAGAGAGAGAGAGAGAGAGAGAGAGAGAGAGAGAGAGAGGGGCCGGCCGCCAAAGGGAAATCGTTGGGGTAAGTATTCCGTACTAAGTGAAAGGCGACACAACTGTGAATATGGTGCCGAAAGTCACGTCTGTACTGAACGCATAGCCGCTTTAAAGGGAAGCCTTCCCTTGCAGCTGCAGTAAACAAGCAAATCCGTTTTGAATACTTGTACCGCTGAAACCCGTCCATCTACGAAACTTCTGATTTTTTATTTTCCTGAAATGTTTGAATTTTTTCGTAAAACTGAAACTTGGACAAAACAACAACAACAACAACCAAGAACAAAACAAACAAAAACCCACAACCACAACACACACACACACACACACACACACACACACACACACACACACACACACACACACACACACACACTTACACACACACACACACACACACACACACACACACACACACACACACACACACACATTATGTTTTTTTGTGGTCTCATCGTCACGGCTTGCAAACAGGAGGAAAGAAAGAGTAACTGGCAGTTGTGTGCACAGAAACCAAGGCGCTTTGGAGGTAATGCAAGTTATTTGTGCAATTATTTGTTTTCTTTGTCGCCTCAGTCTCGGATTATCATCAGTTCCGCTATGGACTCTGTTGCTTTTGTGTCCCAGTTCAAAATGTCAAAATCCGGCTTCCACCCAAGCACAAGTGTTAATATCTGTCAGTGAGTGTTTGGAATGTGCTCTGGAAGACGAAAACTATTCCCTTCAGAGATAACCTGCTTCTGAGCATAAGCCCATTTTTGGATTCAGTTCTTTATGCTAGGTGTAATGAATCCTACAGGAAACCCCCTGAAAACACTATAGGAGTGACTAGCAGTAGAATTGAACTGGTAAAGGTCCGATTTTATTTGTTTGTTTTTTGATCGCCAGCCATACCGGTTTCACTCGAGGAGAGCTCATCAGTGGCTCAGTTGTGATCGTAACCGGAGAGAAGTTTTCACTGCATAATCATATTATGGACGTAGTGCAGTTGATGTACTGAAGAAATGATCATGTAAAACAAACTGCGCCCTGTAATGCACTGACTGTGATCACGTTCACGGTTGTAAAACAAACGATAAATTTGTATGTGTCACAGTACTGTTTTTAATTATTAGAATTTTTACTCTGTACATTGTCCTGATGTCTAGTATGACCTTGCAACTTTTTGTGTGTGGAGAAGTTGTCTCTGGCGGATCACTTAAAATGAACCCCTCAAAAGCCAACATGTCGACTGGAGAGGGACTTGTTTTCAGTTTCTCTGGCTCTGTCCTCTGCACGGTGCGTTTTGGCTGGTAGCAAAGCTCTTGGCGCAGAATGAACGTCTGTATGGCGGCTTGCACATAACTGTAATTGTGTCCTCATAATTCTAAATGCGTTCTTTTGTCTCACACAGCTAACGGCCAATAACTTTACGTCAAAAACGCACAACTATCTCCACATAACTAGGATGATAAGACACAATTTTAAACTAGAAAATATTCCTATAAAATTGTGTCTTTTGACGCTTGGTTCCAGCGGCTTACTAGCGTCAAAAGTAATCATTACTAATTAACTTGGCAGCTGTGGCAAGGCTGTGTACTACTACCAGGGCCACTCAGAGATTAGGTAACAGGGTCAGTGTCGACATGTCTGGGCAGCATGGACCTGGTGCGCATGTGCGGGCCTATCAGCACTTCCTTCTCAGCGGCAATGGCCTTGGACGATTGTCAGTGTGGCACAACTTTTTGAAACGAATCAAACTCAGTTTTAAACGCAGTCAGTTCCAAACTAAAAGACGACCCAGAGGGCGACTTCTCTGCAGAGTCAGTTGCACTCGGCAGAGCCTGTCACAAGTCGGCTGCACTGGCTGGAAACATTAGCGAACGGGCTGCGAATGGAGGTTCGTTTGACGCAGCTGACAAGGACGCGACTGAATCAGACCGTCGCGTTCATTGGCTGTTTCGGCTTCGCGCATGCATCGTCAATGACTATACTGCATCATGTATGCTTGCCCTTCGTGCTGCGTCCCACGATTTGATGGTGTCTAAAGCACGTAATCTAATTTTAATTAGGCCTTTTTATCATTATGACTAATTATCTCAGTTATGTGCCTTTCGCGCTGCTTCCAACGGCTTAGTTGCGTTAAAAGTATACAGATACAATGATTTGCGATAGAACTACAATTGTGTGGACAGAATTACAATTTTGTGTTTTTGACGCAAGTGAGCCGCCATAATCGTGAACTGATATAAATTTACTCCAGCAAGGTCTCACTGCCCGCTGTGATAACAAAGACGAAGGAGAACATCTTTGGTAATAACAAAGACTCTTTTCCGAAGGGGAACATCTTCGGTAACAACAAAGTCTCTTTTCCGAAAGGGGAACATGTTCGGTAACAACAAAGTCTCTTTTCCGAAGGGGAAAATCTTTGGTAATAACAGAAGCTTTTCCGAAGGGGAAAATCTGTCTTTGGTAATAATTCCTGGCATTTCAAAAGTCTCTTTGAACAGTGTTCAGTTCAGTAGTCATGATTTTTGTGGAACGAGGGGCTGAAAGCAAGTGAGTGAACTCGAATACTGCTGCCTTTTCAAACAAACAGGTAGTCTACTGACTCGATTAGACTACTTCAAGCACCTGTGGACACATTGACTAACCACATCGCTGGCCCATCTGCAAGTTCAAAACAATGCCCCGGATTTCTGGCAGTGAGAGCCTGGAAATTCTAGTTCCATTCTAGTTCCTTTTCAAACAAACAGGTAGTCTACTGACTCGATTAGACTACTTCAAGCACCTGTGGACACATTGACTAACCACATCGCTGGCCCATCTGCAAGTTCAAAACAATGCCCCGGATTACTGGCAGTGAGAGCCTGGAAATTCTAGTCCCATTGTTTCCCCTCCTATACGCAGGCCAAGTATTTAACTTCAATAATAATGAACACACTTTCTAATGTGCCGCATAACCTTACATACGGATGCAAGGCTTTAATGTATGAGGTTGTGCTTTAATCTATGAGGCTGTGCTTCAATGAACAAAGACTGTTTTGTTAACGCCTTACTCGAGTACATAAAGAAAATCTCACAACCGCCCATGGCGGAAATCACTACAAAGCAAGCAATCATCAGACACATCATCTGCACTTGTAATATTAGCAAGAGGAAGAAAACGGAGAATAATAACGATGCAAATGTTGGTGTGCCAAACATTACCCGTGAAAAGCCCTAAGCGCGTACATAAATATGAGGAATGAATCATGTGCGCAACCGAGACTATTACTACACAGCAATCAAACCCGCGGCAGAACACTGCATTGCAATATCTTGTTTATGCCAACACTCACCACTGAATAACATAGTTCATAGCGAAAGCGCCTACACATTGTAGTTTACCACACACACACACACACACACACACACACACTGACACACAACCAACCAGAAAATGGTGAGGAGACACTGATTCAAAGTTAAAAGTGCACAGCCTATCGATCAGAGCTGAGCAAGCCGGACTGGAAACAGTTTCACCACGACTGACTGACTGACTGACTGGCAAAACGAAAAGCCCCGTTATGGTAACTGTTGTTGGCGGTGAACGCGAGATCTACATCATCTGTTGCTGCTGGCTTCCTATTGTCCTGTCGATGTAGGCCACTCAGGTCTTGGGGTCAGGAGACCGACTTTACCTGCCGGCCTTTGCTGTGGAAGCCCCTGACCTTTCACCCTTGAATTAATGCGCATGTTGGTGTCACGTGGGCCGGTATCCTCCGCCCACCCCTCCCCTCCCGTGCTCGGGTCTGCCCGCCTCCACTGGCACACTGCGCGCGCTCAGGGCCCTCCTCCTCCCCCCACCCCACTCCATCTTACCCGCCATGCTGTGTAGCAGGTGTGTGTGTGTGTGTGTGTGTGTGTGTGTGTGTGTGTGTGTGTGTGTACGCGTGCGTGTGTGACATGAACAACACGGCTGACAAAATCCCTCTAGCTGCATGCACACGCACACGCGCGTGCGCGCGATCTACACATGTATACACGCGCGAGCGTACTCTAGTCTACACGCCGCCTGTGTGTGTCGTGGTGTGATGTGTGCGTGCGTGCATGCGTTCGCGCACTTCATTCCCATTGCTACCTTGCCTCCAAGGCCCGAGCGAGGAAGGGAAGGAAGGGGGTGGCCGCGAAAACGGGGAGTGGCATGCCTGTGACATGCAGAGGCGTGCTGCGATTGGCTGGGGGGACAGCCCAGCGATTCTAATTACTACAAAAAGCCCTGTAATTGTCGGTCACGTGTGATCTGCCGCTCACGCAGTCAATGCGAAGTGTGGGGGGAAAACTATACGATCGTACTCGACAAGTGTCACTGTGTCCTAGCGGGTGTCGTTGTCGTCGTCCTCGTCGTGGTGGTGGTGGTGGATTTGTAGCAGTGATTGTTGGAGCGGAGTTTGAATAAGGAGGACTGCATGGTGGGCCTTCCGCATCTTTCGGCCCCTGCGTAAACGGAGCATGGCCTCAGGTTGGTGGCAGTCCATGTGTGTGTGTGTGGTGGGTGCTGTACGCTGGCCTTTCTTTTACAACTGACCCCGTTTCCGTTTCCAACTCATTCGCTCCGGCGTGTCACCTAGCTTCGTTGTCAAAGCGCGACGGTTTGAGAGAATGCCGTGCTTAGGATCGTGAACTTCGTGAAACTGAGCTTCGTACTGTTGCTGTTCTGTTGCCCGTTTCCTGTCTGACCCGATTTTCTCCCCCCCTCTTTTCTCCCTCTGTGTTTGTTCTCTTTCTCCCTCCCTCTCTCTGGCAGAGGAGCACGTGGTAGGCTATCCCTGCAACTCGGCACAATCAGCTGGCTTCCACAGAACCTTCACAACTGGAGCCAGAGTGAAAAGAACCGTGCAGTGCATAGCGAGAAATGTGCGAGTGCGAGAGAGCGAGAATTTCTGTATTCCACACGTCACTATGTACCCGTGCCATGTGCTTGCTGCGCTCGCATACACATACACACGCGCACATACAACACAACACACTCTGAATGCACGTGCATGTGTTCCCTGCTCGCATGCACACCCCGTCATTCTCTGCCCCCGCTCTCCGTTTGCTTGTAGAACTGTGAAGCCCGTCTTCCTCCTGATGTGTCGAGTTTGACCGGCAATGTGTAACGTTCAGTTCGATGACGCTTTACGTCTACAGAAACCGTGTCGATTATAAGGGACGGGAAAAGAGGTGGGGGTTGGGTGGGGAATGAGAACCCATGCAGGTCCACACCCCCCTGTTCACACAAATCCTGAGCTCTGACAACTCCAGGAGGAGAGAAGGAAGTATGCCGAAAGGGGAAGGAGGACCGGGGATGGAGGTGGCGGGGGGAGGGCGTCCAAGGAGGGGCAATGTGTGTTTTTAGCGTAGCCTCTTTTCAGCCTCTTTCCCCCCCAGTGCGTGGAGGAATTTCATTCACACTGATAGGACTGCTTCAAGCTTCGCTGGGGAAGTTTCGTGTAGCAGGACCGTCCTGGCTGGCGTCAGTCTCTCTTACACACACACACACACACACACACACACACACACACACACACTTCCAACCATTGAACTGTTGTGCATACCGCAAACCCCCTGTGACCACACCGCTGAGAAAAGAGCCGAAAGATTGTGTATGCAGCTCATTTCGGGGTCGTTGAACCAGCTTGTCAATCGCCAACCAAAGTGTTTGCTCTGCTCTTCGCCTACATTCAGCTCTGGCCACCAGCAAGGTCACGCACACACACATCGTTGATGAAACTGCGCGGAGGTTGGGTTAACTGCGTAGTATTTGTCCGAGTTTGTCATCTGGCCGCCGGATATCCAACCGCGGGCCTACGTACAGTTTAGGATACTGCTAGTCACTGTGTTGCCTTGGATAGAACGCGCGCGGGTCTGCGAAGGTGGGAGGAGTGTGAGTGTGTGTGTGTGGTGGTGTGTGTGCGTGTGCGTGTGTGTGTGGTGGTGTGTGTGTGTGTGTGTGGTGGTGGTGTGTGTGTGGTGGTGGTGGTGGTGTGTGTGTGTGTGTGTGTGTGTGTGTGTGTGAGAGAGAGAGAGAGAGAGAGAGAGAGAGAGAGAGAGAGAGAGAGAGAGAGAGAGAGAGTTGGTGTTTTACGCCACACACAGAGAGACTGTGTATGTGTGGGCGCACGCGCGTGCGTGTGAGAGCGCGTGTGTAGTGACCCGCTAGTGAGATACGTATATATACATATATGCATACGTCACTCTCTTGGGGCTAGTGCGGCATACTTGCCGTGTGATTCACAACCTCCCACACTCCTCCTCTCCGACCTGAATCAGTGAATGTACACACACAGCCGAATGGAAAACTGTACTGTCCTCTCGCAGCCCACTAAGTCGGTCGACCCGGAGGTGTGAAGTCTTGCAGAATTGGGTCAGTGTCCCAAATAGCAGCTGAACAGAACAGTCAGCTACCGAGGTGCACTCCGAACAGCTAACGCAGTCTTGCGTAAGAAAGGCACACTGACTGATACAATGATAATAAGAACTAGAGTTTGAAAGGGTAGGTGCTTAGTGTTGGTGCTATCTTTCGCTCTTGCTGTAGGGCGGGTGCAGTTTACCTGCTTTTCCCGGCAGTACCACGTATGTGAAACCGACCGAACGCAAAGTCAGATTAAGAAGAAAAAAAGTATCTCCTTTTAACGTTTTATAATACATTGTTTTGATGATGTGTTTGTTAGAGACAGACAGACAGAGAGGGAGAACTGAGAACTCAGAACTTGATTACTCAAGGATTGAGATTTTAGGAGAGAGAGAGAGAGAGAGGGGGGGGCATGGTTGTTGAGTAGAATAGTGTTAAATATTGTGGCAGTGAATGTGATTTTAATTCTTATTCTAATGTCTGCCACAGTGGCAGTATCTCATCTTCCTTCCCTTTACTCTCAGACCAAAGCCAGATACATGCAATAGTGTCAGTTTATTTTTTTAGTTGAGGAGACAGTGACTAAGAATGATGACAGTTGAAGCCACAGTGCCAGGAATGAGAATTAAGCCACAGTACCTTTCATGACTGAGGGGAGATTTGCTGTTAACAAATGGGAGCTGCAGCCACAGAACTAAGAATGAGAATTAAAGTTACAGTAGTAAGAATGAGAACCAGCCACAGTGCTAAGAATGGGAGTTACAGCTAAGAATGAGACTTGCACTGCAACCACAGTAATTAAGAATGAGAGCTGCAGCCATAGTACTAAGAATGGAAGCTGCAGCCACAGTACTGAGCATGAAAATTAAAGCCACATAACTAAAAATGAGAGCTGCAACCACAGTACTAAGAATGAAAATTAAAGCCACAGTACTGAGTGCGAGAGTCACAGCCACAGTACTAAGAATGCGATTTTGAGCTGCTGACACTGTAGGTAAGAATGTGAGCTGCAGCCACAATACTTGATCCGAAATTAAGAATAAAAGCTGCAGCCACAATACTAAGAATGAGAGTTACAGCCCTAGTATTTGCTAAGAAGGAAAGTTGTACTGCGAATGGGAGTTGCAGCCATGCACAGCACTTGAGTTAGATTTGCAGACACTGTAACAGTAAAAGCGGCAGTCACAGTAAATATCAAGGGTGGGAGTTGCTACTGCAGTACAGCTAAACTTACTAAGAATGAGACCTGTGGTCACAGTGATTAGTAGAGATGAGAGTTGCAATGTAGTCGCAGTGATTAGTAGAGGTGAGAGTTGCACTGTAGTCATAGTGGTTAGAGATGAGAGTTGCACTGTAGTCACAGTGATTAGTAGAGGTGAGAGTTGCACTGTAGTCATAGTGGTTAGAGATGAGAGTTGCACTGTAGTCACAGTGATTAGTAGAGATGAGAGTTGCACTGTAGTCACAGTGATTAGTAGAGGTGAGAGTTGCACTGTAGTCATAGTGGTTAGAGATGAGAGTTGCACTGTAGTCACAGTAATTAGTTGAGGTGAGAGTTGCACTGTAGTCATAGTGGTTAGAGATGAGAGTTGCACTGTAGTCACAGTAATTAGTAGAGAAGAGAGCTGCAGTCACAAAAATAACTGTAAATGAGAGCTGCTGCCACAGTGTTCATTCACTAACAGGATAGATTAGCGACAGTACTTAGTAAGAACGAGATTTGGGGCCACAGTAAACTAATGACTGAGAGATAAAATCACTGTGGTTACTGAAATTATTAGGAGTGAGAGTTCTGACATCAGTAATTTACTAAGAGTGAAAGAGAATGAGTTAAAACCACGTGATGAAGTAATGAAGTTATGAATGAGAGCTGTAATAACAATGATTACTAAAGTTACTAAGAATGAGAATTACCACCTCATTAATCACTAAGAACAAAGGTTGAAATATCGTTGATTACTGAAGGTACTAGGCATGAGAGTTTCTGTCACAATAATTGCAGAAGTTACTGAGAATGATTTGCCACCTCATTAGTTATGAATGAGAGTTGAAATCACAGTGATTACTGAAGAGTGAAATTATTAGGAATGAGAGTTGCTGTCACAATAATTGCTGAAGTTACCACCTCACTGGAATAAGAATAGGAGCTGAAATCACAACCGAAGTTATTGAGAATGAGAGTTTCAGTCACAATAATTAGTGAAGTTACTTAGATGAGAGTTGCCGCCTCAGTCGTTGCCTAAGTGACCAGAAAAATTAATGAGAGCTACTTTCACAGTGACTGCTTAGCTTTGCCGCTGTAGCGGTGACTAAGAATGAGAGTTTCAGTCACAATAATTAGTGAAGTTACTTAGATGAGAGTTGCCGCCTCAGTCGTTGCCTAAGTGACCAGAAAAATTAATGAGAGCTACTGTCACTGTGACTGCTTAGCTTTGCCGCTGTAGCGGTGACTAAGAATGAGAGTTTCAGTCAGACTAATGACAACATCTGAGCGTGATGAGCAGCCACGACAGTACTTAATAAGGATGAGAGCGTGGGCGGCCACGGTAAATACTTAAGCAGCTACGGTGCGATGCGCCAGGTGTAGTAAGCAGTCCAGTCATGATATTCTTCGGTCACGCAGGTGGCTGAATCCGTACCTCTTTGACAGCGTGAAACCGAATCCTACTTATTCATCGGTTTAGGGAGGGGTAGGTGGTGAGGGGCGGGAATCTGGCGATTTTGTGAGGCTATTACTTTTCAGCCATTGCAGTCTCGTGTATGCATTTCCCCCCCGTGCTTATTCGTGTACTTTTCCGATACAGGGAGAGCAATTGCAGGCATGCTCACTGACCGAACACATATTTCTATCAAAATCATTTTCCGGATGCTGTTAGTGAAGTATCTAGACTCGACTTCGCACAGTGCCCTGAAGAATGTGCATTCTGTCGAAATTGTTTACTTGTAGTTCATCCTGTGTCTGATGAATTCAGTCCGACGTGCTTTTCGTCACTTTATGCGTGTGGCCTTTCTGTTATCATGTGTTAGTTGACTGATTGATTGATTGATCGATTTTACATAGTGCTGATCTCGATTTTACATAGCGCTGATCTCGATTTTACATAGCGCTAATCTCGATTTTGCATAGCGCTCGCTGATCTCGATTTTACATAGCGCTGATCGATTTTACACAGCGCTGATCTCCATTTTACACAGTGCTAATCTCAGCTTCCGAGCACTCACTGCGCTCTATTCGCATATAATACATAACATGGAATATATTTGTCTCCGAATGAGTGACTGTAGCTTTACATATCGCATTTCTAGATGTATATTATCGACCATCTAGATGTATATTATCTACCAGAGTGGTGTACTTACACCGCTGTTTGGCTGTTACATGGCTAATGCCCTGCGAAACTGCTGCCGTCTTAAAGATTTGTTACAGAATTTTCATTGTGAAAATACTCGACTCTAACAAATGGAAAAGCGTTGTTTCAGTCCGCCATGCTGCCTTTGTCAGTTGTTTCAAATCTTCCTTGGAAACCGTTCTCTTTTGAAAAACCTTCCCTTCAGTCCTATCGCCCCGAGAGAGGCGCGCGGGTCTGTCGGTGGGTGCTTGCGTGTGTGGGGGCATTGAGTCCTTGTTGTCAGTATATACGTTTAGAGAATTTGTAAGCGCTTAGGGCCAGCACGGGTTAGGCACCCTTAAAGTACCCACTGTTATTCTTCTTCTGTGAGAACCCCGTTTTGTATGTTCAGCAAACAGTGGAAGTCAGTGCCGCACTTTGCTAAATGGCGCAGTTGACAGTTGTCAGTTGTAGAGTTGAAAGGATGCTGTTTGTGATATTCTTGATTTTGTAACAAACTACTGCGTGGTAGGAAGGTTATGGTGATTTTTGTTGTTGTAGAGTGAACGTGTCTTCTTGTAGGCCTAAGTAGTTCATCAGCAATGTCACTGTATCATTTATTTTTACAAGTTTTTTTTATTTTTTTATCTTCAGTCATATTATTTTCACTAATGGAAGGTGAGAAATGGATTTAGTTTTACTATTTTGTTTAATCGTACTTATAGGTGTGTTCCTATTAAGTTAATTTTAACTGTATTTTTTAATAAAAATAACTGACAGATATTCGGCGGGTTGTTTATGGCACAATTTGTTACATTCTTTAAAAGCAACAACCAAGAAACAAAAAACAAACTACCCCCTCCCCCTACCCCAACAACAACAACAACGAAACAACCCCAAAATACACCACACAAATCAAAAACAACAACAAAACTAACAAAACAAGAATGACAACAACAACAAAATCAACAACAACAAACAATCGGACACAAAAAGACATTATTCCAAAGAGTGATGTTCTTTCTGTCCTGAAGTTACGAAAATGCCGACACGATGAAGTATAAAATCGACGCAATCATGTATGGTGACGTATCGATTATGACAAACAAAGCGCTGTGACGTATTAGTCAACAACTGCACAGAGAAGTAGCCTATGTCACTATGTTTACCGCGAGAAGGAGTAAATATACTATAACGATGACGCATGAAAGTGCGCGTGATTAGGCGATAAAGCCTGTTGTCGTTTGGAACGATCACTCCTTTTGCTGTATAAGTTATCCCACGGCAGGTGATTTCGAAGCCGTGCAAAAGGGTTCAGTACCTCGCCACAGGAGTGTGTAACATGTGTGATGCACGCGTGTACTCTCCCCTCTACGAGTAGACCCCCCACCCCTACCCCGTCCCCCTCCTCCGTGTAGAGAAATGTCGGTCGTGAAGTGCACGCGTACGACTACGAGGGCCTAGTTCCATAAATTAGCATACATTGACATGTATTGTTTCACGCCCACCGTGTTTGTAAGAAAACGAGTTCAGAGCGGGGGAATTTGTCAGTTCTGTGGATTCTAGCGTCCCGTCAACCACGCAGTTACCTCAGGACAAACACAGGGCGAACAACGTGTGCGTACTTGATTCCTAGGAAGACGCAACTGGCGGGTAGAACGCTTACCCGAATAGGCCTATCAGCAGTGGCTACAATCACCCGTAGACAGCGTGTGAAACAGTTTGATTCGAGTTACACTGCTGAATAGAGAAGACAAAAGGGAGCCTTGTTTGGCGTGTTTAACCAGCTTGGGTTAACTCGCGCTGCACTCTCTCGGAAAATGGGATCACTGTGGAGTGTTCTACTCGTTTAATCCCTGTCTAGGCAGAGGTGTTGGGTATGCACCCAATAAGCTCTATGAGGGACCCTTTTCCCTTTTTTTTCTTCTTCTCCCGGTCTCTTTATTTTCTACATTTGAACTGTTTAAAGCCTTCCAGACCTAAATATAATCCCTCAACAATCAGTTACTTGCTTCTTTTTGTTCTTGTTGCTGCACTTCGATCCCAAACACACACACACACACACACACACACACACACACACACACACACACACACACACACACACACACACACACACACACACACACACAGAACAGGGAGAGAGAGAGAGAGAGGGCGGCAGGGGAAGATCCTTAGTGAAGAAGTAATAATAACATTAATAATAGCTGGATTTGGAGTTCCTCTGTTGTAACACTATTTTCAAAGTGGCGTTCTGCGCCAACGATACCGCTCTTGTTTCATTCACGCTTTGGGTTGTTCCTTAATCTGCTCTAATCAGGCTGATTCGTGACGGCTTTTCTCCGTCGGCAAACAGTCGAAAAAGAATCCGTACTTAATAAACTGCGAAATGGGGCAGCAGTAGCAGCAACTATTATTATGTGATTAGTCATGGTTAAGTGCGTTGTCATTTGAGATGACTGTATTCCCTAGTCTTCGTCGTCACTGCCCCACTGCGGTTAACTCTGACCCCGTTAAAGATGTTATCGGTTTCGGGGCGAAAGCATGCGTTTTAGCTTTTAGCTTGTCATTTCTGGCACCGAAGGAAACCAGTATACAAACTGGGCAAACAGAAATTGCTTTAGAACTCTTTTTTCTTCTTCTTCTTCTTCCTTCTTCTCTTTTTTCTTCTTCTTGATGGGATGTAATTAATATTTTAACGAAGCTGTTTGCATTTCTTTTCCTTTTTGTGTGTTTTATATGGAAAAATATATATGTAGTATGAAAACTTGTGTCCTCTCTGTCTTGTGTGTGTGTGTGTGTGTGTGTGTGTGTGTGTGTGTGTGTGTGTGTGTGTGTGTGTGTGTGTGTGTGTGATGTAATACGCAAAGCATTCACTAAGTCTTTTTGTGTGTTTCTTTCAGCAGAAACGCTGTCCATTCTGGGACGTGCCCCCACCCAGCAGTATGCATATGAATAACAGTCTCTTTTATTGGGTGGGGGTGGGGGTTGGATCACCTGGTTACTGAAAGTCAGTAGTGCTGATGAAATCGGTGATACCATAGTAATATCTATTGATATGGGTGTTGAGTTTTGTTCAGTTTTATATATATATAGTGTGTGTGTGTGTGTGTGTGTGTGTGTGTGTGTGTGTGTGTGTGTGTGTGGAGACGTATAGTTATCACATAATTATGAAACGTATATGACTAACGATTTTTAAATTGACTTTTTACTTATGCATTTACCCGACGTCTATTTGTGCGTAATGCAATATATTATCCTTGCATTATATGACATTCTTTTCGAGTTTTTAAAACCATGGATTATTATTATTATAATTTTTATGGAGAAGGAGATTATTTGTTTCTGAACATCTAATTTTACGTTGGCCATTACCGTGAGCTCAGTGAATTAGACCTCACACAGCACTCGACCCGATGTAGCGAACCTGTCCCCAATATACAGGCTACTGACGGAGGATGAGGGCATTGCCAGAGAGAAAGGTTGCCATTTAAAACGCAGAATAGAATACAAGATTGCTACAGTCTGTTACAACGTGATCGCTTGCACTGCTCCTCCTTACCTGTCTGACCTTTCTGCACTGTACATCCCATGACGCACTCTCCGCTCTTCTGCTGATTATTCCGAACAAAATGTTCCAAGGACAGCGCGACTTTTTTTCATTGGTTCTTCCGTCTGGAACAATCTCCCTTTCTGTCTTCGCCCGGGTATAACCGTCATGGTTGACTGGGCGTTAAAAAGCAGTTATCCTTCTCTCTGTGCGACATGCTCATTTTTTTTCTGCCTTCAGGTCACAGCTCAAGACTCACCTTTTCTATGTCTCCTACTCCTAACGTTTCCAATTGTCTCCAGCCTGCTTCCAGTAAGTCGGTGTGTGTCTTGTAAATGTGTGTGTGTGTGTGTGTGTGTGTGTGTGTGTGTGTGTGTGTGTGTGAGAGAGAGAGAGAGAGAGAGAGAGAGAGAGAGAGAGAGAGAGAGAGAGAGAGAGAGAGAGAGTTTGTGTGTATGTAATATGTATGCGATTGATTTGTGTGTTATGTAATTGTACGGCGCTTTGAGTCTCTGAAAGCGCTCTGTAAATTCCCTGTTAATATTGACGTTGTGTGTGTTTTTGATGTCGTTTGCTTTAGCATGTTTATGAACTGAACGCGCCTACGGCCCAGGGCTCAGGTGAAAAAAAGCGCTATAAGATTCCATTATTATTATGAATGTCATACACGGACGTTTAGTGGAATTTTCACTGCGGACATATGTGATCGTAAAACAATTTTAAAAAAGAAGAAAGGTTTTCGGTTGATTTTTCCCTGGATAAGCGATTTCACCTTCCCCACACTCGCCCCCCACCCCCCGCCCCCCTCCTTCCCACCTACTCAACTCGCCCCGTCCACTAGGTAAAATATCCGTTCAGATGTACCTTCAATACTTCTGAATTTTCAGTCATCCTTTTTCGAAGGATATGCGTTTTGTTGTTGTTGTTGTTTGAACCATTAAAGGCAAATAAGGACAATTTACGCATTGTAGCTTGTAGCACTCATTGGCAACATGCGTCTAAGGTTCAAACCGGGCGATGCTTTGCCTCGATTCAAAAAGACTCGGAAACATGCTACTGTTGATGTTGTTATTCATTGTTATTTGTTGTTGTAGTATCTGTGTACTTTAGAACTATAATAAAAGTAAAATCTCTCTGTTTGTATTATATGTTATACCCGGTGTGACTGGAAATAATCCATTTTTGAAGGCTTTTCGTTTATTTCACCTAACTCCATTTTGCGCATTTATTTATATAAATTTTTCTCTTCACATCGGTTTGTTCAAATGGTGAGAAGAAAAAAGATCGAAGAGACTAACAACGCTGTGCGTGCATGCAGCCACACACACACACACACACACACACACACACACACACACACACACACACACACACACACACACACACACACACACACACGTACTAGAAGCCTTGTCAGTATCGGTGACTAGAGCACAATGTCAGAAGTTGCCTAGAGAATGGTACTGGGAGGGGAACTTGCGGAGTCAGGGGGAAGTGGTTTGGCATTGAGCGTTACTATGCATATATACCAGGGGTCGCAAACACTTACTGCCCCCCGCCCCCGGTCCCGGTCTCTCTGTCTATTTGTGCTTGTCTGTCTCTCAGTTTCTCTCCCCCATGTCTGTCGGTCTTTTGTCTCTCTCTCTCTCTTTCTCTCTCCCTGTCTGTTTGTCTGTCTTTGTCTCTCTCTCTCATTCTCTCTCTCACTTTCTCTCTCCCTGTCTGTCTGTCTGTCTCCCTCTCTCTCTCTGTCACGGTATTTTTTGAATTAAAAGTTATCACAGTGACCCAGGACGGGACCACCGTCGGCCTGTGCTTTGCCTCGCTTCTCTCCCTTGGCCTAGGGTCCGTGGTTCCAGTCTTCCGGGGCCAGGCCTCGGTGTGTCTGTCCCATGTGCAGCTGGTTCCTCCTCTCCCTCCCTCCTTCTCTCAAGCGCTCCGGCCGCCCGCTGTGACTGGTTGCTGCTGCTGCTACAGCTGCAAAGAGACAGCAGCACACTGAGGGATGTTTACGGTAGTGCAGCGCAGTGTCCCGTCGTGTGTTCCATACTGCAAACGATAAACACGCTTCTTGTATCAGTGATTTTTTTTTTTTTTACCAGACATATATGTGTGTGTCGTAGGAACCCATCCGACCTGGCAGGCCTTGACAAAGCCCTTATGGAAAAGTTTTGAATAACAGTTTTTAAAACCAACACATGCTTGGACTGTTGTTATACACACACTGTCACTGTCTCACTCTCTAAAACGTATGGTCTACACTCACACACACACACACACACCACACACACACACACACACACACACACACCACACACACACACACACACACACACACACAGAGTGATCGTGTTAGACATTTTTCAAACCGGTGTGACATCTATCTAGTATAAGGAGGCAGAAAGTGGTTCACGGAAACCGGGCGACAAATTATCGCTGTAATCGGTCAGAGACATGGCCGCGCGCGCGCGCGCGCGCACACACACACACACACACACACACACACACACACACACACACACACACACACACACACACACACACACATGCACGTCGCATACACGCCACCACTGCCTGCCGTGATTTATTTAATTAGCGCCGGTAAAACAAAAACAAAAACAGCCGATTGCTGATCTTGTTTCCGGTGTACGTTTATCTATCCGGTAAAACAAATAGGAATGACCATTATTATTAAAATATGAAATAACTGCTGTTATAAAAAATATAGAAATGACCACTTAATATATCAACTGTTATTGTTATTATCGCTATCAGTTAATACTATGAATATAATTGTATGATATTATAACTACTTTTATCAATAATAATATACGTTTAATTTATTAAAATTTGGTCGATATTTGTGTGCCATTATCAGAACATAGTTACTGTGTGCCATTTTTTTTTTTTTTTTTACCCCAGTCTTAGATGCCAGAAGGGATATCAATTAAGCAGAGAAAGAAACGTCTTTAGTTGGGAAAAGGAAGGTCGATGCATTACACTGCCCGACATTATATGAAAGATCGAGGAGACTAACAACATTGTGCATGCATGCACGCACGCACGCACAAGCACACACGTACACGTACTAGAAGCCTTGTCAGTATCGGTGAGCAGAGCACAATGCCAGAATGACTATCATTTTTGTTTTGTTGTTGTTTTATTCGTATCGTTTTCGGAAGTGCTGCTTTTTGATTAAAAACAAACTATAACAAAAACACTCCAAAACTGGTTGTCGGAGCTGTCATTATCACATCATAGATTGTGAGAATGAATGTCGTTTTGATATAGTTGTTATTTAAATAACTTTCTGTAATAATCTTTTCTAAATCAGAATTATTTAGTTCGAAATCAACTATAATAATTAATACCTGGCGATGTTGTTGTTTCGTGTTTTGTTCTTAAAAAAAAAATAATCTAAAACAAGAATTACTGCTAGCGTTCTAAAACAAGATCCAAACACATTGAAGGTTAAAAACGCTGTTCACCATGACGTGTTTAAATATGTTTGGGATTGTTAACGTGCGCTCATGGTATAGTTATTGATTGATATGACGAGCATGCGTGTTGTTCCATTTCACCGTTGTTTTCCGTTTCCGGAGCTTAAAACCCAAGGACAAACTAACTGACCTATGTATGGTTATTGATTGATATAACGAGCATACGTACCGTTCCATTGCACCATTACTTTCCGTTTCCGGAGGTTGAAACCCAAGAACACACTAACTGACCCACGCATGGTTGTAGATTTGACGAGTATGCGCATGCGTGGTGGTACCGTTCCATTTGGCCATTACTTTCCGCTTAAGGAATAATAAACGCGCACATTACCACTGGCACGTGCGTCCATGTGACGTGGATTTTCTTCGTCTCCGATACTAGGCACTCACATGTGCATGCTGTGTGTCGGTGTGGCCCAGCAGTAAAGGCATAAAATACTTGGCTTATAAACAGACGAACCCCGGTTCCATTTCGCTTGGGCTCATCTCTCATCAAAAGCTGCTGTTTACGGACAGTCTTTTCGACTTTGCCCCCACCCCCTCCTTCTTCCTCCTTGTGAGGGGAAAACAAACGAAACCGACCAACGAATCGTATCAGCTTCCAGTTTCCGTTTTCCAAGAAAGTTCTACTCATGGAGCGTAGCAATGCGGATGTTATTAACTGGGATTTTGGTTCCTCGGCTGAGAATTACTCATCGGACATGACACTATGGCTGTAGGTTTGGGCTCATATGTACAGTACAATACAGCTTTATTGTCTCTGTGTAGAGCAATTTGTCATCTGGCTCGTCATTTACATAAAACGTTCAATACATGTTACAATCAAACATCAACGATTCAACAAACACGGAGCTAAAAACCACTCAAATACAAAACCAATATGCATAACAATAACAATGTGCATACACACATGCGCACGCTCCCACGCACGCACGCGCGCACGCACATTATTCTTCTGGCTCACCAGTCACTTAAAACATTCAATAAATATTACAATAAAAGAAACAT
Source organism: Alviniconcha strummeri (assembly GCA_963584105.1). Taxonomy (NCBI): domain Eukaryota; kingdom Metazoa; phylum Mollusca; class Gastropoda; family Provannidae; genus Alviniconcha; species Alviniconcha strummeri. The sequence continues at coordinate 8,108,209 of OY757544.1, forward strand.
TCCTTAAACATCAACACACTAAAACCGACCGCAATTTATTATACAGGCAGCATTTACGAGCAACATGTCAAATCCACGCAGTATATAAATTTCACACACACACACACACACACACACACACACACACACACACACACACACACACACACACACACACACACACACACATACATACATACATGTATAACGAGCAAATAAAATTTAGAGGCGGATAGAATAGCTCCTGATCCTGATTTGCTTTGCTAAAGAGACCACGAGTTCGGCCCTCCTACACATGCACGAGTTGTCAAATGGCTCCAAAATAGCTATTTGCTGGTTTTTAGATTTAGATCGGGGGAAACAAAGTCACTTGTTTTACCAACAGTGCAACGCGCGTGACTTCGAAAACTCAGAATTTATTATTATTATTATTCAGTAGGTACCCGCGTGACTTCAGTGAAACGGATGTGAAACCAGGACGACAAGACGGTAGGTATGCGAAAGGAGGGCAAGGGGTAGGTACGATGTGACGTCACGGTCAGTGAAACCGACGTGAAACCAGGACGACAAGACGGTAGATGTGCGAAAGGAGGGCAAGGGGTAGGTACGATGTGACGTCACGGTCAGTGAAACCGACGTGAAACCAGGAAGACAAGACGGTAGATGTGCGAACTACGAAAGGAGGGCAAGGGTAGGTTCGACGTGACGTCAGTGAAACCGACGTGAAACCAGGAAGACAAGACGGTAGATGCGGTGCGAACTGCGAAAGGAGGGCAAGGGGTAGGTCGACGTGACGTCAGTGAAACCGACGTGACATCAGTGAAACCGACGTGAAACCAGGAAGACAAGACGGTAGATGCGGTGCGAACTGCGAAAAGAGGGCAAGGGGTAGGTTCGACGTGACGTCAGTGAAACCGACGTGAAACCAGGACGACAAGACGGTAGACATGCGAAAGGAGGGAAAAGGGTAGGTACGACGTGACGTCAGTGAAACCAGGAAACCAAGACGATAGATGCGCGAAAGAGGAGCAGGTACCACGTGACGTGACGTCCGTGAAACCGATGTGAAACCAGGAAGACAAGACGGTAGATGTGCGAACTGCGAAAGTAGGGCAGGCCGGAACAGGGCGGGTGGCACACAGTGCGAGATGGTCTTTCGCTTCTTGGCGAGACGTGACCCACTGCAGTGCTCAATCGATTTTTTTTTTTTTTTGATTTTTTTTTGATTTTTTTTTAGTGCTTGTTTAGCGCACAGCCGTCTCCGTACAGATCCTCATGGTGGCGACCGAATTCCATCGGGGGAAGGGAAGGTGGGCGAGGGGAGGCGCCGTTACTTTCTGACGCTGTGTTTATTACACTGGCATCTGAGCCAGAGACATTAGGCCTATCGTATGGTATAAGCGGGCATAGCCATTTGTGTTCCGTTTGATTTGTGTGTGTCTGAGAGAGAGAGAGAGAGAGAGAGAGAGAGAGAGAGATGAGAGAGAGAGAGAGAGAGAGAGAGAGAGAGTGTGTGTGTGTGTTAGAGAGAGAGAGAGAGAGAGAGAGAGAGAGAGTGTGTGTGTGTGTGTGTGTGTGTGAGAGAGAGAGAGAGAGAGAGAGAGAGAGAGAGAGAGAGAGAGAGAGAGAGAGAGAGAGAGAGATCGCAGTCTGTCATCTATGCTAATCTTCAGTCAACCTGAATTTGTGAAAGCCTGAAATATCCTTCTATCGCCATAATTATGCGTGGAATAAGCCTTTTTGAAAATAATTCTGTGAAAATATGGACAAATCCTGCTGTCGCCTTACAAATGTACCCCCCTCCCCACCACGCCCCTCTCAAACGGCAAAAGCCAAAACGGCAAAAGCCAAAGCGCAAGTGTTCCAATCTGTAGCTGAGCTCCAGCACCGATCTCAGCAGGCGGGAATTCAGGTCAGCGACCTAGTTTACGTGGATTGCTAAAAATAGGTCTCTGCGGTGCCGTTTTGGGCTGGCTCCCAGCGTTACCGGGTTCAAGCTCTCGTGTCTTACACACACACACACGCGCGCGCGCGCACACACACACACACCCTCACTCTCTCTCTCTCTCTCTCTCTCTCTCTCTCTCTCTCTCTCTCTCTCTCACACACACACACACACACACACACACACACACACACACACACAGATCTATCCTATTCACATCTCGGCGTAACACAGGTCTTTATTTAATACACACAAAACGGCATAATATCGGACACACAGCACGGCATGCTAATTTAATAATACAGATGATTTGTCGTGCACACAGCTCGACATGTTAAGGTCTTTTGTTGTACACACAGAAGGGCATAATAATTTAATAACACGGGTCTTTTGTTGTACACACAGCGCGGCATAATAATTCAATAATGCAGGTCCTGGTCTTTTGTCGTACACACAACACGGCACAATGCACCTCTTGTACACGCAAACAGCGTAATACAGGTCTTTTACGTACACACAACACGGCATAATAATTTAATAATATAGGTAGGTCTTTTATCGTACACACAGTACGGTGTATTATACGTCTTTCATCGTACACACAACACGGCATAATACAGGTCTTTCATCGTACACACAACACGGCATAATACAGGTCTTTCATCGTACACACAACACGGCGCAATAAACGTCTTTTATCATACACGCAGCATGATGTAATAGTGTTGTTTGTTTTTTCCTTTCCTTCTTTCTTTCTTTCTTTCTTTTCTCTCTCGTATTCATAGCACACATTTTATATTGTGTACACTCACAGCACAGTATAAGGCTTTGATCGTCCACATACATGAATGCAGGTTTGTTGTGTTCTTTTTAAGTTGTTAGTTGGGTGCGTGTTTTTTTTTTCTTCTGTTTTCTTCGCCCATTCTGCTTGTACTTACTGGATCATGTTCACGTGCGTGCATTGTGTGTGTGTGTGTGTGTGTGTGTGTGTGTGTGTGTGTGTGTGTGTGTGTGTGTGTGCGTGCGTGTGCGTGTGTGTGCCGCGGTGGTATATTTGGGGAGGGGGGTGGGTGTATCCGTGACCTGATTCTGTCTTCAGAATTATTAAGTGCAGTAAGCGCATATTGTTGTAACATTGTAGGCGTTTGTGTAACTATAGGTGTGTGTGTGTGTGTGTGTGTGTGTGTGTATGTGTGTGTGTGTGTGTGTGCGTGTGTATGTGTGTGCCGCGGTGGTGTATTTGGGGAGGAGAGAGAATGAGGATAGGGGTGTAGAGGGAGGGAGACAAAAATAGGTCATCGGCAATGAATAGTTCTATAATATGGTTGTAGCAAATACAAGAAGATGCTAGGGTCCAAGCACCACACGGGTTGACAAGTCGACCTTGTGGACAGGGTTCTGCTCACTGTGGACTCTCCTTAAAATAGGTCAGCTTCGGCAGACGTGACCTACTATCGTGGGGTTCACAGCTTGGGTCTCTTATGCCACCGTTTCATTTTTCCTGGGTGGTCTCATGGACAGTCTTGGAGGGAAAAAAAAAAATCACATTCGGACTACATTGCTACAAGTACGGCTAAAAGTTCAGATTTCTTTTTCTCTCCAAAGAACACATGAAGTTCATGTGTCACAGACCCATCTTGCAGTTTAACTGTGCACGTGAAAATTGGTGTGTGTGTGTGTGTGTGTGTGTGTGTGTGTGTGTGTGTGTGTGTGTGTGTGTGTGTGTGTGTGTGTGTTTTCTCAAGAAGCTGACATTTTTCCTGGTACCTGACTGCAGTAAGAACACCAAGTAGCATACTGACTACAGTTAAAAAATAAATAAATTTCAAGTTAGTGCAACCTAAAGTTGATAAAGTTATGCTGGTGTTTGGACAGGAAGTTGGTGTGGAGAAGGCTGGGAAGGGATGGGATTGTGTGTTTGTTTATCTGGTGTTTTGGACAGGAGCTGGTGTGGAGAAGGTTGGGTGGGAATGTGATTATGTGTTTATCTGGCGTTTGGACAGAAAGTTGGTGTGGAGAAGGTTGGGTGTGAATATGATTATGTGTTTATCTGGTGTTTGGACAGCAGTTGGTGTGGACATGGAGAAGGTTGGGTGGGGATATGATTATGTGTTTGTCTGGTGTTTGGACAGGAGTTGGTGTGGAGAAGGTTGGGTGGAAATATGATTATGTGTTTATCTGGTGTTTGGACAGGAGTTGGTGTGGACATGGAGAAGGTTGGGTGGGATTTGATTATGTGTTTGTCTGGTGTTTGGACAGGAGTTGGTGTGGAGAAGGTTGGGTGGAAATATGATTATGTGTTTATCTGGTGTTTGGACAGTAGGTGTGGAGAAAGTTGGGTGGAAATATGATCAAGTGTTTTTCTGGTGTTTGGACAGGAGATGGTGTGGAGAAGGTTGGGTGGGGATGTGTTTATCTGGTGTTTGGATAGTTGGTGTGGAGAAGGTTGGGTGGAAATATGATTATGTGTTTATCTGGTGTTTGGACAGGAGTCGGTGTGGAGAAAGTTGGGATATGATTATGTATTTATCTGGTGTTTGGACAGGAGTGGGTGTGGACATGGAGAAGGTTGGGTGGGGATATGATTATGTGTTTATCTGGTGTTTGGACAGGAGTTGGTGTGGAGAAAGTTGGGAGGGGATATGATTATGTGTTTATCTGGTGTTTGGACAGGAACTGGTGTGGAGAAAGTTGGGAGGGGATATGATTACGTGTTTATCTGGTGTTTGGGTAGGAGTTGGTGTGGAGAAAATTGGGAAGGGGATATAGTTAGGTGTTTGTTTAGTCTACAGCCATCCCTTCTTTCTTTGTTACTTTTCATACTTTTTAAAATCATTTTATTTTACTCCGCGGATGCATTTATTCGTATTAAAGTGTATGTTTTGATACTCTCTCTCTCTCTCTCTCTCTCTCTCTCTCTCTCTCTCTCTCTCTCTCTCTCTCTCACTCTCACTCACTCCCCTCGGGGCCTGAGGCCATTAGAAATAAACCGTTGTCTACCCCCCCCCCCCCCCAAGCACGTCTAATAAGTACCAAAAACAAACAACAAACGAACGAAACAAGACAACAAAAAAGAACAAACAAAAAAACAAGCAAACGAGTAACAAGAAACCACGCTACAGTCGACACTTAAGGGTCAGGTGAGAATTGGAATTTAACGTCTTGTCAACCGCGCACAATAGTGAATGAAAGAATGAATGAAAAAGAAAAGAAAAAGAAAAATGGGGATAAAAAAGACACACACACACACACACACACACACACACACACACACACACACACACACACACACAAAAACAACAACAACAAACAAAACAAAACAAAAAAGGAAATGAAATGAAAAATGTAAACTGACCAAACAGAACGAAGAAATAATGTGGAAGTAATCTGAGGAAGCAAAAGTGGCAGC
>OY757544.1:8113741-8134290 GCA_963584105.1 Alviniconcha strummeri
AGTCTTTCCCCATTCCCCCACCCTCTCGCGGTCTCCCTCACTCTCCCTGCGCTCTCCCAGTTTCTCCCCACTTCCCACCCTCTCGCAGTCTTCCGCATCCTCTCGCAGTCTCCGCATCCTCTCGCAGTCTCCCACACACTCTCCCAATCTTCCCCACTCTCCTTCGGTATTTTCAAGACGCTTAACGTCCGCCCTAGATCCTCCCCCACCCCCCCCCCCCCAGTCTCTTCCACTCGCCTTCAGTCCTATCCTACACTCCTACCACCATCTCCCAGTCTTTCCCTAATATTCCCCCAACTCTCCTTCAGTCTACCCACCCTCCTACTACCCTCTCCTAATCTCCCCACGCTCTCCTCCTAGCCTCCCCACCTCCACACCCTACAGCAGTCTCCTCTCTCCCACCCATCTCCCCGGATCCCCCACTTCACCACCACCTCGCAGTCTCCTGCATCCTCTCCCAGTCTCCCCACCCTCTCCAAATCTCCCCCATCCTCTGGCAATCTGCTGGATCCTCTCCCAGTCTCCCCACCCTCTCCAAATCTCCCCCACGCTCTGGCAGTCTCTTGCATCCTCTCCCAGTCTCCCACCCTCTCCAAATCTCCCCCACACTCTGGCAGTCTCTTGCATCCTCTCCCAGTCTCCCCACCCTCTGGCAGTCTCTTGCATCCTCTCCAGATATCCCCACCCTCTCGAAATATCCTCCACCATCTCGCAGTCTCCCCCACTATCTCTAAATTTCCCCCACCCTCTCCCAGTCTCCCCACGATCTCCCAGTCTCCCCGCCCTCTCCAAATCTCCCCCACCATCTCGCAGTCTCCTGCATCTGCATCCTCCAAATTTCCCCCACCCTCTCCAGTCTCCTCACCCTCTCCAAATTTCCCCCACCCTCTCCAAATCTCCCCCACCCTCTCCAAATTTCCCCACCCTCTCCAAAGCTCCCCCACCATCTCCAAATCTCACCCACCCCCTCGCAGTCTCCTGCAGACCTCTCCAGTCTCCCCACCCTCTCCAAATCTCCCCCACCCTCTCCCTGTCTCATGCAGCCTCTCGCAGCAAATCTCCCTCACTCTCTCCAAATGTCCCCCACCATCTCTAAATCTTCCCCACCATCTCCAAATGTTCCCCACCCCCTCGCAGTCTCTTGCAGCCTCTCCCAGTCTCCCCACCCTCTCCAAATCTCCCCACCCTATTGCAGTCTCTTGCAGCCTCTGGCAGTCTCCCCCAGTAATCTTCACCCTTTCACAGTCTCCCCCACTTGCCCCAGTCTCCCCACCGCTCTCGTGTGCACAAATACGCGGGGAGGAGGAGAGGAGGGCGGTGTCTTGCCTCTGTTCCACGTGTTTGTCGTACTGACGAAAAGGCCGCTTGCTACCTTGCACCATTTACCGCAGCACAATACTGATTCAACGTTCAGAAATAATAATAATAATGATGATATTTCCATAGCAAAAGATCTTGTCCAGAGAAGCGCATACACGCACACATAGCCCCCCCTCCCCCCCCCCACCACACACACACACACACACACACACACACACACACACACACACACACACACACACACACACACACACACACGAAGATATAGAATCAGTTCCTCGTTCGACGGTCTGAAGGAACTTAAGAACTACCACGATCATTGTTATGGTACCCCCCCCCCCTCCCAACACACACACACACACACACACACACACACACGACACACACACACACACACACACACACACACACACGCACACACGAAGATATAGAATCAGTTCCTCGTTCGACGGTCTGAAGGAACTTCAGAACTACCACGATCATTGTGATGGTAACACCCCCCTCCCGTCCTGCCGGCACACCTCCCCTTCCCTCCTCCTCCCCCCCCCCCCACCCAACCCCCTTACCCCCGCGCGCCCTCCGTCCCTCCTCCCTCCTCCTCCATACCGTAGCATTGCTGCTTGCCGTGTGTCTCTGTTGGCCGGCCGTCGCTGGCAGTGAGATCGAAGTGTGGTGGCCTCACTCACTACGTGAACAACATCAGCCTCAGGGAGACTTGAATAACTAGACAGCCAGACTGGGATAACCATCGGATCAGGGCTTGGGGATTTGGGTCCAAAATTTTATGTTTCGTTCGTTTTGTTACGCTGCGGGTTTGCCACCTTCGCTGGGAAATAAAGTCGCATAATATTAATAAAGAGGAAGGTCCCAGGAAGAGACTGAAGCAACACGCCAACCAACCAATTGTAAGTATTGTGGGATAACGCCGCTAGATTTTCCGGCAGGGAAAGCTACACGATTTGCAGCTGGAAGAATCCTTGATTCAATAACTGAGACAGTAAACTAACGCATGCAAAATTCAACAATTGAGACAGTAAACGACTGCGAGCAAATTTCAACAACTGACACAGTCAACTAATGTGGGCAAAATTCAACAATTGACACAGTCAACTAATGTGGGCAAAATTCAACAATTGACACAGTCAACTAATGTGGGCAAAACAGAATCGAGAAAGACTGACCCAGGACGAAAGCTGCCATTTGAATTTCTGAAATCCCGAGTATACGCTTTGCGAGAGGAGAAACCATTGTGATTTTGACAATACATGACATGCGTTTCCCAGTGACATTACTTTGGTCAAATGATTCCCCTTTCTACAGCCAATTGCTTATTAACGCTACCCTGCTTGGTGTCATTTTTTGTTCTTCCTTTTTTTCCTTCTTTTTTCTCACCCTGATTTAACCGCCATGGTTGATAGTGTATTAAAAAGCAGTTGTTTTCATTTTAGCTTTGAAAAAGTCCATCCATGAAATGGCTCTAAATTAGTGACAAATAAAAATATAAACATTCTGGGTATCCAGCCCCATGGACCACCAGTAGCTGATGTGCTGACCAACAGTCCATGTGCTGCCAGTGTGGCCGCCAGTGTGGCCGCCAAGACACCACATAGGTACTGGCCCTATACTGACAGTGTGCACCCGCATAAACACCCACATAGGTACTGACAGTGTTGCAATGGACACCCACAGAAGTACCGGCCCTGTACTGACAGTATTGCCCCTGGCCACCCACATAGGTACTGTCCTTTTGCTGACAGTGTGCACCCGCATAAACACCCACATAGGTACTGCCAGTGTTGCCATGGACACCCACAGAAGTACCGGCCCTGTACTGACAGTGTTGCTCCTGGACATCCACATAGGTACTGGCGCTGCACTGACAGTGTGTCCCCCTGCATACACACCCACATAGGTACTGGCCATATACTGACAGTGTTGCCATGGACACCCACAGGCGTACCGGCTCTGTACTGACAGTGTGGCCCCTGCATAAAGACCCACAAAGGTACTGGCTATACACTGACAGTGTTGCCATGGACACCCACAGGAGTACTGGCCCTGCACTGACAGTGTGCCCATGAACACCCACATAGGTACTGGCCGTGTACTGACAGTGTTGCCATAGACACCCACATAGGTACTGGACCTGTACTGACAGTGTGGCCCCTGGACACCCACATAGGTACAGGCCCTGTACTGACAATGTTGCCATGGACACCCACATAGGTACTGGACCTGTACTGACAGTGTGGCCCCTGGACACCCACATAGGTACTAGCCCTGTACTGTCAGTGCTGCCCCTGGACATCCATAGAGATATTGACCCTGTGCTAGCATCCATAGAGTTGCTGGCCCCGTGCTGACAATGCGGCACGTGGACACCCAGGGTTACTGGCCTTGTGCCTATCTGACAGTTTGATGGCTGGACAAGGGTACTGGCCTGGACACCCAGACAATGCGCCACATAAACACCCACATGGGTGCTGGTCATGGGTCTTGAAGAATTGCAAGAACAATGTTACTCGTAGCTTCGGGATTTTCAGCACTTTTCACTCTTCACCCTTGTAATCTAAACCCGAAATCAAATGTTTGCTTTTAAGCAAGCGTTCTCCTTATGAGGCAGGATATTTGTTGATATGACTGTTTTTGTCTGTTTATTGCAATTTCGTAGGTTGAGTAGCATTGTTCGTCTTATATATTCAAGAAGAGGCATTCATAACTTTAAACAACGCGGCGCCTTGGCGGTAAACTTCAGTGGCAAAGTGTTAGTTGAAAATTGCCATTGTTTTTAGCGTTGTGGGTTGCTCTCTCTCTCCCCTCTCCCAATGCATCCAAGTAAGTAAATACCACAAAAGCGCACACAATGTGTGTGTGTGTGTGTGTGTGTGTGTGTGTGTGTGTGTGTGTTGGGGAGGGTACACACACACACACACACACACACACACACACACACACACACACACACACACACACACACACACACACACACACACACACACACACACACACACACTAGCACACACACACACACACACACACACACACATACTTGCACAGACACACACACACACACACACTTCCAACCACACACACACACACACACACACACACACACACACACACACACACACACACACACACACACACACACGTGAGCAAAGTGAGACGTCAGCAATAACTGAACACCTCATAATTACTGACCCACCTCATGAACAGCTCAAGCACCTGTGACACTCCAGTGGGGTCGACGCGGGTCACGGTCAAGGCCGCAGCAATGCCGCCAAATAGCACGGAGGTAAAAAAACACTTCACAAAATGGCAAGCAGCCACCAGGTTTTTAGATGTTTTTTGCTCACATAGGAGACTTCAGATCCAACGAGGTACTCTCGGCTAGTCCGGATCAATGGCCTTGCATGCACTGAATGCCGTGAGCACGTTAGTGTCAGAATGTAATACATGGAGTGCTGGTTTCACAACCAGCAATCTTGATCAGTATTTCTCGGTACAAGGCTGCGGTCTTTCAGTTCACTCAGTCTTGATTCGTCGATTCCACTGACGCCCTGATGCAACTATCGACCACCTAAGTTAGCGACAGGCCCCAGCAAACTATTGGAGAAACAGCCTGTTCACTGACTGGCCGCTTTTTGATCTGAACCCAGCTATTGGCGTCAGTGGCACGATCAGTCCCTGAAGTGTGGAGGTCGGTGTCAGTCTGCAGTGAGGCTCCGCCCACTACGTCTACTACCCAACGTTGCCCGCCAGTCACTATCTAAAGGCACTTAGACGCGGCGATGCCCGGGAGCCGTTTGGCCTAGCGGTAAAGCGTTAGGCTAGTAAGCAGAGGGACCTCGGTTCGAATCCGCTTCGGCTCTCCTTTCTCTTCAAAAGTCGTGGTCTGTGGACACCGTCTTGTGACTTTGTCCCTCACAATTATGAAACATTAAAATGGTTCTCAAGTCTCATCGCTGCCCATCTTAATGCATAAGTCATTCTGGTGGTGGCAATGTAGCAATAAGTATATAATCTCCCTCTCCCCCCACCTCCATACCCCCTTCGCCCCTTCTCCCCGTCCCTAATAAGCCTTATGGTTTCTGTGGACGTTAAGCACCATGTTTACTTACTTACGTATTGGCGATGCCCGCATTAAGACCCAAGAAAGCAAGGCGATGCCCACAGAGGTCAGGAGCTGTGTGGAAGTGGAGGTGGCTGACCTGGGCTCCCGTCCATAAGAGTGCCGTTATGGTCCGTGGACGTACAGCACCCTGTTTACTTACTGGACGTACAGCACCCTGTTTACTTACTGGACGTACAGCACCGTGTTTCCTTACTGTTTACTTACTGGACGTACAGCACCATGTTTACTTACTGGACGTACAGCACCGTGTTTACTTACTGGACGTACAGCACCATGTTTACTTACTGGACGTACAGCACCGTGTTTACTTACTGGACGTACAGCACCGTGTTTACTTACTGTTTACTTACTGGACGTACAGCACCATGTTTACTTACTGGACGTACAGCACCGTGTTTACTTACTGGACGTACAGCACCCTGTTTACTTACTGGACGTACAGCACCATGTTTACTTACTGTTTACTTACTGGACGTACAGCACCGTGTTTACTTACTGGACGTACAGCACCGTGTTTACTTACTGGACGTACAGCACCGTGTTTACTTACTGTTTACTTACTGGACGTACAGCACCGTGTTTACTTACTGGACGTACAGCTGCTGGTAGTAACCTGTTTACCACATAGCCACCTGACAAACTGCACTACTGATACTAACTGGTCTTTTACCACCTAGCCATTTGACAAAGTGCACTACTGAAATTAACTTTTTACCACATAGCCACCTGACAAACTGCACTACTGATACTAACTGGTCTTTTACCACCTAGCCATTTGACAAAGTGCACTACTGAAATTAACTTTTTACCACATAAGCCATTTGACAAACTGCACTACTGAAATTAACTTTTTACCACATAAGCCACTTGACAAACTGCACTACTGAAATTAACTTTTTACCACATAAGCCACTTGACAAAACTGCACTACTAGGTAATGATACAATCTGACCAACGAAAACAAAATCTCACACAACCAGTCCACGTCACGTTCAACCCCATCCAACCAAGCAGTCATTCGCAGACAATCTACATCCACAACTTATTACAACTAGTATTAATAACACGCCCCCCACCCCCACCCCCGCCACATCACTACCTCCTTCCCCCTCATGTAGTTAATGCACGACTCGACTCGACAAAACAGACAAACACAGATAAACGCCAGTACCGCCACGGACGGCATGTACGATGGCTTAACTAACAGAAAATCGAAATCGCTTTACAGTTAATATAAATCAGGAGACGCGCACTCATGCGCACAGATTGGAAACAACAGGCTACACATGCCGCAATCCAATCTGCAGCATCGCTCATCCTTAAATAGCTCCCCCCCTCCCCCCCCCCCCCTCCCCGTCCAGTTTTTGATCGTATCTGCCATGTGTCTTGGGGCAGTTCCCGGAAGCGACAAGCAGAGAAGCTGATTATAACATGGCACCAAAAAAAGTCCCCAGAGAAGAGAAGATTTGAATCATTAGTCTTGGTCGGGTTTTGGAGCTGAGCTTGACCATAGTGCTCTACGGTTTGACCTACAACTGACTTCCTGCGGTCTCAGTGACCACTGCTCACTCTGCAGACTCCAGCCACAAGACTGAATGCAATTAAACAGGAAGGAAGCTGCTACCTCTGGGAAGACCACGGGCGCGTGGCTTTAATTACGTTTTGACTGAGAAGACCACAGGCACGTGGCTTTAATTACGTTTTGGCTGAGAAGACCACAGGCACGTGGCTTTGATCAAGCTTTGACTGGGAAGACCACAGGCACGTGGCTTTAATCACGTTTTGACCGGGAAGACCACAGGCACGTGGCTTTAATCACGTTTTGACTGAGAAGACCACCGGCACGTGGCTTTAATCACGTTTTGACTGGGAAGACCACAGGCACGTGGCTTTAATCACGTTTTGACTGGGAAGACCACAGGCACATGGCTTTGATCAAGCTTTGACTGGGAAGACCACCGGCACGTGGCTTTGAATCACGTTTTGATCGAGACGGTGGGCTGAAAGGACACGCCCTCTCGAAACAACAGTTGCCTCATTGTATCATTCTGTTCTAGCCCGACACTGACATACACACCGACGACTGACATACACACCGACGACTGACATACACACCGACGACTGACATACACACCGACGAACACTGTGTCGCAGTTAGTCACAGGCGGAAACATTTGAACAAAGCTGCAGACTGTTTGCAAACTGCTCGGTTCAAACAGCCGGCTGCTATGACGCTGCACGTCATCAAGGAAATGTCACTCCCAAACCACGAAACTCGACACGTCTTCATGCACGTGGTCTAGTGCGGAGGCAAAAGCGAAACTTCGGCCAAAGCCAGACCGTCTGCTCATACTGCCTAACACACGTGCAAGCCGCACAAAGATGGTGCTTTGTGCAGCCAAGTTTCTAGCAACTTGAGGCTCCCACTACTATCGTGCCACTACACACCACGCTATGGAAACCCGCATTCAGCTGAACCCGCCGTCTCTTACCAATCTGAACCCAGCAACGACCCTCGACAAAACCGGAGAACTGATACGTAGATATGCACACATGTAGCCTGTGCAAAGGCCTCACACACCGTCGTAGCATGAGCAAAGGCCTCACACACGTAGCCTGTGTAAAGGCCTCACACACGTAGCCTGTGTAAAGGCCTCACACACGTAGCCAGTGTAAAGGCCTCACACACGTAGCCTGTGTAAAGGCTTCACACACGTAGCCTGTGCAAAGGCCTCACACACGTAGCCTGTGTAAAAGCTTCACACACGTAGCCTGTGTAAAGGCTTCACACACGTAGCCTGTGTAAAGGCCTCACACACGTAGCCTGTGTAAAGGCCTCACACACGTAGCCTGTACAAAGGCCTCACACACGTAGCCTGTGTAAAGGCCTCACACACGTAGCCTGTACAAAGGTCTCAGTTGCGGAGAACAATGCCAGCCCCGTACCTTTCGCACATCAAGCACCAGCACACGAACACATCACACGAAGACGCCACTTCCTGCAGTCCCGTTTCTGATGACCGTCGAGGCTACCAACACTGCCAAAAAGCACGTCGTGGAAACCCCGCATTGACCTCAACTGCCGAGCGTGCGCTGCTCGCTCAGTGGCTGCGCTGTTGGCCCGAGGACAGCGGGGGCAGGCTGGGGATCGATAAGTCTACACTTGACTCCCTGGCCACCGACTGCAGCCGCTGGACCCGCTGGCCCCGGGGAGCTCAGTGCCATCGGTCAAGACTGAAGCGCTGATGAGCTGCACCACGGTGCTGTTCCACCGCCCACACCGGGCTACGATCAAGGTCAATGGTGTGGGCTTTTCTTCGGCCTTGATGCCACCGTGGTGTCTGACGTTTAGGGGCAGTTCGCTGTACACTGACAGGGCCGCGAGTCGTTGAACTCCAGTCGTATGACGAAAAAAAGAGGAAGAAGAGAGAGAGAGAAAGCCACGGAGAGACAGAGAGAGGGAGAGACAGAGAGAGGGGGCGAGAGAGCCACAGAGAGAGAGAGAGTTTTTAAGTACACAGGAAGAGAACTTCAGTGACAAGAAAAAGCAGACCAAGAGAAGGAGAAGAAGACGAGGAGAAAGTTAACTTCTAATGTACAGTATCTACTGTACGACAAGCACACCGCGGTTTACACTCCAGCCAGGTAGAAAACCTTAAGAGAAAATCATTAGCACGTGCTCACGAGCAGCAAATGTTTGGGTATAAAATCATTACCCTAACTGATTATAAAATCATTACCCTAACTGATCAGAGGCACCGAGATACAACTTATAATCACAACACAGTCTTGCATCAAAAGAAGCGGAGCGGAAAACAGAAACAGATCAGAATGAGGGACGGAGCGAAGAGACAGAGGGCTGGAGAAAGAGGAAGGGAGAGGGAGGTGGGTGGGCGGGAGTGAGCGAGAAGGTAGGTAGACAGAGGTGTGAGAAGGGAGAGACTGAGAGATGTTGAGAGGGGGGGGGGGGGGGAGAAAGCGCGGGGAGGCAATCGGAATATGTTTACTGACATAGAAGAACAGCCCCAATGAGGCTACAGTACAGTACACACACAAATTATCTATAACAATAAACAGCTTTTACACAAACGTTAATACATATGAAAACCTGTTTTATAGAACAGAGAATGACAGGCTCAGCAGAACGTGTTAAGAATGAAGTGCTAAACCGTTCGACCCGTGACCAAGCGGTGGGTGAAGAACAACTTCCAACACTGGCGAAGGGCGTCTTCCGGTTTCATGCCTAATGCTTCCGCAAAAACAGCCGAGCAAGAAAGTGTGAAACACAAATCATGCTTTCTTAGCTACTGCATATAAGCAATAAAACGGGCTATATTTAGACATGTCACGGAAATGAGGTTTTAACGCTACACGCTACGTTGACCAGAAACATTGTTTTCTCCTTGTCCCCGCGAAGGAAAAGGGAAGGAAAGGGGAGACAACCGCGCCATCGGGCGGGAAAACAAAGAGAACATACGCGTATGCTTGTGAGTAACTAATGCAGTTCACCGTCGATGACATTAACGCACAAGGGATACATTTAGTGAGATGGTGCTGATTCACAGCGAAATCCATGACTGCTAATAACAGGGAGGAAGGAACTTGGCTTTATAGGCCCACTCAACCAGCGCGACTATATCCAGGCGATACAATATACTATAACTTTATTGCCAAGTGTCAATACAATTGCCCGAGGAATGTTTTGTGGTGCCAAGTACACTCATCACACATTCACTCCAATCACAAAACATTAAATTAAATGAAATTGTGTTAATAACACAAAGTTAACAAGTAGTAAGACATTTTAGAAGAACAAAATGAAGGTGAATAGATCGGGAAAGTAGAAATCGGAGCGAGGAAGACTGACATTTCAGCCTGGCAGTGGATGAAGCTTGCATGGCTATATTCTGACCTACTCCAGGCTTTAAAGGGGACATTTGTCAGTGGCTCTGTGTTCTCAACACAGGGGACCTAACAGTAGTGAGCAGTAAGTCCACAATAGTAAAGGAGCTATGCTGAGCTCCATCAAAGAGATGAGTGTCCTCGGTGCTGAGCTGCTCTCAACAGTTGTGTCTCACTGTTGCTTTATGTCCACAGAAACCGTAGGCTTATTAGGGACGGGAGCTCAGGACGGCCACCTCCACTTTCACACAGCTCCTGAGCTCTGAGTCTTCTCTCATAATCACTTGGTTGAGTGTTACTTTACGTCCACAGAAACCGTAGGCTTATTAGGGACGGGAGCCCAGGACGGCCATCTCGACTTTCACACAGCTCCTGAACTCTGCTCACTGCCGAGGGGGACTATGACACATTGAGACCTCTGCCACAAAGCTGTTTACATGTCCAACAATGTAAGGGAAGATGACGTGTCAAGCCATGTTTTGCAGGCACGTGTCGGGCGGTGACTGGGGTCACGAGACGAGGTGCCCGTGTGATTGATGCCGGCCTCAGCTGACTCAGTCCGCGGCAGCCGCCCGGAATCCAAGACAAGTTGTTGTGGTCACAGTCGCCCTGACCCACTTATCGATCGACGGGAGGCGCCGCCACACACAGACACTGCCTGGGATTTGAAGCTACAAGACGGAGGCCTTTCAAGGTCCACAGGAATCGTACCTCTCTCTCTCTCTCTCTGTTTGCCTCTCTCTCTCTCTCTCTCTCTCTCTCTCTCTCTCTCTCTCTCTGTTTGTCTCTCTCTCTCTCTCTCTGTTTGCCTCTCTGTTTCTCTGTTTGCCTCTCTGTTTCTCTTTCTCTGTTTCTCTCTCTCCCTCTCTCTCTCTCTGGCAGATTACTGTCAGTAACACTCTCTGTCTCCCTCTCTGTCTCTCTGTCTGTTTCTCTGTGTGTGTGTGTGTGTGTGTGTGTGTGTGTGTGTGTGTGTGTGTGTGTGTGTGTGTGTGTGTGTGTGTGTGTGTCTCTCTCTCTCTCTCTCTCTCTCTCTCTCTCTCTCTCTCTCTCTCTCTCTCTCTCTCTCCCCAGCAGTATCACAACAACAACAACAGCAGCACAGAAGTCGCTAAACGTAAACAACAAATCAGCATTCAGTGTGCTCGCGGTGCTTGTAGGCTACACCAGGCGAGGTGCAGATTAATGCAGGCGAGTGGCTAGCTGTGGTGACTGCATCAACATCCGCCTGCACTGGACAGTAATAATCATCTCCTCCCGTGCCCTCGTCCGCCTCCTATTAGTCCAGCATGACTGAAGGCGAGGCGACAAGACGTCTGTAAACACTCACAGCCAAGCAGTGACCGTAACTTGGCCCTTGTTGAGGGGAGGGGGAGGGCGTATGAGGGAGGAGGGGGGGGGGCGTATGGGGGACACGGTTGTTGGCATGACGTGACAAATGACGTTCTGGTGTGACACCGAACAAACCCTGCGATGACGTCCTGACTTCTGACCAGCCTTCAGGGGGTCATCAGTCTCCACTCTCAGTCTCCATGGTCTCTCCTTCAGAAGGTCATCAGTCTCCATGGTCTCTCCTTCAGAAGGTCATCAGTCTCCATGGTCTCTCCTTCAGAAGGTCATCAGTCTCCACTCTCAGTCTCCGTGGTCTCTCCTTCAGGGGGTCATCAGTCTCCACTCTCAGTCTCCGTGGTCTCTCCTTCAGGGGGTCATCAGTCTCCACTCTCAGTCTCCGTGGTCTCTCCTTTAGAAGGTCATCAGTCTCCATGGTCTCTCCTTCAGAAGGTCATCAGTCTCCACTCTTAGTCTCCGTGGTCTCTCCTTTAGAAGGTCATCAGTCTCCATGGTCTCTCCTTCAGAAGGTCATCAGTCTCCACTCTCAGTCTCCGTGGTCTCTCCTTTAGAAGGTCATCAGTCTCCATGGTCTCTCCTTCAGAAGGTCATCAGTCTCCACTCTTAGTCTCCGTGGTCTCTCCTTCAGAAGGTCATCAGTCTCCATGGTCTCTCCTTCAAGTCATCAGTCTCCACTCTCAGTCTCCGTGGTCTCTTCATCGTCTCAGTCTTATTGGCATCTCCTTCAGGGAACAGTGCTCAGTGATTCTACCACAAAGGACAAACTCTCATGTCTAAGATGGATTTGGTTCAACAAATCAAGCTGGTCAGTTCTGGTGATCTGGTCAGTCCTAGTATCGTTAAGGCAGCTAACTGCTTTAGTGCATTGCAAAGTCAGTTTTAAAGGCTGAAACTTTGAAAAAGATCGGCCAGTTTTCCCCACGCCCAACACACCAATATAGTTCAACATTAACGGCGGTATAATATTGCACTGAATTCAGAATCCTTGTGGATTTTTCGAGGGTATCAAAGGATGTCTTGCTTTTCAAGCTGAGTGATGGTGAGTATAGAAGTACAAAATGGTTGGGCCAATTATAGACAACAGCGAAACACGCGGTACACACGCACGCACGCACGCACGCACGCACGCACGCATACACTCACTACACACACACACACACACACACACACACACACACACACACACACACACACACACACACACACACACACACACACACGTCAAAATCAACAAGGCACTGAATTCAGAATCCTTACGGACGTTTGGAAGGTTTCGATGACCCGGAAGAGGTCCTACATCATTTCAGGGAGTCACTAGCTATTGGAGGACATGTTTTGTGCCAAAATCGACAGAAAGAAACGCGCACCATACGAGATGGTAGCGTCCTACGGCCACAAACCGCTAAATGCATATGGCCCAGAGTGAGCAAACACTTAATCACTGCCTGTCTTCATTTATCACCTTGTGGGTGACTTGCCCCTGTCGATGACACTGATTGACGCGAGATGTCGCCACGAGGTGTCGCTGCGGGCTCCAGACAACAGACGGCAGTCAATTATTGGCTGTGCTTTCACACTTTTCTCGAAAGGAGTTTTTTCTGGGAGTCTCGTGTCGAAGACAGCAAAACCGTGGAACAGCTACTTCACAGAGCTTCAGAGAGAGAGAGAGAGCGACAGACAGACACACACAGAGAGGCAGAGACAAACAGAGACAGAAACAGAGAGAGACAAACAGTGAGACAGAGATAGACACAGAGAGACTGACTGTTAGACAGACGGACAGACAGAGGTGTAGAGTAGTGTCTCTGGCACTACCGATGAGCACCAAGTTATAAATGCTCGGTTTAGCAGGGGCAATAGTGTCTCTGGAACTACCGATGAGCACCAGGTTTGCTCGGTTAGCAGGGGCAATGGTAAAAGAGTAAAATTATTTATCCATTCAAAGATCTTTTCTGGTCGGACACCTATTCTGTTCAAACACAATGTTATAATATGAATAAATTTATATTTAAAAAAAAAAGATAATAAAACACGTCTGTTGGGTCTTTTGGGGGTTGTTGCTGTTTGCTTGTAGGTTTGCTCCCCCACACCCCACCCCCCCCAGGGGTGGGAGGAAGAGGATATCCGAACCAAGGGACGGGGAAAGGTTGGAGGGAGTGCCCTTGGCAAGGATCAGTCAGGGACAGGGACGATGGCAAGGGGTAGGGAGGAGGTAGGGGTTAGTAAGTAAACATGGTGCTTAACGTCAACACAAACCAGAGCACTTGCATTGACTCTGTAGCACTTGCATTTTTTTTTTTTTTTATATATATATTTTGTTGTTGTTGTTGCTTGTTTGTTTGGTTTGTGTGTTTTTCGCATGAAGAAACA
The DNA here is from genome assembly GCA_963584105.1 of Alviniconcha strummeri. NCBI lineage: Eukaryota > Metazoa > Mollusca > Gastropoda > Provannidae > Alviniconcha > Alviniconcha strummeri. The sequence goes on from OY757544.1 coordinate 8,127,819, forward strand.
GTCATCATAGTTCATGCACATGGAATATGACGGGGAGAAGGGAGGGGGTAGGGGCTATGCAGGTGGGGGGAGAAGGAGATTATATACCTATTGCTACACTGTCACCATCAGAATGACTTCTGCATTAAGGTGGGCAGCGATGACAGCCATTTAAACGTTTCATAATTGTGAGGGACAAAGTCACAAGACAATGTCCACAGACCACAAACTTTGAAGTGAAAGGTGAGCCGAAGCGGATTCGAACCGAGGTCCCTCTGCTTACCAGCCAAACACCTTACCGCTAGGCCAAACCGGCTCACTGGAGGTAGTGGTGGGAGGTGTCGGGACGCAAGTTCGCCACTGATGAAGGTGACCGCGCCGTCATGTTTTGACAGCCAAGCACTAATCTCTGTGTGTGTGTGTGTGTGTGTGTGTGTGTGTGTGTGTGTGTGTGTGTGTGTGTGTGTGTGTGTGTGTGTGTGTGTGTGTGTGTGTGTGTGTGTAATCTAATCAGATCTGATCCATATCACTTTGATCCATATATAAAAATAAAAAAATTAAATTTTTTTAACAACAAATCTTTAAGATGCACGAGCTAAAAGAAGGAAGAAAGACTGGTTGCGACCGGTTTGTAAGCTACTGCTATGGCAGCAGTAGGGCGGGGGGCGGGGAGGGGCAGGGGGGGGGGGGTGCTGCCTTGAGAAAAAGAAAGGCCGTGGGGGGGGGGGGGGGGGGGGTGGCGTCACACTGACTTGGGTAAGTCACACTGACTTGTTGTTTTAATACCCCACCCACTTAGCCAGTTACACGCCTTCTTCGAAAGAATATAATATGATAACAATTTTCAGTAACCTCTAAGTACACGAAAAACAAAGAAAAAAGCAAAACAAAAAAAGACTAAGCCAGTGTAGCCGACAGCGGCCAGGATTTCAATCACCTCCAGTTTAAAGCAGATAAAAAGGGTATTGTGAAGTGGTTTTATTGTGCCGACGTCATCGCTGTCAGCGACTTCGGTCCGCCAGAGGGCGTGCCGTCGGGTGATGTTTGTTCATGCAGCGCGTCATCTCGTTTTGGGGACAGTGCGTGGGCTGAGAAAGCGACGCTTCACACCCTACCCCACCCTCCCAACCCCCCGACCCGCCCCCTTCCTCCCTTCACGCACAACCCCGCGTTGCTCTTCAGTGGTTCAACAGTCCGTACTTCCCTGCAGTGACAGGTCTATTTTAGGTCGGTCACTTCCTGTTACTCGTTTATGCTTCAGTGTTGCTTCACGTTCACAGAAACCGTAGGCTTATTAGGGACGGGAGTCCAGGACGGCCACCTCGACTCAGTTTCACACAGCTCCTGAGCTCTGTACTCGTTTAGGTGAGATGATGGTGATGAGTTGATGCTTAATGTCCTCAGATGTCATTTGACATATTAGGGACAAGTTGTGACATACGTAAGGTGTATGCGTGTTTAGCTGTAACCTGCCACCTGCACTTTTGGCAGAATGACCGGGATTTTTTACGTGCTACTGTGGGTAACACGGGGGTGGAACGGATACCGAAATAAGAGTCAGCACAGAAAGTTGACCCTGGAGAAGAAAATTCTCCCGCCGCTCCTGCAGGGACGAACCCGCGACCTTTCAATCACGAGTCCGGCGCTCTAACCACTGAGCTATCCCCGCCCCCATTTTAGGTGAGAACTAGGCTTGTCTGCCTTATGTTGACCGACGAAAACGAGTTTTGTTCTTTATTAGTTAAACCAAAGATGGCGTAGCTAAAGCATGTGTAGCTGCAGATCTTGGGTTAAACTACACCCCCCCCCCCCACCCCGTCAGAGGCTGCTGACATGACACTGTCACTTTGAGACATGACACTGCCACTTTGAGCATTTCCACGCCGAACGCTGGGGTTCAATAAAAATATTTACAGTTCCATGTCAGGATTTTAATTTCTTGGAACAATACTGGCAGTCTTCATGACACGACAAACGCCGTTACTGAAAACCCGAAGTCGGAGAATATGTGCCTGGGTGGCGGGTAACACTGCACTGGTATGTAGGAAAGTAGTACAGGTGTAGGGAAACGACTGCACACGCTACCTTCTCACCCCAGCACTGGGCGAACGTCAGCGTTAAAGCTGCGGAATGCAAACCAACAGCTCCAAGACGGCCAATGCTAGATGAAGCTTTCACAACCCCACAGGCCTACCCTGTCATGTCTGCCAGCGTTTACAATCCCACAGGCCTACCCTGTCATGTCTGCCAGCGTTTACAATCCCAGTAATGCTCTGTCATGTCTGCCAGATTTTACAACCCCACTGGCCTACCCTGTCATGTCTGCCCGCTTTCACAACCCCACTGGCCTACCCTGTCATGTCTGCAAGCTTTTACAACCCCACAGGCGTACTCCGTCATATCTGCAAGCTTTTTTCCCCCCCAGTGACGCTCTGTCGTGTCTACAAGGTTTAACAACCCCTGTGACGCTCTGTCGTGTCTACAAGGTTTAACAACCCCTGTGATGCTCTGTCATGTCTACAAGGTTTAACAACCCCTGTGATGCTCTGTCATGTCTACAAGGTTTAACAACCCCTGTGATGCTCTGTCATGCCCACGCCAGTCAAGCCGCTGTTGCACTGTGACGGCTGCAGCAGCGTATTAAGTGCATTCCGATGACGGTGTGACAGACATGCAGGGGTTATGACAATGTCGTTATCATGCACAACTGACGCCGCATACTTCTGCATAATTACAGAAAGCAAAACGCACAATCCTCACACAGCTGCCAACGCACGGCACATTCAGATCGGCAGCATTTTTGTGAGCGCTCGCGGCGGCTTTGAGCGTATTAGAAATGGACGTTATAATTTTATCTAAAAAACTAACAACAACGAAAACCCAGCCTTGCAACATGCCGTCCGTGCCAGTGTTGAAGTCGGTCTCACCGACGTGGGAACCGGTTTTTCCGCCATATCTTGTTCACTACAACAGCCGCGTACAAAGCGGCGACAGGCACACACACACACACACACACCATGGCCATGTCTTTCAATGCACAGTTTACGCATACGGTTGTGCAAATACACGTTTAATAGCGTTCTTTCAGGCAGACCCTGCACAAAAACCAGCTTCCTTGACCCAAGGCTGAAGCATTGTGGCAGCAATGCCATGCAAAGAAGGCTGGGACGGTAGACAGCAACTGAAAAACCAACGGGCTGGGAAGGTAGATAACAATAAACCCAGGACTGGGAAGGCAGATAAAAATAAACCAGGGTGCTGGAAGGGTACACAACAAAACAATAAACCAAGGAACTGGGAGAGTAGACAGCAGTAAACCAAGGGGTTGGGAGGGTAGATCGCAGTAAACCAAGGGGCTGGGAGGGTAGGTAGCAGTAAACCAAGGGGCTGGGAGGGTATACAGAGGGTAGATAGCAGTAATCCACGGGGCTGGGAGGGTAGGTAGCAGTAAACCAAGGGGCTGGGAGGGTAGGTAGCAGTAAACCAAGTGGCTCGTAGGGTAGGTAGCAGTAAACCAAGGGGCTGGAGGGTATACAGAGGGTAGATAGCAGTAATCCAAGGGGCTGAGAGGGTAGACAGCAGTAATCCAAGGGGCTGGGAGGGTAGACAGCAGTAAACCAAGGGGATGGGAGGGTAGACAGCAGTAAACCAAGGGGATGGCAGGGTAGATATAACAATAAACCATCGTCTGGGAAGGTAAACAAATCAATAAATGAAGGCGGGAGGCACAGCCATAATTTGAAACCTTTTTTTACTGTTCGAGTCGTGCTAACTCAGAGACGTTCAGCTGAGAGGCTTGTTCCATCTCCATGGCGACCACTCTTCGGGCGGCACAACGCATGGATGACGCCATCTTCTGCAGTTCCAGCAGCTCTCTTGGAACCAAAATGTCAGTTAGTGATCTTTCTTCTTCTTCTTTTTCTTTTCTTTTTTCTGCGATTTCCAACAACTTTCTTTGTTAGTGATCATGATTTTTTTGCCATTCCAACAACTCTCTTAGAACGAAAATGTTAATTAGTGATCATGATTTTTTGCAGCTGACAGATTCATTGACGCGCTGTTACGGTTCTTGCTGACAACACGTCAGGTCACAATGACATGAACGACCTTGTACAGGCCTGTTAGCATCGAGCCAGCGATTCACTCTGTAATATTCAACAGGTTGTTTACACAGGAGTGGGTCCTGGCTGAAATGCACCCCCCCCCCCTCTCCCCCCTCCCCGCACCGGGCTATGGTAATGTAATATGGACTACAAAAAAACGAGTCATTGTAAGCGGTCTCGTGTTTATTGCCTTGTCTCCGACACGTCATAGAGCCCCATATTGGCGGTAACATTCGGCGGTACAAGGACACACACACTCACACACACCTAATAAGATATTTACACGCGCGCGCACGCGAGCACACACACACACACACACATACCTACACACACACCTAATGAAATATTTACACGCGCGCGAACGCGAGCACACACACACCGAATGTAATATTTACGCGCGCGGGCACGAGCACACAAACACCCTCTCTCTCTCTCTCAGACTCACTCACATATTCACACACACACACACACACACACACACACACACACACACACACACACACACACACACACACACACACATATTCTCTCCCTCTCTCTCTCCCTCTCTCACACACACACCACACACGTCCGCGCGCGCGCAAGCGGCACGCACGCACGTACACACGCACGCACACACACACACACACACACACACACACACACACACACACACACACACACACACACACACACACACTATCTGTTTATTTATTTGAGCCACACTGAGGCGCAACTGATTAGCACCTAACTATGGACTGCGGAGTGCCAGCCAACAAAGCGTCAGACAGCATCCTTCCCTCGTCAACAGGAAACACAACCAGACAGTCCGCACGAGCCCCGCACGCACGCAAGGAAACAGTCGGTTGTCTTCATTCCCTGCACGCAGTAGCCCTCCCCTATCGCCACTATCAAAAGTACGTTCACGTAGACATTTTGCATTCAGTTAATTTCGGAACCTAGGCCTATTAACATAACTTGAGGTAGATTCATACTGATACTGAAGCCGAGTACCCGAACTGACACACTCATTGGGAAGCCACCAAAAGTACTCCAAGCGTACAAATAGACACTGAACTCACAACCCGACAAACGAGTGTATAATGTAATTTTATCAGAGCAAACAGAAATTTGATAGTCAGCTAACAAGCCACAGTGAAATGACTCGAGTGTATATAATGTAATTTTATCAGAGCAAACAGAAATGAGATAAACAAGCCACAGCGAAATGAGTGTATAATGTAATTTTATCACGTTAAACAGCAATGAGTTAGCCAAGTGCACGACCCTGACCAGCCGCAGGTCACGGTGTAGACGCCGTGCTATTATTGACAGTCACCGATCCGCTGTCGGAATCGTCTAAACACATCAACCTGAATCAGTTACAAACCGGAAAACCCAGTCAACCTCGTAGCCGGTCGCACCGGGGGGTTGCCACGTCGAGGGGGGGGGGGGGGGGGGGGGGGGGGGGGGGGGGGGGGGGGGGTGGGAGGGGGGGGGAGGGGGCATGTAAACAAAGAACTGGTAAGGAAGTAAACATGGTGCTTAACGTCCACAGAAACTATGTGGCTTATTAGGGACGGGGAGAGGGGGAAGGGGGTATTGCGGTGGGGGTGAGAGGGAGACTGTATACCTATCGCTACACTGTCACCAGAATGACTTCTGCATTAAGGTGGGCAGCGATGAAAGCCATAATGTTTCATTATTGATAGGGACAAAGTCACAAGACAGTGTCCACAGACCACAACTTTTGAAGAGAAAGGAGAGCCGAAGCAGATTCGAACCGAGGTCCTCTGCTTACCAGTCTAACGCCTTACGCTAGGCCAAACTCGCCGGCTCACAAACAACTGGGACTAGCTGATGAGTTACTTAGAACCAACGAGTTCAACTGCAATACTCAGAGGTCAGGAGCTGTGTGAAAGTGGAGGTGGCCGTCCTGGGCTCCCGTCCCTAATAAGCCCTACGGTTTCTGTGGACGTAAAGCAACACTTTAACCAATGAACTGCAACAATCCACCAAAACTTACCTTCTCCACCATAGTCCGTGAACAGCTAGGTACTAGAGGCCCAGACCTGCCTTACTGCATCGTGTCCGCGGCCGCAGACACTGAGTGTGAGTACTGTCCCAGTGCCGTGAAAGCTGTCTCACTACGCCACAGGGACAAGGCCGGAGATAAACGTTAAACCTCCACACGTTTACCACGCTCTCATACCCACCCTCGACGCGCGGCGGTAAACCAGCGACTGTGGATGACAGGCGAAATGGCCAAAAGCGCGGTGAAATATGACCGCTTTCGGCAACCCTACACACACCCCTACTATATTATCAGGCGTCTCAGCAAGGCCGGGGGCGACAGCCGGTTGGCAGCAATATTAATTCAACCGCGGGAGTCAAATGTCTGTTGTGTTTTA
>OY757544.1:8134490-8153886 GCA_963584105.1 Alviniconcha strummeri
AAATCTTGACGGAGGTTTCATCTGCACCACGCTAACAGGCCGCGCGGGCATCACGTTGCTTTATGTCATTGGCGTTCCTAGCAACGGGCGGAACTCTGACCCACCGAACCTGAAACCAGCTCGCCTGAAAGGGTTGTATCTTACAACGGCGCTGTCGCGGAAACAGTCTAAGCCTTCCGCTCTCGGAGATGTTAGTTTGGAGATGTTTCCTGACGTGTTGGGTAGAAATGTGATGAAGTTTGCTTGCCTGGAAGCTGTATGGGGCGCGAAAAACAACAAAAACAAAAACAAAACAAAAAACGTACTTACGTCGCCCGATGAAGAAGACCAGAGACATGGACCTATATATAGGTCCATGGCCAGAGAGGCGGCGGGTAACCGTTGTTTGGTCAACTGCGGACACTTGGTGGTGCTTTCCACAGCCAGCCCCGAAAGACGTCACCGACGCATGTCGGATTCTAAATTGAAAATAAATCAGCGGGTCCTTTCAAAACAAAATCTTCGTTTAATAATGTTGTTATTTTATCGTTTCTACCTGTTGGTGAGAGCCGAGCCTTCTTGAAAAACAACCCATGTGTTGTTTGGTTGGTTTGGTTAAACTTGTTGCACGCCGACATGTCTCCCAAGAGGTGCCGGCGGGGGTCGTGATCCCAGGGGGTGGGGGAAGAGGGAGATTATGCCTATCGGTACGATGTCGCCACCAGAATGATTTCTGCATTAAGGCGGGCAGCGAGAAAGCCATTTTAATATTTCATTTATTGTGATGGGCAGAATACAAACACATTAAAGTTTCAGAATAACGCTATTTATTAGAACAAAACACAAGATGCGAATTTTCGGGGTAATCCTCTTTAAGAGGCTACAAAACGACACTTAATCGACAATTAAATGGTAAAAAACAGTGAAAAATGAGGTGGAGAACTAAGCCACGTATCTTGGGGTGGGTGGGCTTCGTCCAGTGCTTGGAAGAATGCGATGGGCAAAGTCACGAGACTGTGTGACGATGATGTGGGGCTTCATGTCCTCGGATGTCGGGTTGACATATTAGGGACAAACTGTAAACGAGACTGTGTCCGTAAACCACAACTTTTGAAGAGGGAGGAGAGCCGAGGCGGAATCGAACAGAGGTCCTTCTGTTTGCACCAGTCGCCGTCGCGCTGGGCCAAACAGGCCGACTCACACGTGTGCTCAGAAGGCTGATTCCTTGTAACTGAGAATCCACCATGTGGCAGAATTGTTTCTTTAACAAACAATGTCCTTTAATCACTTTGTCTTGTTCAACCCCCTGATGTGATCAATAACGAATTTTACCAGAAGTATTAAAAATATGACAGAATGATCAGCTCTTGCTTGAGAAAATGTGACTTGCACTTTTGTCTCCTTTTGGTGTGGTGGGGGGAGGGGGGGGGTGAGAGGGGAGGGGTGCATTTGGACGACTTTGATACCCTGAAATAAAGTATAAGTTGTCAAAACTTGGTGGAGGTTATAATCAGCAAGATTTGAGAGATCGTAAACAGCGTCCCGGGGCTGGGGGTGGTGGTGTGTGTGTGTGTGTGGGGGGGGGGGGGGGGGGGGGGTGGGGGGGTGCTGTCAGGAAACGTCTCTGAAATACGCAGATTATTTCCCCAAAATTGATTCCGAATTAAAAAAATTAAAAGAAAGAAGGTTTTGTTGTATACCTAAAGTAGTCCAGATGTTTAACAGTCAGTCGTACAGCGTCCGAATTTGGTTTCGGAAACAAAATGTTCGGTTTAAAACATTTCACGCTGTTGTGACACTGAGTTGACAAACAGTGTCTTTAATCACTTTGCCTTGTTCGACCCCTACGATGTGATCAGTAACGCATTTGACTATGAGTATTAAACATAAGACCGAATGGTCGCTATTGTGACTTGCACTTTTTTGTATGTGTGCATTTTTTCATTGAAAGAGGTGAGAATGCAGTATTAATTTGTAAAGTTGTATACTACAACCATGGAAAGCTGTACATTCAAGACGTTTATGGTATCTTAAAATATATTTGGGACAAGTATCGATACGGTAGAAGTGTTCTGTTACACAACGAGAGAGAGAGGAGATGGGGCGGGAGAGAGACCCCCCCCCCCCCCCTCCCGCCAACACATACACATACAGTTACGGGGTGGTGCAGGGTGGCGGAGGTGAGGTCCAAAAACGTGAAATTTCCGAACGTAAAATTAGTTTAAACAGTGAACGAGATCATTTCCTCCTCCTCCTCCCCCCCCCCCCCCCACACACACACACACAGAGCCAATCTCTACACTCTTTCAGAAAGATGCTTGGCGATGTAAAGATCAAGCAGTGGCCGTACAATGGACACGCCACGCCACGCAACCTGTAATTTAGTGCATGCACAAAAGCACCATTCAGCCAACGCCCTGTCGGACCACAGAAAGTCGATGTCCTCACACTGGCACCGCAAGCGACAAAACGGCAGGGCTTAATTTCGGGAAAGCCCCTATAGTGGAAACGCAGCCTGGATAGGGAACCGAACCAAAGATGAGCACCACGGGCGCTGTCGCCGTGAATAGAATCAAAGACTCGAAGGGGAAAATCTGTGATGGAGCACGCACACACACATACACACACGCATGCATGCATGTACGCACGATCGCACGCACGCACGCAGTATATTTTTACTCGATTTCTCGTCCTGGATGTTTAATGGATACTCTGAATTCGCGAAAACACCACCGCTAGTGCTGCCATTTTATATCCAGTAGTCTGTATCATTGACGGCATATTATACAAGTCCGGCATATATGCAAAGTATCAAATACGTCACGAACCAACCTTTTTCTGTTCTTCATTAGTAAAGAGCGGACCAAGGGGGGTTACCCCCAGAGGAATTCAAATTCGACCGGGAAAAAAGAAGAGATAAAACAACCAAACGAAGCATGAAGATGAAATATACTTGTCACATTTTCTGCCTTTTGATGCCAGCTTTCTCTTTCGGTTTGGTTCTCTTTTGAAGTTTGAATCCTTTTGGAAATACTTAACACATCTACATTGTAACCTTCGGAGACGAGCCCCTTCAAACATGGCTCGATTGAAATTATGGTCTGATCTGTGAAATCAGACTTTGGTTAAGATGAATCCAGGAATTGGTAACAGTGGAAATTTGGAGGTGGTGGCTGTTTAGAGGTTGTCGACTACGACGGTGGGGACCCACAAACCGAAGGTATAATTTTCTCAGCTCAAATCGATGAAAAAACATAGCAATAGGCCGTCTCCTGCATGCACGGAGCTTGCTCAGCGTGAATCTGTTTTAGAGAGAGAGAGAGTGGGGGGGGGGGGGGGGGTCCCCATGCTCGGACTACTCGGAGCGGAAGGTATCATATGAATGGACGGAAGAAAACCCGTGGGAAAAAAGTCACAAGGGGGTCGGGAAGGTGAATGGTGAGTGGATTTTGTTTGGGAAGAGAGGAATGTATACAGGAGCTGGGTGGAGAGGTTGGGGTGGGGGGGTGGGGGGAGGGAGCACTGGGAAAGGATGGAGGGACTTGGTGCTGGAGTCGGAAAAGAGGGTTCACACTGCTCCAGTCGTGTCGTTTCCCATTCTTTAGCACAGTCTTTGTTCCCGCTCTTTTGGTGGTACTCCGGTTCCGCTCGTGGTCATTCGCATTCGAGGAGAAGGAAGTCGAGAAGCTGTATTTCATATTAACAGAGAGAGGGGGAGGTCAGAAGGCCAGATCACAGAGCGGACAGACTGCTGGGGTGGAGACGGGGTGACTTGGGGGAAGGGCATTCCTTGAAGTCCTGGAGGATTTTTTTCTTTTTCTTTTTCCCTTGTCTTTTCCTCCTTTGCCTTTGCCGTGCATCCCATGTTGCACTCTTATTCCAGTGGCACTTACAGATGGGCATGCAAGTTGAGTTTTCTTTCTGTTCTTTCCTCCCGTCTGTGTCTACTAAGACAGATGATCAACCCGGGTCTTGTATTAGCAGACAACCGTGACCCAAACCACAATTCTGGGTGGTTTCTTCCTTCTTTGTTTTTGTTGTTTAGGGGCCGATAATAACCCCGTCATTGATCTTTCTGAAAACAGAAACAGTTTCGATGATCTCTCTATATAAGCTTTCAGCCATAGCTGACGTTAACGGGCAAGACGTCAGAATGGCAGCTGCATTTTCTCAGTAGGTTTTGGTTTGACCGAGTTCGAACTTGGTATGAACATGATCTTTCTGGAAATGATTTTCACGAATTGGGTGTGTGTTGGAGGGAAATAATTGACGTCTTCGCACAACTTATTTGCGTTCTTTGGATAGTGTTCTCGTTCAGTTTCTGAAAGTCTGCTTGATTCAAGTACCGGTTTCCTTCATCTTGAACCCATTTTCAAGGTCACCTGAGAGTTTTAAAAGTTCTGGACGTTTACTTATTTTGGTCTTTTTCTTTTTTCTTTCTTTCCCCCTCAAACTGAATAACCACGTGGGTCTTATTCCACGGTAGAGATATACGCCCAGCAGTGTGCTTACTTCAGCACAAATTTAGTACCTAGTTCTTATACCTTGTGGTTGACAAATGTGACTTTTTCTCTGAAATGCCCACATAATATAATCTTCAATGATGTCCATTAGGTTGTTTTGTAAGGCCCTTGTAATTTATGACCTATACGTGGAAAGAAGTCCAGGATGTTCTACGTTAAACCTCTGATACCAAAAGGAGAGCGTACAGACTGTTGAAGATTGTGCGCCAGGCTAATTTTCCTACCAATTTTCCGATGATTTAGTGTCTGCACGAACTTGCAGGTTTAGTTTTGCGCACGAAATGCGCTTACAGTTACCGGACTTCGGTTCCATTAAAATATAATTACTCTCTTTGCGCCAGTGCTTCTTCGGTCTTGTGAGAAACAAATTGGGCTGCATTGCCACGTTGGGGTTTGCCGCTTAAGCCTATCGTCTATTGGAAGGACACAATTAATATAATTTGTGTGTCTCTATATCTCACTTGGTTTCCGCAGTGGGAGAATGTGGTACTTCTCGTCCACCCCCCCCCCCCCCCCCCCCCCGCACCCTTCGGTTTAGGTGCAGTGTATGTCTCCCTTGACTAATCAGGTCCAGAAACTTCAGTGGAGAATGTTTGAAAGTCAGACTCTCGTTTTGGAGCCCTGATTTAGTGATGTTCCGTGTTCGGAGACTAGGGAGGATTAGCGTGGATCAAACCCTTCAGTTATAAAACTTACATCAGATATTCAGATGGCTGTCCAAGAAACGCTGATGGTCTTGTTTTTCACTAACCAGCGAGCTTCTGACGACACGCAGCACCCCCCACCCCTCCACCCCCACCCCCACCTCCGCTTGGCCAGAGGCGCAGTGGCCGAGCGGTTGGTCACCCAATGGCTTGTGTTGGGGTCCCGGGGGTCCCGGGTTTGAGCCCTGTTTGATTCGGGTTCAGCGCGGTACTTATTCCTCTGTCAGCTGAGGATGGACTGAATGTCTAGTCCTTTGCCCGAGGACGGAAAGCATGCGGGACCGGTGTGCCTTTGAGCGCATACGTAAAATATCCCTAGACAGTTGGAAATGGAAGAAGAACATCTGTGCGCACGTTAAACGTCCCAGACTCTGGCAGCCGTACCATTGTTTGGACACACGAAAATACTGCACTCACTAGTAGGAATGGGTACAGTTTTGCACGCAGTGTAAGCGCACTTGCGCATCCAACTGCAGTTTTGCACGTAGCGTAAGCGCACACTGAAAGAACTCACAGGCGCATCCTACAGTGAGAGAGTCTCAGAGAGAGAGAGAAAGAGAGAGAGAGAGAGTAAAGGATCCTCCAATGAAAGAGAGAGTATACTTGTGTATGCATAGTTACGTACGTGTGTGTGTGTGTGTGTGTGTGTGTGTGTGTGTGTGTGTGTGTGTGTGTGTGTGTGTGTGTGTCGGTGGATAGGTGATCCCGTTCACCTGTTGTTTTGCGGCTTCTCTTTGGCCAATTTCAAGAGTTCGCCTTCTCTCTGTGTGAAGAACTCTGTGTGTGTGTGTGTGTGTGTGTGTGTGTGTGTGTGTGTGTGTGTGTGTGTGTGTGTGTGTGTGTGTGTGTGTGAGAGAGAGAGAGAGAGAGAGAGAGAGAGAGAGACAGACAGACAGACAGACAGACAGATGTGCAAATGAACTTCAAAAAGTGTGCACTTGAAAAGACAAAATGTGTCTGTCAAATGCGCGTACGTATGCAAAGACTGAAAACGGTGGTGCACTCTTGAGCTTTTTCCTTGTCTTAAAGCCAGCCAGCCTTTTCTTTTGGAAGTCTCCACGTGTGGTTTTGTCAAGCTGCTCTGGCATGTCTTCGAGCAATTCCTCACTTAGTGTGCATCTTTGGAACCCCTGGAAGGTTGCAACGAAGGGTGTGTGCTTTGTATGGTACTATAAAGGCAGAATCAGCCTAAAGGTGTAGGCCTGCATGTTAGTGGTCCTTGGGTGGCTTTTTTCCCCTTTTTTCCCCAGGAGGCGCTGCTTTTTCAATATTCCGGAAGTCAAAAAACAAAACAAACAAAAAAAGCCACGTCACAATTTTCATTTGGATCTTCACGAACGATTTAGGCGCAGAGAAAGGAGAGCTGTTTTGGTGTTTAGAAGGTCAAAACAAAGAGCTCTTGCGATGTAGGCTAAACGTTAGAGCTCTTTTCACAAACAGGACTGCGGGCAAACATAGAGACACGGGGATGGAGTGCATCCAGATGCATCAACATGCAGATACCTTATTGACTTGAGCTGAGCTGAAGTGAACGACCTTTCTTGTTTAGCGGCTTGCACGAGAGAGTTGTCCTCACGTTTTGGCCTCGAGGTAATTTGGCGAATGCTCTCTGCCCCCTACGCCCAAAAAAGACAACAACAACAACAAACAAACAAACAAACAAAAGAACCAGATCATAACAGAGGGAATTTGTCCTGTGAGTGACGGTGGTGGTCCCTCCGGCTGGTTGCAAGGGAGGTCCACAGTATCCTCCATAAACCACGAGAGAGGCTACACCCAGCTCACCCACCCATCCATTCCTCCCTGTGTAGCCTGTAGGGTATTTTTATGACGCGGAGTGTCAATGCACAAGCTGTACGGAAGTCGTGAATGCGCCTGTGAACTGCGGCGTACGTAGAATGCCGCGCTGGATTCTTGAGCCTTCTCCGGAGAGACCCCCGTGGCCCGGGCGTGGAATGTGGCCCTGCCTGACCCCAGGGGCTGGCCGATGACCGAGGTTCCTGCACCTCGGCTGGGGTCAGTCAGCCTGGACCCGGCCACACTGCAAACCGCGCTGCGGTGCTACGCCAACGTGTATGTAGCTGGCACGCCACTGAGACTCGCGCTGAGGTATATAATATCTACTACTGCACTGAGGGCATTCAGTGAGCCGGTTTGGCCTAGCGGTAAGGCGTTAGGCTGGTAAGGAGAAGGGCCTCGGCTCGATTCCGCTTCGGCTCTCCTCTCTCTTCAAAAAGGTTGTGGTTTGCGGACGCTGTCTTGTGACTTGGTTCCTCACAATTATTGAAACGTTAAAATGGCTCTCATCGCTGCAGGGGTCATTCTGGTGGTGACAGTGTAGCGATACTGATAGATATATAATAATCTCCATCTTCTCCCACTTCCATACCCCCTTCTCTGCGTCCCTAATAAGCCTTATGGTTTCTGTGGACGCTAAGCACACATGTTTACTTACTTTGAGGACATTCAAGGAGGTAGACGTTCGTTAGGTCCTGCAGTGGGGTACTGCGGACGCAGAAATTAAGCCCCACCCCCTCCCCCACCCGGTTCCCCTTGTCGAGAACGCAGAGCTAGCCTGCAGTAGGTCAGAATACAGCTTGCATGCTTTGCATGCTGCCGGAAATGTCTTCCTTTTCCTAATTTCGACCTTCTCCGTCCTGTCACATTCATTCGGAATAGAGTTGCTCTAAGTCACAGGCGATTTAAGCTTCCCGTGGTGGGTGCCGATATAATTTAGATAGGCACCAAGGAAATTGGTTTTTGATTCACAAACATGTGTCTTTTTGTACTTTGATAGATGGATAGATGGTTGTTTTTTGTCGTTGTGATACTGAATTAGACAAACTTGTGATTTTAAAGACCTGTGTTTTGAACTGGTGTAAAATTATTTTAAATGTGAGTCAACCTGAGGTGACCCAGTGCGGATGACGGGACGTTAAAATCCCGGAACTAACTAAATGTCATCCTGGGAACGAGAGGATCGGATATTCATCCTTGTTGAGCTAGATAGCTCGGGTGTGCAAAGAAGCATTACGCTTAAGGGCAATTTTGAACGGACTAACTCCTGGAAGAGTTGCGTTTGATATTTTTGTATGTTTTGTTTTACGTATGTGTGTGGATTATTTGGTAGATTTGACGTGAGAAAAAGTTTACATGTGAGAAAGGTTTTGAGATGTGCATTTATTCTGACAGTTACCGTACTGAGGAGACGTGTGCGGTTGAGAGGGCGTTAAAAATCCAGTTACTGACTACCCCCTTTTGAAGTAGGGGCTTACAAATGTAAAGAAAGGTCTACAGCCCTCGCCACGTTGGAACTATAGGCTGAGAAGTATGAACAGATAATACATGTTCACCCCTTTCAAACCATGAGCTCGGAAGTATGAACAGATGTAAAACTACAAGTGGGACACTGGCTCCCTGTTGAGGCCTGTATCCACTACAAAATTGCCACACTGGCTTTCAGGCACTTTGAGAATTTTCTTCCTCCGTACCTTTCAGAACTGCTTCACATCTACCAGCCCTCTCCAACTCTTCGGTCCAGCAGTGAAAAACTGTTGAAATTCCCCAAAACTAACCTTAAGTCTGCTTGAAACATCTTTCCACTTTCAAGCAGCTAAAATCTGGAACTTTCTTCCTATAACTGTCTTCAGCACTCCATCTCTCTCTTTCAAGAAAAATCTGAAAACGCATCTTTTTGAAGAACGCTTCTTGGTTTGTAAAGCACTTTTTCTGCACAGTTTTGACTATTTTGAGTGAATGTGTGTATGCAGAGGATGTGGTGTTAATATGATTACTGATGTCCTGTCCAGTGTAAATATGTAGACTTTTTGTGTAAAGCGCTTTGAGCTGTCCAGTTATGGACATTACGCTATGGTAGTGCTATGTATTCTTCTTCTTCTTCTTCTTCTTCTTCGTCTTATTGTTATTATTATTCACCCCTTTCGAACCGGAAGCTAAATACACGCTCATCCTGGCTGCCCTTGAGGCTCAGAAATATAAAGAGGTACTTGTTCATCTGTAGATGAACTCGCACCTAGAGACTCCGGTGTAGACCAAGATACACGTGTATCCTGAGGGAACTCTATAGAGGATCAGATGTGTGACGAGCTACACGCTCATGCCCCTAGTGCCACCGGCTGAGAAGTATCAATATAGTATGATGATGGCGGTCCACTGTGGTACGCCGTAAAACCTCATGCACAGGGTGCTCATGGGGCAGTATGTGGGATTCAGGATTACTTTAACATATGGGTCATTCTCCTGAAAACTGGACCAAAGACGGTGCCGCTTTCCCGATGAAATAAAATTAAACTAAAACATGAAACGTTTTAAACTACCGCAATATTTCTGATGTAATATGCCTAGAGTAATAAGGGAAATGCCACAATGGGTAACTGCATCATTATTTCTTGCGCTGTGAGCCTTTTTTGGTTAAAATCCGACATTTTCATGGCCGCCATTTGTGAAATGGCTTTGGGAAGGTTAGCTGATCGCAGAGATTTCCTTGGAATCGTTCATGATTGAATAAAAACAGGTTTCACGAGAAAGAAGGAGGCCAGTTCTTACATACAAATAGTATTTATTGTGTGTTGCTTGCTATTTGAGCTCCAAACAAAGGAAAGATAATCAGTGTCTTGCACGTTACCGATGGTGTCTTCTGAGTCGCTCATGTATCACGATATTGTGACTTGTTCACAACGGAAACTTTAAAAAAAAAAATCAATAAAAAAATCATCAGCTTAGTAGATAACCACATTTCACCTTATTTTTAATGCTTGTTTGATGACAAAAGAGTAGATACGAAATAAATTACAGTCATTTCTTCAGGGGTGGTTGACGTGGTGTCTTACAATTGTGTAACGTGCGAGCACACAAAATAATTATTTCTGCTTGTACCATTGACTTTCGACCTACCCTAACGTATCAGTCCACATCAGCTGACTAGTGGCAGCAACATTTGACCTTTTTGCGCTGTGTGTGGTGTATTATTTTACTAGAAAAGGGAAAGCACTGCGGTGTGTCTTCAGGGGTGAGGGATGTAACGTTCGTGACACATATTTGTTTCCACTCGGCTGAGTGTTTGCAACCTTTTGTAACCAAACTTGGTATTGTGGTGCACCACCATGCGCCGGAATGTCATGCGAAAAAATAGGATTCTATCTTTAAGGTCAAGGTCACAGTGTGGGCTTATGTAATCAAAATATGACAGTTTCTACTATATCTTTTATTAGTTCTAAACCAGTGAGTCTTTTGCAACCAAACTCAGTTTGAGTGTTGATCATCATAAGCAAAGAAGGGTCCAGTGAAAATGTTGGATTGCTGTATTCACGGTCAATGTCACAGCTAAGGTTAAAATTTTCAGTTAATGTTAGTTTGGATGATATTTTATGCATCGCTGAACCATTTGTAACCAAACCCAGTACGGTGAGATGTCATTATAAGCCAGAGCGTCATACGCGAAAAATGGATTTTATCTTCAAGGTCAAGGTCACAGTAACTGAATTTCGGTCATACAATCAAATATGACTATTTCTATTATATGTTCTGAACTGATGATTTTGTTGGGCGACCAACTTAGTTTGACAGTGCATGTTCATAAGCTGGAGTGTCTTGTGAAAAGATTGCTTTGCTGTATTCAAGGTCAAGGTCACAGTGAAGGTTCTGAACTTCACTGAATGTTTTCCCGGACAATATCTCTGATCGGTCAAACTTAGTATGGTGATGCATTATCATCAACCAGAGTATCATTCAGAAATATCATTTTGCGATGTTCAAGGTCAAAGCCACAATCGGTTCTACTAGATCTTCAGAAATACTGAAACTTTTGCAATCAAAATTAGTTTGATAGTTCATAATCACAAGACAGGGTAAGACACCGTGAAAAGATTTTCTTGTTTTTACACTGGGCGTGAGACAGAGAATATGGCTTGGGTGACTGTGCTGATTGCTGCCACTCCTGGCTATCCCGATATGTAAAGCAGGGATCAATACCGGTTCCAATCAAGAAAATGTGGAAAGAACACTGCTTTTGTAATGAATATACTTGTTTATTAAGTTTTTTGTTCAATGGTTCAAGTGTGTTATTCTTATATCCTTTTGTACTTGTGATGATGTCCACATAACATGTGAGACAGATTACTAATTAAATGCGATTGGTTATTAACTTCAGAAAGCAAGAAACAAATATCCCTCTGACATGTATATTTATATATACGGTTCAGACCAAGTTAGTGCAATGTATCCCCCCCTCCTCCAAATTACTTCGGGGGGGAAAAAGAAAGAAAAAAACTAAGGAAGAGAAACGTGTAATCTATTTCGTGCATGTCAGTACTTCGAAGAAGACATTTTAAACAAAAATCGTTAAAGAGGCAGGACAGTTTTTAAAAATATTTTTATGTCAGAAGTGACAGATATTCCTTTATTAATTAGGAAATATTGTATAATAAAAAAGGCAAGAGTCAAACTGGCCACTGAGCCGACTCTATTCATGCATTTCTGGTGTGTTCTGTAACACGCGATACACTGACCTATGATGTAACATAATGCACAATTAGCCAAGTTCCTGTCACCCTGTCAATTTCTTTCTTATATTTATGTACACAAGAGATGTCAAGCTTTCATTTCCAAATAATAGCATTAAAAAATTCACACTTTGAATTTTTACCCTCTATGTCACAATTTTGACCAGTTTTCAGGAGAATGACCCATATACAAATACGTAAGTGGATGCAAATAAGTAGGTGGAAACCAGTAACGATGCCAGCTTATATAGACAATAGAATGGATCCAGTGGGGGAACAGGAGGGGATATAATACACATGACGCACGATTATGCTGCGTTAATCATCAACTCGGCTGTAGCACAGGTTGTAGCACTGTTGGTTCCCTCGCCTTTTCTGTCTTCGGCCCTTCTACATAGAATAACCTTCCCCTTCATCTCCGACAGAAACCCTCTCTGGGCTCCTTCAAATCAAACTTCAAGACGTTTCTATTTCCAAAACAATATCCTGCCGTGTTTTTCGCTCCACGTTGCTATCTTTCTCCGTCTCAAGTCCCGGCTTGTTATTTGTTTAAGCTGGCTTAAGTTGTGTATAGTCGATGATTATGCACCTGTGTGCGGGTGCTTCTGTGTGTGTGTGTGTGTGTGTGTGTGTGTGTGTGTGTGTGTGTGTGTGTGTGTGTGTGTGTGTGTGTGTGTGTGTGTGTACGTGCGTGCGTGCTTGTGTGTACGTGCGTGCGTGCTTGTGTGTGTGTTTTAATTATTTTATTTTTTTGCATGGAGTCATTTGATTAATTTAAGGGGTTAGTCTGTTGACTCGGTACCGGCATTTTTTCGCAGGTCTCTTTCTCACGAGAATGTACGTGACCCGATTTCCCTTTGCAAAAACACCCAAGTGGGACACGTCAAGGCTATACTGCACGCTCACTTATCATTACTTTATACGCGTTGTCGGGTGTGGAACGACAGCGCGATACGACTTCTTGATAGAGACTGAGATTCCGCTGAATTTTGATGTTGCGATAGCTTCTCGGTACGACCGACCAATATGGGACACCACAGAGCGGCCATTTTTTTTTGTTTCTTTTGTTTTGTTTTGTTTTCCTCTTCTGTCCGCTATGGGAACACGGACTCGTGCGATGCGTGAACAGGACGTTTTTCACGCTTGGCATCGGCAGAGTTAATTGAAGCAGCTTGTTTCCCCGGGGCAGTATTATGTAGAAGAGCAAATAAAGTTAAAGGCCTATAGCCCCTGATCCCGATTAGTTAAAGAGTCCAAAAGTTCGGCTCTCCTTCCACATATATATGAGTTTTCTGTAGATAGGCTCGTCCATAGATAGGCTGTAAGGTAGGTATTGTTTGTGCTTTATTTTGTAGATCGGGAAAGTCTCTTGTAAGCTTGAAACGGACTGGACACCAAGACGAGAAATTATCAATTTCCAAGATTCAAAATTCACTACGATTGTAGCAGACATCGAGTCACCCAGTGACCGCTTTCCATTCGAGATTTTCCTGTTCCTCTCATTGTCGTCTGTGTTGACTATGCTTGAACACTTGTCGATATATACATATTTTTTTTTTTTTTATAACATTTTCCATCTCGATGTACATTATGTGTGTATGCTTGTTCAGCGCTTTGAGCCGCAGGGTAGGAGCTTTACAAATTTCCATTATTATTATAAAGGCCTTGGAGCATGAATCCAGTTTGTTTAAATAATTTGCCGTCTTCAGTGGTACGTGGGATGGCGTTACTACGTGGGATGTTCGTTTTCTTTTTACTAGTAGTATCTACTAGTCGATACTACGATACCATCCGCAACGGCATCATTGAGCAACCATTTTTATGCGGCGGGTCGGTTACTTAGCCAGAGTAAAAAGTGTCTGTAATTTTTAACGTGTTTATGCCGATCGGAGAGCCCTGTTTGCGGTCACACATGTTGGTTTGTTTCGATGTCGCCACCGTTTAGAAGATAAACACAGTTAAGTGGCCATAATATTGTTGTTCATATATATATATATATATAGGGCGGCCCTGATTTATTCGCAAAAGGGATCCAAAGAATCCATTAAAAACATACGGTGTCTTCATCAGTCAGTGTCCTCCTCTGTTCCTGATAGGACTTTTGGACCCTTTGATTCTACACGGCAGTCTTCTGTTCCAATCCACGCGCTTTCAGTTTTCAGACGTTGTATTAAAAGCCTTAAGCGTGAGTTTTCAGCCCCAGACTGAAACGGTAAACAGATTTGTTCACCTCGCTTCGAAACGGTTTTGAGCAGTCACAAGGTGGACAAAGAATTCTGAACATGAGAGCAGTCGGGGTTTTCAAAAATCTGATCCTGGTGGGGACCATTATTGTGTTGGTTGCCTAGGTCATATACACGTGTTTCGCTACCTGGGTAGCTCGTCAGTGACCACCGGCACATAATGATGAGAGAATATCAACCCAATACTAACGAAAGAAAACCACCATCTAGGTGATAGACTCCGTCAGCATTGGAGAATAGTCTCGGCTGACACACCTAAGAAACTCTAAATGAAGGGACACGTGTGTTGAGGGGAAGTGTTACACAGCTTCAGGGAACAAGCCAGATGTGATTTTCAGTTCAAAACCAGCGCGATCAGGTTGCGCCAGCGTGTTAATGTAGACAAGCACACGCGCTTCATTATTAATTGTCTCCAGTACACGAAAGATGCGATCGATACCAAATTTAATTGTACGGCCAAGTCTCGTGAAAAATGATTAAGGGAAACTGAAATTGATTTCACCCTGTACGAAATTAGAACTCGGGCGAAATAACCACCAGCAAACCGCAGCCGCACCCAATCAGAAAGAGCGGCTGGGGTTTTGGACCAATCAGCCTGTGACTACTCTTTGGCTGGCACGCGCCGATTCGTCGGACCAGCGATGGGGTACCACGGACGCAGAAACTGAGGTCCTCTTCGCTGAGGCTTCGGAGGTGTCGAAGGCTGTCGTAACGTCTGGAGTAGGATGGAACATAGCGTTACGTTCTTTGACTACTGCCAGGAATCATGTCGTCCTAATTTCTGTGTTTGCAGTTCGTTAAAGTTCATTCCCCCCCGTCCTCTCCAGACATTTATACTGACATGTAATGTGAGGAATGAATTGGAATTTTTCTTGTGATTTGCTGGCTGATATTTTACCCTGATATGTCGTGACCTTCTCGCCCTGATATAACCGCACCGGTTGACTGGGCGTAAAACACCAACTTCCTTACTTACATGTCGTGACCTTCACGTTTGACAGGATACCGAGTATGTGTGTGTGTGTGTCTGTGTCTGTCTGTCTCTGTCTGTCTGTCGTAGGCTGAATCAGTTCCATATTGGTATTTTCTCAAAACAAGTACGCTTGTTTTTACATACATTTTACAAACAGTACGGCACTTTGCGGAATTAGAGCCCTTTCCACAGGGTCGATCGTGTCACTGTCAGTAAGTAGTTTTACCTTTCAGATTTCCTTTTTTATCGGCACCAGCCGCTCTTGCTTTCTTTGCGAGATGGTCATAGCCAAAAGGTAACTCGACTCTGACTTCAGCGACTGGAAATGGGAGGACATCCCCACCCTCTGAAAAGACCCAAAGAAAAATATGCGCAAAATATCACGCAAAATATCAACTAAAAACTGTCCATGGAGACAGTGAGGGGAGGGGGGAGGGAAGTTCGCACAACGGACAGTGCCGCAAAATTGAAGAGTACGTCTTTGCGTTTGGCCAACAACAATGCCGGACTGTCCACCCCAGTCTCTCGCCTTTCCTTGTGTCCGGACACGGACTCGCCGGAGCCACCCCTACAGCCACCCCTTCACCGTCATACTTCTCAGGCAGGTCTGCCCCCCTACGGGGTTTGAATGGTCAGTGAGAGGGGACTTCCGTGTGAAACGTGGACACTGTGGAATGTCACCACCGCGAACACAGTCAGACCTGAATAGCGCATTGACGTTTCAACCGGCCTTGGGGTACTGAAGAACGGTGTCGTTCTTCTTCTTTTATGTAAAGTCTTTTCACATAAGTGATATTAGACTGATCTTACGACTATCAAAATAAAAACATATGTCAGAAATATTCCACCGGTCTTGAGGGAAGAAAAAGAAGAAGAAAAGCCGACAAAATTTATTGTGCTTTATTATTATTATTATTATTATTTTGCAGTCGCAAAAACAAATATATATGTATGGGTCCTTGCAGATAGCTGTTCTATTTTCACCTGATCTGTATCTCACACACGCAGAAGTTCATCTACGCGGATATTCATACACACAAAATGTATACTGGCACGATGATGCACAAAATTTTGTGCGGCGTGAATCCATCGAAATTCATTAAGCTTACAGTTTCCGATCTTCTTCAGAGATGTTCTCGACATTTTTTATTTGTGAAGAGGTTTCATGTGGCTGAATAGTAATAAGAAGAAAAATGTAAACTTATCATGCGCTTATCGGCGCCCTGGGCGCTCCGTGATGCATTTTAACATATTCAGGACAATGACAACGTACACGTAGCGCATAAGTCCTATTAATGCAATTTACATAAAGTATTATTTAAAGCCTAGAAACAAACAACAACAACAAACAAAAACAAGTAAGCGCAATGAATTCAAACAGTTTAAACAAGCGAGCGTGCACGCATGCACGCACGCACGCACGCACACACACACAATCAAAATCTGATCATTTGTATAAAAAACATTAGAAGAGACAACGCACGCACGCACTCACGCACACACACACACACACACACACACACACACACACACACACACACACACACACACACACACACACACACACACCGAAAACGTAATCGTTTGTGTAAAAAAAAAAAAAATGAGAAGAGACAACGCACGCATGCACGCGCTCACTCACGCACGCATGCACGCACGCACTGACAGATACACACATACACACTAAACACACACACACACACACACACACACACACACACACACACACACACACACACACACACACACACACACACACACCGAAAATGTAATCGTTTGTGTAAAAAAGAGAAAAATTAGAAGAGACCACACACACACACACCATCGGCCAACACCACCATCACCACCACCACCACCACCGCAACAACAACAACGGGAAAGCCGCAGAAGTTTGCCATACACTAGTCAGACACACAGACGTCACACGCGCTGATCTGGCCGTCAGCGGTCATGTGAAGGAAAGCGCCTATGCTGGAATGTCTTACTTTTAGTCATCCCTTCACCATACGTGCCACACTGACTCCGACGGGAAGAGAGATGGCAGTTTGCGGGTGTCCGGAAGTAGTGGTGTTCCCGATATGATCTACATTTGCATAAAGAGAATCGAGTTACTCTGCTAGCGGCTAGGTCAGTTGCTGCTTGTGAACCAGCAAGAGCGGAATGAGATGAAAAGTAGTCTGGCAGCTAGTCGGATGCTCGTTATCATTGTGTGTGTGTGTGTGTGTGTGAATGAGAGAGAGAGAGAGAGAGAGAGAGAGAGAGAGAGAGAGAGAGAGAGAGAGAGAGAGAGAGAGAGAGAGCGTGTTTCTGAAAAGAGATTACCGTTTTCATTTTAGTTTTTAGGGTGTTTTTTTTATTAATTTTTATTTAAAGTTTATTTTTATTTTTTTATAAATAAAATATACATACACGAATCATTAGTGTACTTCTTCGAAAATCAGACCTCGGGCATTAAGAACACCTAAACAGTGTGCCTGAAGTGGATTTTGTTGTTTGTTGTTGTTGTTGTTTAGATGGTAGGTTGGGTGTGAATTCGTATTCGTTTGCTGTTGTCGAAATTGTTTCATACCATCACAATTTCACGAGAGGGCGTTAAAATCTAATCGCTGATCATTAATACAAAGTAAGCATTTTTTTTCCTAAGTTAGGTCTGTGACTGCGTCTTTTGGTACACTTGCCGCCCCCCCCCCCCCCCCACCCACCCTTCCTCCACACCCACCTTTCAGACCCTGGCCTCTGCAGTCCATCACTAAACTCCCTGTTCTACAAGATCTGGTTCTGTGCTCGCATTTATCTCTCTTCCTCTCTCTCTCTCCCAGGTCTACTACAGTCCATCGCTGCACCCACAATCCTGCTAGGCCTGTTTCTGTTTTCACCCCCCCCCCCCCCCCCCCATCCCCCATCCTTTTTCAGGTCCTTATTCGAGGTCTGTTTTGTTTCAACATTTCGTTTCCCTTCCACCCTCCCTACCATGTATGTTGCAGTCTGTTATTATTAATCCATCCATTTCTCGTCCATGGTCTATTTCTGCCCCCCCCCCCCCCCCACCCCCACCCCATCGCTCTGATTTTACCGCACTGGTTAGTGGGCGTAAACTCCAACTTACTTACTTACCCCCCCCCCCCCCCCCAACCGCGTAGCTATGGTATATTGCAGTCCATTATCACATTCCCATTCTTTTACCGTCTGTTTCTGTTTCTGCCCCTGCTGCCGCCCCACCCCCCCTCCCCGCACCCCTACCTGAACCAATCGTGCCCAATATAACATTATCTGTCACGGTCTGTTCCTACCCCCCCCTCCCCCCTTTAACCCCATAAATAGGTGTGCTGCATCCATTAGTATCACACACCCATGCATTCTAGGTCTTGTTTTCACCGTTGTTGCTGTCTAACTCTCTGATGCAGTCTACAATCACACTCACATTCGTGGTCTCGCTCTGTGTTGCAGTCTGTCGTCACACTTTTCCTTTGGCTCTGGGTCTTGTTTTCACTCTCGTTGCAGTTTGTGTTGCAGTCCATTATCACACTCCTATTCGTTCAAGGTCTTGTTTTCACCCGTGTCTGTCGTTCACTTTGTCTGTGTTGCCGTCCATGGTCACACGCCCATTCGTTCAACGTCTTGTTTCACCCTTGTTGCTTACAGCCTGTGTTGCAGTCTATTATCGCACTGCCATTCGTGGTATTGTTGTTACCATTGCCCAGCTCAGAATGTACTACAGTTAAGTTTCACATACCCATGCATTCAGGGTCTTGTTTTCACTCATGTCTGTCGTTCATTATGTCTGTGTGGCAGTCTACTGTCACACCTCCATGCGTTCAGTGTCTTGTTTTCACCTTTGCCCCCTCAGTCTGTGTTGCATTCTATTGTCACACTCCCATGCGTTCAACGTCTTGTTTCTTCACTCATGTCTCTATCTGTGTCAGCAATGCAGTCTGTTGTCACAGTTTTGGCCCTTGTCTGTCTCTATCTCTATGTGCTCGTGTTGTAGTCTATTGTTACACTCCCACGCGTTCAAGGTCTTGTTTTCACCCTTGTCTCTGTGTCTGCGTTGCAATCTAGATCACAGTTTCGGCCCTTGTCTCTCTCTCTTTCTGTATGCATGTAATGTGTTGCAGTCTATTGTTACACTCCCATGCGTTCAACGTCTTGTTTTCACCCTTGTCGCTGTCTGTATCTGCACTGCAGTCTATAGTCACAGTTTCGGCCCTTCTCTCTCTCTCTCTCTCTCTCTCTCTCTCTCTCTCTCTCTCTCTCTCTCTCTCTCCCTCTCTCTCTCTCTCTCTCTCTGTGCACGTGTTGCAGTCTATTGTTACACTCCATGCGTTCAACGTCTTGTTTTCACCCTTGTCTCTGTCTGTGTCTGCACTGCAGTCTATAGTCACAGTTTCGGCCCTTCTCTCTCTCTCTCTCTCTCTCTCTCTCTCTCTCTCTCTCTCTCTCTCTCTCTCTCTCT
>OY757544.1:8154086-8174854 GCA_963584105.1 Alviniconcha strummeri
TGTGTGTGTTCTTCGTTGGCATGGATTTGGGGGGGGGGGGGTGTATGTGCGCGCGTGTGGTGTGTGTGTGTGTGTGTGTCTATATCCCTGTGTGTCCTTGTGCGTGCGTGCGTCTGTGTGTGCGTGCGTGCGTGCGCGTTTGTGTGTGCGTGCGTGCGCGTTTTCTTTTGTGTGTGGTTTTTTGTTTGTTTGTTTTGTGTGTGTGTGTATGTGTATGTGGGGGGGTTTACCCACCCCTTTCCTTTTTTATTATATATTTCTTTAATCTGGTATTTATAAATTAGACGGAATGGTCGACGGTACCGGCGTGTCCTAGCCTTACGTGCTCTTTTAACAGGGGTGACACTGAAGGGACTAGCTCTTCGAAAGTTTGTCTTTGATGTTTGTGTATGTATGTTTTGTTTTATGTCCGTGTTGGGATTGGTTTTGTGGACTGACTTGAGAAAGGGCTTGTAGTATACATATAATTATATGAGAAGAGTTTCGAAATATGCATTTTGCTTATGACGGAGCTTGATTGCCCTGAGTTAACCATTTGCGGTTAACGACCTTAAAATCCAGTCATATCTCTCTCTCTCTCTCTCTCTCTCTCTCTCTCTCTCTCTCTCTCTCTCTCTCTCTCTCTCTCTCTCTCTCTCTCTCTCTGTGACATAGTTACGTGTAAAATATATATATAATTGTCTACGTGGAAAATGGTAGCTGCATGGGGATTTTTCGCAACGGTTCATTGCTACACCGACAGTGCAGTGTTTATGTGTCACTGTCCATCGCCTCTGACGTCAGAGTCCGAAAACTGTTCACCGTGTGAACGCGATCTGCAAGCATGTTTGTCGAGATGGTCCCAGTCAACATACAGGGTTGTCCGAAGTCAATTTTAGTCAACCTACAGAATTGTCCGAAGGCCATTTCGCATGATTGTCCGGAGGCAATTTTCAGTCAACCAACAGGACTGGCCGAAAGGCATTTCAGTCAACTTACAGGATTGTCCGATGGCAATTTTCAGTCAACCTACAGAATTGTCCGAAGGCCGTTTCAGTCAACCTACATAATTTTCCGAAGGCAGTTTTCAGTCAACCTACAGGATTGTCCGACGGCAATTTTGTCTCGGGTCCTCCTGTCTGGCTGTGTTGGGTGGTGTAACTGGAGAGTGTCGGTCGGTGCTGTCGAATGTTGAGAATGACAAAGAAAGGCACCTACAGCAAGCCACCACTCGTGCTTGGCGATGGGAGGTGCTGCTGCTGCTGCCTGCAGGTTTCTCTGCATCTTCCTCCTTCCTCCCTTCGATCGAAACTTGCAGGCGGCGAGTGGAGTGATGCCGTGGCGAGTGTTGCATGTGATTTGCTGCAGTTGCGCACTGCAGCATGGGGGTCAGTTTTCAGCCAATGGGAGCGGCAGGGGTAATGACGTAACCGGAGTCTCGGTAACCTGCGCATTGATCTGCGTTTCTATTGGTTCGTGCCGTCGTTAGTTTGGAGTCGGCAGTTGGCGGGGATAGACAACCGCGCCCCGCGTTGCGTAATCGTCACCCGCTTCTCTCCCCTTATTTCTCTGCTCGGCGGTTGAGGGATTTTAATGTTCCGTGATGTTTGTTAATTGACATAGCCTTTCTAACACAGCCTCCCCCCCCTTCAATGCACAGGTTTTCACCTGAAATAGTGTTTGGCCGAAACAACAACAACAACAACACACACACACACACACACACACACACACACACACACACACACACACACACACACACACACACACACACACACACACACTCACTCACTCACACACACACTCACTCACTCACTCACTCACTCACTCACTCACTCACTCACTCACTCACTCACTCACTCACTCACTCACTCACTCACTCACTCTCTCTCTCTCTCTCTCTCTCTCTCTCTCTCTCTCTCTCTCTCTCTCTCTCTCTCTCTCTCTCTCTCACACACACACACACACACAATCACTCACTCACTCACTCACTCACTCACTCACTCACTCACTCACTCACTCACTCACTCACTCACTCTCACTCTCTCTCTCTCTCTTTCACTCACTCTCACACACACACACACACACTTTGAGTGAGGACCATTTAATGCTGTGTGTCGGTCACAGCGTCACGCAAAAGGAGAATGATAGACATAAAAACTAATTACATGGGCACGTAAAACAAAACAAGAAGGACAGAAAGAAACCTTACCGCTATATCTATCAGTTTCGAAACAGTAATATGTCCTGAAATTGGGGTGGGGGTGGGGTGGTTAGAATCGGTGTGTGTGTGTGTGTGTGTGTGTGTGTGTGTGTGTGTGTGTGTGTGTGTGTGTGTGTGTGTGTGTGTGTGTGTGCAAGCGCGCGCGCCTATGCAACATTATGTGATAAAAGTCTTACTGTGCAGTATGGTACCAGTTCATTTCGTCAGTACCACATTTTCGTGAACTTCGCCTTGTTTCATCCTCACATCGGCGTGAGTTCTCATCCGATAAATGATTGTCAGCAATTAAATAACACAGCATGACATGATTAGAAAAAAGAAAGAATGTATAGGCTTACGTATATTTCAAAGGATTTATTTTACGCGCTTTCTCTATGAACGACAACCGTAACGTTTGCTATTTCGTGGACACTGTTTAAGTGGTGCCAGTTACTCTTTACTTCGTTGTTACTTTTACAAAGCTATACCCGGACATGCCAGTTGTGATGTGCGAAATTGGCATCGGAAATAAAGCTGTTTCCATTGTTTTCCTCCATATTATTTTTTTCATCGTCCTACCAAATTTCGTGTGGAGGTGGTCTACATCTAAGGAAAATAATGAATGCTGTTTGAAATTGTTTTCCGAGACTATTAAGTGAGAACAGGTGTAAACTGTCCAC
Source organism: Alviniconcha strummeri (assembly GCA_963584105.1). Taxonomy (NCBI): domain Eukaryota; kingdom Metazoa; phylum Mollusca; class Gastropoda; family Provannidae; genus Alviniconcha; species Alviniconcha strummeri. Next base: position 8,156,949 of record OY757544.1, read on the forward strand.
GATGAAAAGTTGAACTGCACAATTTCATGTCAGTGACCGTAAATTGACCGATCACAACGGTGTCGGATAAAGCTGAATGTCATTTCTAAAACAAACATAAAAAATAAAAATAAAACACGCGCAAAAACAACAACAAAAATAGGTTATCTTTTCTTCCCAAGTCTCGTTTAATCGAAAAAAATCTCGAACAAGAATGACATTCTTCCAACCGTTAAAAGATAACCCAGCTCTCCAGCATCTCATTTTTTAAATCATTTTTCGCCGTTTAACTGATGTTTAAGTGTTGTTTGATAAAGGGGATTACCCTGAAAATTCGCATGTTGTGTTTTGTCCTAATTAAATAGCATTCTTTTGAACCATTTATGTGTTTGGATCTCGTTTAATCGAGTTCATACTTTGCGTGGTTGTAAAGTGTACTAATATGACATTAACGTTAATTTACGGGATGCACTATTGCAAAAAAAGATTCCTCGTCTTCAACCTTAAGTGTCGTTTTGTATGATGTTTTAAGCGACATTTTTGAAGCTTTTCTTGACAGTAACATTTAACTGTAGACGTCATTACTGCATTTGGTAAACCTGAACAATTTTCAAAGTTGCGTCAGAGTTTGAAAAAAAAAAATGAAAAAAAAGGAAAGAAGACAGTTATTGTTTAATCCATTTCGGATGCGAGTCGACTGAAGAAACGTCTTGTTTCATCGCAGTTTTAGTGAAGGACAGAAGCTTCCGCAAACCAGGCCCAGACAAAACACTGGTCAGATCCATTGGGCGAATGTATGGTAAACTCGGGCACGTCTGGTGCTGACAATATTCACCAGGTTTGTATCCCTGTTTTGCCGACAGCAGTTGGTTGGTTAGTTAAACTTGTTTAACGCCAAGTTGTGTCCGAAGAGGTACTGGCGTGGACCGAGATTTCAGGAGGTGGGGGAAGATGGAGTCTATACCTATCGTCACATTGTCACCACCAGAATGTCTCCTGCAGGAGACTATACCTATCACCACATTGTCACCACCAGAATGACTCCTGCATTAAGACGTGCAGCGATGAGAGCCATTTTCATGTTTTGATTAATTGTGAGGGACAAAGTCACAAGTCAGTGCCCACAAACAACAACGTTTGAGGAGAAAGGAGAGCCGAAACGAGGAATCGAGCCGAGGTCCTTCTGCTTACCAGCCTAACGCCTTACCACTAGGCCACACCGGCTTACTATTCAGCTGTAGGTTCCTTCGTCCTGAGCCTTGTAACCTGGTTGCGTGACACTGAGAAGCAGGGAGATAATACATTGACTGCCCTGTCAACGGAGCACGGAGCGGAAATTTCTCGGCAGACGCTGTTGCGTTATTGATATCACCATCTCCATAGATTTCCGGCCGTAACGACACGAGGAGCCTGTCGGACCAGGGCGGCTGGGATGTCGGTCAATCAGAAGGGAAAGGTCAAGTACAGCTGGCAGATAATAGAAAGGGACCGCGCTACCTTGACTGGTGGCTTGATGGCTTGGCTGATGGCCTGAACGTTGTCTTTGGGAAAGAAACGGCCAATAAATAACCCCTGATTTTTTGCCAGTGGCGGCCCGGTGCGTTTTGCAGTTCGATCCACAATGACTGCGCGTTGCATCATGTTCATAGATGTAGAAAAGGTTATAGTTGTAGCAGTTATGTGTGCGCTCGCGCACAAGCACAGACACGTACAGACGTATTCAGACATATTTTACATATTTTTTGTTTGATTGCCGGGGGGGGGGGGGGGGGAGTGGGTTCTAATAATTATCACCTTGCTGTGAACAGATATAATCTAAAACTTTGATTGACGTGCAGACCAAGAGACACACATACTCACAAACACACACACGTTTCCGCACGCACGCACGCGCGCTCATGTCCTGCTCCGTTGCATCCGACAGACAACCCGTGTTGGTGTGCACGGCCATCGTGCTCTCAGCCCATCCGCCATACAGTGTTGGGGAAAAAACTTTCGCTTCACCTCTCGTCGAATTACTGACCGTTTCTGACCGCTTCCAGCAGTCATGTCCATTCCGCGAGGTCGGACCAGAGCAACCACCATGCTCGGCAAACTCTAAGCATAGGATTACGACATCCTTTCTCTAGCCACTGCAACTCTCTACTTTGCGGTCTGCCTGCTTCCCACTGTCCGTAGCCTTCAACGCATTCAGAACTGTGCTGCTTGCCTCATCCCGAAACCTCCCCGTAAAATTGACCACATCAATCCTGTGCGTGGTCTCCCCTGGCTCCCAACCCCACCAAGAATTCAGTACACGATAAACACGTCTCTGCTATAAGTGTATCGCGCGCACTGCTCCGCCTTGTCTCTGTGACTGTCTTCAATTTTACACACCGTCCCGTACTCTCCGCTCTTCTCTGACATTTTCAGCCTCCAGATTCCTCTGCTGCAAGTGACCGCTTATTTTCTGTGGTTGTCAGTTGTGTATAGTGTGTGTGTGTGTGTGTGTGTGTGTGTGTGTGTGTGTGTGTGTGTGTGTGTGTGTACTTGCGTGGGCGGGTGCGCGCTTAGAATAGTCCCTCCGGGCAAGATTTTGTCCTTATAAATGCTTTTATCATCATTATTTTTTATTGCTGTTGTTATTGGTAACGCCATAAGTCTCCGCCGAAAACTGTCAGCTAACTGACACTGAGTGTTTCGTTGGTGCTCAAGTGGCAGTAATTATGTGACCACGCAGACAGCTCAAATTATCTGGGGCCGGGTTTCTTTTATAACCTCTCACGAGCACAAATAAAACCAAAATTGTTCGTCTCGAGACGGAACTATTTTTTTCATCCGAGGCGGATGCGCCAGATGTTTATGTGCGTGCTTCGACGCTATATTGATTCCACAGTCTTATTGCTGGAACATTTCGCAAATTTTAGGGGGACTGACCGTGTGAGACTTACTTATTGGGCCGATTTGGATGGCCAGGTGCTCGTAGATATGGAGTGCCCCAAACTCCAAGCACTGGTTTACGGTGCCGGAAAGCGGTGCTCGGAGTGTGTGAGTGTCCCTAAGTAAAGTAAACATGGTGCTTAACGTCCACAGAAACCGTACGGCTTATTAGGGACGGGAAGAAGGGGTGAAGGGGGCATGGAGGTTGGGGAAGAGGGAGATTATATACCTGTCGCTATAGTGTCACCACCAGAATGACTCCTGCATTAAGATGGGCAGCGATGAGAGCCATTTTAATGTTTCAGCAGGAAGTGATGCACAAAGTCACAAGACAGTGTCGACAAACCACAACCTTTTTGAAGAGAAAGGAGAGCCGAAGCAGTATCGAACCCAGGTCCTTCCGCTTACCAGCCTAACGCCTTACCGCTAGGCCAAACCGGCCCCTGCAGTAGCGTAACTGGTTATGGCAGTTTGGAGAAAGGGTGCCGGAAAGCGAGGCTTGCAGTGTGCGCTTACGGCTCACACTCCGAGCACCGCTTTCCAGCACCTTCCTCCAAACTCTGCCAGATTTAGTTACGCCACTGAAGGGGCACTCTTTATCTCCGCGCAGCTGTCCACCGACGCGGTCAGCGTCCTCCGAAAGTTTCGGGTACTGATATGGCTGTGGAAACAATCTAGCACCCAAGCACGCACGTAAAAATGAGGACCATCCACCCCGGGTAAAAAAAAGAAAAAAAGAAGAGAGTTCTATCTCGATTCAAACGATCTTGGTTTTATTTAAGCAGGCGTCAGCACCATGGTCAGTTATAAAACAAAACGTCTGATATAATTTGAGTTGTTTGTAACAAACTTACTACTGTTTGAGCACCGACAGAAGACTGCTCGTTAGCTGACAGTTTTCTGGACCCTATGCCGTAACTAAATACGGCAGTGATTGAAGGAAGAATGTCGTAAACCAGTTCTTGGAGTTTGCTTCCCGCTGTCCCTTCGATGGAGTCAGACTAGAACAGGCAGTGGGACCAACCTAACTGCTGGGCAGTCGGACCAACCTAACTGACCCTGAAACAGCGCTTCCCCTGTAATAAGCCGTAAAAAGTCGTCGTCAAAATGTGTCATGGATTTGTGTGCACGAGTCTGATCGTGCATCTTCATTATTAATTGGTCTGTTACAAAAAAAAAATTTAATTTTTTTTAACATGTCTGTTTTTATTTAAATCTCCGCAGTTGTCAAAAATGTGTCATGGATTTGTGTGCAGGAGTCTTATCGTGCATCTTCATTACTAATTGATCTGTTACGAGTGCTTTTTTCTTTGCTTTTTTTTTTTCTCTCTCTCTCTCTCTTTCTCTCTCTCTCTCTCTTTTTTTTTTTTAAACCTGTCTGTTTTTATTTAAGTCTCCGCAGACTCAGTCTCAGGGAGAAGACCCCCACAGTACACTGAACACGTGAGAGAAGGCAAAGAAAGGCTTATGGTATTTCACTTCAGTCTTTGGCTGTCATACCCGCCCCCTTCTCGCCAGTTCTCTCCGTCATCCATTCTCCCCGCTCTCCACTCGGTACTACATCAAACCACATGAAGGAGAGAGACAGAGACAGACAGGCACACAGAGAGAAAGCATTTTAAGAGTTTAGGCAGTCAGTTGCCTGTTCTTACAATCTGTTCCTGCTAATCTGCTGGCCAATAGGCTACATCGAAAACAACAGTAACAGCACTTTTAAAATCAGAGTCAAAACACGACGAAAAATAGAAAATTATGATTCCTTGTGAGGATGATGATAAGAGAGGCAAGAGAAAGAAAGAGAGAGCCTGTGGTCAGCTAAGAAGTACGATGGTTCAGAAAGTACACTGATTTAGTAAATTCACTTGGCAGAAGTTCTACGACTGACCACTACACTGACCTCGATGGCGGTCAGCTGGCCGGCTTTGCCTATGCGTAGTACGATTCTTGCATAACCCTCCCCAGGTCTAGGTCGCGTCGGGGTGAAGGTCGTTTGGGGTCATTTTAAGCACGCGCAGACGGCATGGAGGGTTGTTTTGATCAACAGATGTACACGTACAGTCTCCTGTAGGACACTTAGCTCTGTGTTGACCTGTACCCCCTTCTCCCCTCCCCGTCTGTGCTGACGTATAAACCCCCTTCTTCCACCCACACCCCACACCCGCAACCCGCACCCATCCCCCACATCCAACCTCTCTCTCTCTCTCTCTCTCTCTCTCTCTCTCTCTCTCTCTCTCTCTCTCTCTCTCTCTCTTTCTTTCTCGTCTTCTCTATCAGTAACTATCTTTGAGTAATAAAGTATGCGATTCCCTGTCCTCTCCGTGCCTGTCCATTTCCCATTATATGTGATTAAATTTTCGATCAAATTTCAATGTAGTCTCCCATCATAGCGGCCCGGGTAAATCTGCTCAAAATTAACTCGACAAGACGAACTTTCCCGAAATTTCAGAAACGCATTACCGGCGGCGGTAAGTCGATCGCACAATTTGAGACGTTTTTAACTGCCAAGGTGGATACTTCAGTGTCCCGTTTCAAGCAACCGCGCACGTCGTGTATTGATTTTTTTTAAAACACAGGCAGAACAATGCTGCCGCTGGGTTTGATAAATATGTATGTGTCCAGTAAACCACAAAGGTACCATCATATTAGAGAGAGGGAAATAATCGTTCGTGGCTCGTAGAGACGTTTCTTCACTTTAGGAGAACTGTCAAGAGGAACTGGTTTGAATGTCTCGGACAAACCGCAACGATATTTCTCTGAAAACGAAAACAAACCTCATTGTATGTTTTCCTCTTTTATTTTTATTTTTTATTTACCTTCGTTTTGAAATGTACGCCGCTGCACCTTCACTTAAAATTTTGCATACACAAGTCATTCATTGCCCCAACATGCAGGTGGTCAGTATTTTTTAGGATAAAAGTCGGACCACTTAAACCAGTGGCAAGACAGTCGCGCCATCGAACCTACTTTTCAAGGTCCTAACAGGGGTGGAAATAGTGTGTGTGTGTGTGTGTGTGTGTGTGTGTGTGTGTGTGTGTGTGTGTGTGTGTGTGTGTGTGTGTGTTCATGGCCATCTTTGGCGCATTACACGTGTTCTTGCTTCTGTGGCTTCTGTACCAAACCACGCACATACCGAGAAGAGGGAGAGATTATTATTATTATTACTGTTATTATTATTATTATTCATAGCTTTTATATAGCGCTATTCTCTGCTCTCGATCAGACTCACTGCGCACATTGGCATGTGATTCTGAATGAGTGACTGTATCCTTTTATAGCGCGTATTATTAATATCCACGGAAGTGCTGTACTGGTAGCGCTCTGTGGAGGTTGCATGGCTGGTGCCACGTGAAATGCTGCCGGGATGCAAAACTACAGCTATAGCTGTACATACATTACTATTCACTGCGTAGCTGAGACGTCAAAAACTAAAACCTAACACTGAAGGTGTGTTGCTCACGTTTCATACTGAAGTACACGTTCACTCTAAGCTTAGATGGTAATACGTATTTTGTTTTATTTTTTATTTTATTTTTGGGCGGGTGGGGTGGGGGGGGATGGGGGGGTTGAGCGGTTCCACAGCTGTGTAGTTGTTTTTCGGCTCTAGTAATCGGTAGCCCCCGAATTTCATTATGGAAAGTACGCTTTAAAAGTGTTGAACTTGAGATATTTAGTGCTGTTTTTGCTTGACTCTTTTTGACTAATGTTTTAGGCCGACTGTGAAGAAATGTGACCTACAATACTGAATGGATAATTATACATCATGACAAGCAGTGCGGTATATAGTAAAAAAGGACGAATAAGGTTTGTTTTTTGTTTTTTAATGTAGTGAATCAGCATGCCGTTTTCTTCTTTTTATTTCTTTCTCTCGAACGTTTCTGAAAACCGTGCCGCAAACTATTCCCAGCGACCGTCATTCCGCACTTGCCGTATATCATGTCGAGTTTATGACTGTCCCCCTGCCACCGCCGCCATTTGTAATTTATGCCCTCGGCGGACTAGCACGGGCGTGTCCTTGACCGCTCCAAATTGGATTCCAAACGGACGACTGCCCGCGACTGGTCTTCAATTTCCTTTGCGATTAGCTTGTCTCCATGCACGATCGTGTCCGGGGATGGTGGTGAATTGCGCAAAGCCGTCCGTGAGACATGGCGTCTGGGGATGCGGCAGAGGACGATGGGAGCGAGGAGACAAGATGGCGGCTGGTGGAGCGTTGAAGAGCACTCCGAGGTCTTGCCTAGTCCACAGACCCTCCGTCATGCCAGGCAAAGCTGGGTGCCCTGTCCACCCCCCACCCCACCACCCAACTTCAGACTCCCTCCCCCTGAGACAATCGATAGTCCAGCCCCCAAGTAGCCATTGGACGTTGTTGATTTGGGCAACCCTGGAATTGAAGCGTGGCTGCTCGGTGATGGGTTTGATGGTGACCAATTTCAGTTCTTGGTCACCCTTCCATCACCCCTCTCTCTCTCCACCCCCCCCCCCCCCCCCCCCCGGGCACACACGTACGCACACAAACGTAACTCTCTGTGCTGGGTTTGAGTGTATGTTTGGTCACAAGCTTTAGTGTTTATTGCGAATCTCATGTCTGGTTCTTATTATTCCTTTGGCCTTTCTTGCTCTTTACAACCGCGTTTGCCGAGTGTGTTCCATGTGACGGGGGGTGGGGGGGGGGAGGGGGGGGGGGCGGGGAACCTCCAGTTGCAAGCACTCGCCGTTCTATCCAACACCAAAGAGAAGCAAGCGGGGGGTGCTGAGATAAAATGGTTTTAATTTCTCGCTGCGGTTTGAAAGAATGTGTGCCGATCGCACACAGGCAGATCCAGCTGGCCACGTCCGCTAGGCAAGCCACGGGTGCTTTTTCCTCAAGAGGTCTGGTGGCCATTTGACCAAACGGAGCACGGGGGTGTCCACTCCTCGGACCATTGAAACCGCAGGGTGAGAGTGTCCGTGTTGACCGAGGGGTTCCTCTTCATGTTGGAACACTTCGTGGACACGTTCTGAAGGCCGGGGATACGTTGGACAAGGCCGCTTTGCGAACAGTGGAGGAGAGTCCACGTTGTATTGTCCAAGAGCTGCGCGCGTTCTCCCTCGTCAATGTACTTGAGCTTCATCAGTATCCATCATCAACATCGGAACGCTACGCCGCACACTACACGGGTTTTGCAAGCAAAGATTCGCTTTTCTTTAGTACTAGAGGGGGGAAATGTGGCTGAATGAGACGAGCAAGTAGTGTAGGGGAGGACAAAGGCAAATCGTGAAAAGAATAATGGAAAAGAAATCAAGAACAATTGTTTGAAGCGGTAGAATTGAGAGGATTTATTTCAGAAACCTCAGTGTGGGGGTAGGTACAGGGAACGGTGACTGAGAACTCATAACAAGCGTTTCACGAGACAGTGGCTGAACGCAGAAAGCCCGATCAGCCAGGGATGAATGGCACCAACCAGAAGAAAACATCTACATATTAAAACTTTCTTTTCTCTATTAAAAAAGAAAGAAAAAATATTGTGACAGAGAAGTGGTGTTAATAATTATTCTATTTAAGTATGAGGGGAGTGGCGGGATTTTTTTTATATTTTTATTTTTGTCAGGGGTCAGTCTTCTGTGTTCTTTTCAGTATCCGTTCGACTTCCGTATTACCGCAGTGGATCCCTGGGTGTTACCGCAGTAACACTTAAAAGATCCCCGTCATTCTGCCAAAATTGCAGTGGCAGGTTACAGCTAAACACACGGTGCACCCTACGTTTGTGGCTTCGAATAAAGTAACACTGTAAACTGGTGCATGCCTGTGTTGTGTACAGAGTATGTGCGCGGAACCGGCAGTAGTTTCACGAGGTACCAGTTATGTGAATACCTAAACAGCGCTGTAACCACTTCGATGAATATTCAAAGCGCGTTGTGTGAAGATGCAGTCACTCATTCGGAATTGCAGACGACTAGAGCGCAATGGGTATGTTTGGACGCAGAGAATAGCGCTATAGTTGCTGTTGTGAAGCGCTTAGGGCTCATCTGGAGATGAGGCGCTCGGCAGGTGCTCGTAAAGAAAGTAAACGTTTTTGTTGTTGATGGTGTTTTGTAGAGAAAAGGCTAATGGAATTTGACGTTATTCGTGTTTTTACAGTCAAACTGCATAAGGATTTCCCCCCACCCCCCACCCCACCTACACAAAGCACCACCCCACCCTACCCACACACAACTACTTTGAAAAACGGAACAGAATTCGTCACCAGTGTCTGAAAGTTTGGATTTTGTACAGTACCCATTCTTCAAGAGCTAGACTCGGAGAAAGAAGGAAAGCTGGGATGGTGTTTGGCGTTTCAGTCTTCCCAGTGACCTACGAACGACGTCCACCCCCCTCCCAACTCCCTCCCCCAACCTCCAACCCCCACGCTCTCCCCGCCACCTCACCCCCGCCCTCGCTCCCTCGGTCCACAGACTGACCAAGTCCTTGGCACCACGCGACCGACTGGCTGTCTCCTTGTCCTCATCTCCCGACGTCTTCTCTCTGTGTTTTCTCCCTCTGGATCCGATCGATCGATCGCCCGGTGGTGGTAGGCTTGTCTCCGCCGTTATCACGTTATGCTGATCACGTGGGGGTGGGGGGGGGGGGGGGAGGTAGCGAACGACTGACAGGATGCCACCGCCGAATAGGTTACAGTGCAGGAGGGGACTGAGCGGTCGTGGTGTGGCCGCTGTCAGACGGCATGATATCTTAATGACTGTGATCGGTCTCCGACGTGGATACGATTGCAGCTATGTGGATCTTGTCGGGGATTTTGGGGTGGATTCCACCTTCTTGTGACTTGAAACGATCGATAGGAGAGGAGAAGTGAGGAGGGGACTAGAGAGATGGGGAATATGCGAGGTGAGAAGAACAGTCGTTGCTTGTGAAGCTCTGTCTGTTACTGTTGGTGGTTTCGTATGTATTTTTCGTCTATTCATTTGTTTCTTTTTGGTATTTTTCGTCTATTCATTTGTTTCTTCTTGTTGTTTTGGAGGGGGGGGGGGCGGTCTGTTGTTCTTTTTTTTTCTTTTTTTTTTGGGGGGGGGGTGTGTGTGTGTGTGTGCAAATTAATAGTGGTGCAAGGGTGCAAATTAATAAATGGTTTTAGTTATTGTAATCCAGTGCTCTGTGTGTGTGTGTGTGTGTGTGTGTGTGTGTGTGTGTGTGTGTGTGTGTGTGTGTGTGTGTGTGTTTGAATCTTTGTTGTCAGTATAATCTGTGTGTTTAACGAATTTGTACGCGCGCTTAGGGCCAGTGCTGGTCAGGTGCTCAAAGTATCCATTATTATTAACTATCACCTTGCTACTGTATGACTTAAATTCGCATCCTAAGAGTTGGCGATGAAACTTGCTGTGTGAAATACCATTGGTTGTCCCTTTCGCTGTTCTCGCCGTCCAACGTGTTAGTGAGGTGTCTGTTCTCTGCCCGTGTTCCAGGTGTTACAGTTGTTGATATTTCGCCGTCCAACGTGTTAGTAACGTGTCTGTTCTCTGCCCGTGTTACAATTGTGGAGATTTCGCCGTCCAGCGTGTTAGTAACGCGTCTGTTCTCTACCCGTTTTCCAGGTGTTACAATGTGGAGATTTCGCTGTCCAGCGTGTTAGTGACGTGTCTGTTCTCTGCCCGTGTTCTAGGTGTTACAGTTATGGGGATTACACGCGGTGACTGTCTGTTCTACACCAGTGTTTAAAGTTCACCAGCCAGTGTGTGTTAATGACGTATCTCTTGTGTGTGCACCCATTGTTCCAGTAGCCGTGGCGCATTCTCGCAGTATCTGTCTGTTCTACACCAGTGTTTAAAGTTCACCAGCCAGTGTGTGTTAATGACGTATCTCTTGTGTGTGCACCCATTGTTCCAGTAGCCGTGGCGCATTCTCGCAGTATCTGTCTGTTCTACACCAGTGTTTAAAGCTCACCAGCCAATGTGCGTTGATGACCTGTCTGCTGTCCACCCATGCTCACCAGCCAACCCAGCTAATGGCGTGTCTGTTCTGTACCCTGTGCTACAGGTGTTACAACTGTGGGGGTGTTGCCAACCGACGTGTTAACGACATGTCGGTTGTGTATCCTTGTTGAGGTGTCACAACTGTGGGGATTTTGCCTACCAACGTACGTGTTAACGACATACATGTCTGTTGTGTGCCCGTTACAGGTGTTACAGCTGGGGATTTCGCCAACCAACGTATTAACGACATGTCTGTTGTGTACCCTTGATACAGGTTTTACAACTGTGGGGATTTTGCCAACCAACGTCTTAACGACTTGTCTGTTGTGTACCCGTGTTACAGGTGTTACAACCGTGGGGATTTTGCCAACCAACGTGTTAACGTCGTGTCTGTTTTGTTCCCCGTGTTGCAGGTGTTACAACTGCGGGGATTTCGCCAACCACATAGCGGCTAAGTGTCCCCATGGCCCGCTCCCTAAACGCTGCCACCAGTGCAAGTCGACGGACCATCTTATCGCCGACTGCCCTCTTCGGGACCAGATGCCGCCGCAGCCGCGACGTCCTCGGAACGGCAACAACAACAACGGCAGCGCCGAGCACGGCTTCAACGGCCACGACTCGATGGTAGGAGCCGCCGGAGTCGTATGACGTCACTGCCGCCGTTTATCCGTATGCGCGTTGGTGTCATCATCATGTACTTCCGGATCATCATCGCCGGACGAAAAGGAGAGGAAGATTTTGTTGTTCTTTTTTTTTTTAATATTAATTTTTTGAAAAATTATTATTTGGATTGGAGGAGAGAAGGCTATGTATAGCGTGTGTATTATTATTATTATTTTTATTTTTTATCAGTCAAGGTCAGTGGACGAAGAAACTGCTTTAGAGCTTTAGATGGACATCGTGGTCAGTGTGCTGTTGGACTGGACACTCTTTGTTCAGTGTGGTTGCTGCTGAGACTGCCAGGCCGTGTCGACCCACACTGCCGCGGGGTTTCAGATTGATTTTTTTTTTTCTCGATTTTTCAATTCAGGGTGTACCCCTCTCCCCCCCTTTAACATCCCTGCCCTCTGACCTACTCGTTGTTCGAGTGGGTGCGGGTGCGTTTGTCAGTGTGTCGTGTTTGTTGTATGATGTGAGCCACCGCCCTTTCTAAAACTGCTAGGCTTGAAGTGGGCGCTGCAACCGATTCACAATCGTGAGCGTTGTTCTTTTTTTAAATATATATATATGAGAGCTGAAGCTTTTGTTTTTAATTCATGCATCGGGGACTGCTGTTCAAACGGACTGCACGAGCTAGGATTGTAACTGTACTTGGAGTCTGGTGGCCCATGGCCAAATAAATGCCATACTGCTTGCTACCTGCACGCCCACCCAACCCCAACTACCCACAACTACCCAACCTACCAGTCAAGCTACGCACCGAAAGTGGAAGATAAAAGGGAAGAAGAACGAAACTGATTTTAGTCTGTGTGTCTGACAGTGTGTTTAAAAACAAATCGCTGCAGAGAGTGAGTGTATGGCTGACTTTTTAACTCAATGCCATCGTTGCTTAGACGCACGAAGGCGATATGGAAAAAACGTACGTATTCACTGTGTTGCGACCATACCAAAATGACAGCCATTTTTACAGCAAGTTTCGTGGGAAGGTGCGAGAGTTACGATACTGAGGAGACGAAATATGCATGTACCGGTGATCTTTAAACGAATCAGGGATTTTCTGGATTTTTTTTTATTTTTTTTTGCGGCGTGCGTTTTCAAGTCGAGTTAGCACATCACTGTGCGTGGCGAAACAGTCGAGAACAGAACATCATCACAACATTGATCAGTCTGTTGAAATGACATCCTGATATCCATTTCACGTGTATAACAGCAAGTCCAGAAAATATTGATGTTAAAGAAATCGCCGTTACGTTTAGTTTCTTTTTTTTTTTTTTTCTTCTTCCTTCTTTTTTCCCCCAAGTACTTTTACGGTTGGTATTATGAAACGGGTTGATGTGTTATGAAAAAACGGGCAACTTTTTCCCACCTTTGTATTAATAATATGATTTTTTTTTTTTTTTTTTTTTGTTAAGGTTAAACAAGTTTTGCAGCAGAATTTGAAATCATCCTTCCCAAGTTAACGTTGTCACCATTTTCGACTCTTTCTGGTCATCATATGTGGGAGAGGGGGGCGGGGGGTATACAGTGCAGATTATGTTTATTTTCAATCAGTTTTCATAATTCCATCGCATGATTTGGTTTGGGCGTACTAGTCGAAGAATGATTGGAAGTCCGTTAAAGGTGGTTGATGCCACATGCACTGCTAAGGCGACCCAGCAGCCAAGCAGTCAGAAGCACAGGCACACGCAATTACCTCATCGCTTCTGCGTCATTGTTGCCGTGTCGTCACTGTGACGTCACTGTGACCTCACTCGCAGGGCGTCAGCCTCTACCTCACTGGCCGTCAAGGCGTCCCAGGGGTATTTTTTTGTCACTCCGTTTTTTGTTTGTTTGTTTTTTGGTCTATCTATCTCTCTCTAAGGTGGCTGTATCGTGGAAAATACGCCTCGTCACCCGAAAATGTGCATTTAGGTACTGAGTTGCAACTGATTGTCATGTCGTGTGTGTGTGTGTGTGTGTGTGTGTGTGTGTGTGTGTGTGTGTGTGTGTGTGTGAGTCGCTGGGCGCTTGTTTATCAATCTGCGCTTCTTCATTTTTCATTTGGTTTTCTTGCTTTTTTTTTCTTGTTCATTTTTGGCTTCTTCCAGCCTATGTGCGCTTTCGTTTGTGCAATGTGCTACACAGCTCTGCAAATACACAAACAGCAAAAAGTGTCGGTCACGTTTACTTGTAAAACATGAGAAGGTTAAATGGGACAGGAGGAGAAGCAGCATCACGAAATGGAATTTAAAGAAAAATGAGAATCAAAGAAGAAGAAAGAAATGGGTGGGTGGAGGAGAAAGGCTCGGAAAGAGGAAGCGCTAGACGATCTTCCTTGGAAGGATGAGAGAGGGCCATCGTCAATCAGACGAACATTGGAACTGTTTCAAAGGCGACGTTGGGAAAACTTTTGAGAGACCGGGCGGAGCGCATATGATCTTTTCCGAGCGCATAGATACCATCTTGAACTGAACTGAAGAAGAAAGAAGACACGCAACAGTGCTGTACACGATTTCTGGCCCTGATAAAAGTTGACGTTTGAAATCAGCATAAAAAAACGCGACCATGAGAGAGGCAGCACTCTCTACCTTAAAAAGAAGAAGAAGAAGAGAGTTATTATTGACCGCTTTTATATAGAAGCGCACTCGAGCAGACACACTGCGCTCTTGTCGAGCCAATGACGTCAGTGAAGAAGGTCGAAATGCGTGGCAACCAGGCAGGATGTGTGGCAACCACCACCACTACCACCCACACCCGCACCCACCCACCCATTAAAAAAATAAAAACTTATTATGAAGACTACATCCATATGTGATTTTCAATTTTTGCTCTAGACTGAACACAAAGCTGTAATCTGCGTGAACTTTTAGGAGTTTAATAAACAAGTATTGCGTGTTAGGCACTGAAGTCAGTTTTGTACCTGTTTTGAAGATTGTCTGATATTGATTAAGGTGGAAAATAACCTTTCTTCTTCTTGTCTTCTATAAAAGCAACCCATCTTCAATCTCAATTAGAAGTATTAGCTTGGGGACGAATTTTGACGTTTTTGTTTCTACTGAAGAATAAAAATTGATTCTCTTATTCCGCAGCCAATTGCTGCAACAGCTCCACCATTTTGTAAAAGCGCAGCGAGAACACGACACGCTGTTGCAACGCAAAATATAGACTTGGCAAAAGCAACGCATAGTTCAGACAATGCCAGCACAAACATTGCAAATCTGCGCAGAATTAAGTTTGCGCGACTACAACATCGCAGTTAATTAAGCGCAGTGGTTTTACGACATCGCAACATTTTATTTTTTAGTGGCCAAAGGAGCTCAATGCACCAGTTGCGCAGCGCGAGGTATTTCCATTTGGCGCAGCACGAGACATTTCCAGGTAGCGCAGATAGGTAAACAGCGCCCAATTTGCCCACTGACATCGTTCAGGTGTTGATGGTCATCACATGGCGTGGGGTCAGCCGTGGGCTGTGCCTCGTGCTTTCGTTTACAGACTTGTTGCCATGTCCGTTTTGTTGTTTAGGAATGTGAGTTCAGGTGCTTTAAAAAAGTTTTTTTTTTTTTTTTTTTTTTTTTTTAAATTAATATTGGATTTCGTCTTCTTTTCTTTTCTTTCCTTTTCTTTTGATGTTTTACTCTGAAATTTCTCGATGTGCTTTCGTTGGTGTTTGTCGGTTCTAAATGTTGTGCCATTTCAACCGTTGTCTACCTCAGAGGGGTTTCTCGTGTACTTTGTCGCTTTGTCCAGAAGGAGAGAGTGGTGATGACGTCATCTGGCCGGTCTCGGGGTCCGCCTAGATCGCCTGTTACTTTAGAGTAGAGATTTTGATGTGAAGTCATTTTGTGGCCTAGAGATCTAATCGTTGTGTGCGTTAACACTGGAGGTCTGACGTAATTATACTGATGTCACGTCATTGTGTGTTTTGGGAGACGTTATCGTTAACTGAGTGACGTGGCGTCAGTGTTTAGTTTTGAAATCAGTGCACAAGTTTGTATGCTATCTCTTTTGAGTTAGAACTCTTAGAGTCTTGCCAACCTTGTATCAGTTTTAGAGACCTTATTTTCATTGATCATTTTGCTAAGCACAAAACCAGACAGAAATGCTCAAGATTTCATCCCTCAGTTTCTGGTAGACCTTTTGCTTGTTGCAAGTAACGATCGTTTCATAAAGCTCTTTATATAGAGAGCAACTTAACATTCTGCTATTATTATTTTATACATTTTCTTTTAGAAACATATAAACTGTAACAACCCCACCCCCCTGCTTTTTTTTTCTTTTTCTTTTTTGTTGGATTGTTTACCTTTTACCTGGTATAAGCTTAATTACTCTTACTTTTTTTCATTCTTACTTTTTAGAAAAAAAGAAGAAGAAGGGATCGTAGAAAATAAACATTGTTTCTGATGACAAAATGTCGGTAGTTTTCTAATGACACTTTTTTTCTTCCATCCATTTTGCCCCCGTTTGCATTCATATTCTAGTCCCAAGGTGGCCGGGCTCTCTCCTAATGGCTGTGTTCAAACGAGACGCTGCCTCCTTTGTCTGCAGAAACTTTTAGGTTCTTGTTGCCTTGTGTGCGTATGCAGTTTTTATAATTACCCTTCGTTTGAACGGTTCAGTTTTTGGTTCTCCGCCTCCACGTGTTTTTGCCCTTTACCTTCCGTTTTGCCGTTCACAGACACACAGTGGGAGAAGCTTCCTCCCTGTCCCCCCCCCCCCCCTCTCTCTCTCTCTCTCTCTCTCTCTCTCTCTCTCTCTCTCTCTCTCTCTCTCTCTCTCTCTCTCTCTCTCTCTCTCTCTCTCTCTCTCTCTCTCTCTCTCTCTCTCTCTCTCTCTCTCTCTCTCTCTCTCTCTAATCCTTCTCTCTCTCTCTCTCTCTCTCTCTCTCTCTCTCTCTCTCTCTCTCTCTCTCTCTCTCTCTCTCTCTCTCCTGTTGTCTTTCTGCACTGACTCTGGCTGGCCATCTGTGTGTGTGTGTGTGTGTGTGTGTGTGTGTGTGTGTGTGTGTGTGTGTGTGTGTGTGTGTGTGTGTGTGTGTGTGTGTGTGTGTCTCTGTCTGTCTGTTTCTGATTCTGTTTATGTCTGTCTGTCTCTGTCTCTACTGCCGTCTTTCTGCACTGACTCTGGCCGTCTGTGTGTGTGTGCGCGCCGCGCGCGTGTGTGTGTATGTGTGTGTGTGTGTGTGTGTGTGTGTGTTGTGTGTGTGTGTGTGTGTGTGTGTGTGTGTGTGTGTGTGTGTTGTGTGTGCCTCTGTCTCTTTGTCTGTCTGTCTTTCCTGTCCGCCTTTCTACACTGACTCTGGCCATCTAGGTCAGTTTCTATGCGTGTCTGTCTCTCACTATTCTGCCTGTGTCTGTCTCGCTCCCAAGATCAATATTAGAATTTGTAGATATGTTTATTTGTGTTTATGTAGTCCGTTAATAACTGGAGTTTAACGTCCTGTAAACCGTACAGGGTCACCTGGGGACGACCAAGCCGTGTCGTAAGCAAATACACATTTCAAAACACACGTTTATATGGAAACCCTTACTCAACTCAAATCACAGAATCAGTCCTGCTGGTCAGCTCAGCATTAATTTTATAGAGGCCTCCTGGTCAGCTCAGCTTTGATATTACACCGGCCTCTTGGTCAGCTCAGCTTTGATATTACAGAGGCCTTGTCAGCTCACCTTTGATATTATAGAGGCCTCTTGGTCAGCTCACCTTTAATATTATAGAGGCTGGTCAGCTCAGCTTTGATATCATAGAGGCCTCCTGGTGAACTCAGCTTTGATATTATAGAGGCCCTGGTTAACTCAGCTTCGATATTATAGTGGTCTCCTAGCCAGGCTCAGCTTTTATATCACAGAGGCCGCCTAGTCAGCTCAGCTTGATATTATAGAGGCCTGGTCAGCTCAGCTTTGATAGTATAGAGGCCTCTTGGCCAGCTCAGCTTTAATATCATAGAGGCCGCCTAGTCAGCTCAGCTTTGATATTATACAGGCCTCTTGGTCAGCTCAGCTTTGATATTATAGAGGCCTCCTGGTCAGCTCAGCTTTGATACTATACAGGCCTCCTGGTCAGCAAAGCTTTGATATAAGAGAGGCCGCCTGGTCAGCTCACCTTTGATATTAAAGAGGCCTGTCTCACTCCATGATCTGTATTAGCATTATTTTGTAGTCGTTTTTATTTGTGTTCATGTAGTCCGTTAATAACTGGAGTTTAACGTCCTGTCCAACGCACAGGGTCAGGTCAGGCCGATCAAACCGGTGTCGTAAGCAAATGGAATCAATAAAACAAATTAAAAAAATTGGAGATTTGCTGGAAAAAATGTCAGGAAAACGGACCGTTAGCAGAAAAAAGAGAAAAAAGGATAGAGCAAGAGGCGTTAGACAGTAAACTAGAGAGGAGATGGGAAAGGTAGCTTACATTAGCAAGGACAGATTGTG
>OY757544.1:8175054-8180054 GCA_963584105.1 Alviniconcha strummeri
CTTTAAAAAAGTTTTTTTTTATTTTTTTTTAAATTAATATTGGATTTCGTCTTCTTTTCTTTTCTTTCCTTTTCTTTTGATGTTTTACTCTGAAATTTCTCGATGTGCTTTCGTTGGTGTTTGTCGGTTCTAAATGTTGTGCCATTTCAACCGTTGTCTACCTCAGAGGGGTTTCTCGTGTACTTTGTCGCTTTGTCCAGAAGGAGAGAGTGGTGATGACGTCATCTGGCCGGTCTCGGGGTCCGCCTAGATCGCCTGTTACTTTAGAGTAGAGATTTTGATGTGAAGTCATTTTGTGGCCTAGAGATCTAATCGTTGTGTGCGTTAACACTGGAGGTCTGACGTAATTATACTGATGTCACGTCATTGTGTGTTTTGGGAGACGTTATCGTTAACTGAGTGACGTGGCGTCAGTGTTTAGTTTTGAAATCAGTGCACAAGTTTGTATGCTATCTCTTTTGAGTTAGAACTCTTAGAGTCTTGCCAACCTTGTATCATTTTTAGAGACCTTATTTTCATTGATCATTTTGCTAAGCACAAAACCAGACAGAAATGCTCAAGATTTCATCCCTCAGTTTCTGGTAGACCTTTTGCTTGTTGCAAGTAACGATCGTTTCATAAAGCTCTTTATATAGAGAGCAACTTAACATTCTGCTATTATTATTTTATACATTTTCTTTTAGAAACATATAAACTGTAACAACCCCACCCCCCTGCTTTTTTTTTCTTTTTCTTTTTTGTTGGATTGTTTACCTTTTACCTGGTATAAGCTTAATTACTCTTACTTTTTTTCATTCTTACTTTTTAGAAAAAAAGAAGAAGAAGGGATCGTAGAAAATAAACATTGTTTCTGATGACAAAATGTCGGTAGTTTTCTAATGACACTTTTTTTCTTCCATCCATTTTGCCCCCGTTTGCATTCATATTCTAGTCCCAAGGTGGCCGGGCTCTCTCCTAATGGCTGTGTTCAAACGAGACGCTGCCCTCCTTTGTCTGCAGAAACTTTTAGGTTCTTGTTGCCTTGTGTGCGTATGCAGTTTTTATAATTACCCTTCGTTTGAACGGTTCAGTTTTTGGTTCTCCGCCTCCACGTGTTTTTGCCCTTTACCTTCCGTTTTGCCGTTCACAGACACACAGTGGGAGAAGCTTCCTCCCTGTCCCCCCCCCCCTCTCTCTCTCTCTCTCTCTCTCTCTCTCTCTCTCTCTCTCTCTCTCTCTCTCTCTCTCTCTCTCTCTCTCATGCCTATATGTATATAAATGATGCCTGTAATTTCATACATGCTCATCAGTAGCTTAGCAAGGACTAGTTGTGAGACATGTATTTGACTAAACCTAAACTACAATCCTTGTAAAATAAAATTTTGGAGTTCGAGTTCGAGTTCTTTCTTATCAAAGGTAGGCTGCCCGACAGGTGTTTGTGCCTAAACTCTTATCCTTGCGTAATAAAGTTCAGTCAGTCAGTCAGTCAGTCCCCCTCTCTCTCTCTCTCTCTCTCTCTCTCTCTCTCTCTCTCTCCTCCACCCCACCCCCGTCTCGCTATCTCTCGCTGTCGGGTTGGGGGGTGAGGGGGTGGGGGGCGGGGGGGGTGGGAGAAGAGAGCTGCTGTGACTTACTGTTGAAGGAGAGGAAGGGATTATCATAATGACTGTTATTATTGTTATTTATTTACTTATTTATTACTCCAAACTTTTTTCTTCTTTTTTTTCTTTTCGGACACCACTGCTGACGCACTGAAGTATTCACTTACTTTGCATCGTTATTATTATTATTGTTATTATTATAGTTATAGTGGTCAGTGAATTCATTGCTGCTGACGCTGTGTGTCTGTGAAATGTGCGCCGTTTTAAAATCCGCTCGTGCATTTGTTGTCCGTTGATTTTTGTTGAACCAGTGTCTGCAGTGTATGTCTTTTTGTGTTGTTTTATTTTATTTTTATTTTATTTCATTAATTCCTCCCCCCCTCCCCCCCCCCCCCCCCCCACCCGTTTTAATTTTTTTAACGATGTCCTTTTCACCTTTTCTTTTTCTCAACACTTGGATCCCCGTGGAAGTTAGTCTGTTGTCGTTAACACTCATTCAACTAGTCATGTATGCGCGTTGCTTTTTTTTTTTTTAACACCACACACAACAAAAACGAGTTTTTATTGGGCGGTATATACTACACAGGTACCAAAATAGGATGCTGTTTATTTTACAACAACTGGAGACAGGAGACGCGTAAATTGGATGCATGTAAAGCATATATATATATAATGTGAATTTCGTACATGTAAATGTTGCTTTTCTCACTGTCTTGATTATGTGTCTGTGCTTGGAGTTCGGGACTCGTTGACATCGAAGGGCGTTTGCATGTCTGCTGTGTTGTACTACGGTGATTTGACTACTCTTAAAGACCCCCAATTCCCCCTCTCGCCCTTCCCCCTCCTCCCCTCCCCCCTCCCTTCCCGGCATCAAACTGGCGAAACGCCAGTCTCCCTTGGGAGAGCTAGTTATAAAGATCGTTCTTAATATGGCATCGCCGACTTGACGAAGGACGACTTGGCGAAAAGTCTTTTGTTCTTAAAGACATGGAGAAAACAAAAACATCGCTGTCCGCGCCCAAATTTCCGGCGATTTTCCGCCGAAGCGCACATCCCTTCTTTTGTTTCTGTTCTTGAAGCTGGGATCAGGTGGGTCCCACAGCATGCGCTGATGCTCCAACGAGGCAAGACAGTGTTGGGTTTAATGTCCTCGCATGTCGGCCTGACACATTAGGGACAGTAACTGGGCAATGTTGTTGAAGTGTTGCTTTACGACCACAGAAACCGTAGGTTTATTAGGGACGGCAGCCCAGGACGTCCACCTCGACTTTTACACAGCTCCTGAGCTCTGAACTGGGCAATAGTACGTAAACATGGTGCTTAACGTCCACAGAAACCGTAAGACTTATTAGGAACGGGGAGAAGGAGGGGGGGGGGGGGAGGGGGTACGGAGGTGGGGGGAGAGGGAGATTGTATACCTATCGCTACACTGTCACCACCAGAATGACGCCTGTATTAAGATGGGCAGTGATGAGAGTCATTTTAATGTTTCATTAATTGTGAGGGACAAAGTCACAAGACTGTCCACAGACCACAATTTTTGAAGAGAAAGGAGAGCCGTAGCGGATTCGAACCGAGGTCCCTCTGCTTACCAGCCTAACGCCAAACTGGCTCACAACTGGGCAATAAAAACTTCTGGGCAATAAAAACTTCAGACTTTTTATCCTTGTGGGTAATTTCATTTTTTATCCTTGTGGGTAGTTTCCTCTTACCGTTGTCCTAATCATTGGCCGACGAGGCGGTCACGTGGCTGATAAACTGACTAGCCAATCACCGGTCAGCTTCGGTCACTTCGCCAAGACTTTTGCACAGCGTGACTCGCGATGTAACTTCGACGAAGAAAGGCCTTGGCGATGTCTTGGCGAACAAACTAACTAGCCAATCAGCGGTCAGCTTCGGTCACTTCGCCAAGATTTTTGCACACTGTGACTCGCGATGTAACTTCGACGAAGAAAGGCCTTGGCGAAGTCTTGGCGAAGTAATGGAAGCAGCGGCTTCGCCAAGTGCTGTCGCGGTGTCATTTATTAAGAACGACCTCAGTTGGCAAGGGTATTTCATGCTCCGCTGTATAGCGTCTCCCGCTGGGCCTGTTAGGTGCAAAGTTTGTGTAGGAACTACCACGAAAACGTTATGATGATTATTGTTGTTGTTGCTTCTTTTCTTTGACAGACTGACATTTATTTACTTGTAAGGATTTGGCGAACTGGACGTTATTGCAGAGGTGTTGGGGCCTTTCTACTTTGACTAATTTTTGACCAAAACAGTCAGAAGAAGAAGAGGGAAAGAAGGAACAAAATCTACACGCAAAGATGTATGAAAGAAACGAATACCGCCGCTTCCTCCCGCCTTCCGCCTGCCCCTCCCCCCCCCCCCCCTTCAACCCCCCTCCCCCCCATTCTCTCTCTCTCCCCCCCCTCCTCTCAAACTCTGTTTCCCCTTTCGATATCCTCCCCCTAACGCCTCCCTCTCCTCCTCCCCTTCTCTCATTTTGACCTTTTATTAATTGCTCTGTTTGGCGAATACAACACTAAGAAGTCTAAAGAAGCTTTTATTTTTGATAACTTTGAAGAAAGCACGACACTGATTTACAGTTGTTTGATGAAAACATCATTAGGAGAAGGGAAAAAACATCACTAGGAGAACCGGGGAATACAAAAACAACAAAAATAAAAACGTAAAAAAAGAAGAAAGAAATACACGTAGAATGCTGATGCTAGGTGAACATTATGCGCATACAACACGCACAAAAGCTTTATTACATGTATGTATGTATGTTCCATGTGAAGATGCAGGCGAGAGAAAAAACAACAACTAAACAACAAGAAGAAAAAATACCGAACCTTTGTATTCTCTAACACGGCAGATGTCAGTTCATGCATAATTTGGAAGAGCTTCATTCAAAGACAACACCGAACTTTTGTGTGTTCATTTTTTTATTTTTTATTATTATTATTGTAATGTAACGGTATATATTACTCGCATAAAGTGATTGCAGTTTATGGTAAGGAGAAACCTTTGGCGCATTTTTATTACACGTGTTTTGTATACTGAAGGCAGACGATAACTGGACACTCCCCCCCCCCCCCCCCCTCCTTTTTGTGTCTAGGACAACACATAGAAAAAGATATCTGAACGAAACTACTCAGGAAAACGTCTGTAACATGTATGTAGCCGAGGTTATGAGGACGCTGTTGTTGTTGTTGTTTGTGGGTTTTTTTTTTTTTTTTTTTTTTGCTAAGCTGACGAATATTCAAATTCGGCGAATGAAAATGTGAAAGCGTGTAGAGAGTAGGTTAAGTATTTTGGCATAAAACAAAAACAAAATGGGGGGTGGGGATTGCAGCAGTCTTTAATGAAGAATGTATCAACTTATCCATATAACACCAAAAGGGGGAAATGTTTTCAAAAGGCATTGAATCA
>OY757544.1:8185054-8189496 GCA_963584105.1 Alviniconcha strummeri
AAAGGGGACGATGACAGACCTGGGGACCGTGACAGAAAAGGGGACGATGACAGACCTGGGGACCGTGACAGAGAAGGGGACAGACCTTGGGAATATGACCGAGACGTGGACGATAACAGACCTTGGGAATATGACGGAGCAGGGGGGACGATGACAAACCTTGGGAATATGACCGAGACGTGGACGATAACAGACCTTGGGAATATGACGGAGCAGGGGGGACGATGACAGACCTTTGGAACGTGACATAGAAGGGGACGATGACAGACCTTGGGAATGTGACCGAGATGTGGACGATAACGGACCTTGGGAACGTGACAGAGAAGGGGGACGACGACAGACCTTGCGAATGTTACAGAGAAGGGGACTCTTACAAGAGTAGGAGGACTATGCCATAGAAGTGATGACATACAGCAAGCAGTAAGATGGTGACAGAGAAGAGGGACGAACGGCAAAAGACAAAGCAGGGTATGGAGGGGAAAGGGGGGGAGGGGGGGGGCATGACATATCAGTAAAGTTAGTTAACATTTCGATTTTAACTTCCTGTCAACCGCACACGGCCACATGCCATAAAAGCAAGGGAACGTCAACAGTGAGGAATCTGAACGCACAGGGCCACCCGCCACAGCAAGGGAACATAGCCATGAGGAGACTAAACGGACGGGCCTACACCACAGCCATGGAACATGAATAGTGAGGAAACTAGACGGACGGGGCTACACCATAGCCATGGAACATGAATAGTGAGGAAACTAGACGGACGGGACTACACCATAGCCATGGAACATGAATAGTGAGGAAACTAGACGGACGGGGCTACACCATAGCCATGGAACATGAATAGTGAGGAGACTAGACGGACGGGGCTACACCATAGCCATGGAACATGAATAGTGAGGAGACTAGACGGACAGGCCCACACGCCACAGCCATGGAACATGAACAGTGAGGAGACTAGACTGGCAGGGCCACACGCCACAGCCATGGAACATGAACAGTGAGGAGACTAGACGGACAGGGCCACACCATAGCAAGGGAACATGAATAGTGAGGAAACTAGACGGACAGGGCCACACGCCACAGCCATGGAACATGAACAGTGAGGAGACTAGACGGACAGGGCCACACCATAGCAAGGGAACATGAGCCATTAACAGACTAGACTGGCAGGGCCACACGCCACAGCCATGGAACATGAACAGTGAGGAGACTAAACGGACGGGGCTACACCATAGCCATGGAACATGAATAGTGAGGAAACTAGACGGACAGGGCCACACGCCACAGCCATGGAACATGAACTAGGTAGAAGACTAGACGGACAGGGCAACACCATAGCAAGGGAACATGAGCCATTAAGAGACTAGACGGGCAGGGCCACACGCCACAGCAAAGGAACGTGAACAGTGAGCAAATCAAACGCACAGGGTCACAAGCTATAGCAAGAAAACATGAGCCATGAGGAGACTAGACAGACAGGGTTACACACCATAGCAAGGGAACATGAACAGTAAGGAGACTAGACGGACAGCGCCACACGCCATAGCAAGGAACATGAACAGTGAGGAAACTGAACACACAGGCTCACACGACATAGCAAGGGAACTTGAACAGTGAGCAAACTCAACGCACAGGGTCACACGACATAGCAAGGGAACTTGAACAGTGAGCAAACTCAACGCACAGGGTCACACGACATAGCAAGGGAACATGAACAGCGAGGAAACTGAACGCACAGGCACACACGATATAGCAAGGGAACATGAACAGTGAGGAAACAATGGACAGGAATCGGATTTAGGACACTTTGAGCTCGACAGCAGTTACTCGGTCGGGCTGCTGTGACGTAGGCTAACTAGGGTCTGGAAGAGTCACCAAAGGTCAGTAGTTCATGTTCGTTGGTCTCAAAGCCAGTCCTGAAGAGTGATTCATTCCTGATCATTAACTTGGGTTCCTACGGTCTTTGAAAGTTCGGAGAAAAAAGACAGAAAAAAAGACAGACTTTTGATAATGTGGTAAGTCGCTGACCCAAGATTTGAACACAGAATGCACACTTTTTTTCTTGTCATTGTCAATGTCATTTGCCATGAATTAAAAAAAAAAATCCACATATTCTTGCCAGTCTGTCTTTTTCGAAGTGAACAAAATCTTAAAAAAGAGAAAAGAAAAAAAGATGAATGCAAGCGTTTTGAAACAACACCCAAATACATAAATGGTTACAAAAACACACACGCTTCTTTACAAAGATTGTGCGACTGTTTGGGATAAGCCCCATTTTCAAAACCACATAGAAGAAGAAGAAGAAGAAGTAGTAGTAGAAGAAGAAGAAAAATACAGTTAAATGGTGACAAATGAAAATATAGATACAGTTTGTTGAATGCCTGGGGTGAACATTCTTCCACACACTCCAGACAGTCAACAAACCGCAACTGTATAGGTACCACATTTTCATTATCACCGTTTAACTGTTGTTATGTGTCTTTGAAAAAATGGGTTTACCCCGAAAATCGCGCATGATTCTTTTGTGTTGTCCTATTATTATTCTTTTCGATTAATCGTTTATATGTTTGGATCCTTCTTCCAAGGCCTAAAAGGTTTTTGAAAAATGAATATTTTGACAGGGTTCTTTGAAAGTTTGTCATGTCTGACCCATCAAACTGAAACAGCCCTGATTTTGAGAATGCATGCAACTAGTTAGGCAGATTCATAGTTTAGCGTGTATTTGAACTCACGCTTCGAACTGCTCAGACCCAAGACTTTTTTTTTTTTTTTTTGGGGGGGGGGGGGGGGGGTCCGTAAACAGCACCTGCGTAAACAAACGCTACAATGGTACTTGCACAGCCCACAAGCTTGTCTAAGGATGTGTGTTTGGACGTAGGTATTGACTGGGTAAAGCTCATCACAACCCACAAGCTTGTCTAAGGATGTGTGTTTGGACGTAGGTATTGACTGGGTAAAGCTCATCATAACCCACAAGCTTGTCTAAGGATGTGTGTTTGGACGTAGGTATTGACTGGGTAAAGCTCATCTGTCAGTCAGAAGGTGGCAAGTGGTCAGCTGCTGGTAGGAGGCAAAGTACGTGCAACTGTAGTCTCTAGTCTACAAGAGGGTGACAAAGAATCTGTTTCATCTTCTTTCCTCTTATCTGATTTAGGCCTGAAGACAAACAAAATCCATGCACATAAAAGGATAAAAAAGATCGCTATTGTTATGACAGGTTACAGCTAAACACACATACATCCTACGTATTGGCTTGGGATGAAATGCCACTGCAAACTGGTGCAGGGTGAACGTGCGCGGAGTCGGCAGCAGTTTCACGTGGCACCAGCCATGTAACAACTAAACAACGCTGTAAGTATACCAGTGGTGGATAACAATTTAAAAACAACAACCACGCTACCAAAAGCTACAGTCACTCATTCAGAATCACACGCGACAATCTGCTCGAGAGCGGAGAATACTTCTATATGAAAAGCTGAACATCAACATCAACATCATCAACAGCAGCAGCAGCAGCGGCAGCTCTGGGGGACGTCTGAGGCTCTGTGCAGGGTGAAGGGATGCGGAGAGCGCTGGACCAGAAGTAAGAACAGCGAGAATATCAGTGTACAAAGCCAGCGAGCAGGCTAAGTCACCGCGGTAGCCGGTCTGACGGAGATCGATGATAATAATATATATATACTGACGAGAGAGCCGAAAATGACGGTTGGCCTGTCTGGTTCGCAGAATATAGGTCATCTCAATGTGACCAAAGGTCGCGCGCGCGCGCGCGCGCGCGCGTGTGTGTGTGTGTGTGTGTGTGTGTGTGTGTGTGTGTGTGTGTGTGTGTGTGTGTGTGTGTGTGTGTGTGTGTGTGTGTGTGTGTGTGAATATAGGTCATCTCAGTGTGACCAAAGGTCGCTCTGTGTGTGTGGGGGTGTGTGTGTAGGTGTGTGGGTGTTTATGTGGGTGTTTGTTTTGTTGGTGTTGTTTCATTTTTTTTATTGTCCCCTCCCCCTCCCCCACCCCCCTTTTTATTTTTTCCTTCTTATATTTCATCTCCTCCGCCCCCCCCCCCCCCCCCAAACCCCCAGCTCCCGCCCTCCACTGCACCCCAAACTCCCCGCCCCCAGTAACGGGTCGGTTGGGCTCAAAGTAACGAACAATGCGAAATTTGATTCGAGAGAAAATAAGTTTCATGTGCACCTGTTCTCCGACAAAGCAGTGCAATACACATTTATTTCACGTGCACCTGTTCTCCGACAAAGCAATGCAATACACATTTATTTCATGTGCACCTGTTCTCCGACAAAGCAGTGCAATACACATTTATTTCCAAGCCCCGCTGTCAGTCCTTTTTCATGCAGTCTGACCTTAACTCGCACGCTAGCAGTCTTCTTCTTAGGCTTCTTTCGTTTAGTTACCACGGACTTGCAGATTATTTATGCTGCGATAAATCAGTT
>OY757544.1:8189696-8209696 GCA_963584105.1 Alviniconcha strummeri
CAACACGATGCATGTGAAAACCAAGGCGTGTGTGTGTGTGTGTGTGTGTGTGTGTGTGTGTGTGTGTGTGTGTGTGTGTGTGTTTGTGTGTGTGTGCATGCGTGCGTGTCTTCTGCCTTCCCGTCTCTGTTTCGGGTTGTCGCTTGTCTCTACTGCTTGTCACCACACAAGCCCGCAGCGAGTAGGGTCGTTTTTAGTCTCAACATTGTGTGTGTGTTGCGGGTGGGTGGGGCGTGTGTCCGCGCGCGCGCGCGCGCGCGCGCGTGTGTGTGTGTGTGTGTGTGTGTGTGTGTGTGTGTGTGTGTGTGTGTGTGTGTGTGTGTGTGTGTGTGTGCACGCACAATCGCACCTTTCGATTTAGAATTCTGTCTGTGATTCTTTCCGTCTGTATCTGTCTAACTCTGTGTGTTTGTATGACACATGCCCCAAGTAGTTACGTAACCCGTTTCCTTTCTCGCCCCACAGTATATATGCCCTCTACTTCTCTGACCGTGTCTGCCACTGCTACTGCTACTGCTGCTGCCGACAGGAACGACAGTGCAGTGTCAGAAGGGTCTTCAGACATATTGCAGTCACCACCTCCTGTTCCCTCTACACCCAAAACACCGCTGACGAGGACAACAAGGAATCTTCCTGCTACACGTGCAGCACCACCTCCACAGCAAGCAGCCACAGTGACACAAGGCAAGAGAATGGAGTCATGCAGACCTCACTAAGCAACAGAAGGATCAATAAATTTCTTTGGTCTTAGTTTTGGAGAAAGAAAAAGAAAAAAAAGAAGAAGAAAAAAAAAAGGAAAAATAAACACTCTTACTTTGTAACTATATGTACAATCCTCGAGGCTAATTTGGTCTGCCTGGGCAACCCGATAAGTACATTTTAATTTATCACCGTTTACTGTTGTTTTGTTGCTTTGAAAAAGGGGCTTACCCCAAAAATTTGCACTTGTTTTGTCTTGTGTTTTTGTATCTTGTTTTAGAACGCTAGCAGTCATCTTTGCTTCAGATTTTGTACTATATTGTTCCTCACTTTTTGTCTCCAGATCACTTGTTTTCTTCAAAACGAAAACTTGGTCTGTATAGTTCTGAACTGTTACCGGAGTCCTACCAACATGGTGTTGACACTGCTTTTCACCTGTTGTCTGGTGCTGGCCTGCGCTGCTGACGTCACCACAGAGGAAAACATTGATGACGTCATAGTCAACTTTGAACCCTACGAAGAAGCCTGGGTGGCCTACAAAGAGAAATTTGGTAAACTTATTTGGCATCTTGCCCTTTGTTGCACCACACATGAGTGCGTATTACTTCATTTATCTTGTGTAGAATCAAAGTAATGTTGACAGAAAGGCCGATTTTACCAGCTGAGCTTGTCGGAGAGTGGTCCCCTGCATCTACCCATAGATATTAATTGGGTTTGTTCGTGTGTGTGTGTGTGTGTGTGTGTGTGTGTGTGTGTGTGTGTGTGTGTGTGTGTGTGTGTGTCAGTGTGTGTGTCAGTGTGTGTGTGTGTGTGTGTGTGTGTGTGTGTGTGTGTGTGTGTGTGTGTCAGTGTGTGTGTGTGTGTGTGTGTGTGTGTGTGTGTGTGTGTGTGTGTGTGTGTGTGTGTGTGTGTGTGTGTGTGTGTGTGTGTGTGTGTGTGTATGTCTTTTCTCTTTCCCCGTTTGTTTGTTTTGTGTGTTTTTTTATACTGAGGGTTAGGGTAGGGGATGTTTTATGTTTTTATTTGAGTCATCAAATGTCTGTGGTTACATCTCTGTTTCATTACATCTCTGTTTCATTACATCTCTGTTTCATTACATCTCTGTTTCATTGTACGGACTATCTTTTATATACATAGCGAGAGTGTGCTTCTCTCTCTCTCTTTCTTTTCTTCCAGTAAAAGTAGGAACGATTTTATATACGGTTGTTCAAGAGGTTTGTTTTTGTTGTTGTTTTTCCTTTCTTTTTCTTCTGACGTGTAATTATGGTGACTTAAAAACCATTACTCAAATCAGTACTAGCGACCAGGACCGATAATTTTATGTCTAATGTTTGTTTTTTCCCACACACGAAGCATTCTTCAGGGAAACTGAAAACACAGCCCACAGCTATGAAATTAAATCCATGACTCTGACATCTCTCCTCCCCTTTCGTATAATTTTAAAGGATTACTCTCTCTCTCTCTCTCTCTCTCTCTCTCTCTCTCTCTCTCTCTCTCTCTCTCTCTCTCTCTCTCTCTCCTATATGAAACTTACTGATCTGCCGTTGCTCTGCATTCCACTGCAGAAATCGCACCATAGACGTATCTTTTTGACGATGAGCGTGTGAAGAGTTACATCTGTTTCTAATTACCTGTTGTAAAGCTTGCTCAGGTGGCTGTAAAGTCTAAGCCACTGAATGGGTTGGATTTGCGGGTTGCACACTGCATGAAGATGCCACACGGTGCTCGCCCCTCGCTTGGCGCTCGAATGACTGAATGTTTACGCCAGGTCATTCAAAGGCCGCCGCTTGGACTTTTACTTTGACCTGAACAGATAAAATGATGTCTTGTGTGGTGACGGATTCACGCTTCGAGGTCGAGGAGAAACTCTTTCTCCCTGCTGCTGTCGCAATGAGTTTGGAATTTTCGTAACAAAGTCAAACGAAAGAACAAAAACCTCATTCGACTCGAAGAGTCCGCCATTTCCTTTGACCTTCTTTCAGTCGACCTTTTCTTAGTCACGTCCGCGCTGATTGGCTCTCAGTCTGCTTTCGGCCCGCGGACGAAAAATTTGACAACATGCCACACGCTGCGATTTCAACCGGACAACGGAATCGCATCGACGAAAGCATCATAGTCGTGTGGCTTGGGCGGGGATAGCTCAGTGGTTAGAGCGCCGGACTCGTGATTCAAAGGTCGCGGGTTCGAATCCCTGCAGGAACGGCGGGATAATTTTCTTCTCCGGGGTCAACTTTTTCTGCTGACTCTTATTTCGGTATCCGTTCCACCCCCGTGTTACCGCAGCTGCACGTAAAAGATCCAAGTCATTCTGTCAAAAAATGCAGGTGGCGGGTTACAGCTAAACATACATACACCTTACGTATGTGGCTTAGCATGAAGTGACACGGTGCATGATTGTATGGTGTACACATAACTAGTTGCGCCGAGACGGCAGCAGTTTCATGTGGCACCAGCCATGCCAGCGCTGTAAGTACACCACTTCTGTGGATATTCGAAAATGCGCTATAAAAAGCTAGTCACTTATGTAGAATCACATGCGAGCGCAGTGAGTCGGCTCGAGAGCGGAGAATAGTGCAGTATAAGCAATCATCAAAAAACCTTAAGACCTTTTCATAGTTTAGGAGCTGTGTGAGAGTCGAGGTGGCCGTCCTGGTCTGTCCGTCCTAACGAGCCTCATGGTTTCCGTGGACGTAAAGAATTACTGAACCATGTTCACGCACTGGTCTCAGCTTTTCCGTAATATGTCAACCAACATCCGTGGACATTACATGTGTATAGAATATCATATTTAGGTTAATATGTATCATGTGAGCGCTCACGGCGTTGATGAGCGCATGATAAATGTACATTATTATTATTATCATTATTATTATTATTATTATTATTAAGCAACACAACCGAACTTAAAATCAAGCGCTACCCTAGCTCTGACAGGCTCCTCACTCTGCAGATCGTCAGTACGACGAAGAGGAGGACGCCAAGCGGTACAAGGTGTTCCTTGAGAACGTCAAGATGATCGAGGCTCACAACAAAGACTTCCTGGCCAATAAGACCTCCTTCACTATGGGCACAAGTCTCTTCACTGATCAGGTTGGTCTCTCCGCACATAGAGCGCATCCATAGAAAACAGTTTCATTAGACATAGTCATCAGTTTATGTGTCTGTCGTCGTTGCATCCGTTCAGTGCTTGTGTATTCTGATTTATCGGCTTATTTTCTTCCGCAAGTTAACAAGTAATTCTTTGCATATTGGCTTATAGCTATTTTTATGTGAACAAAATGAGACTGACTTTCCCGACTCCACGACATGTGATGCTAGTCTTTCAAGTTTCACCTTTCAGACTGCCCCCCTGTGTGTGTGCGTGTGTGTGTGGGGGGAGGGGGGGGAGGGATGTGTGTGTGTGTGTGTGTTAACTGTTTTGCGTTCTCGTTGGTATGTTGTTGTGTTTTTGTTTGTTTGTTTTTGTATATGAATTTACAAAGCATGAAGCGATGACTGTACATAATCTCAAACTATAACTTTCTTGTAATTCTAGTACTACCTTGTTATTTAACCTATAGCTTCGTGATGTTGCACACCACATGTAAGCATTCGCATGTTTTTTCATACTCTGCGTTTCGGTTGTGTTACTTTGGTACGAGCGTGTGTGCAGATTACTGGCGTTAAAGTTTGCATGTGAACGATCTCAGTATCGTGTATATCATGCATGCTTAGACCTGTTTATACTTGACACCTGACAGTAAAGACATGCTGCTTTGTTGTTTTGATTTTTGTGGTTGGTTTCTATAGTTTTGAATTCTAATAGACGATTTCCGGAAATAACAGGCAAAGATAATTTGACAGTGTTTTCTTACTCCGGGAGAGTGAAGTCCCCTGAATGGAGGCGGCAGCGGAGAAGACCCGATCTCAGACAGTTTCAGATCTTCAGGCATGGACCTATTATAATTTCTACTAGACTACCAGCTGGGGGAACCTACTATCCGATCTGCATGTTCCCCACAAACAGTGAGCGCTTGATCGGCATTTCTGATGCATTTTCTGCCTTTGTTTCCGGGTATCCGTCATCTTGCCCACGTGCTCACTGTACCCCCAACAAAAGCGTGACTACTCCGCGCTACACCCGCAGGCATGGACCTGTATATATACAGGCCATGCCTGTAGGCACTTACCGAGTGCAGTCCCCTGGATTTCCGAAGATCGTCTAATACCTGTTTATTTGTTAGAGAAGCATAATTTACTCTCTTTTTTTAAAGGAAGAAAGAAAAAGAAAAAAGAAAGAAGAAAGAAAAAACAGCATTATTACACTGATTTCATACGATGGGAGGAAGCCTGCAAGTCAGCGTTCAAAATGTTGTTACAGTTTTACCACTTTCACAACGGATCAAGATGGCCAACATTAATAGAGGGGTGTACGGTCTGAAAGATGAATTTTATCAGCATGACTAGTTTCAAAATTCGCTCTTATGAAAACAAACAAACGAATGAAACAATAATGTCAACATCGAATGTTTTTTTTTTACTTGTTTGTTTGCTTCTTGTTGTTGTTTTGTTCTTGCTGAGGCATTAAAATGTGTCAAATATTTCATTGAAATGAATGCTAATGTTACTTAAAAGGACAATGCTCATACTCCTGGTAATATGATATATCCCAGATATCTCGCATATTTCCTAAATATTGCCGTCCACGCTTCACCTATTGCCATGACTTTTGTCTGCCATCCCGGTTTTATCAACCCCCCCCCCCCCCCCAGCCCAATTCTCTTCAGTAAAGTGACCTTTTACCTGAAAAGATACTATCCTTGATGTATTTGTGATCAGTCCTGATGTATTTGTGATTATCCCTGATGTAGCTTGTAATTATCTGTAATATATTTGCGATCAGCCCTGATGTATTTGTGATTATCCCTGATGTAGCTTGTAATTATCTGTGATATATTTGCGATCAGCCATGATGTATTTGTGATTATCCCTGATGTAGCTTGTGATTATCCCTGATGTATTTGTGATCAGCCATGATGTACTTGTGATTATCCCTGATGTAGTTTGTTATCATCCCTGATGTAGCTTATGATTATCCCTGATGTTTTCGTGGTCAGCCATGATGTACTTGTGATTATACCTGATGTAGTTTATCATCCCTGATGTAGCTTGTCATTATCCCCGATGTATTTGTGATTAGGCCTGGTGAGCTTGTAATTATCCCTGATGTAGCATGTAATTATCCCTGACGTACTTGTTATTATCCCTGATGTACTTGTGATTATCCCTGATGTACTTGTGATTAGACCTGATATAGCCATTGCATTTAAACGGGCGTTAGATTGACTGATCAGTTTTATTCAGGCAATTTTCTGCTCTCGCGCAGACTCCCTGTGCTGTATTACTGTAGTCGAATGTGACTATGATTAGTATGAATCACTGACTGTGGCTTTACGACTGTAGCTGTAGATATCAAGATTCAATTAGCCATGCCCCATGTACAGATATAGATTCTCTTGTCTATATGGACTGTTTTTGTTGTTGTTGATGTTGTTGTTGTTTTGTTGTTTTGTTTGTTTGTTTGTTTGTGGCTTATGCTCCCCCCACCCCACCCCCCACCCCACCCCCACACCCTCCAGCAAACAAACAACAACAAAGAGAAAGAAAACAACAACAACAAAACTCTGTCTGGTATTTCAGACTGACGAGGACCGCGAAGGACACAGCTGCCATGTGGACGAAGATGAAGAGCCTGGCCATCTGGACTGGACCGGCCGTCACAAGCGACAGACTGGATTCTGTACATCATTCTCATCTCCCAGGGGCTTTGTTCCTCCCACGTCCCTGGACTGGAGGAGCAAGGGTGCTGTGGCGAGTGTCAAGGACCAGGGACAATGTGGCTCCTGCTATGCGTTCGGAGTGGTGTGTACTTTCTGTGTTTTTGTCTTTTTCCTTTGGATGTTAGGCACTGTTCTGTGACTGGGTTTTTGACTGTTTTTGTTTCCTTGTCCTTTGTTCTGTGTCTGATTGGTCCTTGGGAGTGGTGTGTACTTTCTGTGTCTTTGTCTTTTTCCTTTGGATGTTAGGCACTGTTCGGTGACTGGCTTTTTGACTGTTCTTGTATCCTTGTCCTTCAGAGTGTTGGCTATTATTCTGTGTCTGATTGGTCTTTCGGAGTGGTATATACTGCTCTTTGTCTTAGGTGTTCTCAGTGGTATATACTGTTTTGTGCCACAATTATGGGGCCTTTTGAGTGGTGTGTACTGCTTTGTTAAGAGCCATCTGAGTAGCATGTTTTGTTTTGTTTTTTGTTGTTGTTTTTTGTTTTGTTTTTTAGCTGTTTAATATTGTTCTGTCATTGAAATTTGGAGAGGTATGCACTGCTGTCTCGAACCTATGAAGAGGTAGATATTCTTCTGTATCTTTGGCCTTTTTACTGGTTGGCTTCTGTTCAGTGTTTAGTCCTTTATAGAGGTATTTGCTGTTCTGTGGCCTTTTGGGGTTTTCTATTACTGTTTGTTAGTTGGGCTTTTCGAGAGGTATGTAGTGTTTTGTGTTTGCGGTTTTGACAGGATATCTATTGTCCTGTGTTCGGTCTTTTGAAGAGGTATCCGCTGTTCCGTATTTGGGCGTTTGGAGAGATGCCTATTGTTCTGTATATGGGCCTTTTGAGAGGTATCTGCTGTTCTGTATATGGGCCTTTGGAGAGGCATCTGCTGTTCTGTGTTTGGGCCTTTGGAGAGGCAGCTGCTGTTCTGTGTTTGGGCCTTTGGAGAGGCATCTGCTGTTCTGTGTTTGGGCCTTTGGAGAGGTACGTATATACTGCATCGTGTCTTCGAACTTCGGGGTGTTGTGTACTGTTCTATGTCTTTGACCTTAGGTGTGGTATGTTCTGTGTTGTGTTTAAAGTTGTGATTTGGAGCGGATTTTCGGAATTAAATGCATTGTTTTCTGCCTTTTCAGTTCCACGTTGCACAACTAGGTTGGTAAGTTTGCAGATATGAGCTTTCTTTAATTCCTCCCTGCAGACTGCAACAATAGAAGCCCAGCTAAAGTTTGCAACAGGGAAGCTGATAGACCTGTCCGAGCAGCAACTGGTCGACTGCCATAGGGGTGACTGCAAAGGCAGCAATGCTGCAGCTGCCTTGGAATACGTCTACAGTGCCGGTGGTGTGATGTCTTCGGCTGACTACCCTTATAGGCCAGAGGTAATACCTCTGTGTGTGTGTGTGTGTGTGTGTGTGTGTGTGTGTGTGTGTGTGTGTGTGTGTGTGTGTGTGTGTGTGTGTGTGTGTGTGTGTGTGTGTGTGTGTGTTTTCTCTTTTTTTTCTTTTTCTTTTTTTCTTTCTTTTTTTCTTTTCTTTTTTTCGGTTACTGATTATCTCTTCAGCTGTAATACCTCTCTTTGTGTTTTTTCCCTCTTCCGGTTACTGATTATATCTCTTCAGCTGACCAGAGGTAATACCTGTCTTTGTGTGTTTTCCGGTTACTGATTATATCTCTTCAGCTGACCAGAGGTAATACCTGTCTGTGTGTGTTTTCCGGTTACTGATTATATCTCTTCAGCTGACCAGAGGTAATACCTCTCTTTGTGTTTTTTCCGGTTACTGATTATATCTATTCAGCTGACAGACATTTTCCTCCAGGAGCATAGAAGCAACTCAAACGCCCAACCAGTAATCAACAAACTAAGCACATAAACAATGCTTTCACCTGCAAAGCAACCACGTTTCATATAAGCGAACATAGATCAAATGAATTCGGTATGGATAATAAATATACAGACACAAATACGTTGTTGTTGGTTTCGTTTTCTTCTTCTTCTTCTTCTTCTTCTTCTTCTTCTTCTTCTTCTTCTTCTTCTTCTTTCTTTCTTTCTTTCTTTCTTTCTTTCTTTTTCTTTTTAACATCTATGTCTCTTGGCGCAACTTGCTGATACATGTTATTAACATGGCAATTGTAAGATCAATCTAATATCACATAATTATGCGTAAAGGCTTTAAATATTATTATTTTTTAAGAGGAAAAAAAAAACAGAAAAAAAAACTGTCCCTAGGGCTGATTGACAGTTGCCACATAAGACTGGGTTCGTGGGAGAGGATCACATAAACTCTTTTATGAGATCAGGATGCGTGGGTCTTGTGATGCACATGCACTAGACGATCAGCGGTCTTTCAAAGACCATACAGACATCACTGTTGCTGAAGCCAGCAAGGTCTTTGGATGTGAAAGCAGATATGAGAAGAAAGACTATAATACAAATATCAAATCACATAAATTATAAACGCACCAGTTTATAATTTATGTGATTTTATATTTGTATTATAGATTTTTGTGCAGCATAACCTGTCTATGTTGTTGTAAACGCAAATGTTTTGGCGTTCCTTTACATGTTCTTAAATTAATGATCCTTACATTAGTTAGGTTGAATTGCCCTGTGAGGGATGATTAAAGGTTTTTGACTTGACTTGAAAGACGTTTACGTTCCGTGAAGTCTTTGTAAAAATTAAAGCCCCCCGTACTCACCGGCCAGCACAGAAAAACCACGGCTTCGGTTGACCTCGCACTCCCCACACACACACATATATATAGATATATCAGCCTCTGCAGTTACAAGCACACACAAATGATTTTAGAGGTTATATTAAATGAAATTACAATCAGAAAAAACTCTCAAAAACACGGCACTGGTCCGACATGACGGGTGCATAACGCCAACTGGTCTTCCTTGACGCATGCGCTGATACTCACGTGACTTCGTATGACTAGAATTAGACGAGAAATAACCAATCTTTCACCGCCAAATAGAACTTAGGACCTCCGTCGTTACAACAGCACAAGTCGTTACA
Organism: Alviniconcha strummeri; assembly: GCA_963584105.1. Lineage (NCBI taxonomy): Eukaryota > Metazoa > Mollusca > Gastropoda > Provannidae > Alviniconcha > Alviniconcha strummeri. The sequence continues at coordinate 8,199,224 of OY757544.1, forward strand.
ACAGCACAAGTCGGAAAGTCAGTCAGTCAATAAATATGTAAGTAAGTAAGAAATTAAGTGAATGAGTAAGTGAGTGAGTAAGCAAGTGTGTTAGTAAGTATGCACATTTTCCCTTGCTGCTCACCGAATTATTTGTTGCAGACTGCGAAAAATGGCCAGGCTGGACAATGTCGCTTCAACAAAAACAAAGTTCAGACCAGCGTCTCTGGTTGTCTGTCTTCTTTGAATGACGAAAACCGCCTGAAGACCATAGTGGCCAGTCATGGTCCTGCGTACGTCAGTGTAGCTGTCTTGGACTCCTTTCGACAGTACAAAGATGGTAAAGATAATAGTACAAAGTTCAAAAGAACGCTTACTTATTATGACACAGACACACAATCTGCAAAATTTCGGGGTAATCCCCTTTGTCAAGCTACAAAACCACACTTAAACAACAGTTAAACGGTTAAAAAAAACCGATGGAAAATGAGATGAGAAGCGAAATAATTTATCTTTAAAGATTGGACCAAGTATCCTTCGAGGTGTCGATTGGTCTTGACTTATACACACATCTCCGACTCCTTTGTATTGGGACTGGACTGGCAGGTCCACCTTTATTACGACTGGAATGGCAGATCCACCTTTATTGGGACTGGACTGGCAGATCTACCTTTATTGGGACTGGACTGGCAGATCCACTTTTATTGGGACTGGACTGGCAGATCCACCTTTATTGGGACTGGACTGGCAGATCCATCATTATTGGGACTGGACTGGCAGATCCATTTTTATTGGGGCTGGACTGGCAGATCCACTTTTATTGGGGCTGGAATGGCAAATCCACTTTTATTGGGACTGGAATGGCAGATCCACTTTTACTGGGATTGGAATGGCAGATCCACCTTTATTGGGACTGGATTGGCGGATCCACCTTTATTGAGGCTGGAATGGCGGATCCACCTTTATTGAGGCTGGACTGGCAGATCCACCTTTATTGGGACTGGATTGGCGAATCCACCCTTATTGGGACTGGATTGGCAGACCGCCATGTATTGGGACTGAACTGGCAGCCCCTCCCCCACCCTACCTATTGGGACAGGACTGGCATACCCCCCCCCCCCCCCACCACCACCACCACCCACCCCTTGTATTGGGACTGAACCGACAACCCCCCCCCCCCCCCTCGTATTGGGACAAGACTGGGAGACTATACATGCATGTATACACACATTTGAAACAAAGAAACTGATTTTGTTTGTGGTTATTTACAACAAACTGCTTCTGAACCATATGTGGAGCTGTTTTGAAGCTGGTAAGTGAATTGCATGACTTAATTTGAGTTGGGATAGTATTCCACAAGGATGTGCCTGAAAATGAGAAGCTAGTTTTGAAAAGGTATATTCTAGGTTTGGGCAGAGTTATGAATCGAGATGTGGCGCGAGTGTTGGAACAGATAAAAAAAAAAAAAAAAAAAAAAAAAAAAAAAACAGAGAGAGAGAGAGAGATTACACAATGTGTTACCGCGAAATATGTTTCATATTTCATCAAAACGAACTTTAATACTTCTTGACCGTGTCTCTAGTTGGTCTTCCTCGGTCGCTTCCACTCGATAATTCCAGAACGAGTCGTGCGTTGTTCGAACTATCCACCACTCCTTTCGCTGACAATGCAATGGCCATTGTATTCCAACACGGACCGTCTGTCATATTTATGCGTTGCGAATTCAGCTCGACCCACGCTTCAGCTAATCACCTATCAGCAAAGTCGTATCTAGCTGCGATTCCGACAATCATTTGTCCCGAAATATTGATCACTACTTGCTGACCAGTGTCATACATTATTATTAACATTTTGAACCTCTTTTTATTTTATTTTTACCACAAGACCAAAACAAATGTTCAATGTTATCAATTTCATCTGCGCAGAATTTACAGCTTCTTTTTTTCCGATATTTCCATTTTATGTACCGTGGATCAACCCAAAGAAAGGCATTGCAGAGTACATTCAGAGTGTTTATATACATACATATATATATATATATAGAGAGAGAGAGAGAGAGAGAGAGAGAGGTGTGTGTGTGTGTGTGTGTGTGTGTGTGTGTGTGTGTGTGTGTGTGTGTGTGTGTGTGTGTGTGTGTGTGTGTAGACGAGTGTGCATTTTTCTTTTCTTCCTTGGCAGCCAGATATTTCGAACCGCCCCCGTCACCTTTAAATGATTTTTGAATAGAATCCTTGATAATCGAAAGAGACGCTCCATGTTTATACACTTTCAGGATCTCAGGGCTACAGGAAAATATGCGCTGAGTGAGTGTGCGACCAAAAGAGCAAAACATTTATTCTCCTTAGCCCATGTCGGGTCTTTTGGAAGCTTTTACATCCACCTACCGGATAGTATTTTAAGTTAGGCCCAAAACAACCATTTTGATTATGCAATATGCCTGCCTTGCGGCTGGCAGGAGTATACTCCGTGTCCAGCTGTAGCGAAAAAAGTCCGGGATATCAAGGAAGACACTGTCTGACAGTAGTGGGCTACGGTCACGACACACGGTCCGGCAAGGACTACTGGATTGTGAAGAACAGGTAGAGCAACACTTCTTCTTCTTCTTCTTCTTCTTCTTAACCTGTTGAACTTTTTATTTTATTTTATTTTTACCCCAAGACCAAAACAAATGTTCAATGTTATCAATTTCATCTGCGCAGAATTTACAGCTTCTATTTTCCGATATTTCCATTCTATGTAGTAGTGTGTTTGTTGGATATATATTATAGAGAATTTTCCAGTGAAGAACTAACTATCGAATCTCTATCGTGCATTTTTTGGCTAAATTCCAGTTGCAATCTGTAATGTGTATCTGTAGTTTATGCTGCCAAATCAAACAGAGCAGGGTCTAACGTTACTTTTGTTGGCAATTAGTTTTAAAAGCTCTGTCGGCTTATTTAAATATTGGTCACATTTTTTAATAGTAACCTGCTTTATTTCAAGTTCAGTTGTTTGTTTACTAGCAGAGATCCAATCTAACCAAGGTTTTGGAATAACGTTAATAACTGCGTTGTAATCTAAAACAATACTTCCCGTATTATTCACTATTGTCCGTTTCATTTCTTCTAGGGTAAGTATTCGTTTTTCTGTATCTTTTGTCATGTCTTTAAAGTAGTCAATGCCTTGCCCTTTTCCATTATTATTACAATTATTATGATTTCACTTTGAGAGATTTATTATGATTTCACTTCGCAAATCTATGAATAATTCTGGTCTTCATAATATTTCGGATTTTCTTCGCTTCTAGTTTCTACACACCCTCCCAACAACTTCGATCTTCTTCTGATCCTTTTCAAATTCTATCTTTCCGCAACAAAATCTTTGGAGAGCGAACCTTTTCATACCAAAGCCCTCTACCTGGAACTAGCTGCCACTTATCATTAGACCTTTGTTGTTGCTGTTGTTGTTGTTGTTGTTGACATTAGACACCTTTGTTGTTGTTGTTGTTGTTGACATTAGACATGTAACTCTTTCCGGTCTTTCAAGTCTTCACTCGAAACCTTCCAATTCTCTTGATCTCCATTTGTTCGTCTCGCACACATTTCATGTTCTTCCATTTCCATCACTGATGTGCTTACCCGTGCTGGTGTTACGAGTGCTGTTGTGCGTGCGTGCGTGCGTGCGTGCGTGCGTGCGTGCGTGCGTGCGTGCGTGCGTGCGTGCGTGCGTGTTGTAAGTTTGATATTAGTGAGAGTGCTAGCGTGTTGTAACGTGTTTTGTTTTGTGGTTGCTATATAATGGTCTCTGTTGTATATTTACAGGACTGGTTGTCATAACCATGCACGAACTTAGGGCTTTATTGGAAGGTCGGGCGCTCTAAATTCTCATTATTATGATTTCAGCTGGGGCAGGTCCTGGGCTAACAAGGGGGGCTATGCCTGGATAGAGCGAGGCAAGAACGTTTGTGGCATCGGCAGCAAAGTCACGGTGCCAGTAATAACAGCGGACATGAGCAGCAGCGGGGAGGCGGTGTCTGCCACCACCTTCTGCTATCTCCTGTCCTTCCTCGCTGCTGTCTCCGTCAGCCGACCCTGATCCAGATCTAGCGCTGAATGTATCACTGTCTGCACAGACCCTGAGATCTAGCGCTGAATGTATCACTGTCTGCATAGACCCTGAGATCTAGCGCTGAATGTATCACTGTCTGCACAGACCCTGAGATCTAGCGCTGAATGTATCACTGTCTGCACAGACCCTGAGATCTAGCGCTGAATGTATCACTGTCTGCATAGACCCTGAGATCTAGCGCTGAATGTATCACTGTCTGCACAGACCCTGAGATCTAGCGCTGAATGTATCACTGTCTGCACAGACCCTGAGATCTAGCGCTGAGTGTATCACTGTCTGCACAGACCTTGAGATCTAGCGCTGAGTGTATCATTGTCTGCACAGACCTTGAGATCTAGCGCTGAGTGTATCACTGTCTGCACAGACCTTGAGATCTAGCGCTGAGTGTATCATTGTCTGTCTAACGCTGGTTGTTTCTCTTTCCATTCACCCGCCGTTTCCTGTTGTGCTTTTAACTATAGACGTTCATTTTCTGTTTCGCTTTGTCTTTTATTTTGATTCTAAGTCGTGTTTCAAAATAAACTGGCAGTTGTTTAATTTTGACTGTACATGTATCTAGTTAGCTTCTCCATCCTCATCCCTCCCTACACCCTCTCTCCAAACGTGAATTTTTTATAATTCATATTCTCTTTACTGTCGTAGTATATTTTGTATGACGGCAGACTGTTCGACAGGCATTCGTGCTTCAATCTTTATCCTTGCGCCATTAATTTTATTTCAACATGAACTGATTCGTGCCATAAATAGCGCGTCAGACGTTTAGCTGTAACTCCGACATGCTTGTTCCTCCCTCTCTCTTTCTCTCTTCCTGATTCGACCTGCATGTTAAACTGATATATCAAGTCATATTACTCACCGCACACATGTAAACTTAATCCCTCTGATAACAGCTATCGCCGGTGTAACTCCAAGACAAGTAGGCTGCAGTATACTCAGCTTAATTAGTACAAATTCGCTTATAACAAACTTAGTTTTGCTGTGAACGAAAAATTGATTCCCGGCCATAAATTATGTGTTCTGTGTTGTCACTAGAGACCCTTCAGATAGTATAAACTTAGGTATAGGAAGTCCTTGCTTATAGTAAGCCAATTCTTGTCCATGACGTCATGCCCCTCCTCGGTTATAGCAAAGGTCGCGGTAGGCGCAGACATTTCGACCCGGATGTCATTCAGAGAAGTTACAAAGTCGCCATCTGCCCTACAGGCACCTGATTTTCAAATCTGCCATTACTTTTTTGTTCTTAAAATGGTGAAAATAATATACATATATATCACCTTGCTTCATAAAGGCGTGTAGCCCAGGGGATATGTGTAGGTGGCTAATGCGCTTGTATACCCGATGTGCGCGTCCATTTTTATTTTGAGAATATGCAAATGTAGGCTTGACCATTTGTGCCTGTTGCTGTAATTTTATTTGGTGAAAATATAATATCACCGAATTATGAATGGCGCAAAACGTGTGGTGTGTGTGTGTGTGTGTGTGTGTGTGTGTGTGTGTGTGTGTGTGTGTGTGTGTGTGTAGTGTGTGTGTGTGTGTGTGTGTTGTGTGTGTGTGTGTGTGTGTGTGTGTGTGTGTGTTGTGTGTGTGTGTGTGTGTGTGTGTGTGTGTGTGTGTGTGTGTGTGTGTGTGTGTGTGTGTGTGTGTGTGTGTGTGTGTGTGTGCGTGTGTGTGTGTGTGTGTGTGTATGTGTGTCGAAGCACGGTTCAATATATCTTTACGTCCACGGAAACCAGAAGGCTCGTTAGGACGGACAGCCCAGGACGGCCACCTCGACTCTCACACAGCTCCTGAACTATGCTCAGTCAGTTCAGTCAAGCTGGTACTCATGCGGTCGGACTGAAAAGCCCAGGCCATGTGCGCCGCCCACCTCGTCTCTCAGGAGTTTCCGCAGTGTTGCCGGCTTGACCTCTCGATCAACTATGACCCTAGCCAGGCAGTGTCGGGACTGGACTCCTGTCTTTTAATAATAATGTACATTTATCATGCGCTCATCAACGCCCTGGGCGCTCACATGATACATATTAACCTAAATATGATATTCTATACACATGTAGAGTATAGTCCTACCAAAACAATTTACACAAAGTATTATATAAAAATAATAACAAAATAAAAAACCGCACTACACACACACACACACACACACACACACACACACACACACACACACACACACACACACACACACACACACACACACACATACACACACACACACACTGACTGTAGCAGAAACTGGGTACTGATATTAGTTAGTATGGAAATACTGTGAGAAGAGGAAGGTTTTCAGTTTGGCTTTAAAAGATGACAGGGTTGAGCAGTCTAAGGTCTTGTGGGAGTGAATTCCAAATGTCGGGTCCAAAGCAAGAGAAGGTGCGAAAGCCATGAGTCTTGCGTTTGTATTGTTGGATTTCTAGCATGCGGGTGTCAGAAGAAGAGCGTAGTGTACAAGACGGAGTGTAGGCATGCAGCAGTTCAGAGAGGTAATTCTTCTTCATCAGTTGTTGCTTTACGTCCACGGAAGCGAGATGGCTTATTAGGGACGGGGACAGAGTGGGAAGGGGACAAAAGAGTGAAGGCTCGACCGCGGATACCGCCCGAAAAAGACCGGAGAGAACGTGGACCGCCGCCAGAACAATGGAAGTGTTAGCGGTGTCCCCTCGTCATTGCCCAGCGACTTGTGCACTGCGCAATTGCTGTTTCAAATGCTGTGCTTGGACAGAGTCACAAAGACAATGTCCTTTGCACGGTACTGCTGTTGACGAACAACTTGGACAACTCGAAGCAAAAGAAGTCCAACTTTCGCAGCCCAGCTCCAGCTCCCTACTCATGATCTCTTCTGGGCTAAGTTGAAGGTCCAGCTCCACCTCCCTCCTCAGTCTACGATCTCTTGATCTTTTGATCTCAGCCTGGAACCTTGCAGTGAGGTAAGCAGGACCAGAACCATTTATAGCACTGAAACACATACAAGCTACCACACGCATGCTTTAGTCCTTTGTGACATTGTTCCGCACAGCTGTTGATAGAGCACTAGAGCGCATGGGGTGAGTCATAGCCACGGTACCCCGCTCCTCCCCTCCCCCCTCACTGACCGTGCCTAGTAAGGACTGAAACGCCGACCCCGTTTAGTGAACTCAGCTGAGAAAAAAAGAAAAAGAAAACTGATACATATAAAAAGCGGATAAAAAGAAGAAGAAAAAAATAAACAGAAAAAGAAGGGAAAGGGGGGCGGGGGGAAAGAAAGGCGGAAAAGAAAAAAGAAAAAGAAAGAGATCGTATCAGTGTGGTCTCCGCCGCTGTGGACGTTGAGTCCTACATTCATGTTTCTTCTCCCCCGTCCCTAATAAACCGTATGAGGTTTCTGGCACGTCAAGCCTCATGAACGCAATATAACTGAAACCCTTCACTCTTCGCTAAAACTGAACTTACGTGCTCCGCACAAGACTAGCTGTTGCCTCAGTCTTAGTTCCTTATTTGGTCGAAGGGAGGCTACTCTATCAGAGCGTTTTCAAGATGGCAACCTGCACGCTACGCAGGTTGTGTCAGCTGAAGGTTTCACTTGGATTTGGTCACAGATGCACAGCAGTTCAGGTTAGAGGCACCCACTGACCATTTTCTTCTAGATATGCACGAAAATGTAATAGTTTCATGGTGATATACTTTACTGGGCGTGGTCAGTCACGATCAATAACCTCCAAATCCAATGTCATTTTTCTTTCTTTCACTTCAGTCTTTCATCATAATTATCAGATTACGGCTCGTAGGCTTTTTAACCTTTTGCCTGCTAATTCGTGTTTTGGTTTATATTATGTTTAACATTTTTTTATTTTTAGGAGTGCTGCGGAAATTCACCTTGCTTGTTTTCGTCAGTTACTATAATAATCACATATAATACGTACATATATTTATATTTATATATATTTTCTGTAGTCCAATGTTTATCAATTTTTTTGAAAGAGTTTAGAGTTCCTGCTAGTGCTAGTACAATGACGATGTTGGATGGCAAGCAGTTCCAATTGTTTATAACTGTTAGTGTTACAACTTACAGTGTTACTGTTAGTATGTGCAATTCAAATTATTCTGAAAGTGTGTATTAACTATTACATGCTTTTCTCTCTGAGTCTTGTATGATATAGATTATATCTCACTGAGATTCTCAGTGAAAGTGTTTCATTCCTTGACATTGTCATCATCATCATTATTATTATGTCTGTGTGTAGTTACAAATCAGTCTCTCTTTTAAGTTTTATGCAGATTGTGCCTGATTTTCAGGAAGTAGCTGGAATTAGTAAAAATATAATGGACAGTATTGTAGAGTTGTAGCATTTCCTGGTGTGTATAAAACGTCTGTTGTGAGATGTTGTTAGAATTATACTATTTATAGTTGTTTAATAATGAACAGGTTAAGCTGGTCTCCTGGAGAATTAGGGAGTAAAGAACAGACAGGATTTCTTTATTTTATAACTTATTTAAGCATCATTCAAAACTTTTCTTTATTGTATTATAAAGTGTCAGTTTTGATTGTGTCAGAATGTTTTGTTCAAATTGTTGGTCATTTGATTCATTAAATTTGAATGATTGATTTCTGCAGTGGATTGTTTTTCTCCAAAATTCCAGTCAAATTCTGCATTACTCCCATTGTCCCAATTCCATTAGCCTACTTTTATTTAAGGGTGATATATGTGATAAGGGGTTCAACTGATTAGATAAAAATAGAAATAGGATACATATGATATACTATTAGTATTATATAGACACACACCAGGATCTCAAAACATATGGTTTTAAAGCAAGGTGTGGCCACTTCTACCATTGTGTGTGATTGCTCCAGCAAACATCAGATCTTTCTGTTATTGTCAGTAGACAGAATTCAGTCAGTTGAAGACTGGGAGGGTCATTCTTGTATGTAAAAACTATTTCAGTACTTTGTAGCACTTTTTGTTTTGTTTTTGTAACAGGTCTGTGGATGGCAGTCAGAACTGATAGTTTCACAAGCTTATGTCTGTTGAATGTTGTGGCTAGAAATGTAAACTATATATTGAATGTTGTGGCTAGAAATGTAAACTATCTACCTTCAGAAAGAAACCAGCCTCTGTGATAGGCTGCCCAACCCTTAATCTGTAACACAATGACACGTGTTTATGCTCAGTTCAGTTCAAGGTGCACACACACATGCACATACACACACATGCATGCACACACACACACACACACACACATGCGCATGCGCGCACACACACACACACAAACTGAAACAAGAATGACTGCTACTGTACTAGCATTCTAAAACAAGATCCAAACACATAAGGGGTTCAGAAGGGTGCTATTTATTATGACAAACACAACATGCAAATTTTCAGGGTAATCCACTTGATCAAGCCACAAAATAACACTTAAACAACAGGTAAATGGTAAAAAAAATGAGGTTTAGATTTAGAACTAAGACACTTACCTGCTTTTGGTTGAGCTATGTTGTTTTTGTGTCCAGTGCTTGGCAGACTGAAAACAACATGACACAGAAACAACATAGCTCTGAAACCAAAAGCAGATAAATGTCTTAGTTCTAAATCTCAGTTTTAACTGTTGTTTAAACTTTAAAGTGTCATTTTGTAACTTGATAAAGGGGACTACCCCCCAAATTCACATGTTTTGTGCGGATAAATAGCATTCTTTTGAACCTTTTAAAGTTTTATCTTATGTGTTTCAGTCTAACTCAATTTATCATTTGTTCATCACTTTATGTTGCAGCATCGATGCGCTCTTCACACGAGCAGTGTGCTGAGGACAGGGGAGAGCACTGGCAGCTCCCAAGTGAAGACGGACAGTGAGACGGCAAAGGGGGAACAAGCTGTGCCAGACAACTTGATCAGGGGCAATCTGCAGCCCAAAGTGCCTACCAAGGCACAGAAGATCAGCAGGGCTATGCAGGCCTACATGGAGAGAGCTCAGTCCTATGGTAATGGATCAGAATGGTGCTGTGTGTGTGTGTGTGTCTGTCTGTACTCACATGTATGTATGTGTGTTTGTGTGTGTGGTGTGGGTGTGTGTGCAAACATTGTGTGTGTGTGTGTGTGTGTGTGTGTGTGTGTGTGTGCATGCATGCACGCACATGCCTGTGTGTGATTTATCTGTACACGTGTGTGTACGTGTATGTGTGGTGTGGGTGTGTGTGCAGACGTGTGCCTGTGTGTGTGAGTGTGTATGTGAGAGAGAGAGAGAGAGAGAGACTGTAATGTTCATACAGAGAAGGTGTGTATTACAGTTACCATTTAGTTAATTGTGGTTAGCCATCACACATCTCTGAGTAATTGCTGACATTCTGCAGTTGTGGGTGTTATCTGACTGGTTAATGCCTGATAATAATATGAGTTTGCCTGAGATACTTTG
>OY757544.1:8214696-8233696 GCA_963584105.1 Alviniconcha strummeri
TGCATTGTGACACAGCTTGGTGTTCCTGCTGGTGTCGGCGCATTGTGACGGTACATTGTGACACAGCTTGGTGTTCCTGCAGTGTCGGCGCATTGTGACACAGCTTGGTGTTCCTGCTGGTGTCGGCGCATTGTGACACAGCTTGGTGTTCTTGCTGGTGTTGGCGTGTTGCGACACAGGTTGGTTTTCTTGCTGGTGTCGGCGTGTTGCAACACAGCTTGTTCTTGCTGGTGTCAGCATATTGTGACACAGCTTGGCCCCAAGGTACTGAGCATGTTCATATTCCATACAGTGAGTGGCTGTTTCTTTTTAGTTTATTGTGTGCCATGCATTTATGTATTTTTTTGTTTTTAATGTGACCAAGGCACTACTTGCAGCACCAAGTGACCAAATAGTTTGTTTTGCTGATCATGGGTTGGCTTTGCACTCTTTGCATGTAGAAATTATACAAAAGTTGTTGTTTATCTCCCTTCTGAGGGACATAGAAAGCAGTATACTTCGGTAATGTGTTAGACTGGTAAGCAGTTGGACCTCAGTTCGATTCTGCTTCGACTCTCCTTTCTTGTCAAAAGTTCTGGTTTGTGGATACCATTTCGTGACCATGCCCCCACAATTAATGATGCAATAAAATGGCTTACAGCGCTGCCCATCTTAATGCAGAAATCATTCTGGTGGTGCCATTGTAGTGTTAGGTATAGTCTCCCCATGGCCCACCTCCTGGGACCTTGTTCCCCATCAGTACCTCTTCAGAGACAACTCAGCATTGAACAAGTTTAGACAACTCCCATGATGATGATGAGTTGATGCTTAATGTCCTCAGATGTCACTTGACATATTAGGGACAAGTTGTGACCAATGCCGAAGCATGGTTCAGTAAAATCCACATACGTAAGGTGTATGCGTGTTTAGCTGTAACCTGCCACCTGCACTTTTTGGCAGAATGACCAGGATTTTTTATGTGCTACTGTGGTAACACGGGGGTGGAACGGATACCGAAATAAGAGTCGGCACAGAAAGTCGACCCTGGAGAAGAAAATTCTCCCGCCGTTCCAGCAGGGATTCGAACCCGCGACCTTTCAATCAAGAGTCCGGTGCTCTAACCACTGAGCTATCCCCGCCCCCCTCCAATTCCCATACAGCTAATTTTCATCAAATAACATGAGAGCAAGATTCCAGTGAGCCAGTCCTGTGACCAAGTGCACAGGATGTGCACCAGTTAAGAGGCTTCTCTCAACACGAGTCTTACCCTTGCAGACAGACCGCAGCTAGCTTGATAGCTGGGGGCACAGTGCAGGAGAATGGTTGCGTACTCTTTGCTACAGGGTGAAGCACTGAGGTCAAGCAGAGAGAGAGATTCGTGTCCAGTAGTGTGTTGCAGGAGTGATGTTTTGTTGACAAGCTGACATGTTCTTGTTTCAGCCACTGACAGACGAGGAGGGCAGGCAATACATGCAGGCCAGGGGTAAGACCTGTGTGTGTCTCTCTTGGTTCTTTTCTCTTTTTCTAATGCCAGGTAATAGAGTAACACGTAACAATACAGATACCGCACAATACGTTCTCTCTCTCTCCCCTTCAGCCTCTCCCTCTCTCTTTAAATTCAAGGTTACGCTATTACTTTCTCATTTTGCAATTTGGACGTACCACTTTGCATTGATGAGAGTGTTTGTTGTTTTTGTTTTAATCTCTCTCTCTCCACCTCCCTTCCTCCCTCCCTCTTCCTGTTTCTCCCTCCCTCTCTCTGTTTCGCTCATGTTTACAAATTTACAGACTCCTTCTACTTCTTTTTTCTGGACCATGTATGGTCTTTGTAGGTTTGTCCAATTTGATGGTATCTGTTTGTGTTTACTCTTTGAAAAAGTCCTGGTGAAAATCATAATCATATCCAGTTCCTCCCCCTTTCACAATGTAATGACTGCAAAGCATTTCATAAGGTGTTTCACCACATGCGTGGAACTAAGCCGTGGTTATTTACTAGACACAGTTTAGAACAGCATTGCTTTTAAATCAAGAGGAATTCTATAGTTCAAAGGTGAAAATACACAGGAAATAATGACAGCCATTGAAAGATGAACCTGGTTTCATTTCCATCTATTTTGGGGGGGGAAAGGTAATAACAATTTAAAAAAAAGGTGTATATATATAAAAATGGAGGGGGGGGGGGTAAAGAGAAAGAGAAAAGGAGGGGGGTGAGGGGGGGGTGAAGAGAAAGAGAAAAGGAGGGGGGGGGGGAGATTGTGATGAGTGCATAGGAAAATGGACAATGATCTTGCAACTTTGAAACTAGTAGCTCTGGGTTGTTAAAGGGGAGCTGAACAGATCAAACAAGATGGCCTGAAAACAGAGACAACGCTAACAATGCTAATGGGTCATAGCGCACCCTTTTTCCACTCAACCCTAAGCGCATGCAAACAAGAAGCAAACAATGGTAGGCTACGTTGAGTACAAATATTTCCACCCATAGGCTTTATTTGGGCGTTCTATGGATATTTCATACCCCAGAATACTTTTTTGCTTTAAATTTGAGTGACTCGGGGTGCAGCCATGTTCAGTGTTGCTTCACTCTTTACCAGTTTGAAGAACAGGAAGACTGGCTCATGATGTCTTTGATACTTTCACTACACCCGACAGCCTTGCTTGTAACATCACTGAGGCATGCACATGCAGACTGCTCAGCAGAAAATCACAGCACTCACAGTTGATGCACGTTTTGAACATTAGTTTCAAACATCAGTTTTTAGTAAACAGGGTGAGGAATTGAATGAAAAACTGCATTGTGTATATATTTTTTTTGCATTGATGAGAATTTTTAAATTTATTTATATATAATTTTAAAAGCCTGTCAGTTTTTAATTAAAATTTTACCAGTCATTAACTGAGTGTGCGCATGCGTCAAGATGTCTGTTGAGGATGATTGCTTTCTAAGTTAGGGTTGAGAGTTTTTACATTTTGGTTTGACAGAGAAAGCATTATTCCAGGAAATTTTGGGTTTGCTATTAGTGTATGCAGATTGAGAGAAAGGGGCATATGTCTAAGAGTGTGTATGTGCGTGTGTTTAATGACTTAGAATTATTGAGATATGTTCTTCATTGTGCAATCAAACGACAGCTTTAATTTCCCGCAGGGATGAATAAAGTATATTGTTATTGTTATTTTGTTCCATTCCTGTTGATGCTGTCTTTGATGTGTCTTCAGTTTGGTATCCTGTTTAGATTAACAGTGCACAGGAGTCTAGATGCTGTGCTGTGTGCAGCATTCTTATGATTGCTGCGCTTCTTTCCTCAGGAAAGCGCAAGACGGCAAGAGCAGAGGTGACAGTGTGGAACAGGGGTACAGGCAAGTTCACCATCAATGGACAACCCATCGAGTACTTCTCCTTTATAACCCACAGGTAATCACCAAGGGACAACCCATCGAGTACTTCTCCTTTATAACCCACAGGTAATCACCAAGGGACAACCCATCGAGTACTTCTCCTTTATAGCCCACAGGTAATCACAAATGGACAACCCATTGAGTACTTCTCCTTTATAACCCACCCACATGTGTTCACCAGTGGACAACCATCAAGTACTTCTCCTTTATAACCCACAGGTAATCTTCTCTGTTTCTCTCATCACACTGGCTAAGCACTGCAATTAACATACACAAGAGATGAAGTTCTCAGCTCAGCAGCGTTACACTTTGTGCCAGGTAGAGTTTGGTTTTTCATCAGTCTGTATGTCTTCCTTGTTAATAATAATGATAATAGTCTGGTCTTAGAGTGCCCTTTCTCAGGTGATTGCGTGGAGGAGAGAGGTGTGAAAAGAGGAAGCTAAGCAATCTTCCTTCAAAGGATGAGAGAGGGACATTGTCATTTAGACAAACATTGGAACCATTTCAAAGATGACATTGGGGAAACTTCTGAGGGACAGGGTGGACCATATGTAGGGTTTTCTGAGTGCACAGATACCATCTAACCCTTTCGGAATTCTCCTCTTCCAAAAATTGCTGAGCATTGAGCACTTTACAAAGAAGATGGTGGGAGGTGGGAGTGGGTTAATGTATGTGTACAAAAATCAAACGAAGTAAATAATAAAATCAAACATATGCATTAAGTGCATTTAACATTGAGTGCATTTCACCCCCCTCCCCTCCTCTCCCCACCCCCCCCCCCCCCACACACACACACACATTTTTTAGCAGGATGAACTGCAATTTTCAGGGAACAGGTGATGTCACCGCTGCAGTTTGTTGGGCGACTGGGGGAGATGGATGTGGAGGCCACAGTGACAGGGGGAGGGGGCAGTGGGCAGTCGGGTGCTATACGCCTGGCCCTGTCCAGGGCTCTGGTCTCCTTCATGGATGCTGACACCAGAGAAAAGATGCGGATTGGTAAGTGAAGTTACTATGTTGGCCATAATTCTGTTGGAACTTTGCAATGATACATAAAAAAAATAAAAATATGCTGGCATTTCTGCTCTGTACTTGTGTTGGTGAAAGTTGGATCCTGAATCCCAACGCCTTACTGTAAAACTAAAAGTGGTCAGACAGGAAATTGCTGATTTTAACAAATGACAAAGAACTGACATGCTGTCTGATAAACAGCACCATTTCTTGTGAAATGACTCCACTTTCTGGTGTTGTAAAGGCGTTATCGTATATAAGCTATAACAACCCCTTTCTGGCATAAAAAATATGCTGTCTTGTAAAACACCACTTTCTGGCATTGAAAAGATGATTATAATAATAAATAACATTTATGTGAACACTTAGTTTTTATGCACTATATGTAAATTTTCATTCGTTCATTTTGTAGCAACTCTCCCAACTGCTTTGGCCCAAAGTAATGTATGGTCCAAGAATTTTTGACATGAAATTTACAAAGTGACCATGATGTGTAGCACACGTACATACACGCACAAACGCATACATAATGCACACACACACATACACATGCAGGCATGCACATGCCTCTCCTCACCTCTCCCCCCCCCCTCCCCAGCTCCCCCATCGCATGTTTTTAATAATAATGTGTGTGTGTACAGCTGGCTTGTTGACGACGGACGTCAGGAGGAAGGAGAGGAAGAAACCAGGCCAGAAGAAAGCCAGGAAGAAGTTCACATGGTGAGCGAGTCATTTTAATTGTTTGGTTAATTTGACATTTGTTTAACCCTTTCACCTGCCCTTTTGGAACTCCCCTCTTCCAAAAATTACGAACAGAAGTCAAATCAAGCTGGTAAGTTCCTCGTGAGGGCTGTGATTCACATGGAAAGACTGAAAAGTCAGGAGTTCGAGGAGGGCTTTGTATGGCATCCTGCACGCACGTTGGTAACGCCACGGTCTTGTGCTGTTTTGAGGGAAGGGAATGGATTAAGTTGGATCTCTCAAGCTTGGAATAATGGTAACCTGTGCTGAACCCTTCCCACTACATGTAGTAGTTCCAGTGACATTGACCAATTTCAAGGTCACAACAGTGTCAGAAAGGTTAAAATGAAAATCATACATCTCAGGAAATTTTATGTTGCTCATGCCAAGTTCAGACTTTGTACAGTTGCATGTGTATGTATGTGTGTGTGTGTGTGTTTGTGTGTGTTCATGCATGCATGCCAGTGTGTGTGTGTGTGTGTGTGTGTGTGTGTGTGTGTGTGTGTGTGCATGTATGTATCTTCAGCATTCAAAAACTTTGAACTGAACTGATTAGTGTTTATTTCTTGTCACAAATTTCAGTGGTGGTGATGAAGGAAAATAAAATCTTGTAAAGTAGGCCTGCTGTAAATCTTTCACCCTTTTTTTAATACAGTTAATAATACTGAACAGCACTAACATCAATGAAATCTGCCAAGTCTGTGTGTGAATTTAATTATGATTTATTTTGTTTGTGCAGGAAAAAGAGATGAGGGAGAAATGCCGAGGCATCAGAACTGTGCAAGAGTTGTAGAAATGTCTTTTGTTTGTTTTGTTTTTGTCTCTGTATATTTACTGTGATCACATTGTTTGAACGTGAAGAATGAATGTGTAATATGTACATTAAAACATATTGATGGAAGCAATGCATGTGTGTGCGTGTTTATATGTGCATGTGTAAATCATTTATTTGCCACAGTCTCCGCCCCAGTTCCGACATCTCCATTTTCAAAGATTTTCTACTTCAGACGGCTGTAATCATACTCATGATACTGTCATACAGATAAAACTGACAGACACTGTAAGAAATAAATAAAGGGAAACACCATTGTTTCCATACTTTTTATGTACCAGGTGTGTATCCATAGATATACATCTGTGTGTGTGTGTGTTTGCATGCGATTATCAGCACTATGTAAGCATAGGTTCCCAAACACTTGTTTGAACAACAGCAGCCAATACCATCAACTAAAGACCTATTGCACCTTTTTTACATTTCCCAAAAACAATATCAAACGTACAACAGCAAATAAAACACAATAGAATGAAGGAAAAGAACACCCACAAAAACAACTTCACTCCCAACCTCTTCTTCACTCCCTACTTTTTCTTCCTATCTCTGATCCTTATCAACCCCATACCTAAATGGCTTTTGATGTTTGGCATCCACAATAGCTTTCACTTCATCTTATGAAACACTGCCCTTAATAATAAATGCATTTATAATGCGCCAATTTCTGCTATACAATGAGCTTGCTACAAAAAAGTGAAAAGTGTTATACATAAAACACATGACGACTATTATTAGTCAAGGAAGAAGTAGCACAGTGTGACAGTTTTTGAAAGTGAGTATTAAAAACTGAAAATTCATACTAGAGTCAAAAATCGCAACTGTTAAAAAGTAGTGATCTATGTGCCAACATTATATTTTTTTAACTACACAACATTAAAAAAAAAAACTTGACACTGTTTTGTGTGGTGTACATACCGCCAGAAGGTTCCCCATTTAAAAACAAGGATGTATTTACAAAACCAGAAAATTCTCTACTACTGGAGCAGGCGTCTACTTTCTTGGGGATTCAATGCTAGGACTGGTGCTGCGGACAGCGTTATCACAGATGGCTTTAATAACTTTAACATGCCATATGAAGTTTTTGATGGTGTCCCTAGTAGTGACAAAATTCTGAGCATATTACCACGATGGCTACGTAGATGTAAAATCAATTGAGAAGTGACTACCGTGAATAGCAGGATTGTCTGTACTAATGAAACCGCGACATTCGACTGAGAAGAAAGATGTGAAGGAAACACATGCAGAGTCAGCTGTATTTTTCTGTCCATTCTGTCTTGAGTGTCAGTGGAGGAAAGCTTACATGGCCTAAATATTTGGCTTTTTGATCAAACAGATCACTGCTCCCATTTCACGCTCTGTACCATCTTAGACAATGGCGCCACGTAATGCTGCATCTATATACTAATACTATAATAGCTTTATTCTTTCCGTGTTCGGTAAACCAAAGTGTCAAAGGTAGTGCACCAGACGTGGAGGATGCCGAAACTAATCGGCTGATACTACGACAATGACTTTGTATGGGGTCACGGTGACTGAATGTCCCAAGCCCTCCCACAAGACCAACACTCTCAACTCACCAAGAGGTCTAACTGCTCCCTGCCTGCAGAACACAATACAGGCAGAACCTGAATCTTTCTTTCCCCGGACCATTGCTGAGTGGAACGCCCTCCCACTGGTGGCTGTCCAATCAGCCTCGGTGGAGGCCTTCAAATACATGATCTAAACCCCCTGCCCCCCTCCCCGCTACCCCCCTCTCCTTCCCTCACCCCATGACCCAACTTCAGATTTTCATACTGTTCCCCTCCCCCCACCCCCGGGACTCCAGTTGCCAGGAATTGCCGGCATGCAGAACCCCTAGACCATCATCAGAATCGTCAACAAGATGACGGTGGATGATCAACAGAAGACGAATGAACTGTAAGACTTCCACTCATGGGCCAAGGCTGTATGAACAGAAGCTTATAATTTTTAATAGCGGATGGTAGCCTAAAGTTATTCAAAATGTTATCGTTTGCAACCCGACATCCGAGGACACTGATGAAGCCCCACATCATTATCATCTAAAAATTATATCCAAGTTTCAAGAGAAAAGTTAAATGGAAAGGGGAATTGAGAAAGATGGTGTATGATGAAAGCAACCACAGGAACGGTCAGCGCCCTCCGAAAGTTTCGGGTACTGGTAAGATTGTGGAAGCAACCTAGCGGCCCAAGCACGTACGTATGAACATTAGGCGCATCCCACCCCGGGTAAAAAAAGAGTTCCGTCAGTCTCGATTCAAACGATTTTGGTTTTATTTGTGCTGGTATAAACTTTGTTGGCCGATATAAATGACACGCCTTGTTTTATTTGAGTTGTTTGTAACAAACTTACTACTGTTTGAGCACCAACAAAAAACTGCTCGTTTAGCTGACAGTTTTCTGGACCCCGCTATGGCGTAACTAAATACTGCAGTGGTTGAAGGAAAAGGATGTCGACGGTAAGCCGGTGCTTGGAGTTTGGTCATCACGGTCACTGAGAAGGCTGGCATGGATCAAACGCACCGCAATATTTGTACCCTCTGTGATATCATTACGGGACAGTGCGACGCGCAAGGCTCTAACACATGTATCAGCGTGTGTAGCTACACGGATGGCATATGTGACTTAAAATGGCTTCCAGGTCAGTAAGACTGAGTCACGTGTGACTGGCTGACTAGACTTTATGAGAAACCGCTGCAGTCTAGTCGGTATGATACATTTATAAGAAATGACCAGCCTGGTTGGCGGTTACTCAGTGTTTGATTTGCTGTGGGAAAGGGGGACAGAAGAGTGAAACCTTGGAACAGGCGCCAACCCGGAAGACCAAGGGCGCCGCGATCACAGCACCACGTAGCTGCTGTCCCAACTGCAATGCAGAACAGTCACTTTGTACAGTGTCCGTAGCTCCGCCGTTGGGAAACAAGTGAAGCAGAAGTCCAACTTTCTCTCACCACCTCCCTGCTCTTGATCTCTTCTGGGCTAGCTTCTTCTAGAGAGTCCAGCTCACCTCCCTCCTGATGACTCTCGCCTGGACTCAATTTGTAAAGTTGCTGTTCACATATGACTCTTTATGAGTCACCTTACCCAGCTGCACAACGCAGGCGGGAACGTGTGTGACTGAGACAGAAGGTAAGTGAAAATCAATACACTGAGGATGTAGGATCATGTATGCCCTCAGATGCAATTCAGTCACCCACAAAAAGTGATACTGATAGATTAGCAGAATCTCTAAACACTTTTTTGGGAAGCACATAGTGTGATGTCGCCTGCCTCCTTGCAGCTTGGCAGAACTTACGATGCCTTTTTTTTTATATTATTTTTTTTTATTATTTTTAAATCCAACAGTCAACGGACAGTAGTCAAAACTGAAGTGTGAAACAGGCGCCAACCCGGAAGACCAAGGGCGGCGCCGCGATCACAGCACCACGTAGCTGCTGTCCCAACTGCTATGCAGAACAGTCACTTTGTACAATGTCCGTAGCTCCGCCGTTGGGCATGTCGTCTTAACGCCTCTTCATTTCCTGTGTTAAAGCCTAAACTAGCCCACCCCTAAGATGACTGACATTTGTTAGCAATAAAGATTACCCGGCCATAGCAGAAACAAGCAGCGGCGCCGTAGGCCGGATAGCCGAGGGCCGGGTGGGGCTGCGACACCAGCCACATTGCCGGTTGTATATATACAAACCCAGCGACCACGGTTCCGGAGCTGGACTAAAGTTAACTCAGCCAAAGAAGGAACCACACTTTAGAGTTGTTCGCTTAACTTGGGTCTCATGCGTGTGTTTCGGCTTTACCTGTCAGTGTGTACGTGTATGTGTGTGTTCATTCATGATCAATACGTGATCAAATATGAAGACCTATAAATTTCACTTTTCAGATGTTAATGTTTGCCATTTCTAAGCCTTTGGTATTTGGTGAATTCCCCCCCCCCCCCCCCCCCCCCGCCCCCCCTCTCGGCCGGCTATATTCGCGCAGATATAATAATCATGGTTGACCGGGCATAACTTGAAGAAAAACAAACAAACACAAAAACAACAACAACCGATTCTCAATCTCTCCACAGAGAGAGAGAGAGAGAGAGAGAGAGAGAGAGAGAGAGAGAGAGAGAGAGAGAGAGAGAGAGAGAGAAGAGAGAGAGAGAGAGAGACAACGCACAAGGGAGACAATTTACGTTTCAGTCCCTTCGACTGCAGGAGCGCTCTGCTCCTCGGTCTGGTTTCAATTGTTTTGTCTCTCTACAGAGACACTACATTGTGTGTGTGTGTGTGTGTGTGTGTGTGTGTGTGTGTGTGTGTGTGTGTGTGTGTGTGTGTGTCTGTGTCTGTGTCTGTGTCTGTGTCAGTGTGTGTCAGTGTGTGTGTTTGTGTGTATTGTAGTGTCTCTGCCAATAAGTGTCTCTATCGTCTAAACTGAAGATACAAAGGCGAAGTTAGTTTAAATTCGCCGCGTTGGCGGCTTCAAAGTCCGGCAACTAGTGCTTTTTTGTTTGTTTGCTTGTTTCACTGTGTGTGTGTGTGTGTGTGTGTGTGTGTGTGTGTGTGTGTGTGTGTGTGTGTGTGTGTGTGTGTGTGTGTGTGTGTGTGTGTGTGTGTGTGTGTGCGTCTCCATACAACATGCACTGACATGCAACTATATTATGTGTTGACATGATTCCACATTGACACAGGTTTCTCATCTTGGGGAATTTAGCTGGGTGCCGGGAACAACACCAAAGTTATGTTCTCTGGTGTAACATATAAGCAAATCTCGCACCTATATGTGTGTGTGTCAGTGTGTGTGTGTGTGTGTGTGTGTGTGTGTGTGTGTGTGTGTGAATTTTTCTTCGGATACAGAAATAAGAGTCAGCACAGAAAGTCGACCCTGGAGAAGAAAATTCTCCCGCCGTTCCAGCAGGGATTCGAACCCGCGACCTTTCAATCACGAGTCCGGCGCTCTAACCACTGAGCTATCCTCGCCTCCCCCGTAGACTGTGACATGATCAGAAATTCAAGATCTTGTAGAAGTGAGATTTAAAAAAAATTCTGGGTCTGTTTGGAGGGATGATGAAAATTTCTTTAAACTGCCACTAAAATGACCGTCATGGACTAACATAATATTTGTCGGGCTTATTTGTTTCAGTTAAAACATTTACTTGAAACAGCAAGATTGCTTTTATTTTAAATCGAGGTCAAAAGTCGGAAATTCGACCTTCCGTTTCACTCGCAACTGCCGGTAAAACTGAAACGGTGTCTTCTTCATTACGATGTTAAAGACGAATGTACCAAAATAGTATCTAAGAATTTACTGCTGCCTCAGTATTATTGTAACATCTCTAGTGCGTGAAGGGATCCGAAATGTCGTCGAGCGATTCTGTGGCCACTGCAACTGAGAACGCTACAGGTTAAGTTACAAACATGTCTGCGTTAAGTACTTGCACGTGGCATCTCATGACTATCAGTATCAGGAAGTGATCCAGCATACACACTGACACACACACGTCCACACTCACTCACAAAATCGTTCTATTTTTTCTCGCTCAATTCCCACCTCACTTTCAACTCGAATTCAAGTGGAGAATGAAAGTTCCAAATATTATTGACTCAAAAACGTAAGTCACAAGCATATCATAAGCAGACAAAAGAAGAGATTAGAAGGCACAAAGGTTCGAAAAGCCAACTGATATAGCTAGGTAAACTTTATCTGGTTGTCTCATTACCTGAGAATTTAACATAAACAACAATTAAGTCAACACAAAATCGTTCGTGCGGGTTACGAAAGTCTGAGCTACAAACCTGTGAAACTGAGACAGTTCACAACCGGTGTATCACCAAAAACATCGCCTCACTTTATAATTTCTCAGTAGGGTCTTACATTGAATTATAGAAGAAAACTTTAAGGTATCTTCCAAGTCCGGGATAGTGGAAGATGGAATACACAAGACGGAATTATTTATGGAAAAGTCAAAAAGCTAATCGCTGGCCTTTTCACATAATATTAAGTAGAAAAGTCGAACCTGTTAATCGCGGATACGCGGAACAGGCTTTATCTAACCAGCAAAAAATGGAGCCAGGCTCGGATAACGAACCTGACCTCTCAGTCAGAACATCATCTGTAGCGAAACACAGTTTAAGATTCAACACATCAATCATGAAATGAAAACAAGTGTTATAACCCATATATTTGAAACAACTCGTGGCTACCACGAACTGGCCCCTGTACTTAATCATTAGCGAACGTGAAAACTTACTGAAAACATTAGCGACGCTAGATCTCAAACCATAGAAACTACAACAATCAAACAACAATAAAACATCATTCAGGAACTAGGAAGGTAAAAGATAGTCAAAGCAACCTGTTGAATGTGGATTAAATTGAGCCAAAACACTAGTTTGACTTGGAGACTTGCAGACTGACCTGGAGGCTCGGCAAAGTGACTGGCAAAAGAGGACACACGGTCCTTAAACTTCTGTGAGGGCGAGTGGTGCGGGGGATTAAAATGGAGGGTCTTTTATACCTAATACGGCATCGGTGGCCCAGAATTTGGAATAAAAGAAGACTTTGTAACAGAATAGGGAAGGCAGCTCTTCAATGCCCTTGCATGTACAGGGAGGCGAACTGACCGCCGCTAATTGGAACCATCCTTCACACGGGAAAGGAGACTGCTGCACCCCACGACCGCATGAAGACCCAGCACCAACGAACTACTGACTGAACTAAAAATATTCTCGTCTTTTCAACTTCAAAACTTACAAAGACCATTTCACCAACAATCTGACTAAAGCTGAACGTAGAGTAAATAGTGCAGATTATCTTCTTCTTTTCCCCCCTTTCAATTCCTCACATGCAATAGGTGTTAAACAAGAAGTAAACTTACATATTAGGAGTTTTAAAGCATTTAGATTTTTTGGTACCTATGTCACAGTATTGGTACATAGTTTCTGAGAATGACCCAGAGAGAGAGAGAGAGAGAGAGAGAGAGAGAGAGAGAGAGAGAGAGAGAGAGAGAGAGAGAGAGAGAGAGAGAGGCTCTCTGTGACACCTGTGTACCTCACTGTGCAGGAAGGACTTAGTATGGTGTCATGTAGAGAAGGTATAACAAAGTCCAAGCATGTTTTTTTAGTTTTATATATATATATATATAGAGAGAGAGAGAGAGAGAGAGAGAGAGAGAGAGAGAGAGAGAGAGAGAGAGAGAGAGATGTGAACAACAAAGATTTGTTTGATTTCATTTGAAATACTTCGTCTGTGTTATATTACGTTAGATATAATATACACTAGAAGTACAACACACATAGTCATAGTGAATGATATATAAACATTAACTTAATATGAATACGCCTACCACTTGCTCTGTGTCACACTGTAATCCCGACCCCCTCCTCCCAGTAGTTTTAACAGGTTAATGTTGCCTGTTAGTGCCGGGGTGGTGTTTGTTGATTTGTTTTTGTTTTGTTTGACGGTTTTTCCTCCTGTATCAGACCCTTAGAGTGGCAGTGTAAGCAACGACCTGGCTGTGGCCACCTAAGGGATCAACTGATGAAGAGCGGCACGTCTCTCAGTCTAATATATATATATATTGTTTGAGTTCGGACTTAAAGCTTGTAAAAAAAGAAAAAGGCTTAACGAGGATAGCTGCGTTACCTCGCAACTGCAAATGGCGGTTGTGTACATAGATTACAGGCTCTACGCGAGTTCCGACCAAACAATTTCTGGAACTTGAATAAAAACTGAGAGACGATTTCATTGGAAAGGCAGCGCCTGCATCCAGATGTACATGTTTAGAGCTTCCCAAAACAGTTGGCCCATGTTTGGCAGGCGCTTGGCCAGGTCAACCGGCGTATCAGTTGACCGGCCGGCAGGGCCAGACCTTGTTTTGTTTAGTACCAGACACTCTTGTTGTAGGGACAAAAGGGCTTCTGGAACCAGGATCTTAGTATGCCATATGAAGCTTTTGATGGTGTCCCTAGTAGTGACAAAATTCTGAGCATATTACCACGAAGGCTACGTAGATGTAAAATCAATTGAGAAGTGACTACAATAGCAGGATTGTCTGTAAATGAAACCGCGACATTCGACTGAGAAGAAAGATGGGAAGGAAACACATGCAGAGTCAGCTGTATTTCTCTGTCCATTCTGTCTTGGGTGTCAGTGGAGGAAAGCTTACATGGCCTAAATATTTGGCTTTTTGATCAAACAGATCACTGCTCCCATTTAACGCTCTGTACCATCTTAGACAATGGCGCCACGTAATGCTGCATCTATATACTAATACTGTAATAGCTTTATTCTTTCCGTGTTCGGTAAACCAAAGTGTCAAAGGTAGTGCACCAGACGTGGAGGATGCCGAAACTAATCGGCTGATACTACGACAATGACTTTGTATGGGGTCACGGTGACTGAATGTCCCAAGCCCTCCCACAAGACCAACACTCTCAACTCACCAAGAGGCCTAACTGCTCCCTGCCTGCAGAACACAATACAGGCAGAAATCTTCCTTTCCCCGGACCATTGCTGAGTGGAACGCCCTCCCACTGGTGGCAGTCCAATCAGCCTCGGTGGAGGCCTTCAAATACATGATCTAAACCCCCTGCCCCCCTCCCCGCTACCCCCCTCTCCTTCCCTCACCCCATGACCCAACTTCAGATTTTCATACTGTTCCCCTCCCCCCTACCCCCGCCCCGGGACTCCAGTTGCCAGGAATTGCCGGCATGCAGAACCCCTAGACCATCATCAGAATCGTCAACAAGATGACGGTGGATGATCAACAGAAGACGAATGAACTGTAAGACTTTTCCACTCATGGGCCAAGGCTGTATGAACGGAAGCTGATAATTTTGAATAGCGGATGGTAGCCTAAAGTTATTCAAAATGTTATCGTTTGCAACCCGACATCCGTGGACACTGATGAAGCCCCACATCATTATCATCTAAAAGTTATATCCAAGTTTCAAGAGAAAAGCAAATAAAGTTAAATGGAAAGGGGAATTGAGAAAGATGGTGTATGGTGAAAGCAACCACAGGAAATGATGGGGCCAGGCCACTGCAGACGCCTCCCCATTGAACTCCTGTCATCACACACACTCCGAGCATCGCTTTCCGACACTGACCTTCCTCCTAACTCTGCCAGATTTAGTTATGCCACTGAAGGGGCACTCTTTATCTCCGCGCAGCTGCCCACCGACACGGTCAGCGCCCTCCGAAAGGTTCGGGTACTGGTAAGATTGTGGAAGCAGCCTAGCGCCCAAGCACGTACGTATGAACATTAGGCGCATCCCACCCCGGGTAAAAAAAGAGTTCCGTCAGTCTCGATTCAAACGATTTTGGTTTTATTTGTGCTGGTATAAACTTTGTTGGCCGATATAAATGACACGCCTTGTTTTATTTGACGGTTGTTTGTAACAAACTTACTACTGTTTGAGCACCAACAAAAAACTGCTCGTTCAGCTGACAGTTTTCTGGACCCCGCTATGGCGTAACTAAATACTGCAGTGGTTGAAGGAAGGATGTCGTAAGCCGGTACTTGGAGTTTGGTCATCACAGTCACTGAGAAGGCTGGCATGGGTCAAACGCACCGCAATATTTGTACCCTCTGTGATATCATTACGGGACAGTGCGACGCGCAAGGCTCTAACACATGTATCAGTGTGTGTAGCTACACGGATGGCATATGTGACTTAAAATGGCTTCCAGGTCAGTAAGACTGAGTCACGTGTGACTGGCTGACTAGACTTTATGAGAAACCGCTGCAGTCTAGTCGGTATGATACATTTATAAGAAATGACCAGCCTGGTTGGCGGTTACTCAGTGTTTGATTTGCTGTGGGAAAGGGGGACAGAAGAGTGAAACCTTGGAACAGGCGCCAACCCGGAAGACCAAGGGCGCCGCGATCACAGCACCACGTAGCTGCTGTCCCAACTGCTATGCAGAACAGTCACTTTGTACAGTGTCCGTAGCTCCGCCGTTGGGAAACAAGTGAAGCAGAAGTCCAACTTTCTCTCACCACCTCCCTGCTCTTGATCTCTTCTGGGCTAGCTTCTTCTAGAGAGTCCAGCTCACCTCCCTCCTGATGACTCTCGCCTGGACTCAATTTGTAAAGTTGCTGTTCACATATGACTCTTTATGAGTCACCTTACCCAGCTGCACAACGCAGGCGGGAACGTGTGTGACTGAGACAGAAGGTAAGTGAAAATCAATACACTGAGGATGTAGGATCATGTATGCCCTCAGATGCAATTCAGTCACCCACAAAAAGTGATACTGATAGATTAGCAGAATCTCTAAACACTTTTTTGGGAAGCACATAGTGTGATGTCGCCTGCCTCCTTGCAGCTTGGCAGAACTTACGATGCCTTTTTTTATATTATTTTTTTATATTATTTTTAAATCCAACAGTCAACGGACAGTAGTCAAAACTGAAGTGTGAAACAGGCGCCAACCCGGAAGACCAAGGGCGGCGCCGCGATCACAGCACCACGTAGCTGCTGTCCCAACTGCTATGCAGAACAGTCACTTTGTACAATGTCCGTAGCTCCGCCGTTGGGCATGTCGTCTTAACGCCTCTTCATTTCCTGTGTTAAAGCCTAAACTAGCCCACCCCTAAGATGACTGACATTTGTTAGTAATAAAGATTACCCGGCCATAGCAGAAACAAGCAGCGGCGCCGTAGGCCGGATAGCCGAGGGCCGGGTGGGGCTGCGACACCAGCCACATTGCCGGTTGTATATATACAAACCCAGCGACCACGGTTCCGGAGCTGGACTAAAGTTAACTCAGCCAAAGAAGGAACCACACTTTAGAGTTGTTCGCTTAACTTGAGTCTCATGCGTGTGTTTCGGCTTTACCTGTCAGTGTGTACGTGTATGTGTGTGTTCATTCATGATCAATACGTGATCAAATATGAAGACCTATAAATTTCACTTTTCAGATGTTAATGTTTGCCATTTCTAAGCCTTTGGTATTTGGTGAATTCCCCCCCACCCCCCTCCCCCCCCCCCTCTCGGCCGGCTATATTCGCGCAGATATAATAATCATGGTTGACCGGGCATAACTTGAAGAAAAACAAACAAACACAAAAACAACAACAACCGATTCTCAATCTCTCCACACAGAGAGAGAGAGAGAGAGAGAGAGAGAGAGAGAGAGAGAGAGAGAGAGAGAGAGAGAGAGAGAGAGAGAGAGAGAGAGAGACAACGCACAAGGGAGACAATTTACGTTTCAGTCCCTTCGACTGCAGGAGCGCTCTGCTCCTCGGTCTGGTTTCAATTGTTTTGTCTCTCTACAGAGACACTACATTGAGTGTGTGTGTGTGTGTCAGTGTGTGTGTGTGTGTGTGTGTGTGTGTGTGTGTGTGTGTGTGTGTGTGTGTGTGTGTGTGTGTGTGTGTGTGTGTGTGTGTGTGTGTCTGTGTGTGTGTGTCTGTGTCTGTGTCAGTGTGTGTCAGTGTGTGTGTTTGTGTGTATTGTAGTGTCTCTGCCAATAAGTGTCTCTATCGTCTAAACTGATGATACAAAGGCGAAGTTAGTTTAAATTCGCCGCGTTGGCGGCTTCAAAGTCCGGCAACTAGTGCTTTTTTGTTTGTTTGCTTGTTTCACTGTGTGTGTGTGTGTGTGTGTGTGTGTGTGTGTGTGTGTGTGTGTGTGTGTGTGTGTGTGTGTGTGTGTGTGTGTGTGTGTGTGTGTGCGTCTCCATACAACATGCACTGACATGCAACTATATTATGTGTTGACATGATTCCACATTGACACAGGTTTCTCATCTTGGGGAATTTAGCTGGGTGCCGGGAACAACACCAAAGTTATGTTCTCTGGTGTAACATATAAGCAAATCTCGCACCTATCATGTGTGTGTGTGTGTGTGTGTGTGTGTGTGTGTGTGTGTGTGTGTGTGTGTGTGTGTGTGTGTGTGTGTGTGTGTGTGTGTGTGTGTGTGTGTGTGAATTTTTCTTTAATACAACTAAACAAAAAAATTATATAAAAAAAAACTGCACTTAATATGAATACCGTATGACGTTTTCTCTGTCTCACTCTTGTTCACAGCTATATATATATATATGTATCAGAATTTATTTCCTCTTTGACACATCTAACTTCTAAAGAAAACAAATAAGAAAAAATATGTACTTAATATGAATACATAACATTGTCTCACCTCACTCCCCCCCCCCCTCGCCCCCCCCCCCCCCCCCCCACATACACAGCTAACAAACATACATGAAAGTGCACACAGCCACACTGGCACATACACAAGTACACAGTGCAATAAAGGTGAATCAGCTCATAAGTAGTAACTTGACACTATCATCAAGTCAACCATGCTGGACATACCAGAATCAAATACAAATAAATAATTGATGAAAAATGACATTAGTCATTCACAGTTCAAAATATACTCATAAACAAACAATTAACAAAGTTGTAGCTCGTAGACTGTGATGAGTTGATGCTTAATGTCCTCAGATGTCATTTGACATATTAGGGACAAGTTGTGACCAATGCCGAAGCACGGTTCAATAAAAGCCACATACGTAAGGTGTATGCATGTTTAGCTGTAACTTGCCACCTGCATTTTTGGCAGAATGACCGGGATTTTTTACGTGCTACTGTGGTAACACGGGGGTGGAACGGATACCGAAATAAGAGTCAGCACAGAAAGTCGACCCTGGAGAAGAAAATTCTCCCGCCGTTCCAGCAGGGATTCGAACCCGCGACCTTTCAATCACGAGTCCGGCGCTTTAACCACTGAGCTATCCCCGCCCCCATGTAGACTGTGATCAGAAATTCAAGATCTTGTAGAAGTGAGATTTAAAAAAAATTCTGGTCTGTTTGGAGGGATGATGAAAATTTCTTTAAACTGCCACTAAAATGACCGTCATGGACTAACATAATATTTGTCGGGCTTATTTGTTTCAGTTAAAACATTTACTTGAAACAGCAAGATTGCTTTTATTTTAAATCGAGGTCAAAAGTCGGAAATTCGACCTTCCGTTTCACTCGCAACTGCCGGTAAAACTGAAACGGTGTCTTCTTCATTACGATGTTAAAGACGAAT
>OY757544.1:8233896-8253896 GCA_963584105.1 Alviniconcha strummeri
ACATTGACACAGGTTTCTCATCTTGGGGAATTTAGCTGGGTGCCGGGAACAACACCAAAGTTATGTTCTCTGGTGTAACATATAAGCAAATCTCGCACCTATCATGTGTGTGTGTGTGTGTGTGTGTGTGTGTGTGTGTGTGTGTGTGTGTGTGTGTGTGTGTGTGTGTGTGTGTGTGTGTGTGTGTGTGTGTGTGTGTGTGTGTGTGTGTGTGAATTTTTCTTTAATACAACTAAACAAAAACAAAAAATTAAAAAAAAACTGCACTTAATATGAATACCGTATGACGTTTTCTCTGTCTCACTCTTGTTCACAGCCATATATATATATGTATCAGAATTTATTTCCTCTTTGACACATCTAACTTCTAAAGAAAACAAATAAGAAAAAATATGTACTTAATATGAATACATAACATTGTCTCACCTCACTCCCCCCGCACACCCCCCCCCCCCCCCGCACCCCCAGATACACAGCTAACAAACATACATGAAAGTGCACACAGCCACACTGGCACATACACAAGTACACAGTGCAATAAAGGTGAATCAGCTCATAAGTAGTAACTTGACACTATCATCAAGTCAACCATACTGAACATACCAGAATCAAATACAAATAAATAATTGATGAAAATGACATTAGTCATTCACAGTTCAAAATATACTCATAAACAAACAATTAACAAAGTTGTAGCTCGTAGACTGTGATCAGAAATTCAAGAACTTGTAGAAGTGAGATTTAAAAAAAAAATCTGGTCTGTTTGGAGGGATGATGAAAATTTCTTTTAAACTGCCACTAAAATGACCGTCATGGACTAACATAATATTTGTCGGGCTTATTTGTTTCAGTTAAAACATTTACTTGAAACAGCAAGATTGCTTTTATTTTAAATCGAGGTCAAAAGTCGGAAATTCGACCTTCCGTTTCACTCGCAACTGCCGGTAAAACTGAAACGGTGTAAGTCTTCTTCATTACGATGTTAAAGACGAATGTACCAAAATAGTATCTAAGAATTTACTGCTGCCTCAGTATTATTGTAACATCTCTAGTGCGTGAAGGGATCAAATGTCGTCGAGCGATTCTGTGGCCACTGCAACTGAGAACGCTAGCAGGTTAAGTTACAAACATGTCTGCGTTAAGTACTTGCACGTGGCATCTCATGGACTATCAGTATCAGGAAGTGATCAGCATACACACTGACACACACACATTCACACTCACTCAC
The DNA here is from genome assembly GCA_963584105.1 of Alviniconcha strummeri. Lineage (NCBI taxonomy): Eukaryota > Metazoa > Mollusca > Gastropoda > Provannidae > Alviniconcha > Alviniconcha strummeri. Next base: position 8,235,125 of record OY757544.1, read on the forward strand.
AAAATCGTTCTATTTTTTCTCGCTCAATTCCCACCTCACTTTCAACTCGAATTCAAGTGGAGAATGAAAGTTCCAAATATTATTGACTTCAAAAACGTAAGTCACAAGCATATCATAAGCAGACAAAAGAAGAGATTAGAAGGCACAAAGGTTCGAAAAGCCAACTGATATAGCTAGGTAAACTTTATCTGGTTGTCTCATTACCTGAGAATTTAGACATAAACAACAATTAAGTCAACACAAAATCGTTCGTGCGGGTTACGAAAGTCTGAGCTACAAACCTGTGAAACTGAGACAGTTCACAACCGGTGTATCACCAAAAACATCGCCTCACTTTATAATTTCTCAGTAGGGTCTTACATTGAATTATAGAAGAAAACTTTAAGGTATCTTCCAAGTCCGGGATAGTGGAAGATGGAATACACAAGACGGAATTATTTATGGAAAAGTCAAAAAGCTAATCGCGAACTACCGCGGAGCTGGCCTTTTCACATAATATTAAGTAGAAAAGTCGAACCTGTTAATCGCGGATACGCGGAACAGGCTTTATCTAACCAGCAAAATAAAGGCACTCCATTAGGAGGTTTAGATCAGAATGGAAAAAAATGGAGCCAGGCTCGGATAACGAACCTGACCTCTCAGTCAGAACATCTGTAGCGAAACACAGTTTAAGATTCAACACATCAATCATGAAATGAAAACAAGTGTTATAACCCATATATTTGAAACATCTCGTGGCTACCACGAACTGGCCCCTGTACTTAATCATTAGCGAACGTGAAAACTAACTGAAAACATCAGTAGCGACGCTAGATCTCAAACCATAGAAACTACAACAATCAAACAACAATAAAACATCATTCAGGAACTAGGAAGGTAAAAGATAGTCAAAGCAACCTGTTGAATGTGGATTAAATTGAGCCAAAACACTAGTTTGACTTGGAGACTTGCAGACTGACCTGGAGGCTCGGCAAAGTGACTGGCAAAAGAGGACACACGGTCCTTAAACTTCTGTGAGGGCGAGTGGTGCGGGGGATTAAAATGGAGGGTCTTTTATACCTAATACGGCATCGGTGGCCCAGAATTTGGAATAAAAGAAGACTTTGTAACAGAATAGGGAAGGCAGCTCTTCCATGCCCTTGCATGTACAGGGAGGCGAACTGACCGCCGCTAATTGGAACCATCCTTCACACGGGAAAGGAGACTGCTGCACCCCACGACCGCATGAAGACCCAGCACCAACGAACTACTGACTGAACTAAAAATATTCTCGTCTTTTCAACTTCAAAACTTACAAAGACCATTTCACCAACAGTCTGACTAAAGTTGAACGTAGAGTAAACAGTGCAGATTATCTTCTTCTTTTTCACCCTTTCAATTCCTCACATGCAATAGGTGTTAAACAAGAAGTAAACTTACATATTAGGAGTTTTAAAGCATTTAGATTTTTTGGCACCTATGTCACAGTATTGGTACATAGTTTCTGAGAATGACCCAGAGAGAGAGAGAGAGAGAGAGAGAGAGAGAGAGAGAGAGAGAGAGAGACAAGGCTCTCTGTGACACCTGTGTACCTCACTGTGCAGGAAGGACTTAGTATGGTGTCATGTAGAGAAGGTATAACAAAGTCCAAGCATGTTTTTTAGTTATATATATATATATATATAATATATATATATATATAGAGAGAGAGAGAGAGAGAGAGAGAGAGAGAGAGAGAGAGAGAGAGAGAGAGAGAGAGAGAGAGAGATGTGAACAACAAAGATTTGTTTGATTTCATTTGAAATACTTCGTCTGTGTTATATTACATTAGATATAATATACACTAGAAGTACAACACACATAGTCATAGTGAATGATATATAAACATTAACTTAATATGAATACGCCTAACACTTGCTCTGTGTCACACTGTAATCCCGACCCCCTCCTCCCAGTAGTTTTAACAGGTTAATGTTGCCTGTTAGTGCCGGGGTGGTGTTTGTTGATTTGTTTTTGTTTTGTTTTGTTTGACGGTTTTTCCTCCTGTATCAGACCCTTAGAGTGGCAGTGTAAGCAACGACCTGGCTGTGGCCACCTAAGGGATCAACTGATGAAGAGCGGCACGTCTCTCAGTCTAATATATATATATATTGTTTGAGTTCGGACTTAAAGCTTGTAAAAAAAGAAAAAGGCTTAACGAGGATAGCTGCGTTACCTCGCAACTGCAAATGGCGGTTGTGTACATAGATTACAGGCTCTACGCGAGTTCCGACCAAACAATTTCTGGAACTTGAATAAAAACTGAGAGACGATTTCATTGGAAAGGCAGCGCATGCATCCAGATGTACATGTTTAGAGCTTCCCAAAACAGTTGGCCCATGTTTGACAGGCGCTTGGCCAGGTCAACCGGCGTATCAGTTGACCGGCCGGCAGGGCCAGACCTTGTTTTGTTTAGTACCAGACACTCTTGTTGTAGGGACAAAAGGGCTTCTGGAACCAGGATCTTAGTATGCCATATGAAGTTTTTGGTGGTGTCCCTAGTAGTGACAAAATTCTGAGCATATTACCACGAAGGCTACGTAGATGTAAAATCAATTGAGAAGTGACTACAATAGCAGGATTGTCTGTAAATGAAACCGCGACATTCGACTGAGAAGAAAGATGTGAAGGAAACACATGCAGAGTCAGCTGTATTTTTCTGTCCATTCTGTCTTGGGTGTCAGTGGAAGAAAGCTTACATGGCCTAAATATTTGGCTTTTTGATCAAACAGATCACTGCTCCCATTTAACGCTCTGTACCATCTTAGACAATGGCGCCACGTAATGCTGCATCTATATACTAATACTGTAATAGCTTTATTCTTTCCGTGTTCGGTAAACCAAAGTGTCAAAGGTAGTGCACCAGACGTGGAGGATGCCGAAACTAATCGGCTGATACTACGACAATGACTTTGTATGGGGTCACGGTGACTGAATGTCCCAAGCCCTCCCACAAGACCAACACTCTCAACTCACCAAGAGGCCTAACTGCTCCCTGCCTGCAGAACACAATACAGGCAGAACCTGAATCTTTCTTTCCCCGGACCATTGCTGAGTGGAACGCCCTCCCACTGGTGGCTGTCCAATCAGCCTCGGTGGAGGCCTTCAAATACATGATCTAAACCCCCTGCCCCCCTCCCCCGCTGCCCCCCTCTCTTTCCCTCACCCCATGACCCAACTTCAGATTTTCATACTGTTCCCCTCCCCTCCACCCCCAGGACTCCAGTTGCCAGGAATTGCCGGCATGCAGAACCCCTAGACCATCATCAGAATCGTCAACAAGATGACGGTGGATGATCAACAGAAGACGAATGAACTGTAAGACTTTTCCACTCATGGGCCAAGGCTGTATGAACGGAAGCTGATAATTTTGAATAGCGGATGGTAGCCTAAAGTTATTCAAAATGTTATCGTTTGCAACCCGACATCCGAGGACACTGATGAAGCCCCACATCATTATCATCTAAAAGTTATATCCAAGTTTCAAGAGAAAAGCAAATAAAGTTAAATGGAAAGGGGAATTGAGAAAGATGGTGTATGGTGAAAGCAAGCACAGGAAATGATGGGGCCAGGCCACTGCAGACGCCTCCCCATTGAACTCCTGTCATCACACACACTCCGAGCATCGCTTTCCGACACTGACCTTCCTCCTAACTCTGCCAGATTTAGTTACGCCACTGAAGGGGCACTCTTTATCTCCGCGCAGCTGCCCACCGACACGGTCAGCGCCCTCCGAAAGGTTCGGGTACTGGTAAGATTGTGGAAGCAACCTAGAGGCCCAAGCACGTACGTATGAACATTAGGCGCATCCCACCCCGGGTAAAAAAAGATTTCCGTCAGTCTCGATTCAAACGATTTTGGTTTTATTTGTGCTGGTATAAACTTTGTTGGCCGATATAAATGACACGCCTTGTTTTATTTGAGTTGTTTGTAACAAACTTACTACTGTTTGAGCACCAACAAAAAACTGCTCGTTCAGCTGACAGTTTTCTGGACCCCGCTATGGCGTAACTAAATACTGCAGTGGTTGAAGGAAAAGGATGTCGACGGTAAGCCGGTGCTTGGAGTTTGGTCATCACGGTCACTGAGAAGACTGGCATGGATCAAACGCACCGCAATATTTGTACCCTCTGTGATATCATTACGGGACAGTGCGACGCGCAAGGCTCTAACACATGTATCAGCGTGTGTAGCTACACGGATGGCATATGTGACTTAAAATGGCTTCCAGGTCAGTAAGACTGGGTCACGTGTGACTGGCTGACTAGACTTTATGAGAAACCGCTGCAGTCTAGTCGGTATGATACATTTATAAGAAATGACCAGCCTGGTTGGCGGTTACTCAGTGTTTGATTTGCTGTGGGAAAGGGGGACAGAAGAGTGAAACCTTGGAACAGGCGCCACCCGGAAGACCAAGGGCGCCGCGATCACAGCACCACGTAGCTGCTGTCCCAACTACAATGCAGAACAGTCACTTTGTACAGTGTCCGTAGCTCCGCCGTTGGGAAACAACTGAAGCAGAAGTCCAACTCTCTCTCACCACCTCCCTGCTCTTGATCTCTTCTGGGCTGGCTTCTTCTAGAGAGTCCAGCTCACCTCCCTCCTGAGGACTCTCGCCTGGACTCAATGTGTAAAGTTGCTGTTCTCATATGACTCTTTATGAGTCACCTTACCCAGCTGCACAACGCAGGCGGGAACTGACGTGTGTGACTGAGACAGAAGCCGGGTAAGCGAAAATCGATACACTGAGGATGTTGTAGTGTAGGATCATGTATGGCAGAACTTACGATGCCAATTTTTTTTTTTTTTAATATTATTTTTATAACCAACAGTCAACGGACAGTAGTCAAAACTGAAGTGTGAAAGCTGGTCAAAACTTAATTCAAAGTACAATCACAGGTCTGTCAGACCACCCACACAATAAACTAGATACAAAATCACAGTCTACACTGACTAACCCCCCCCCCCCCCCCCCCACCCGCCACACACACACACGCACGTCACAGTGCACGCTTGCACTCGCATGCACACACTTGTGGTTATTTGAATTCAATGTGAATAAATTAAACTCTTTTTTTCTTCAGAGAAAGCTGATGCAAGAGGTCAGATCAAAAACCAACAGTGCAATACTGGTCATGCGGTTGTTCTCAGCATGGTGAAAAATGGGCTCTTCACAATCAACAGTGTCTACCACGAACAGCTTTATTACCATTAAACATCCACAGACTGGCACCACGGTTCTGGAGTTAAAAGAAAATTTTAAGTCTTCAGGAAGTTCAGTATTGACGGTAATTAAATTAGAAATGGACCTTTTTTATCAAAGTCTAAATGAATCCATCGCTTCTTCACTGCTGTTGGAACGTCAGAACATGGAGCATGACCACCTTCCTCCATACCTTGGTACGACGAACAAGTAAGTTATTCACAGTGACAGTGTGATACATAGCAATTCAAACCACAGACCATAGCAAACAACCATTTCTGTTAATGGCAGCTCAGTCTATACTATACACAATGAGTCAGTTTATTTTTTCACAAAATGTTTGTGAGATTTCTTTCTCTGGTCAGTGTTATATTTCGTTCTTAATATATATATAATACCATTCTTTAATCAGCCTCCTCCTCCCGCTCCGCTTTTTTTTCTTTTTTCTTTTCTTTTTCTCTCTCTGGTTTCATATTGTAAGGCTATCCTTTTGTCAGTAAATAGTTATTAGAATATTACTGAACAGGTAAGTAAGTAAGTAAACATGGTGCTTAACGTCCATATAAACCATAAGGCTTATTAGGGACAGGCCTAGGGAGCAAATTTCTGAACAGGATGAAAGATATCATTTTTATATTCTTTTCATGCTGACTGACCTTCGCCCTAACTGCAACCCTGACATCCATCCCTGACCTATGTACCCTACCATTCAGATTTTGGCCTATGCGACTTTAGATTTTCTCTCTCCAGTCAATGAATACCCTTGAAGGGAGGCCAGGGGTGTCTGATGTTTCCCTCCTGTCTGGAATCTGATTCTGAGGGCTTGTATTTGATTACTCCTTTCTGTCTCCTCTCTTGCTCTTCTGTCTGCCCTGGTTGCCCTGTCTGCCATGTCATTTTTTTCTGCTAGTGGTTGATTTTCCTGACTTTTTTACTCCAGGAAATTCTCCAATATTTTTGAGATAGTCTTTTTCAGTTGCATAGCTGTTGTTGAGTTATATATATCTGGTAGGTGGTAGGTGTAGCTAAATTGCTGTCTGTTATTTGTCATTATGCATTTATATAATAATAATTGTTTTAAATTGTTTTGGTGATTCATGTTTTGTATTTTTCTTCAATAAGTTATCAATAAATCAGACAAATGGTCAATGATACCAGCATGTCTTAGTAAAGACATTTGCATGCTTTTTCGGCAAGGGCAGTATTGAAGGTACTAACTCTTAGAAGGTTTGTTGTACGTTTTGTCTTATACTGTGTGTGGATTAATTTTGTAGATTTGACACAAGAAGGGGTTAACTAGAAATTATATGAGAAGAGTTTTAAAATGTGCATTTGCTTGTAACAGAGTTTGATCATCCTGAGGTGACCCTGTGAGGTGACAGGGTGTTGAAATCCAATTGCTGACTTCCAATCATGAAATGGAGACTGGTAGGGCAGAAGTTTCCATGGATACAGGACCTGTCAACAACTGCTTGTCTTTTAAGAGCTCGGGACTTTTTCCTTCACCGTAGTACTAGTAACTAGAAGGCACTTGAAACTTTAGTTAGTATTTGTAGTTTTTCCATCATCACTATAACTGTCAGTGTTACAGTGTGGTAAGCTGTGGTTCAGTACTTCATTTGTATCAATCTGTTGGCAAAAAATAACATAAAATATTTAACAGTAAATGAAGTGAACTTTCTGCCATGCTGCAGGTCAGTCTCTAAGGACATAACTCCAGCTGGTGGCAGTCAGGGGTGTTGGGCACGCTTCAACGTTTTCGATGGCCAAATCACCAGAGAAGTTGTACATATTTTGATATGTACTTCATACACCAGTACTGATGCGTCCACTGTTCAACTCATGATGGCTCAAGATGTGAAGCAAGTCGAAAGACTATTTGAGAGCGCTGTCTTTTGTGTGGAAGCACTTGCTGGCCGCCAAATTAGGCGAACAGATTAGGCATTCAGGCGATGATGGTTATAATTTGGCTGGGCTGGCCATCACTACAGGCACGTGTATTGTACATACTCCCACAAGTACCACCACAGCCTGACAGCCATTGACAACAAATATCATCTGCTCCCCCCCTCCCCCGCCCCCCCACCTGCAAAAGAACAATGGGAGGAGAGATTGACCGAGAAGAGCTGGTGTAGTAGGGAAGAAAATACTCCATGGAAAAAGCACTGCAGGGAGTGTATTTTCCTCGGTGATGAAATGACACTGGGACTGGGAGTGTTATTCTTTTTAGGAAAGATACACTCCCTCTCTGAGAAAAAATTGGCTGCACCTAGGAAATTAACACTCATCTGGGGGGGGGGGGGGGGGGGGGGGGGGGGAGGGGGGGAGCACCCCCAAAGCAACAACAAAAACTTCCCATTCTCGCAATTTTGTGTGCATGCATGCACTGTCACCGAACGAAGTGGTCTCCAAATCCACAGAAGTGAGTTATTTAAGCAAATTTGACTTCTGACGAGTCGGTCAGCATGGCTGCATAATAATGGCAGTCGTTCCAAGACTTGCTGCATAAGCAGTAACTGAGATGATGCATGATAAAGAAACTTGGATGATGCATGATAAAACAAAGAAAGACAGAAAATGCCATGTTCTGCCAAGATTGCACTCATGGTGGAATCCATTGGCAATGATTACAGGGCCTTCTGATTGTATTATTTGGATCCAGGATTGTGTTATATAATGACTGTTCAAATATGTGATCCCTATTTTATATTACTGGTGCGTGTGTGTAACTTCTGTAAGTGTGTGTGAATGAGTATTATTCTTTAGTCAGATGCTTGTGTGAACTTAAATAATTACTTTTTAATGCTGAGGTATGTTGTGCATTTGTGTCACAGTGTTTCAGTGTGTATGTGTGTGTACGGCAGTAGTGTGTGGGTGTGTGTGTGGGTGTGTGTGTGTGTGAGAGAGAGAGAGAGAGAGGAGAGAGAGAAAGTAATAAAGTATTATATTTGATAAAGTTACAGATGCTCAAGCAAAAATGTGTAAACTCAGTTTACTTTTTATTACATTTGTAATAATATGTTGTTTGTGTTTGGTGTGCATTTAGTCTTTGTTACCATGTTAAAAGTTGTGAGCAAGTGCACTTTGCAGACGTTTCCACGTTAATGCCACCCCAGTTATCATATCCACAGACCTCCACAGGTATGTGTCGATCCATGCACCCAGGGGCATCAGTGATGCTTCATTTCCAACACACACACATGAACAAGACAAGAGAGAGATCAGTTGATCTTTACACAAATTTGTGCTAATTTGGTAAACATTCCTCACACATACACACACATGCTTGTGCACATGCACATATGCACACAGACACTCCCACACATGCATGTACATCCCCCCCCCCCCCGACACACACATTCAAATGTTTCAGTGGAGACAAAGCTCACACACAATTTATTTAACTATATTTGTAAGAATAAAAAAAAGTTATTGTACTCACATTATCAAACAATAATACATTTAATATTGACTAAAAGATTTAGATGGCTCAAATTTCTAAAATGTTTAAAACAAAACAAAAAAAATCTTCATTCAAAAGTACAGGTAATATATATATAGATCATTAATGTGCACATACACAGATTTTTATAACATTCTGTAACCCACCACATATGCATGCATGCACAGGTGTACACCCACCCATACACATGCATGCACTCACACACACACACACACCTATGTGTGTGTGTGTGTGTGTGTGTGTGTGTGTGTGTGTGTCTCTCTCTCTCTCTCATCCTAAACCTGTGCAGTTCACTTGATGTCAGAATCAAAGAACACAAACTCTCTCACACATGCACACACACATACACACTCTGTTTCTCTTTCTCTCTCTCTCTCTCTCTCTCACACACACACACACACACACACACACACACACACACACACACACACACACATGTACACACACTCTATCTCTCACATACACACACATTCTCTCTCTCTCTGTCTCACACACACACTTGAGTAACTGTTTGAGTCCTGAAGTTTTATCGGACCTGAACCACAATACCCACATGCAGGATACACCATAAAACTTTCAAGCAAAATTTCAAGATCTATTTTGTCAAATGTAGCTGAGAAATCAAGGTGTTGAGACAGAAATGTTGAAATCATCCAGAAAAATGGTCACACGTTGAAGAAATGCATTTGGTAAATAAGACCCAGCCCATATAAACAGCTGAGTGAGAGCACCTGTGGTGTTGAGTAAAACGTGTGATCTGCTTCTGTCCATCACTTATCAGTCACCTCTGCCCCTTGAACATAGAGACGATTGTCTGTCTCTTAGTCTTGTACAACTCTGCACTGTGCCGGGATGTTGGCACAAAAACATTCAAACAATCACAACACAACAGTAATATCAAGTAGACAGCTGAATGCACATTTTTATTACTTCAAAATCTAGCATTAAATGAACTGTGAGATCTAATGATACATTTTACATGTGGCACAGGTGTTAGAAATTTGATGATGAAAAATGTCAAATTTATGCAAGATGCTGCAGTTGCTGTTACCCCAGCATTATAAAAATAAATAGAACAAAAATGAAAGATTATGTACAGTGGATCAAGCACAAAAACTACACCGGTTTGTATCCACACAAATGAAATACCAAACTACGCTATCTCTAGTGAAAGTTGGCATGTATGAACATACACTAATGCTATCTACATCCAAGTGGAATTCTCTGAACCCTCATCCAGTCTGTTTTACCACAACAGAAGGTTAACTGTGCAATGAAAGGTTAACTCAGTTACTGCAACAAATGAGTAACTGTCTATGTATTAAAATGATGTACAGTAGAATGTATATCATGATGATTTCCTTCACTTTTTGTATGCACCAAAACAATCATACTTATCGTCAACATTGCCACTGCAACACTGCTGGTGTACAAAACATGCCTGGTGTGGACAACATTGTACACTACAACATTCCAGCTGCATTTACTTCAAGCAACATTCTTGCTGCATACAACAGTTACTGCAAGCAACATTCCTGCTGCATACAACAGTTACTGCAACATTCCTGCAGCACACAACAGTTACTGCAAGCAACATTCCTGCTGCACACAACAGTTGCTGCAAGCAACATTCCTGCTGCATGCAACAGTTACTGCAAGCAACATTCCTGCTGCACACAACAGTTACTGCAACATTCCTGCTGTACACAACAGTCACTGACAGTGTCATGGCAACACTACTGGTGTACATGACATCACTGGAACAGTTTGGGTGTACAACATTGTTACTGCAACATTCCTGGTATTATTACAGCATTCCTACACAGCATTGTCCTGGCAACAGTCCTGGTGTACACATCACTGGCATGGCAACACTGCTGGTGTACACACCATTCCAATGGCAACATCCCTGGTGTACGCAACATTCCTGGTGTACACAACACTGGCATGGCAACACTGCTGGTGTACACAGCACTGTCCTGGCAACATTCCCGGTGTACACAACACAGTCATCACAACATTCCCACTTGACACAATACTGTCATTGTAGCAAACATTCCTGCAGCACAACATACTGCACTCAAAGAAATAAGACTCACATATATACATTTGGAAAATTTATTGAGATGCACTGTGTTCAGTGCTTTGGCAGTAAAATAGCAATAAATATGTATCCCCAATAGCTATATGCATCTCCAGTGGCTGAAGATACCTACAGTACCAGCAAACATCCCCAATACCTGTAACTGTCCATAGTAGTCTCATACACGTAGTCCCCGAAGGTATAGATATCCCCAGTACATGATGTCCCATCTTTTAAGAGCCCAAGGCACTTACAAAGGCCTACAGATTTATTGCATTCACAAACACACACACCCATGTGCACACACCCATTCCTGTCACACAGACACATGAGAACATGTATTTACCTCCAGATGACAGGTTTACTGTACTGAAAGGTTCTCTCCCCTGGGTCCCCCTTACCCATCCTCAAAACACACATAAACTGAGACTTAGCAAAGAGAGTAAGAAGAGTAGAGACAGAAACAGCTTGGAGGGGTATGAAGGAGACAATGCGGAATCAGGTGTAGCAGGGAACGCTCAGAGGTAGAGCACCAGACTCGTGACTGTAAGGTCATGGGTTTGATTCCCAGCAGGAGCAGCAGAGGAATTTTCTTCTCCAGGGTCAGCTTTCTGTGCTGACTCATTTCAGCAGCTGTTCCACCCCTGTGCTACTCTAGCACAAAAAAGATCCTGGTTATTCTGCCCAAAGTGCAAGTGGCAGGTTACAGCTAAACACCCATGCACCCAAGCATGTGGCTTCTAATAAAGCAACATTGTAAACTGGTTGTATGGTGTACACAAAACCTGCACCAAGATGGCAGCAGTTTCACATGACACCTGGCATGTCACAACCAAACAATACTGTAAGTACACCGCTTTGATGCATATTTAAAAAGTGCATGGTGTAAACGTAAAGCTAGTCACTCAGAGTCATATATGACTAAAGTGCAGTGGTTCTGCTCAGAAGCAGAAAATAGCACTATACAGCTGCCACTGTCAAGCGCTTAGGGCTCATCTCATGATCAGGCACTCCACAAATGTTCATATATAAATAAAGCAGGTGACAGCTATTTTGTACTGACAGTAGTTTCAAACAGACACCGGCAGCTACATGCATCCCTTCTGGCTACAGATATCTCCAGTACCAATAAATACACCAATGCTGGAAGTGTCCATGGCAGTTTCATGCAAACAATCCTGGTAGCTATAAAATATCCCCACAACCAGTAAATGTCCACCGCACCATCATACGCACAGTCCCAGTGCCTGTAACTATTCCCACACACTCCCTAGGTCCATGTTCACTGTCCACTGTCCTGACTGGCTGCTGAAGACTGCTCACTCCCCAGCAGCTCCATCACAGCTGGAGAGGCCGGGATGTGATGGTGGAGAAGGTAGTTCTGACTGTTGTTCTCCGTGTCGGAGAGGTAGTAGCGGTAGTTGACCATCAGGCTGCAAGACTGGTTGAGACCTCGGATGGAAGTGTCAGCGAGGAAGTTGATGCGCCACAAAACTGCACCGTTGGTTAGATGGAAGTTGGCTGTTGACAAGATTCAAGAAGAAAAAAAATAAAAAATAGATGTAACAAAGCATGCGTATGAACTCTGATGTCCAACAACAAAATTTGCTAAGATAAAACAGAATCAGAGAGATACATATCAAGTGTAACTGATCTTCTGTAGAGGACAAATTTCAAGTGTAATTGATCTTTTGTAGGGAACAAATTTCACTTTCTCTTTAAATCCTCTACATACAATGACTGTCATACAAAATTTGTCATGAGAAAGTTTCTTCAACCCCTTTCAACATACTGCTTTTGCAGATTTATGCCTTTCACAAAGAAAAAACATATTTCAACTTCTTCTTTTTTTTTATTCTAAGAAGCAAAAATAACATAAAACCATAGTCCACAACCAAAGATGGTTATTACTGAACTAAGTTTCATTTGTGGAAACACAAATTCTGTTTGAGCTAAGTCACATCTTCTCTGTAGGTGACCAGCTTCTTAATATAGAAGTATAGGTTCAAACTGAGGATGTAAGGGGATGTAATGGGGTAAATAAATTAGATGAAATGTAAAATAAAGTCAAATAAGTAAATGGATGTGTGTGAGTGGGGGGTAGTGTGCATATGTGTTTGTGTGTCCTAAGTATATCTACAAGTTATGGTTCTCTTTCTGTGTTTTCATGCCTGTTGGCAGTTCGGTATAATGTGATCACATTGTTTATTTTTGTTTTTCATCCTCCATACCCCTCGCAGGTCTAAAGGAATACACAACCTCGAAGACAGAATACTGTGTGTGGTCAAAAGAAAAAGAAAAAAGAAGAAGAAGAAAGAAGCTGATCAAAAAGTGAACAACATATGCACAGAGACACACATCCATGGGCTGTTAGCCTCATGCCCACAGATCGAGCAGCAAGCCACAAACTTCATGCTAGTACACCATGGACATCCACAAAGCGGTACCCGCACTGCACTGCTGCAATGGAGGTCTGCAGAACTGTTTATCGATCGAAGGCTCAAACAGAGGCTGCAGGCACACACTTTTATGCATGCCCCCCCCCCCCAACCTCCTCCCTCTAGAACACACACAAACACCACACACACAGGTACATGTACGCTGAAATATTCTTCCTCTCTCTCTCTCTCTCTCTCTCTCTCTCTCTCTCTCTCTCAATTGCTTACTCATGCTTATAATATCTGTTTGTAGTATAGTCATGCTTATTTGTGTTTGTAGTATAGCAAGGATTGGCTTTTAGATAGCTCCAAATGGACCTAAGGCTATATCCATGAGTATTAAGGTTTTTGAGTTTGAGTTTCTCTGTCTCTGTCTGTCTGTCTGTCTGTCTCTCTCTCTCTCACACACACACACACACACACATTATCACACCACATTTTAGCATCATGTACCATACAGAAACACATCATTCTCACCAACCCGCCACTTCTGCCCCTCCCCACAACACACTCACCCACAGGGTTGAAAGCCAACCCTCTCCTTTTCTCCAGATACAGGTATCGGGCACACAAGCGGAGTAGTATCCCCTTCATGACCATGACAGCTTCTTCACGGGTCAGCCACTGGTTGGACTGCACCAACTGTTTGAACGTCTCTAGCACTGAGGAATTGTGGGTTTGGCGGAAGGCTTCTAGCGACTTGATTTCTGAAGGTGTCAACAGCTGCTGGTCTGAATCTTCCTCACCAATGTCTGAAAAGATGTACGGAAAACAGCTTCGCTAACAAAATCTCATCCAAGTTTGCACTGGGGCTCTACTTCTTAAAAAGACTGGAAACGGCAACTGCGGCATCGGCATATGTGGAAAGAAATGATGGTCAGTATCTTGTACACTACACACAAAATGAATTTCACTCCAAAACAGAACTGGATATGAAAATGTAAATCATCTTGTCACTTTTTCCAGTCAACAAAACAAACAACACCACAAAGATACAAAGGTCTTACTTTCCCCACAAACCATAATAAGCTGAAATGTACATGGTGCCAAAAATACATTTTAAATAAATTTGTTTGTGCGTCACTAGTAAAGGGAAGGAAGCGGGGAAAGAACGCCATGGGCTCCATTAGTGTGAGTTATCTCCCCAGAACTCCTGTTCATCTTCATGCAACCTATATAATCCAGCTCGTGTTGTTCTTATGCAACAATCAAACGGTGCTGTAACCATTTAGGTGCATATTAATTTTTTTGGTTGTGTAACACTAAAGTCATTCATTCACATACAATCACCCACTCACTCGCTACAGTCATTCATTCACATACAATCACCCACAATTAACTCAAAGTATTGATTTATGACATCCTTCCTTCAACCACTGCAGTATTTAGTTATGCCACCAGCCCCAAAAAACTGTCAGCTAACGAGCAGTTTTTTTTGGTGCTCAAAGAGTAGTAAGTTTGTTACAAACAACTCAGATTATGTCAGACGTTTGTTTTATAACTGACCATGTTGCTTATAGCAGCTCAAATAAAACCAAAATCATTTGACTCAAGACATACTTTTTTTTAACCCGGAGTGGATGTGTGGATGTGTCTCATATTTACATGCATGCTTGGGCGCTAGGTTGCTTCCACAGTCTTATCAGAAATAAAGAGCATCCCCTCAGGAGTGTAACTAAATCTGGCAGAGTTTGGAGGAAGGTGCCGGAAAGCGATGCTCAGAGTGTGAATCACCCAATCACTCATTTGTATACAACTTGAGCAAAATGGATCTCCTCAGAAGCAGAGAATAGAGCCATAGATGCCATTGTGAAGAGCTTACAGTTCATCTCAAGATGAAGCACTTGGCACCTGTATAAAAAATTTTTTATTAAAAAACAAGGGAGACAACTTCAAAGACATGTCTCAATGACAACAACTATTAATCAAATGGCATGCCGGTAAATACTGGCACAAAGTCAATAAACTTGTTCAAGGCCACATCCTCCATCTGTTGACCAGTTTCAAGTTTCAGATAATCAACACAAAAATTACCTCAACCAAACAGAATGCCGAAACCCACCTGCGCGATGCAGCTGCGTGTTGATCTGCCTGATGAGCCAGTCACGAAAGCCAGGTATGGGGGAGAGGGAGGAGAACTGGGACAGGTGAGGAAACTCACTCTGCAGCTGCCGGACCACGCTCTTGATCAGGTAGTTGCCCAGTTCCACACCTTGCAAACCTGCACGCATTTCAGTGACATGATAGTTGCCCAGCTCCACACCCTGCAAACCTGCACACATTTCAGTGACATGATAGTTGCCCAGCTCCACACCTTGCAAACCTGCACACATTTCAGTGACATGATAGTTGCCCAGCTCCACACCCTGCAAACCTGCACGCATTTCAGTGACATGATAGTTGCCCAGCTCCACACCTTGCAAACCTGCACACATTTCAGTGACATGATAGTTGCCCAGCTCCACACCTTGCAAACCTGCATGCGTTTCAGTGACATGATAGTTGCCCAGCTCCACACCCTGCAAACCTGTACGCATTCCAGTGACATGACAGAACCCCTCAATAAAGCCCAACGCAAACTTCCAGAAATTGCAGTCTCATTTCATTCCATTTTGCTTAATGTCCTCAGATGCTAAAAAGCATATTAGGGACAATGCAGTCTCAAGCGAGGGGTGGTCTTTTAACTCGGGAGTTTACTTGAAATGCAAGGAGCAGGTCATTTCTGAACAGCAGCCCTAAAGCATGCCGGTCTCTCATGTTCATTTTTTTTTCATTCATTGTAGATTCAGAGCAAAGAGCGCACAACACAGTTGTGTCAACATATAAAAAAGAAGTAAGTAAACACCTTGGTGTTTTATGCCCAGTCAACCAGTGTGATCACATAAAATTAAAAAAAAAATAAAAAAATAGTAACTGTATACACTCATTAACACCACCAAACTTGCACACCATTTATAAACCAGGCATGATTGGTTGCAAGATGGTATAATGAAACCATTGAAATAAGAAAAAGTTCACATAATTCAGGCTGGTGTAACTAAATGCATGTCTTCTAAATATCAAGAACAAGTGAAATGACATTCAAAGTTCACATAATTCAGGCTGGTGTAACTAAATGCATGTCTTCTAAATATCAAGAACAAGTGAAATGACATTCAAAGTTCACATAATTCAGGCTGGTGTAACTAAATGCATGTCTTCTAAATATCAAGAACAAGTGAAATGACATCAAACAGAATACAGACACTGAAAGGGTGACTATTCACACTACATAAATTAAAGGGTAAATCATAACACTTTGGGACATAACATCTTGTCCCTGATATGTCATCTGACATCTGAGGACATTAAGAATAAAAGAACAAAGAACAAAGGACATAACATTTAAAACATGTATCAGTAATCAAGTTCCTTCATGCTTTAGAGTTTTTCTGTTGGTTTCAGATCAAAGGACATGTGCAATATGAAATGCAGGCAAGTTACTGCATCAGCAGTTGAATGAATTAAGAAACCAGCCAATGGATCAATTAATACAACAAACATGAAGCCACTGATTAGTTTCACCCATCCATTAATGCATTCATCCACTCATCCATTAAACTCATTAATCCCCTGTTGCTCAAACACATTCATCCATTAATGCATTCATCGGTCTATGTACTTATCCATGAATGCACCAACCCATTAAATGCATTCATCCACTCATCCATGAACACATTCATCCACACATATTCATCCACATGCATTCATCCACTTGTCCATCAATACATTCATCCACTCACCCATCAGTGCATTCATCCATTAAATGCCTTCATCCACTCATCCATAGATGCATTCACCCACTCATCCATCAATACAGTCATCTAATGTATGCAGCCATCCATGCGGCCATCAGTATATTCATCCCCTACTGCATGCATCCACTCATCATTTAAAACATTCATCCATCAGTATATTCATCCGATATTGCATTCAGCCACTCATCATTTGATACATTCATCCATCAGTATAGTCATCCAACATTGCATTCATCCACTCATCATCTAATACATTCATCCATCAGTATATTCATCCGATATTGCATTCATCCACTCATCATCTAATCCATTCATCCATTAGTATAGTCATCCAACATTGCATTCATCCACTCATCATCTAATACATTCATCCATCAGTACAGTCATCCAACATTGCATTCATCCACTCATCATCTAATACATTCATCCATCAGTACAGTCATCCAACATTGCATTCATCCACTCATCATCTAATACATTCATCCATCAGTACAGTCATCCAACATTGCATTCATCCACTCATCATCTAATACATTCATCCATCAGTACAGTCATCCAACATTGCATTCATCCACTCATCATCTAATACATTCATCCATCAGTATATCCATTCCCCACTGCATTCATGGAATCATCAGACAAGATATTCATCCATCAATGCACTCATCCATCCATCCTTCAGAAACTGCAAGTGACCTCTCTGGGTTGAAGTGATAGAGTAGAAGACGGCAGTGGTGATCTGTGATGGGTCCTCTTCAAAACTGTCAGGCTCCAAATTCTGCTGCTGCTGCTGTGGTTCTGACTCTGGTGTGCTGGCACGGAAACGTGGGTTGTGGATGATGGACTGGACAAAAGGATAACCGTGACAATGAAGAAGATTTGATTGAGCTCACCAAAAACAAGACCAAAACATAAGCTGACAGTTTGGGTGCATAAGTACCCACTGTTAATGCTCTTGTCATGCTGCTAGTACCAGTACATGCCAGACAGCATGAACACACACACACACACACACACACACACACACACACACACACACACACACACACACACACAATTATGCTTTAAAAAAATCCAGTTCTATGAAGGATTGTCAGTAGCAGGTTTTTGTGTTTTTATTTTAATTTTATTGTTATTGATAGTTTATTTCACAAGCACTGCAGTTATTCTGAACTGTGTCATGATGGTATTTCACCATTATCATAATCAGTATTTTTCCATCAACACATTTCTAGCTTGTTGAATTGTATATATGTAAAAAATAAATTATTAGTTGTTTGTACAATGCAGTGAGTTTAACTCTTCTTTGAGAACAGTACCTTACACAATGTACTTATCATTATTACCATCAACCATGCTTACCACTGAAGTTTATCTCCTCTTATTTTTTGTACCATGATTATCATTATAATTTACTGTTACAGCATAGTCATAGTCTCCTTTGAAAAATTACACCAGTTCTGAGGATCCACTCACATGTATATTACTGGATATTTCAGAGGTGAGTGCCGTGTGCAAAACTACGACAGGTTCTCTCGGCATGCTGTGATGAGTGAACACGTAGCAACGACGATATGACCCCACTCGTTGTTTCAGATCTGTCCAACTGCGAATGGGGTGGACTGCTTCATAGTCTGAAATCTGAACACAGAATGATGTAATTCTGTAAGTACTGTGTAAATGTGAAAACAAGTCCCATGATCAACTATGTTTTTTAGGTGTCACATGGCTTTGAGGCTTCAAAAAGAAAAACATAAGACAAAATAAGAT
>OY757544.1:8256396-8259672 GCA_963584105.1 Alviniconcha strummeri
GATGTTAGTATGATTTCTTATATATTTATTTATCTTTATTTATTTATCTATTTATTTATCAATGACTTTTTACCCCAATGTTTGCTATTGTTGTTGTTGTAATGGTATGAACGTGTGATGAGTACACTTAGCACCGCAAAATATATCTAGTGCAATTGTATTGACACTGGGCAACAAAACTGACCCTCAATAGGAGGAATCAAAATTTGAATGTGTTTGACCAAGATAACTTATCTTTGCAGTGGACTGGGTGTCAAATACAAATACATGTTCCACATACCCTAGATACAAGCTTGCACAAATGCATGCGGCACATTATACAAAATACAAACCTCTGTTGCTCCAGATCCCAGATCAGGGGAGGTAAAGACGCTGTGAAGAAACTGGGGGATGTCTTCAGACCCTGCGCTCATGGCACGGATTTGCATCTTACAGCAGGATTTGAAAATCTGGTGAAAAGCAAACAGAAGCATCGTTCAGTTCATCCAAAATGTCCTCTAAAAAATGATGGAATCAAACTCTTTCAAATAAGAACAGTAAACAGAAGGCTAATCTACTTCATGGTTCCACAGCATCACAAACAAAACAGAATACAACAAATTCACTGATTAATGACTCCTATAGTCTTATGAATAAAGAAGTGTCTCTATCTGTCTGTCTGCCTGTGTGAACATCATGAATGATTTAGCACTCGGCCCACTGGACCTACTGAGATGAAACTTGGTGTTAAGATTCCTTAGGACACAAGAGTCCTGTGTACCTACAGCACAGGTGACACCTTTTACTGAGTAACACAACACCTGTTATCTGGAAGTTCCAATTATCTGGTAGGACCTAAGAAGTCCCTTTCATCCTGTCTTGTCTGGGAGTCAAATCTAAATAAATTTACCTCACTGGACTGCTAATTTACCAGCATAGCACAGGAACAAAGTGCTATAGCCCCCTTTGACAGTGTATAGTCATATGACTCAAAGTAATTGCAAACACAGAACCAAAACTTCTCACTATGTCATTGTTAATACATTGTTTTTAGTCCCCCATCCCCTCCCCTCCCATTTTTCCACTTCTGTGTGCATGTAACTGTAAATCTGTTTTCTTTCATTTTTAAACAAGTTTCATACATAATTTTGTCACTACATTGTTTCATGAACCTTGAATTTACTCACATGCTAGGTAAGAGTTACCATAGGCAGCTCAGGTCTTTGCTGTGTTTGTGTGATGTCTTTCCCTTGTGTGTTGATTGTTCACTACATCATTTACTTACAGTTCTATTTGTGATTTACATGAATATGATGAAAGTGTGCGTGAGTGTATGTGTGTGTGTGTGTGTGGGGGGGGGGGGGGGGGGGGAGGTTATAAAGTCAGCCCCCCCCTCCCCCTTGTCTCCTAAGATAGGCATGCATCGGTACGCATGTATACATTTCTGTATATATTTCTACATTTGGATACCGTACAGTCATGTATAGTTGGCCTTTTGGGTGGGAGTGAGTGGGTGCATGGGTAGGGGCTGTTTGTACTTTGACATGAATGTCTTTTGATAGTTTCAGCTTGCAAGAGCTTATATGTATGCACTGCGTGTACCTGGCGCTGTGAACACGCAAGATGTTGTGTGGGAATTTGTATGCGCCATATATAAAAATGTCATTCTGTCATTGAGACGCAATGTGACCCTTGAACCCAACTGCCTTAAAAGTTGTATTTCACACTCCACATGTATCATGTTCACGCTGCAAACGTGCGTTCCATTCACCCAAAAAGCAGATAAACATACAGAAATAGTGCAAAAGTTCGTCGAACCTCACCATGGCAACTAGATTGTCAGTTTGAGGGGAACGAAAAAGAGATTTTACCCCCTGAAGATGGGACAAGCGTCTCAATGCCATTTCGTCTTGGCTACTAACTTTGGTCGTTGAGAGTTATGTCCCATGAAGGGGATTTCCCAGAAAAGAGTCGCTCTTTCAACATGGCGCTTGTTCCGAAGGAGGATAGCTGACGAGTTATTGCGTAAGGTATTTTACGTTCTTCTCGATCCGACCGTTGCTTACATTGTATGTTCTGGCTGCTTGTAAATGTAAGATGTATCCCCAACAGAAGCAGAGAAACGGTTAAAGGTGCGTTGAATTTGACCTTGATAGGGCATGTGCCCGTTTTGTTTTTCCACAACACGTCGTCTGCTACTTTCAGCTTTGCTAGTGCTCTCCATCAGTCCATGGTGTTTAAACTGGTAATCTTGACGTCATACGTTTACGCAGTTGTTCCGCTAAGGAAAAATGGAATGATAAATGCGTCTTGGCTAAGCTCATCGATGCCAAATGATTTTCCACTCTGTGTCACTGTAACTAGAAAAGTTGTAAATTAGTGTTACTGTAATTGTAAGCTAGGTAACAGTTAAATCTTATGGTCTTGATTTATACTGTCACCTTAATTCCAGTGACTGGTATACATGTATGAGATGTTGACCTTTTACATATATAATGGGGGGAGGTAGCTCAGAGGAGAGACTAGGAGGTTAGACAGCCTAGTACTAAAATGTTTTCAAGGTCGTGTTCAGCACTAAACAGTGTAAACTGTTCCAAATTTCTGTACTTTTTGTTGTTGTTTTTCATCTTATTTTCTTCATCTTTCTAGGTTCAACCCAACAACAGCACTGTGTGTGGTGATTCTCTGCATTTCCATACATATTCAAAAAATAAACATCACAAAAGTCAAAATGCAAGCCCCAGCAAAGTGGATACTGCCATTATCAGTTCGCCACCTGGGGAGGCAGAAATCCAAACTGTTATCAGCATTAAATTCTGAACTTTGGCTGGCATCATCAAACCCAGGCAGTGTTGGAGTCACTGTCAGGCATATGGGGATCTTAGGCTTCAGCAAACCTAACGAATGGAACAAAGTGGTGTCTGATGCAGAGAGAATTGTGGGATACCCAACGTCATTTCTAAGTCTGCGGTGTTTGCTGAGTGATGAGCTGTCCAATGTGGCACTACACATGAGAAAGTTGGTGGGCACACGGCACCCTTTGCTGCAGACAGCCAAGTTAGTGTTCTGCTTCAAATTATCTCTCCCCCCCCCCCCCCCCCCCCCCCACTGCCACCCCGATCTCCCCAAGGTTTGGTTTTCTATTTTAGCTTCATTGATGCAATTAATGCAAGATGTGTACAAGAAGTTATGATCATATAAGTGATTTGTAGATCATCCCCTTGATGTGTAACTTAATTTTTATTGTCATGTAATAGACTGGAAATTACTGTTACCTATATTGTGTACACCTGGCTT
>OY757544.1:8264872-8274872 GCA_963584105.1 Alviniconcha strummeri
CTTTTTTTTCCTTTCTTTTGTCCTCTCTTCTTCTTTTTCTTTCCTTTTTTTTTCTTTTTTTTTTTTCTCTCTCTCTCTCGCTCTCTTCTTCTGATGGCCGAAGCGGGGACTCGAACCGAAGACCAAACCGGCTCATCTGTGAGTACAACTTGGGGATGAATGAATGAATGAATGAATAATTTTGCTTAGGAGTCCACGGAGGCGAACTGGTCTATTAGTGACGGACAGCTTGGTATGGCCGGGTATTTTAATTGATACTGAAACAGAACAGGTCAAATCTAATTGAAAACATTCCACACAGGGCTGTCGAGAAATAAAGCGAAGCAAACCCGTACACCCCGCACGCAAACTCGAGCATTTACGCACGTAATCTTCATCGGAAAAACAGCCAAAATTTAGTACGCGAGAAAATCCTGACTTGAATGAGTGGGAAAAGTTTACACAAGGGGCAATACTCCTCAGGGGATATTATATCCGCAGTTTTAGAGACGTTATTGCCCTTACACTGCCCTAAGTTGTCCCAGAAGACGACTCCGGCGCGGCTCAGTGGTCGACCCACACTCCGATCCGAGCATCGCTTTCCGTACCGGAAATCCTCCAAACTCTGCCAGATTTAGTTACGCCACTGAAGGGGCACTCTTTATCTCCGCGCAGCTGTCCAGCAACGCTGTCAGCGCCCTCCGAAATGTTCGGGTACTAATAGTGATATGACTGTAGAAGCAACCTAGCGCCAAAGCACGCACGTAAACACGAGACGCATCCACCCCGGGTAAAAAAAAGAAGGAAAAAAAGAGTTCCGTCTCGATTCAAACTATTGTGGTTTTATTTGTGCTGGTGTAAACTTGTTGGCGGCTATAAATGACACGTCTTGTTTGAAACTTACCGTCAGTACTGTCTGAGCACCAACAAAAAACTGCTCGTTAGCTGACAGTTTTCTGGACCCTATGGCGTAACTAAATACGGCAGTGGTTGAAGGAAGGATGTCGTAAACCAGTGCTTGGAGTTTGTGGCCGACCGTCCCAAGAACCCCCAGGCGAAAGGCACACCGCGCAGTCGGAGACGAGATCCCGGCAGGAATATCTGGCACTACAATGACCCCGGCCACTCCCACCCGTGGCGTGATGTACACAACACTGCTGTGTGTCATGCCGTGATGTCACTGTGGGTGTGTGGGTGTCAGTGTGTGTGTGTGTGTGTGTGTGTGTGTGTGTGTGTGTGTGTGTGTGTGTGTGTGTGTGTGTGTGTGTGTGTGTGTGTGAGTGGGGGGGGGGGGGGGCGTGTGATGGCATGTCACAGTCATATCACTGACTCAGTGATGTACTACATGATGTGCGCGTCAGTGTGTGTGCCGTGCGGTGTTACTGTCTGCAGTGTGTGTGTGTGTGTGTGTATGTGTGTGTGTGTGTGTGTGTGCGTGCGTGCGTGCGTGCATGCGTGCGGTGCATGCGTGCGTGCGCGCGCGCGCGCGCGTGTCACACAGTGTGTGTGTGTGTGTGTGTGTGTGTGTGTGTGTGTGTGTGTGTGTGTGTGTGTGTGTGTGTGTGTGTGTGTGTGTGTGTGTGTGTGTGTAAGAGAGAGAGAGACTGGGGGGGGGAGGAGAGGTAGGGAGAGACAGAGACTGACAGAGAGAATAGCTGCTATAAAAAAAAATATATAAAAACGGGGAAAAAGGCGATCAACTGAGTATAGATAATACCCACAGACATTGACTGAACAGTACCCGGTCCTTTCAGTCAAGTTCCGTACGGAATCCCGTCGTTTCCGCCGCTCTGGGGCCCAAGTGGCACAGCGTTGTAACCCGGCCTCTCGATCTCTCTCTCCACTCCGCCGCCGCCAGAACTCGGCCCCCTACTGATGAATTTAATGCCGGCGGTGCAGACCCTCTGTCTCGTGTGTCACGTCTTCAGTGGTCACGTCCGAACTCCTCTGCGGACAGACTCTAACAAGCTTGAGTCACAGCATTTTTACATGCTATTAACATTACACTAGTTTTTCTGTATATTGTGTCCATCGGCGGCATAGTCAGTTTTGACATTAGCCAGTGAAGACACTACACTGACTCAGTTCAGTCAGTTGTTGCTGGATTATTTTGTTGTTTTTATAACCCATCGAGCTCTGACATGGACTACAGGATTTTTAACGTGCGTATGTGATCGTTCTGTATGTGTATACACCACTGAGCCACGGATTTTGTAGTCTCCTCCCAAAGGACTAGTATGGGTAGTCTGCACAAAATTTGAAAAACCAGGGCGGGCGCAAAGCCGCCTAGCACATAACGATAACCTATCAGACATTTTACGTTTAAAAAGAAACCGAGCAGGCCCCAGTCAGTGTGCCTTTTCGAGTGAAATAATGTACAGTGTACTGTATATTTCGCGCCTGGGCCACGTTGTGTAACGTGATCTGTTGCTAAATATAAAGATCCAATCACAACTCTTCTCACATAGGAGTTAAAAAGTAGCGATTGTTTACAGTCCCAACGTAAGAGGGACCAATTTCTCTGTTCAGTTTCTTGGATTTGATTGCATCCACGGCGTTTTTGGTCCGGCTTAGGTTTGCTGGAGTACTAAAGAGGTAGGTATGTAACGATGTGGTTGAATATACAGTGGTATGTAATTTCAAAAAGTCTTTGTTTGCCCGAAAACGTGTGTGCTTTTATCTCGCCATTTGTCGCATGCCATAACAAAAGCACGAGTGCTGTCCCTTGACTCTGGCAGACGACAACAAACTTCGCGTCCATGCCCGCTGGAAATGTACACAGTTGTTACTGTTTGTACTTTGATATGCTATCAAATACGATTGCAGATTCTACTGAATGTTAAATAACTTCATTGGGCTATATTTCTAAGCTTTGATTGGCCGCCGCTGAACGATTGCAAATAGATGACTGCATTGATCAAGCAGGGTATCTCAGAAAAGGAACCAAGATTGAACTCTAGACTAGTTCCCGTGTTTCCAGACACAATTGGTTTATTTTGGAGCTTTCAGTTTCAAATTTGGGATCAGAGTCCAAACCAAAAGTGTTCTGAATGATTTGTAGCATGTCTGCATGTGACTGCTGCAAATGTTTACAAATCATAAACAAGTTTGTTGGTGCTTTAGTTAAATTTAGAGGTGAAAAAGCAAAAAAGAAAGAAAAAAAAAAAAGCATGGTAATTATTATTTATATGCAGGTCAGATCCATTTGGAAAAAAAGTTGATACAATGTGGACACTTGATGCATACATGTACAAATCATTTGTCAAGCTGGAATGTAACAGACATAAGACCCATTCTCAGAATGTCATCTATGAAGTATGACACAAGAGGAAATAAATCAGTAGCATATATAAATGGAAATCTTAGTATTAGTGGGTTGTCTAACTTTTATATTGTCTAAATATAAGAAATAGAAGATAGTTTGTGGCCAATTGTTGATGTTGAAGGCAATTTTATTGAAACTGCCTACCTTGATTGGATGTGACTGATGACATGAAAAGTAGTCAAACAAAGTATTAACATAATCAGCATATGTTGTTAAATATACATTAACTGAAAGATGTGTGTTGCTGTCACCAGCTGAAATAAGACTTAGAAAAAAAAATCATTGATTTTGAATGAAAATGTCATCAGTAACGTCCAACAAATGTCCTTTAATTATTTGTGCTTTACATTAAGCAAAATACTGACAGTAATTAACAAACACAGCTTATACATGGTACAAATACTGTTTATTTCATATGCAGTATAACAACCTGAAAAAATGCAGAAATTTCAATAATATGAGAGATTAAGATTTTTTTGGTCATCATCATGTCCAATCAAAAATCTCAAAACAGTCTATTAATGAATTATGTGATACATTTTTGACATTTGATTTATTTCTTCTTTGATGCAGTCAAAACTGACACTGCAGCATCATACAAGCATGACAGATATAGCAGGATGCTAAAAACTATTACTGTATTACTATTATACATCTATTATTGTTCTTTTTCTTTTCTTTCATTGTCTTTTTTTCTCTTTTTTTCCATTTTTAAAACAAAGTCGCCAAATTCTGTTTGAAAAGCTGAAACAAGATTGGTGTTTCACAATTACATTAAGCATTTTTTAATTAAAGAAGCATTTTGATGAAATCTCAGTCCTAATTTGGTAAAGTTGACCAAGTGCTTAGTCGTGAATATGACAGGAATTCGCTTTTTGGCACTCTGAACTCGTTGTCTTCAAATTTGAACAGTGTGCAACCAAAACTATCGGCCTTCAACGTGGACTACATTTATGCCACATCGATCATTACGATGCAAATTAGCTATGATTTAGTCACTAAATAGTGTGAAACTTGTGTAAATGTGCTGTAAGTGTGATTGGACATGACGTAATGTTTGGACGTGATTTGCCAATGACAAGAAAAGTAAATCGCTAACCATGCCTGGTTTTCGCCAAAAAAAAACCATTTTTTTTACATCAAAACAAAGATGACTACTTCCGGGTCACCTGGTACTACAAAACTAGGATTGGAACATATTGCTGCATTGAGTAGTTTGTTTGGGTTTCAAATTTGATTGGTCATGATGACATGACAAGACACTATCGTCGAAATAAAACATGGAGAGTAAAGCTAAATAAACCACAAAACAGTTGAAATAAACGATGCAGATTATTCCTGCTGTAATAAAGACACACACTGATGGACTTGTTACCAAAATTTATTCATTTATGAGCCAAGTCGAGCTTTTTAAAAATTATTCTGACCGATGACGGGACGCGTCACGACCGATCGCCGATATTCAGTACTCCATAATATAAATAACACATCAAAAGTTTCCACTTTAAAAAAAAAATAGGATGAAGAATAAAAGTATTATTCATCCATAAAACAATTTAGTTCTTGATAGAACTCAGTAGTGGCGAATGATGATGAAGTGATGCTTAATGTCCTCAGATGTCAGTTGACGTATTAGGGACAAGTTGTGACCAATGCCGAAGCACGGTTCAGTAAATCTTTACGTCCACGGAAACCAGAAGGCTCGTTAGGACAGACAGCCCAGGACGGCCACCTCGACTCTCACACAGCTCCTGAACAAAGTGGCGAATCACTTTAAGTTCGTTTAAATATCGGTGCCGGCGTCACATTTTCACGTGGAGCATTTACACAAATTTCAGTTCATTCACACAAATAAACCGTACTTTTGCTCAAGTAACAAACACATGGTTATCATATGTATTTCTTTATTGAATGTACAACACAATAAAACAAAATTGAGATGCATAGCATAATCGTAGGTTTACTTTTAGCGTGGGCAAACATGAGACCATTAGCCGAGTTCAGGTTTTGAGAATGGGTCATATATGTGAATCATTTAAGTCATCTAAACTATAAATTAAACCAAAAGGTGTTCTGCTGTATCAGTGTATGTATTCCAAAGTGATCAAGGTAGGGCTAGTCAAGGCAGGTGCCAATTAAGTACTGTACATAACCATTAAGACTAGTATATAAAATAAATGTTAACAATAACATCTGAGGCTAGAGACAGGTGCCTCAAAAGTGCCAAATGTATGAAAATAGAACGAGAAGCATGCAGATTAAAACAAACTTCTGTTCTTCACCATTTGATGAGATACTGGCTATAGATCTATAGTAACTGAACTTGAAGCAAACAATGATGACAGAATACAACTGTCCTTTGTGATACTTACACCATCAAGACTGCACCCAGCCAAGACAAAAAGAAAATTATGGCTGTGAATAATAAAGGTGAGACTTCAGTTAAAAGTGTAAGCAGATTTATTCATTTAATACTATTGATGTTTTCAGTCTTGATTGATAGGACCAGTTTTAGTAAGTTTGCTTTGAACACATTATACAAACTTTAGGGAGGAGTTTCATGCACATAGCCTAATCAGGTTCCAGTGGATAGTGTGTGTGTGTGTGTGTGTGTGTGTGTGTGTGTGTGTGTGTGTGTGTGTGTGTGTGTGTGTGTGTGTGTGTGTACAGTGTTTTGGGAATGCAAGGTTTAGTGTATGCATTTAATTTTATGCTGGATCTCCTGATGTGAATGATGCTTGTCCATAAATTATACATGTAGGTGTGTGTGTGTGTGTGTGTGTGTGTGTGTGTGTGTGTGTGTGTGTGTGTGTGTGTGTTAATTGTACTTTAATGTTACATAATGTGCAGACAAGAGACAAATTTTTGTGTAAGAATAGATTTTAGCATGACAATAAAGAATCTTATTTTATCATAAGTTTTGATGGGGAGTCTCTCTTACACTCCCCACATTAGTTTTGGTTGGGAGGTTTCTCCTATACGCCCCATGCAAGTTTTGATGGGCAGTGACCTAACTATTAGAAGTCCCACTTTAGTTTTTTTGTTTTATATCCATCCTAGTTTTTGTAGAGAGTCTCTGTTATGCTCTAAGTTGCTAGTTTTGGTGGGGGGTCTCTCTTACATATCAGATTATTTTCACTGAGAAGAAAATGAAACAGAAAAGAACTGATAGAGAAAGTGCCAAAGCAGTAAAGGAACAAGTGTTCATGTCAAGATACAAATCTGAGCCCTGTTTAGTGGAGTCTTCTGTTTCCAAATTTTCTGCATGCTACCACTGTTGGTGCTCTGACTTTTCAGTAGCCCATGGCAGCAAAAATGACATCAATAAAAAGCACTGCCCCTGGTCTGTGTTTAAAAACTGAAAATACTCAAACTTTTCTAAAAATATGGATTTAAAAAAAGTGTACTCTTACCTGTATTTGAGTGTAAACAGGTATGGATATTAGATCATCATAACTCAGAGAATCATGTGAAAATACTGGATTGTGGGTGTGTTTAAGGTCAAGGTCACAGTAAAGGTTCAAAATTTCAGTAGATGTATTAAATGTATTTGAGGCACTGAACCTTTTTCTAACCAAACTTGGGATGGTGTTGTTTCATGATAAGGTAGAGTGTCCCTGATCACATATGAGAGGGGTGGGGGGGGGGGGGGGGGGGGAGGGGTGTTCTATCTTAAAGTTTAAGTGTGACTTGTACAATCTGAATATGACATTGATGGTAGGTCATTATCAGTCAAGGTGCCTTGTGAAGAGATTTTATTCATCTGTCAAGGTCAAGGTCACAACAAAGGTTAAAAACTTTATTGAATGTTTGATTTAAACAAAATTTTATTCAAGACAAAATAAAGATACAAAGAATCATTATGTGCTCATCAACAAGCTGTAGCTTATAGGCGATGAGCTCATTATATTATAGTTGTAAAAACGCACAATGTAAGGCGGACGAACAATTTCATTTCACTAACAAAAACTGAGTGAGAAATAACAACAATAAAAACGAAAAACAAGAGAAAACAAAGAAAGAAAAAGAAACAAACAAACAAACTACAATAACAAAACACAAAAATACGAACAGTCGCTAGAAAAAAGTCAAAACAAAATAGTGGAAAAAACAAAACAATGTTAGGTGGATAGACAGATTGGCTGGTGGCTTAAATAAATACTAGCGAGAGAGAACTGGAATGTGGAGACAGAGAGGGATGGGAAAAGGGAAAGATGGTTTGAAGTCATTTTTTTCTTTTTTCTACAGTAGCATAATTATTAATTTTTGACAAAGTTCAGAGGTATGAGTAGGCAGTCGGTCATTTGTATAATCAAAACATATAGTCACATTATTGAATGTTTGCAAGTGTTAGTTTTTTTTCTATTCCACTGATTGCTTTGCAACCAAAATAGGTGTGTTGGTGTGCTAATTGTATTACTAATATTAATAACCAGACCAAGTGCAAACAAAGTAGCCATATCTGCAGACAGTATCGAAGAACAATGTGACTTATAGTAGGATGCACACCATAAGGGGGGTGGGGTGGAGGGGTATTTTGCCGACTTGTTTTGATGGGGTTTCTTTTATACACCCAATGCCAGTTTCTTGGAGGGAAAGTATCTCTTACACACCACCACCATCCCTTCTTTCCCCCCACCCCACCCCAAGTTTTTGAGGGATTAAGAATCTGCACTAGTTTTGTTAGGAAGTCTCTCTTACATGCTCCAGTTACTGGGCTATTTTGATGAGAGGTCTTTCTTACTCTTAGCCTTGTGTGGCCTGTGCTGGACTTAGTACTTAAGTATTTTGTTTTCAGAATCTATAGTTTGCCAAGACAAAGGTCTGCAAAACAAGCAGGTGCTGTGCAATCTGGGACAATTAGTAATTCAGGCATGGTAATTAAGGCACTGAAAATAACTTCCACCATTAGGCCTACATAACCTGTAGCAGTGTAAAGCAAAAAGTAAGCATGATAACTGTAATTCGAAACTCACGCTACTTAGTACTTTACATATTATTAGTATATTACTTTCACTATTACTATGTATTAGCCCTGTCTTCTTATCCCAGCTGATACATAAATGTGTGTGTGTGTGTGTGTGTGTGTGTGTGTGTGTGTGTGTGTGTGTGTGTGTGTGTGTGTGTGTGTTGTTTGTTGTTGTTGTTGTTGTTGTTGTTGTTGTTGTTATGTCAGTATGTGACTGACAGCATACTAAAAACTAGTAATCTATCAAGCAGCACATAGTACAAAAGCAGTAAACAATGCAGAAACAAAATAATAATGAACAGGAACTTGCCTGAACAATGAGAATAAGGTACATTTAATGCATGTCAAGGGCACTCATTCTTAGTTCATGTAATAAAAATAACTGATAAGTGATTAGTGAAGTTCATTATTTTTACACAAAAGTATTAATTTAGAAGCTAATTAACTATTGAATTAGAAACAGAGTCTTTGAGTCTTCTGGTGTAGGCATGCTTAATAAAGCTTTTGTTTGTTTTTGTCTGTACAGTTGAAATCTCTCTTGAAAGAGACAGAAGGGAAAAAAAAGTTTGGAATCAAGGATTTGGCAGCAGAGCAGAACTATTTCACAGCCAGGCTTTTTCAGCGTTTAGCTCAAAAAGCCTGCACTGATAAGTTGCCGAGTGTAAATCAAAGGCTGCCTCAGCTCTGTGTTTACCCCTTCACTCACTAACTCCTCGTCAATCAACTAGGACGCTGATAATCCACAAAAGGCTAATGGTATCGCGGCGGACTGTCAAGGTGTACCCGTTGCCGGTAGACCAGTTTGGCTACAGGTATTAAAATTAAAGGTGTTGGTTTCCTGCTCGTCAAGTTCTGTTGATCGTTCAGTATGGTAGTTCAACACAACAGTTCCAAAGACATTCGCAATATGGCAGGTAAGAGGAGATTTCAATTTTGATCTGTGCATGCTGACGGCATTTAATGTTGGGTGTCAAAGTTAGTGCTAATTATTTTTGTCAGTTACTGTGGTCACTAGAGCTGCCGATGAAGCAGACTGCCGTTAGGTTTGGCGGTGAACTTTACAAGACTTCATTTTGCCCAATATGAATAATGAAGGACGCTTGTTGGCTCTGAATTTTACATCAATGTACAGTATTCTGCTAAAATTATTGCTAATATTAATATTGTAATAATTTATGGGATCAAGGGACGACGTTGATTATTGGAGCTGTTACAATATTCCTCTGTGTACAGTTGATATATTGTTATTCGGTTAACCCTAGCCCTAATCGGGGAAATGCCACTACCACCACTTTATGATATGAATGGCCCAGGAAGGGCGAAATGGGCAGAATTCTGTCAGTATGCGAAACATGCATCTCTGGACTTACAGGCTATATACTCAGATCTAATTAGAGAGACCAAGAAACTGCGTGAACTGACAGGGAGGTGGAGCTGGGCTCTCGTAGCAGGATGGGTTGTCTTGCTGCTGTGTTGTTTTCAACAGCTGTTTCTAAGGACACTGTCTTTGTGACTGTGTTCCCCAACAGCGGTTGAAAACATCAGGTTGCGGAGTACACAAGTTGCGCAGCACTTGCGAGTTCCCAACCACCTGACTAGCCCATCTGTTGTTTCGGTGGTGGTCCACTTTTTGGAGCGTCCGAAAACGTGTGAAGCTAGCGAACCTGGGTATAGATACTACCCCACCCCCAACCACCAACAGTCTCCCGGTGCATATAAATTGTAGG
>OY757544.1:8282372-8287337 GCA_963584105.1 Alviniconcha strummeri
GGTGTTTTCTTTGCTTAGGGCTGTGGCTGTACTTCGTGAGAGATCAGGTTTTGCTGCTCGGATTTGCAGTTGTAAAGCAGACACACCGTACTCCCGAAGTATGGAGTCGGCGACGTCTGAATTTAGAAATAGACTGGATGGGTTTCAAAAAGAACAACTGAAGCATGGCCGTGAAATCACTTGCTTGTGTGTCGAGTGTGAAAGGCTCCAGTTCGAGAATAAAGATCTACGCCGTAGGCTTACACTGTTGGAGGAGAGGCTTGATCGCATTGAAGACAACGGCCGCCGAAACAGCCTGTTGTTTTGTGGTTTACCTGAGGACGAGAACGAGTCTGTCTTTGACTTTGAACGGAAAGCGCTTAACCTAATTCACAGAGTACTGGGAGTTCAGAAGGAGGTGCCCATTGAGCGAGTGTACAGGACCGGAACGGCAATAACTGTGCAGTTCCTCTCCCGCAAAGACAGGGACTTGGTGCTAAGCAGTGCGAGACACCTTCGAGGCTCTAATCTCTCGGTGAAGGAGGATGTATCACCTGGAGTCGGGCAGAGGCGGAAAGGCTTGGCCCTCCCTTTGTCTGACCAGCAGACAAGAAATCAGAGGAAAGGAACCACCGTCCACCATGACAATCTGGTCAGCAGCGAAAGAGTTCTCGCCAATGCGAAGAATAGTAAAAATGGGGTGGAGGTTGGTGTGACCGAAGGAGTTCTTGTCAATGCTTTGGGTAGTAAAAACGGGGTGGAGATTGGTGTGACCGAAGGAGTTCTTGTCAGTCCTCCGAGTAGTGAAAATGGGGTGGAGGTTGGTGTGACCGAAGGAGTTCTTGTCAGTGCTCCGAGTAGTGAAAATGGGGTGGAGGTTGGTGTGACCGAAGGAGTTCTTGTCAGTGCTCCGAGTAGTGAAAATGGGGTGGAGGTTGGTGTGACCGAAGGAGTTCTTGTCAGTGCTCCGGGTAGTGAAAATGGGGTGGAGGTTGGTGTGACCGAAGGAGTTCTTGTCAATGCTCTGAGTAGTGAAAATGGGGTGGAGGTTGGTGTGACTGAAGAGAACTCTCTCGCCAGTGCTCTGAGTAGTGAAGATGTGAAGGTTGGTGTGACCGGAGCTGCAGAGCTGGCGGGACATTGCCAACGTGCCCCAGTGCCAGCGTCCAGAGGTCCTGTAGCAAGGCGGGAATCCCCTCGCTCTGATCGTGGCCGGCTGGACCCAGCGCGTGAGGAACGTCGGCAGGTGAGAAGAGGAACTGTCCACGACGTAGAGGCTTCTTGGCCTGCTGTAACAAACGGTAGCAACTCTACACACACATGTCCGTCGGAGTGCCTCAGCTCCTTCCACCATCATCCCGGCAGTTGTAACAGCCCAGACCAGCGAGAGAAGGAAACTTTTGGAGCGAATCTTTCTGCTTGTTCGGGACCGCCTGAGAATGACACAGCTACTCAAAACCAGCACGACCCTGCAGAACCTTTAACTAATGGGGACAGTAAGTCTCTGGGTGATAAAATCGACAACTTTTATACAGGCACGATTGGTAGGGAGGCTGATGATGATGTGGATGCGGCAATGGTGAAATCACCGCTCAGCACCTTCGATGGAACGGAGATGTTTGGGGAGATGAGCATGGACTCTGGCATTTCTACGATGACAGCGTCGATGATGTCTTCGTCCTCTGGTTGGGGCCTTTCACAAAGCTTTCAGACAGCCAGTCAGTCTCTTTCTCAGTCTCGGAGTGTCACACAGCTCACCTCTTTTCCATCATCGCCAGTGTCCCCAGGAGATTATGTGCAGCCAGACAGCGTGAAGCCTGCAGCCGCCGATGCTGGTACCGGTACTCCAGAAGGTTTCATCGATTCCCTGCTGGATGGAGAAGGCAGGTGTACTCACAGCGACGCGCTCGGCACAGATTGTAACGGCCACATCAACGTAAAATATGCACAAGCTGGAAGAGACATCGTCGGCAGCAGCAATCCCAGAGAAGGAGGGAGCCGATGCATTGAACACAGTGTCGGAAAACATCGTGAAAGACAGAACCAACACATCCCCAGACGAGGTCCAGGTGTAGGGTGGTTCAGTTATTTAGAGGGAGACGGTGTGCACGTTGACAAAGAAGGTCTGAGTCAACTCACCTTCGAGCTTAACAGTACCCAAAAGCGAAGACACCCCCAGGATTGTCCTCGAGAAGAAAAACCGGGAGGTAGTAGCCACGCCGACTTTGACTGTCCACGATCTGGAGGCGACGTTTACGTCAGTTGGAACAGCCCACAATTAGGAGAATGCAAACACAAGGACAACCGTGGAGAACAACCAGGAGACCATCAAACATGGTTAGGAGAATGCAAACACAAGGACAACCGCGGGGAACAATCTGCAGTTAGTCAGGCATATATCTGTGCTCAATCAGAAGGTGGGCGCGTGCACACCTGCAATGACAGTCCACAAATAGGAGACTGGAACCACAACAGCTGTAACAGAACCGGAGCATGCACTGATAATTACGTCAGCAGGGACTGTACCGGAGGGGACACTAGGGCTTTCAGTTTTACAAAAGCGGACAGTCCTACCGAAAAGGGTACTTACCGTGAATACGGTGAACAGTTCCAACCTTTTGAAAATTCCCAGCCTGGAACGCTGTTTGATGACAGTCCAGAGGAAGGAAGTTTTTGTGACAGCTCCTATGAAGACATAGTGCCTGATGTTGATGGCTCGCTTGGACGAACACTCACTGCCGACAGTCCCAGGGGTCTTCAGAGAAGGGGCGGCAGTGTCCAGTTTCTTCGTCGCCCACGTGGAGACAGAATTCATGATCAACTCCAAACAGAAACGATCCCAGATAGCTCACAGGGAAGAAGGACTCAGGATAAAATCCAAGCGGGCGTAGTCTCGGATGGCACACCGGCAGGGAGAGTTCCTGATCGACTCCAAGGAGAAGCGGTCGTTGATAGTGAGAGGGAAGGAAGAGTCCACTGTCATCCCCAAGGAGAAACAGTCCTTCATTGTCAGGGGGTAGGAAGAGATCATGATCAACTACAAGGAGTCCCCGATAAGCTACAGGGTCCAAGGATTCGTGATCAGGCCCAAGCAGAAAAGGTCTTTGATAGCAGACGGGAAGCAAAAGACCATAATCAGATCCAAGGAGAAACAGTCCTTGATAGTCGGAGGGGAGGAAGAGTTCGTGATCAACTCCAAAGAGAGCAGGTCCGCCAGACTGGTAGCACTAAGAAAAATAAACTGTCCCAGATGTTATCTGCAGGTGGTGAGTTCATGTCACTTTTCAGATTTTCCTTTGAATCTCCCCCCCCCCCCCCCCCCCCCCCCCCCCCCATGTTTATAGTATAGCAAGGACTGACTATTACACAGGTCCAATTAGACCTAGTGCTACTATCCTTGACTATTAAAGTTTTACAGTTCGAGTTCTCTCTCTGTTTGTAGTATAGCAAGGACTAGCTGTTCCTTGAGTATTAAAGTTTTCCAGTTCAAGCTCTCTCTCTCCCCCTCCCTCCCTCCCTCCCTCCCTCCCCCCCCCCCCCCCCCCCCCCCCCCATAATGGGGTAGATGGACTTCAGAGGCCTCCAAGCTGACAAGCTATTGTGTGGCTACTCAGATCATGTTACAGGCAGAGATACAAGCAGTGTCTCTGCCCAGATCACCATTCACAGGGAGGTGTTGCTGGGTGGTAATTTTAGTTTGGGACTCTTGATCAGAATGCTGCAGGTTCAGACTCAAGTCTGAGCAGGAACATTCCTCCATTTTCCTAGTCAGAGAGTAGTGGGCTCATGCACCAGATGAGCCCAGAGACTAAGGTTCCAAATGCTGTAGGCATGTGTCTCTTGAGGACCTTACTGTAGCTAGAACTGTGAGAGATAATGGGTTTCCCTGGCTAACCTGTGCTGAAATATCAGGATTAAGGATGTATGGTGGCATTATCTTGGACAGTTGCATTTGGCCTTCAGTTTCATCAAGTTTGTTGCACTGACCTGCTTTAAAAAGTACAGCTGTAACTGGCTGATAGTTCATTTTTCATACAGCCATTCAAGTTGGCATACAGACAGTTGTGTGTGTGTGTGTGTGTGTGTGTGTGTGTGTGTGTGTGTGTGTGTGTGTGTGTGTGTGTGTGTGTGCACGCGCGCGTCCGCGCATGCATGCATGTGTGCTCACACACACACACATCTCTGTCTCTGTCTCTCTGTCTCTCTCTCTTTCTCCCCCCCCCCCCCCCATTCCCCCTCTTTCTTCATCTTCCTCCATATAGTGTCCTAATTCAATACTGAAGTTTGAATGCACACAGGGTTATTTTGGCCTTTCCATAATCCCTGAAATTCTGACATGGACTTTGGGACCTGTAACATATATATATATAATGATTCTTTTTGCATATATATATGGGGTACTTTGGTTTATATTCTCATCCAAAGGATTTTTGTAGAGTCTGCACAGAATTTGATTACGGAGAAATGTTTTGGGTGGGTGCAAAGTCTAGCCCAGAATTCCTGTTATTTGCTTCCTCTTCCTTTAAATTACTTCTTAGTGCCTATGTCAGTGATTCAGTTACAATACAGTAGACTTGTAATAGGGCTGTACTGAAGCTGACAAGAAATGGGCTTTACTTGACCATTCAAAATCCTATTAACACTGACAGATCTGTAAATACTTTGCTTATTGCTTTGTGAACAATGAGCTCTCTGCTACCAACTACATGTACCATCTACAACCACTGAACTACCTCCTTCCCCCCCCCTACTCCTGCACCCCCCCCATCCCCCCTCCCCCCCCCCCCCCCCTGCACCCCCTCCCCCCCCCACCACCACCACCATTTTTTTATTTTTTTTATTTCTGTCTTTTTTTCTCTCTAACTTCTCTGAAAAGAACCTGCTCACCCCTGTACTTCACTACAAAAAAAGGTATGACCCTTACCTGCAGAGCATAGGGGTGTGCACATACATGCAGAGCACACACACTATTCTTTGTGGTTGGAA
>OY757544.1:8287537-8297537 GCA_963584105.1 Alviniconcha strummeri
ATGTAGCCAAGACCCTGATCCAAGGATACCTAAAGTATATGTATAGCTCTCTGTCTCCCCCATTTTCTCTCACCCTCACTTTCTCTCTCTCTCTCTCTCTCTCTCTGAAAACATTTCATTGGTCTTTATCTGCATCTTAATAATGGCAGGCTGCAGAGGTGATGTCACAGTCCATGCTCACCCAGTGTTTCCTCTGCTCCTCAGTGTCGCATAAACAGGAAAAGCCAGTGGTGAACTGTGTGCTGGAGCTTGCTCGCATAGGCTGGAAGTATGGCATTGAGCCCCCCGAAACTTGATTCGCATGGAGAGAGAGATTGAGAAGGAGGCCAAGGAATTTGAACCCCCCACCCTTCATACCAAAGCCAGTGGAGGTTGTGACACCCAAACCAGTGGAGAAGCCAGTGGAGAAGAAGCCAGAAAAGCTAGACCTCCACAAGGAGGTAAGTATACAATGTTGCAACAATACAAGGAACGAGGAACTGCCCCTTGTGGGATGATTAAAGTTTTTTTTAATTGAATTGAATTGAATAGGAGTAGGACAGAATTCTTTGAAGGTTCCAGCAGGTTAGGAACTGTGTTGAAGGCAGGAAATTGTCTGTATGTTAAGGCCTGATCTTTTCTGCTCTTTTGTATACCATTTGAGATGCTGCTTTTGTTTTTATCAGCACATGATTGTTTTTCATAGACTTTCTACAGTTTGAGTCGTAAAATGACACTTGCTCATAAGACAGATTTTATATGCACATATCATATGTAATCAGTATTAGAATCTTACAGTGCCCTCTTGCTAGAAAGGGCTGGTACATTTATTCTCTGTGTATTTCTACAGATCTCTTTGGTATTCAGTTTACAGTCATTAATGGTACTGCACAGTTTTTGTTTCATTTTTTACCCTGAACTGACCACAGTAAAATGTCTATAACTATTGGCTGAGTCTGTGTGGACTGCTGTATTGCCAGTTTTTGACTTTGTGAAATGGTCATTAAAGGCACAGTTTCCTGTTTTGTTGCTTGTATCCTACAGTTTTTGCATGAAACCTTTGTCTCTTTTTTTTTCCAGGTGAAGCGCAATGGCCTTCAAATGCAAATGTCAGGAGTATGTGAACAGAATCAGTGAGGGTGTCTATGATGTTTTTGGCAAACGGGTATTCATCAGAGTAAGTAAAATTTAAAAGCAGAAGGATTTATGTTAGAGGTCATTTGTGTATGTTGTTAAATTCCACATACATGAAGTCTTTCTTGAGATGTAAAAATTATTATCTCCCTTAGCATATAAAACATATTTCCCTTGGCATATGACCGCAAGCTGTTCCACTATGACACAGTGTGTGGCACCAAAATATAGTATTAGGAGTAGTAAGGGAAAATGGCTGCCGGATGGAAAATGCAGGAGGAAAAAACACACTGAAGGTCCCGTGAGCTACTGACATGATAAAGTGTACACATTGGCTTTAGATGTTGTTCATACAGAATTATGTAGAGAGACTTAAGAGCTTGGAGTTAGCTAGCATGCATGTGTGTACAGACCATTGGTCACACCTTCTCCTCATATATTTTACTATTATTCAAAATACTGCATGGCATCTAAGGGAGCTGTACAAAATGGACTGGTGTTGTAAAAATGTACACACTTGAGGGGAAACTGATAGGAAATGCTGATCAAAGTGGTACTTGTTGGTGATGGAATATTTATCTTTTGAAATGCACAGTATCCATACTCTGAAAAGTTCATACAAATGTTACTCCCATCTCCAGCACAGGGTCTCCATTTTTTGAAGATTTTCTTGTGCTTCTTTTTTCTTTCCTCTTTATTTTTTATGTACAACCACTGATGCTTACTTGGAACTGGCATCAGTTTGAATTCTGTATCTATGCAGGCTTTGGCTCTGAAGTTCATCTCTTGAATTCATCTGCTTCCAGCTTCTCCATGGCAAACACTTGATGGTGAGGGTGGGTGGTGGCTGGGACACCTTTGAGAACTACCTCCTGCACCACGACCCCATCCAGGTGTACGAGTTCCGACGCCCCAGCCAGCCGCGACAGCTCGAGGAACAACTTTGACGGGTACCTTGTGATCAAGTCCAAGTACAAATCATCATGAGCATCATCGTCAGTGCTGGGCTGTATCTTCAGGGAATGAGCTCCCTCACTTTCTCAGCTGGGTGGTGATTGTCACAGCAAGAACCAGCGATGGAATTTGTACTCTGTATGCTTTGACTGCAGCTGCATGTATGTTTATTGCAGTGAGAATCCAGGTGCTTTTGAAGTAGGGGGTTGTTGTGATGTGATGATAAATACTGGATTTATTTTGCGGATTTCTTACCCATTTGTAGGCAGGCGGCCTTCTTCTTGTGCTTTTCTTGGGTGGACAGGTGAAACTGTTCAGCCTTGGGTGGCGCTCCTTTTACGTGAAGTACTGTCTCATGCAAGCACACTATTGCCACAAAATTAATGTCAGGCTTCAAAGAGTTGAAGATGGACATAAAGAAGAGGAAGATCTGCCTGAGACAAAGTGATTGAAAATACTCCTTTTGTACACTTTGTATTTGTTTTTTTCTTTGAAGAATAACTTCTCTTAATGAGTGATTTGATGTTCTCAAGTGCTTTGTCTGAAAGAAGATGTTGCTGTATTTATATGAAAAACTGCATTTTTGAACTGCTAAACTCTGATTTTTAGTATTTTGAGGTTCTGTAAAGCCTTGGTAAACTATTTGCATCTTGTAAGTATTATGGAAAGTGAACTACATTCTGTTTGTAGACATACTGGAAAATGATACCTGAATAGTTTTGATGAAACACAAGCATGATCTGGATCTGAGTCTGTATTATGTACACCACAGTAAGCAAATGGTGGCAGTCATGAGAAGTAGTTGCAACTAGGGAGAAGGCAGCAGGACTATAAATAAGAAAAATATTGTTAAGTATATCATTTTATATGATGCTGTCTATAAGTAAGAAAAATATCATTAAGTATATCATTTTGTATGATGCTGTCTATAAATAAGAAAAATATCATTAAGTATATCATTTTGTATGATGCTGTATATAAATAAGAAAAATATCATTAAGTATATCATTTTGTATGATGCTGTCTGTCAAAGTTGTGTCGATCAAGCAGTGACTTACACTAAAAACAGGGTCAGAACTTGATCTTGGATGGCTTATACTAGTTGTAATTATATGGTTGACTGTCCCTTTGGAAAGTCTGTCTTAGATGGCTTATACCAGTTGTAATTATGTGATAGCTGACCATTTGGAACATCGATCTTGGATGGCTTAGACTAAATGTAATTATATGATTAGCTGTCCCTTTGGAAAATGGACCAAGCACTGAGGTGAACTTGCTGGCAGAACTCATGCTGCTGATCTCCTCACTCAGGTGAATCCTGCTCAGCCTCAGTTTTGTTCTGTTGTAAAATGAGCAAGGATAGTTTTCAGTTCTGCTGACTGGGCTGGTGTTACCACAGGTGTTGTTGATTTATCACTGACAGCTGCCACAAGTATCATTTTTGTCACGACTAAGGTTTTATCATGACAAACATGTGTTTTGTCACGACAAACACATCTTTTGTTGCGACAAAGCTATGCTTCT
This sequence comes from Alviniconcha strummeri, assembly GCA_963584105.1. Lineage (NCBI taxonomy): Eukaryota > Metazoa > Mollusca > Gastropoda > Provannidae > Alviniconcha > Alviniconcha strummeri. Next base: position 8,291,129 of record OY757544.1, read on the forward strand.
CATGACAAAAGTTTTGTGGCAAATTTTGTTGTTGTTGCAACAAACATAATTTTGTCGAGACAAAAGTTTTGTCGAGACAAAAGTTTTGTCGGGACAAGTATACTTTTGTCACAACAAACATGTTTGTTGTGACAAAACATGTCGTTTGTTGTGACAAAAGTATGCATGTTGAGACAAAACTTTTGTCATGACAAACACGTGTTTGTCGTGACAAGCATACTTTCGTTGCGACAAAAGACATGTTTTGTGGTGACTTTTGTCGCAACCAAATTTTTGTCCCAACAAAAATGATCCTTGTGGCAGCTCCCACCAAAGATAGTTGATGACTTGTGTAGCTGCAGGTAATGGGTTTTATTCACAACCTTCACATGCCGTAGTGTCTTTGCTTGGTGGTCCCCTCAGACCATACTGAATCCCAGTAAGTACCTGGTGCCTTGTGAAGCCCTGTCAGTGTTGGGGAAATTGTCACTTGCACTTTTGCCCTCTGTGACTGAAAGGGGCGTGTTTGTGTGTATGATTAGAACTCTCTCTCTCTCTCTCTCTCTCTCTCTCTCTCTCTCTGTCTCTCCTTCAGCCCCTCTCTTTCTTTTAAGAATCTTTACTGTTCTGTCTCTGTCTCTTAGTCTCTGTCTCTCTCTCTGTGTCTGTCTCTCTCTGTCTCTCTCTCTCTCTCTCTCTCTGTCTCTGTCTCTCTCTCTCTCTCTCTCTCTGTCTCTCTCTCTCTCTGTCTCTCTCTCTCTCTCTCTCTCTCTCTCTCTCTCTCTCTCTCTCTCTCTCTCTCTCTCTCTCTCTCTCTCTCTGTCTCTTAGTATTTTGTAAAATGACATTGTGGGTATATATACTATACTTATGGTACTATTGCAAAATCTTCGCCAGCATTGGTGTACTACACTTGAGGTACATACTGTTACACAATGTTCATCAGCACAAATTCATTCTCTGTTCTTGCAGATCATCATTGTATAGATCCTGTGCTTTAACATCAGAGTGAATATATTATTTTATATGCACTGTATGTAAACATTCATCATTAGTGTTGCTTACCTTCATAACAAAATAATTTCTTCAACTATAAGTAGCCACAGTTGACAGTATGATTATTTTTCTACTGTTATAACAATAATAATGATGAAATTCTGTAACACAAAAGCAAAGTTTGGCATGCTGTACAAAATTTAAAATGTAAACGACATCCACCTTGAGACTCCTTAAGCAGAAAACAACAATAACAATGACCACAAGCAATTCAAATTGCGAGAAGCTAAACAGGCAAGACCTACATTATGCACACATATGCGCTGTCCGTGTGTTTCCATGCTACTGACCAACGTGCCATCTCATATCAAACAGGGGACATGGGGTATGTACTGTGTGCAATGACCTTAGCACATGCCATACACATGAAGGCGAGACAGGCACTGATGAGTACTGAAAATGTTCCTTCACCGTGCTGCGTCCAGGATTCAAACCCTGGGGAGCATGTGGGTGAAGTTCAGAGCAGAGGATGCACTTGGGATGGAGTTTGAATTCTGATACTGCATCGTGCCTTATACCCCAAGGCATTGCTTAGTGTGTGATATGGTGAGCATGCCTCATTTCCAAGGCATGGCTCAGGATATGATCTGGTTCTAGTATTGATGCTGTGATAGTCACATGTGAAAAGATCAGTTGTATTCCAGTATATGCACATGAGCTGCAAGTTTATGTCAGCTTGTTTGATGGACATGGTGAAACTTAAAGGCAGCCACATTTGGACGTCGGAGGCAACTGCACAGCCATTAAGGGGGGGAAAGTTAATCAAAACCTTGACAGTGAAATTGTCATTTTGCACACCTCATGTTTTTAAAGTTGTTTTTTGTTTTTCGTTTTGTTAAGATGGTCGTCAGAATTATATTCATTCATTACTCACGAGACAAGCTGAAGTGTGTTTGGAACTGTTTTTCACATGTTGCCTAGTTTGAAAAACAGTCTGAAAAAAATCAAAATGTTACTACAGGTAATAAACTGTTTTCTGTCCCGCATTATGCAGGTATGCATTTACAACTACTGGTCTGGTCGCATTTTCTAAAAACACTCATTTCATGAGCTTTTGTCATTTTGAACATGATGGTTCCCCAGTATTTGTGTCAGTGGTATATCAAAACTTTTTCCTGCTTTCCATTGAGTTCATGTTTGTTTTCCTGTAAGATTTGTAAATATTTATTTTTAATTCTGGATCTTATTACAGGGTTGTGCTGTACAGTCAAAAATATATTCAACAGTTTAGTTGCTTGTGTGACTTCATTGGCCGTGAACCTTGAATTTTCTCTTGGAAGAAGGAGGAGGTGACCTGTTGCTGGTTTTTGTTGGTTTGTTTGTTGTTGTTTTCACTTTTGTGAATGTTGGATTTGCAATGTCCATGACAGCATTTTCACAAGACTGATTATTCAATTTGTGTAGCTAAAAAGAAATCTTGTTTTCTTCATGTCTTAAATTCCTCCAGTAACTCCTTACTGATACTGATTTATGCATTTGATTGCTAACTCTGCAGTTATCTGTATTTCTGTGAGTATTTATCTGATTATGTACTTTTTATTTTCAGGGCATTTGTTTTTCCAGATCTTACCATTGCACATCATAGATTTACATCATTATTATATTTGTCTTGACACTTCAGTTTGAGATACAGTCCTGTGTGTCCACATTTTGTGTACATGTTGCCAAAACAATGGAAGGTATCTCACAAACTGTTTTGTTTTAAACTTCCTTACTGAAGTTGAATTTGTCGTCTTCCTCAAAATCATATCATGTCAACCTGAAAGTGGTGAGAATCTGACACGCTCTGTAAGCTTACTGTGAAGTAATAACTGTAGTTAGTTACCCAGTTCGTGGATTTTATCAACCCATCAACTGCATCTCAGGACAAATCACACATTTGAAATTATTCTACACCAGTTCAAAACATAAGTCATTAAAGCACAAGTAAAAAGCTGAACCACAGCTCTAGACACAGCACAGTTTGCAGCAAATGCAACCAACTCAAACACAGTCAGTGATAAATACATCTCAATATTTTCATTCTGTCTGTCTACAGCTTACAGCAGTATCACATTTTTCATGCAGGAACCCACAAACAATGTGATAATAACTGTAGTAATTATAATGTATCACCTTGTTGACTCACATAATGAGGTCCCATTCCAAAGAAAGGCATTTGGTTCTAATTTACACTTGTTTTAAGGCACCATATTTTGAACACAACTGGTGTAAGATTTTGGCATGAATTTCACCACTTTTGTTGGTAACCTTTGACTGTGAGTCCATGTCAGTGTTTACTGTTTTAAACAAATCATCACTTGAACCCATTATGCACTCTGTTATCAAAAGAGGTTTTCTTGTTTTTGTTCCTTCTTCAGTCTGTTGCACTTGCAGTTTGTCATTTAGTTAAATGTGCCATGCAATGACAGTATTAAAATGATGTGCATTTTTGGTGTTGGGGAAACAAATTTCAAAAAATCGGAGTTCAGCTTTTTGCTCTCGGTAATGAGCAAACTCACATGTGTTGTGAACAGTTTATCACCAACAACAACAGAAGTTTTTCACTTGTGATTTGGTTCACTTTATCTCACCTAGACATGATTTTGGGGGATGACTTGGTACAAAGTACCAATTAACTATGTGAATTGATCCAGATATATGACTGTTGTTTCACACACACAAACACACACACGTACGCACACACACAGAGAAAATATAAATCTGTTGGAATGCCCGTTTGTTGACTTGTTCATCAGGTCTTTGACAAGTTGATCTATTGGCTGTAATGTAAAACTCTGCTGCACTTCAGCAGTACTGTATTAAGCTTATGCACCCTGAGTGTACTGAAGATATTATGCTCCATTACAGGTGGGCCTTCATGTAAAGCTGTATGTGGTCTGGAGACATGGTTGGGGGGGGGGGGGGGGAGTCTTTCAAAATGCTGTGTCTTACCAAACATAGAACTTTTGAGGATTACATCCTTGAATAGCACCATCTTGACTGATGTAAAATTATAATACTTACTGAAGCAATGTGCTTTGCATTTGTAAAATAATAAAAAAAAAAAAAAAATGGGGGGGGGGGGGGGGGGGTCGGAATGCAGCATTTTGTGAGATGTGAAGATGACGGTAGAACTGTTACATGTTTCACACACACAGAGGAAGAGAGACAGGGGCATATGCAGGTTGTATAATAGGGGCTGCTTTTTTTTCCACCTTCAGCTTTGGACCATGTGATGCCAAGAGATGCTAATGGTCCAACCGCCTGACTGTTTGTCTACAAAATTGTCATTTAAAAAAAAAAAAAAAAGTTAGGCTTTTTCGTATGGCTCATCTTGAGCAGCTAGGAGATGATAGTTGGCAGATGGTATGTGTGGCTTGCTGCCTTATGGCACTGGTATTTGCCATTGTGCGTTTATATAACTTTTTTTAATTTATTTTTTATTGTTTCTGTTCACTCCTTTTTTATCTTTTTGTTTAATCTGGTATCAATAAGTTAGAATGGTCGATGATACCAGCACGTCCTAGCTTTACGTGCTCTCTTAACAGGGGTAATACTGAAGGGACTAACTCTTCAAAAATGTGTGTTTGATGTTTGTGTCTGTATGCTTTGTTTTATGTGTGTGTGTAGGGATTGTTTTGTGGACTGACTTGAGAAAGGATATATATATACATATATATGTATGAGAGATTTTGAAGTGTGCATTTGCTTATGACTTAGTATGATTGTCCTGAGGTGACCCTGTGCAGTTGACAGGATGTCAAAATCCAGTTACTAACTAACTGCACCTTGAGACAAGAGGGATTTTTGTGAACCATTCACCTTGCAACAAGAGATATTTTTGTTATGTCATTCACCTTGTGACAAGAGGTGTTTTTGTGACACCAAGGGATGCACCTTGTGACAAGAGGTGTTTTCGTGATACTATTCACCTTGTAACAAGAGGTGTTTTTGTGACACTATTCACCTTGTGACAAGAGGTGTTTTTGTGACACCAAGGGATGCACCTTGTGACAAGAGGTGTTTTCATGATACTATTCACCTTGTAACAAGAGGTGTTTTTGTGACACTATTCACCTTGTGACAAGAGGTGTCTTTGTGACACCAAGGGATGCACCTTGTGACAAGAGAGATTTTTGTGAACCATTCACCTTGCGACAAACAATTTTTTTGTTACGCCATTCACCTTGTGACAAGAGGTGTTTTTGTGACACCAAGGGATGCACCTTGCGACAAGAGGTGTTTTCATGACACCAAGGGATGCACCTTGCGACAAGAGGTGTTTTCGTTACACCATTCACCTTGTAACAAGAGGTGTTTTCGTGACACCGTTCACCTTGTGACAAGAGGTGTTTTTGTGACACCAAGGGATGCATCTTGTAACAAGAGGTGTTTTCGTGACACCAAGGGATGCACCTTGTGGCAAGAGGTGTTTTTGTTACACCATTCACCTTGTAACAAGAAGTGTTTTCGTTACACCAAGGGATGCACCTTGTGACAAGAGGTGTTTTTGTGAGTCCATTCACCTTGTGACCAGATGTGTTTTCGTGACATCATTCACCTTGTAACAAGAAGTGTTTTCATGACACCATTCACCTTGTGACAAGAGGTGTTTTCGTAACACCATTCACCTTGTGACAAGAGGTGTTTTCATGACACCATTCACCTTGTAACAAGAAGTGTTTTCGTGACACCATTCACTTTGTAACAAGAGGTGTTTTTGTAACACTATTCACCTTGTGGCAAGAGGTGTTTTCATGACATCATTCACCTTGTGACAATGTATTTTTGTGACATATTCACCTTGTGACAAGTTTTTTTTTCATGACACCATTTACCTGTGACAAGAGGTGTTTTTGTGACACCATTCACCATGTGACAAGAAGTGTTTTTGTGACACCATTCACCTTGTGACAAGAAGTGTTTTTGTGACACCATTCACCATGTGACAAGAAGTGTTTTTGTGACACCAAGGGATGCACCTTTTTGATGAGAGTATTTTTGTGAAACTAAAGGATGCATCTTGTGGTTTGGAGGCACTGTCCAGTGACACATCAATGCCAATGTTAATAATTATAGAATCATTCTGGTGATGACATGAGCATAGCTAACCCTCACCAGCACCTTACATCTTCACTCTCTTCTTCTCCCCTTCTCCCCCCCCCCCCACCCCCCCGAACCCCCCAACCCCTTAGATTCTGGAATTTAGTTCTGTCTTGTGAGTCTATGGAAATAACTGTCCACACAACAATTATGTCAGACAGGTGACAGCTGTGGAGGAGGTGGGGCTCTGTCTTTACACTGCTAGCAGACAATTGTTTTTCCACATTGGAGCTATATATTGAGGGGTACCTGTAATGGCGTTTCTGTTGCACAAGCCGTCCAAGCAGAG
>OY757544.1:8300037-8301222 GCA_963584105.1 Alviniconcha strummeri
TTTATGTTTGCGAATGATTGGCTTTGTAGATTGACTTGACAGAAGGTTGATATATATATATATAAGAAGACTTTAGAAATGTGTATTTGTTTATGACAGAGTTTGACTGTCCTGAAGTGACCCTGTGTAGTTGACAGGACATTAAAATCCAATTACTACTCCAGGAACTACGTCTAAGCTAGCTGCCGTTTGTTCCGAATCTGAATAAAACAAACGCAATGTAAACCAGTCACTGCTGGAACTATAGGCTAACTGACATTGTTTGCACGGTTCTGGAATCTGAATAAAACAAACATGACGACAACCAGTCACTGGCCTGGGAAGTAACTGGCGTTTTTTGTGTCTCAAATTACAAAGACAGTTCAGAAAAGGGGGGGGGGGGGGGGGGGGGGGGGGGGGGAGAGAAGAGGAAAATCGGTGAAGTACAGGAGACCAGTAACGACAATTACAAACAACGGGGGAAGAGAGAGAGAGGGGGGGGGGAGGGGAGAGAGAGAGAGAGAGAGAGAGAGAGAGAGAGAGAGAGAGAGAGAGAGAGAGAGAGAGAGAGAGAGAGAGAGAGAGAGATCTTCTCTTTTGAGCGATCGTACCAAAGGTTTCTGTGGACCCGAAACTGAAAACTGTTGTACGTGGAAATGTCACCGAGCCGAAAGAGCAAGACTGCATGCATACACCACAAGTCCTCCACAACGCTTATGGTGGTGGTGATGATAATATAATAATAATAGCTGTAATTTCTCTTTTGCCGTATCATCAGTCTTACTGACAAGGGTGAGCGCACCGCGCTTTACAAGATCGACAAAAATGTATACATAAAACCTCTTCAAAAAGAATATATAAACACGAATTGTATTCCTCGCTCGCACGCACGTACGCGTTCGCGCGCGCGCGCACACACACACACACACTGACACACAGACTACACTCTCTCTCTCACACACACACACACACACACACACACACACACGACACCGATGTCCACGGACACAGTGATTTACGCGGCACTCTTCCTCACACGCACATACACGCTTGTTCACATACACACCGTCACCCCCACCCACACACACAGACACTCACACGCACGCACGCACAACTACAACGACATAGGCCCTTCTTTCAGACCAACGGCCTCCGCGAAATCCCGCTGCTATTTTCGACTGACGCAATCGTTCAATGTTAAGTAAC
>OY757544.1:8301422-8308922 GCA_963584105.1 Alviniconcha strummeri
CCAGCGGCGACGTCAGCCCGAAGTGCACAGCGCGAAACAACAGGGTCGACAAACGGTCCACAGAGACTGCTTGACAACCGTGAAAACGGCGGTGGCGTAGACCACAGCCAGCTCCTGGCTTTTCCCTGCAGAAGGTAGTCACACCGATGAGCCTGCATCCCTCCAGACCTGCCAAACGAGGGCGATGCGTGCAGGTGCAGGTGCGATGCGGTGCGCAGAACGCTCGCTACCTGTACAGGTCCCATGGTCCCGGCCAACGGTAAACTTCCTGCGTGCATATGATGATGCACGATGGTAAACACCGCTTTTGAGCCGCCTGCCTGAAAGGGCGTGTTGTAGCCTCTCAGTGCGCACGGGGAGCAAAGACTCCGTGGATGTAGTCAGTCTGGCCTCTTCGGTGGTGAGGAAGGGCGAGTTTTGGGTGTGTGTGTGTGTGTGTGTGTGCCTCCCCCCCCCCCCCCCTTTCCCCCTCCCCCCCTCCGTGGTCTTCAGCGGCGGTTAACTCTTGGTAGCACTGTGTGTGTTCAAGGGTTGTGATGACGGGTGGGAAAAGAGGTTCGGTGTGTGTGTGCGTGCGTGCGTGCGTGCCAATGTGTGTGTGTGTGTGTGGGGGGGGGGGGGGGGTGGATAAGAGATCTCGGATTCTATAGCGGTACTCCACTCCCCACCCCCACGTCTTTCATTGGGTACAATGATGACGTGCTTACATCCTTTGACAAACGCGATGGCCACAATGATGCAGGATGAAAAGGGTCAGCACCCCGACAACACCCTGCGCCACTTCTCCCACGGGTAGAGGAAGCCTTGGGCCCGTTTTTAGTCCGGGACGAGTTGGAAGACACCGACACCCGTTCATGATGAGAAAAGAGGGTTTATCTTCTCACCACCACTGTCCTGCCTCCCTCCCTCCTCCCCCCCCCCTTTTTTTCCTCCCTCCCCCCCACCCCCCCCCCCCCCCCCCTTCATTCTTGGGCCGCGTCGCAGTGGTCAGGTCAGCTGGCAGTTCCTTTGTTGTGGTTTCGGGGTTCCGCTGGAGTTTCACGTCCAGTTCCCACACTCCGGGGACTGACGGATCTGTCTTGTCTGGCGGTCCGTCTGATTGCTCCCGCTTTCCACCGCGCGCACAGACCACTGGGGGCTAGGCTGACTAGGGTAGGAGATAGAGTGGTGCCTGTGTTAGTCGTCTCAAGGTCTTTTTTGATATCGCAGGCGATGTCCGGTTCAGTGGGTGGTGGTGGTCGGTGATGATCTTCTTTTTTGATCTACCCAGCGGTGGGAAAACGCCGCCCTGGTGACCGCCCTGTCTTCCTGGCTTTTGTGTATGTTGCTGGCTATTATAGCGGCGGCCGTCACCTTCACTTCGCGTTCATGGGAACCGCAGTGGTCGCGACTGGGACTCCTGCTGACTTGGCGGAAACTAATTCCGAGCGGGGGCCAGTTACTAAAGATGCTGATGATATTGATGATGTCTTTCTTCTCTTTTGTGGTACATTACGTCCACGGAAACAGTGTGGTTTATTAGGGACAGGGCAAGAATGGGATAGGGAGTGCAGCCCAGGCCCACACTTTCCGTTCGCACACCTCCTGAGCTGTGATTATGATGATGTCCGTTTTTGTAACTGACTTGGCTCATAAGGTGCAGGAGGACTTTGGTCACCACGGTGAGGCTAAGGGAAGACTTGAGGAGAACGGCCAGGACTTGGAGGAGAGTGAACTGCTGTGTTTACGTTTAAATCCGCCCGCACAATCACATGTGCGTGGAGACACCAGTCTCTCTTCGGACAGTGTTTCTGAAAAGCACGTTTTGTCTTATCTTCTTTGTTTCACGATGGTTTCACTGAGTGTGGTACCGACCTAAAAAACAAAACAAACAAAAAACGTCTTGGTTTTACGTCGGTTTCGCTAAGCGTCGTACCAACCTAAAAAAAAAAAAAAAAAGTAATCCCGAAGGAACAAAAAAGACTTTGGGGTAAATGTGTGTGCCCCACTCTCACACATCAGAGAGGAGAAAGCGGTGGGTGTGGTTAGGGAGGAAAAGAGGGCAAGGTGAAGGGGGTTCGGGGGTGCTGAGAAGAGGCCGTGTCGACAGGCAGAACGTCTCCACTTATTACGCTCCCAGACAAAGAAGCACCTGACGGCAACGGGGTCGGTTCCAGACCCAGTGAAAGAGGAAGCTGGTTTCGGGAGGGTGGGCGAGAGTAGTGGCAGAGAGAGCGGCAGCGCTGCCTGGAGCCAGGCTTTAGGCCCCGGAGCTAAGTACCCACCACCGGTACGCCTGGTACGCAGAGGCCGGCCTCCGACCTTAGCGGCTCCATCACCTGTGCGCTGCCGGCTTTCTCTCACAAGCCTGGGACTGTTGTTAGCCAGCCGCCTATGCGTGCTGCTCTCACCTGGCTGATGCACCAAGCCCCCGTATCGTATAGACACTGCTTGCAGAGCTCGTGTTGCTGCCTTCAGCTGGAGGCAGTGCCTGCAACAAGTCCTGCCGCGTTGGCGCATAGACGGTTCAGTAGAAGGGGAAAAAAGGACTGAATTGTAGCTCATAGACACTGCTTCCACAGTTCCGGCGAAGGAACGACTGGCTGAATTTGTAGCATGCGTAGGCACCGATTCCCCAATTTAGAAGAAAAAGGACTGAATTGTAGCATGTATAGGCACTGATTCCACAGTTCAGAAGAAAAAGGGCTGAATTGTAGTGCTCACATAGACACACTACTTTCACAGTCAGTTCAGAACTGAGAGCTAGTGTCGCTGGTTTCTCCCTGCGTCCGATAGTCACGTGCAGTACGTCAAAGACCGTAAGGAAGAGTTCGTGGATGAATGCCTGATAAATGTATAATTACTACCGATGCTGTAAATTGTTCTGCCCCGGTGAAGATCTACACACACACACACACACACACACACACACACACACACACACACACACACACACACACACACACGCAGACACACACACACACACACACACGCACACACACACTCTCTCTCTCACACACACACACACATTTTCACACACACACACACACATTTTCACACACACACACACACACACACACACACACACACACACACACACACACACACATTTTCACACACACACACACACACACACACACATTTTCACACACACACACACACATTTTCACACACACACACACACATTTTCACACACACACACACACATTTTCACACACACACACACACACACACACACACACACACACACACACACACACACACACATTTTTTTTTCTCTCTCTCTCTCTCTCTCTCTCTCACACACACACACACACACACACACACACACACACACACACACACACACACACACACACACACACACACACACACACACACACACACACGCAAAAGTACACGCTACATCACGGTCAAGTTCATCAGATAACCCGGTATCCTCATCTCCTGCCACTCTGACACTCTTCAGTCTTTTTGTCCCTTTTTTGTCTTCTTCTTCTTCTTCAGTCGTTTTTCATTATTCGCTTCCGTCAGTGTGGGCAAACTTTCAAAGAGCGCCAGCAATTGCCAGCACCGCGAATCAGCCACATGTTTATCAGATCGGAATACTGCACGTGGCTTGTTGGAGATTTACATGTAGGAGTCTCTGGACTGAACCAGCAGTCACTGAAATCGACAGGTATCGAAATTTCGGCGTGTGAATTATGCAGCGTTTTCCAGAACTAATGTGCCACACTCCATTGGATCGTCTCTGCCGCGCTTGGTCGAACCTCAGCCATAACCACGTGAAGGCAGCTGGGTAGGAGGGGGAGGGGGGAGGGGGGGGAGGTTCTCGGGGAGGCTGGGGGTAAGGGGGGGGGGGGCAGTTTTGTGGAAGGGAACAAGCCGACCTATGGTCCTCAGTGTGGACAAAGTCACTGAGACTGCTGGTTTTCATGTACTGAAGAGCAAACAGCGTTGCAAACTTATTTCCTACAAGGACCTTCCGTGCAGGGCGTTGAGGGATTGCGGGAACTCCGCCGCCCGCCCGCCCTGACATGGATTACCGTGTTCACTTGTCATGGTTTTATGAATACGTAACTGCGGAGCGTGTGAATGTGAAGCTAGCTTTGCGCGACGGCCGTTGCTTCAGCCTGTCCGGCGTACAATGATTGAATGCTGAGGACACAGCTCTGTATAACCCCTTTGCCGCTGCTGCTATTTCCGTCTGCTGGCGGAATATTTCGACACTGCAGAATATTTTGTCTGGTTGATTTATAGAGCGCATTAACAAATAAACAAACAAACAAAACACACACAAACACACACACAAACACATACAAAAAAGCAACAACAGCAAAACAACAAAACAACAACAACAACAACAACAAAACAGCAAAAAACACTGACAAAAAAAAAAAAAAGGAAAAAAAAGGGAAAAAAAAGGGACACTCAGTCGTCACAGCTCATATCTCTCACATTTATAGTAATAGAATATCCATCCTACGATAATACGATGCGTGCAGAAAATGGGAAACAAGGAAGACTGCTAGCGTTCTAAACTCTCGGGGAGTTGCTGACTGAAAGCATACGATGCATGCTTTCAATAACTCCCCGTGTGCTAAATCCGGGTTGACGCAGGCCTCAATAAAGCTGCTGCCTCTGCTGACCTACTCTAGTAACCAACAGGGCCTAAGTGCAGTCCTCGTGACGGCGGTTTTCGTTCAACTCTGACACTAACCGCTAAAACAACACTACAACAACAAGGTGGGGGTATGAATGGGAGGGGAGTGGTGGGGGGGGGGGGAGGATATAGGGGTATAAAGGAAAGGGGTGTGTGTGTGTGTGGGGGGGGGGTATGACGAAAGGGGAGTGGGAGGAGGGGGTAGGGGTATGAAGGGAGGGGAGTAGAGGGGGTAATTGGGGGGATGAGGGGGGTATGAAGGAAAGGGGAGTGGGGTGGGGGGGGAGGAGTGGGGGAGGGAGATGGGGGTCGAGAGCCGGTTCTTCACCAATCGCCATCAACTCAGCGTCCTTGACTTTTCCCAGACACCCATTACAGCACACACCGTCGTTTCCGCTTACAATCTCCACCCCCCTCCTTCCCATTCCCTCCCCCTCCCCTTCATACTCCCTCTCCTCCCCACCCCCGCCCCTTTATCTATCAGCACACGCAGTGATTCGCATGCGGAGCCGAGTAAGAGTGACTGCCTGCCATATAATTCTCCACAATGTGTGTCGGCATCACATACATCTGCCGAACGCACTGCCGACTTGTACCAGAAACGCGCACTGTTATAACACATATTTCAGCCTTTTTATTACTATGATTTATTATTGTTATTATTATATATTTCATTACCCCCTTCTACCTCCTGCACAAACCCGGCCATTCTTTAGCTGAAGAAATCGAACCCCCAGGGACATTATCAGTGTAGTGGGAGAGGGACGTCTGGTTGATGTCAAGTTTTGGTTTCGGTGTTCCTGGGACAGGCAGAAGGACCCTGGGGGAGACATGCTTTCAATTCATTGGACCTGTGCTCTGAACTCCCTTCCGCTCTCTCTGTCAGGCATTCGTCTTCTCGTCTTCTCGTCTGCAAGACTAGCTGGTATTCCTGCTCGTCGACCCTAGTGAACTAGCACTGAAAGACAGGGGTAACTGTTACCGTAAAAATTAGAGTCACAGGGAGAATTCGAATCTTCCAAACTGAACTGCTGGCCGGTAAATCGCGTGCATTCTGAATGGTTGAGTGTTGCTTTATGTCCACAGAAACCATAGGTTTATTAGGGACTGGAACCCAGGACGGCCACCTCGACTTTCACACAGCTCCTGAGCGCTGAAGCATCCGGTGACACTTGTATTGTTGAAAAGAAAAGAACATAGAAAGCATGGACGGTATGCTAATCTGCATAATCTTCTGAGCCGAGGAGATAACAAAGATTCTAACCTTGGATAGTCGAGAGTCTTGAACCCTTTAATAAAATGTTTCTTCTTTCTGCGGGTTTACTGCAGTTATCATTGCGACTTTTCCGCCAGTAACGGGCAGCATGATACGGGTTGCGCGTATTTTTAGGATCAGCACACAAGGGAGTTACTTCAGTAGCGCTCCAAAAACGTCACACAAACACATCAAAGACCTGAGTCGCCTACTGTAACTGTCACCTGGCATGCGTGTAAGTACAAGGTACGTAAACTCCACCAGAGGCACATCCTCTAGTACTTTATTTTGATGATGTGTCTCTTGGGGTTTAAGTACCATGTATTTACACGCATGTCAGGTGAGAATTACCATACGGTGTACCTCTGGTGGAGTTTATGTACCTTGTATTTACACGCATGCCAGGGTGAAAGTTACCGTAGGCGACTCAGGTCTTCGTTGTTTTGTTTGTATGACGTCTTTCGAGTGCTAATTAACTCCCTTGTGTGTTGATTCTGCACGAGCGCTCTGGGCCTCGTTCTGTTTCGGATTCGTATTTTTAGGATTTCGTTAGCGCGCATGGTAATTAGAGTTACTCCGCTTGTCTAAAGCCCGTTCTTAATTGGGCGAACTGTTTCTACGCCGAACATACTTCGAACAGTTCGACGAACAATACTTCATTTCTTAATTGAACTTTTAGTTCGACGAACATGGTTCGGACAGTTCGACGAACTATGCTTCGTTTTTAGCTGGCTTATAATGAGATGCAAGCGTCGGCCCGAACTTGCGGCAAAAGCGCAACAGACAGCATGATCCAAAATGTAGGATATAGTCAAGTCAATATACTTTAATCATCCCTCTCAGGGTACGTAATTCAACTAACTACTCTATCATTTTGGGTCCCAGAGACAAGGCTGCGCCTCATAGAAGTCAACCAATAGGTCAATTCCCTCCGACACGAGTGAAATATCGACACGGTCACGCCTCTTCCTACAGGAACGGGCTATTCACAACTTCTCCATTCCGTACGTAACCCACGCTGTCTCGCCGGATCGATGCATGGGCGCGGCCATGCTTGACTTCGGTCTATCGGCGTTGCACCGTGCTGCAGTTGTACGTTTCACGCGTCAGAGCTCTGAGCTGTGCAAGTGAACAGGGAGGTGGACTGACCTGCCCGCCTCCCCCTCCCCCCCCCCCCCCATTCCCCAAAACCCACCACCCTCACCTTCCGCCGGCCCTGTCCATACACGGTTTCTGTGGACGTAAAGCATCATGAAAGAATGCATCACACTTTCTCGCTCGACCTTTTTGACGGAAGGTCCGTAAATCCGGAAGACTCGTCAAGGATACCATTGTTAAAGATAGTTCTTTATTCAGTGTAGCCTAAGTCAGTCTTTATTCAGTGTAGCCTATGTCTTTATTCAGTGTAGCCTAAGTCTTTATTCAGTGTAGCCTAAGAGTAGCCTAAGTCTTTATTCAGTGTAGCCTAAAGTCTTTATTCAGTTTAGCCTAAGTCTTTATTCAGTGTAGCCTAAGTGTAGCCTAAGTCTTTATCCAGTGTAGCTTAAATGTAGCCTAAGTCTTTATTCATTGTAGCTTAAATGTAGCCTAAGTCTTTATTCAG
>OY757544.1:8316422-8327330 GCA_963584105.1 Alviniconcha strummeri
TAGGCCTTTAGTCGTTTTCCGAGCGAGGGCGCTGCATGTATTGCAGTGAAAGGGTTAAGCAGAAAGGCATCTGGTCACTTCGTCAGCGCGCTAATTATGATCGAGGCCAAGTCCACTAACCATTGTCATCTCACCTCACAGCCTCCTCTTCGCATGGTGTCTGCACGAGTTAGTGGACAAACTCGCTTCCTTCCGGTGTTGCTTAATGTCCTCGGATGTCGGTTGACATATTAGGGACAAACTGAGACCAATGCGTGAGCATGGTTCAGTATTACTTTACGTCCACGGAAACCATAAGGCTCGTTAGGACGGAAAGCCCAGGACGGCTACCTCGACTTTCACACTGCTCCTGAACTGTGAAAAAACAAACCAAAAACAAACAAAAAAACCTCTGGGCATGGACCTATAATATATAGGTCCATGCTCTGTGAGTCTTCGACATCCGAGGACATGAAGCCCCACATCATCATCATCTGTGCGTCTTCTGCTCGTCGAAATGGGCCCGCCACCGAAGACACGACGCTGGGCGAGTGTGACTGACCAGGCAACTAATCAACCGTATCGACAGATTTATAAGTAACAAGTAGCCCGAAGACTACAGAGTTCGCGTTAAACGGCAATTTCCGGGATTTTTTCCGGTTAGGATCAGCATATACCGGAAGAAAATCAACAACAGGGCAGACTACCGGCTGTTATTTTGTTTGACCGATTCTAAAAAAAATTGAGAGAGAGAGAGAGAGAGAGAGAGAGAGAGAGAGAGAGAGAGAGAGAGAGAGAGAGAGAGAGACAGGCAGACAGACAGAGAGACAGACAGACAGAGACAGACAGAGACAGAGTCACAGAGAGAGACAGAGAGAGATAGAAACAGAGAGAAAGAGATAGAGAGACAGAGACAGAGAGACAGAGACAGACGGAGAGAGATACAGAGAGAGACAGAGACAGAGACAGAGTGGCTGTGTGTGTGTGTGTGTGTGTGTGTGTGTGTGTGTGTGTGTGTGTGTGTGTGTGTGTGTGTGTGTGTGTGTGTGTGTGTGTGTGTTCTAAACGGGGAAGACAGCAGGGTGTTTGCTAGTATAGAGTCCTAGATTAATAGTAGTGTAGACAGACCGGCTACAATGATTTTCTGACCGGTTTCCGTGAACCACTTTCGGCACCTTATAGATGCCACATCGGTTTGAAGCATTTCTAGTGCGATCACTGGACCCCACGCCCACCATCCCAACAAATGAATGAATGAATGGATGAAAATGTATATAGATAGCGCATAAAAACGTCCACACAAAGCCTTGCGTGTTCACAGGGCTAGAGTCAGACGAGTTTTCAAACGAGCGAACAAACGACTCAACAATCACGAACAGACGGACAAATAAATCTTTGTTGTTGTAGCGTTTTCAGCTGAACACTCTGGGGATCACCCGCTATATGCAATTGGACATTGACAAATGCATTCCATAGAGTGAGAGGATTGCGTGTGTGACCGTTTATTTATTTATCTATTATTACCTGCCACATGCGCAGCCACGCGCCGTCTTCAGAGGAGTTATCCCCATCTGTGGAGGGTCGGTGCTGTTATGTAAAGAGCTTGTCACGGATGAATGCGGTCCCCACACAACTATGTTGCTCATGACAACTTTAAATCGAGGCTTGGTGTTCTTGCTGGTGTCGGCGTGTTGTGACGGAGCCCAAGCCACTACGACAAAACAAAACAAAACAACAACAAAAAACTTATCAGCCGCAACAAGTCCCGCATTCTGTGTAGACCACTTCCCACCCTGAAAACACGGAACGGGTAGCTTAGTGGTATAGCACCGGACTCATGATCCAAACGTCGATTGTGCGAGTCCCGGCAGGAGCGACGGAAGATTTTTTCTTTCTTTCTTCTCCATGGTCAGCTTTCTGTGCTGACTCTTATTTTGGTATCCGTTCCACCCCCGTGTTACCGCAGTGGCATGTAAAAGATCCCGGTGATTCTGCCAAAAGTACATGTGGCAGGTTAGAGCTAAACACGCATGCACCCTACGTATGGTGTACACAGAACGTGCGCCGAGACGGCAGCAGTTTGACGTGGCACCAGCCATGTAGCAACCAAATAGCGACGTAAGTACGTACACCACTTCCACAGATACTCAAACACGCGCTATGAAAACGACTATGTTCATTCAGAGTGAGTATTCAGAAGCGCATGGGAACAGAGCGCAGTGAGTGTGCTCGAGAGCAGAGAATAGCACTATATAAAAGCGATCAACAACAACAACAAAAACTCTTCGCCGTTGTGCTGTCACGTAAACTAGAGGATGTTGATAATGATGTGGGGCTTTATGTCCTCAGATTTCTGGCTGACATGTTAGGGACACTTGAGGATGGAGCGTATATATGTGGAGTGTATATAGGTGGAGTGTATATAGGTGGAGTGTATATAGGTGGAGCGTATATATGCCTACCTTGTATTTACTCGCTTACCGGGTGAGAGTTACCGTAGACGACTCAGGTCTTTGTTGTTGTTTTTGCGTGACGTCTTTCGCTAAGTAACTCCATCGCTTGCTAATTCGTCAGATAGGCTGTTTGTCTGCCTTGCAAAAACTGTACATTAACAAAACGAGAGGCAGAGAAAGGGGGGGGGGGGGGAAGGGGGGAGCTCGAAGGGGAAGAGCGACTAGTGAGTGAGGTAATGCAGGAGAACAGAGGAACTGAAGCCTATACAGAGTTATTGATTGTAGGACAATTAGGTGCCACGCAGACCAGTGCCGACGTAGGCCATTTGGTGGAGTCTTGTTCAGTCCCCGCAACCCAGCACACTAGCTGCGACTCAACCACTGCACGCTCTCTCTCCTCTCTCTGCCTTTCTCTCTGCACCGAGATCGATAATGCGAAAGAGAGCAGGAGAAGACAGCAGTGATGTGTTCGTTTGTTTGTTTTCCAGTGGGTAAGTATAAGGCTGTGGTGGTGTGGTATGGAGCTTTCGCTGGGCTGTATATGCGTCGGAGATCGGAACGAGAATGTGGCTGATAGGTGCGTTGCTTGGTTTACCAGTGGGTAAGTAGGTGACTGTTTTCTTGTCGAACTTTGACTGGATCCTGGGTCCAAAGGCAACAAGATCAGTAGCAAAAACGAGATCGAGCGGTTTGTGGCTGATGTGTACGCTTGGTCTTTATTTTTCCTTCCCCTTCTTCTTCTTCTTCTTCAAAGGCCGGCTTGCTGATTTGTGGGGGCGGGGTGAGTTGGGGGAGTCTTCAGTTTGTCCTTCGAATTTGACTTGGTTCGTCTGGTTTCGAGATTGAACTGCCAAATTGGGACAGGAAAGTATTTGATTGATGCGTTGTGCGTGTTTGTTTCTTAGAAGATAGGCTGGTTTCTCGTTTGCTTCCGGCGCGAATTTTAGATTGATTTTGACTGGTTCCAAGATCAATAATGGAATAGTGGGGGAGAGCAATGATTTTTGCCGGAGTGTTCGTTTTTGTAAATTACTCCTCGAGCATAAGCTTTTTTATTGTCAGTGGCACGTCATGTTCTTGGGTCTGGCAGCTCTCTGTCGTTGTTCCATTTTGCTCTTGTTCTCATGTGTGGCTCTGTCGTTGTTCCATTTTCCTCTTGTTCTCATGTGTGGCTCTGTCGTTGTTCCATTTTCCTCTTGTTCTCATGTGTGGCTCTGTCGTTGTTCCATTTTGCTCTTGTTCTTATGTGTGGCTCTGTTGTTCCATTTTGCTCTGTTCTCATGTGTGGCTCTGTCGTTGTTCCATTTTGCTCTTGTTCTCATGTGTGGCTCTGTCGTTGTTCCATTTTGCTCTGTTCTCATGTATGGCTCTGTCGTTGTTCCGTTTTACTCTTGTTCTCATGTGTGGCTCTGTCGTTGTTCCGTTTTGCTCTTGTTCTCATGTGTGGCTCTGTCGTTGTTCCGTTTTGCTCTTGTTCTCATGTGTGGCTCTGTCGTTGTTCCGTTTTGCTCTTGTTCTCATGTGTGGCTCTGTCGTTGTTCCATTTTGCTCTCGTTCTCATGTGTAAAGGTATATTTTGTTGTTGTTCCTCTTGATGTTGCTGCTATTGTTAATATCCTACAGTTGTTGATATTGTTGCCTCTGTGTGTGTGTGTGTGTGTGTGTGTGTGTGTGTGTGTGTGTGTGTGTGTGTGTGTGTGTGTGTGTGTGTGCGAACGTGTGCGCGCACGTGTGTGTGCGTGTGCGTATATGTGAGTGTGTGTGTGTGTGTGTGTGTGTGTGTGTGTGTGTGTGTGAGAGAGAGAGAGAGAGAGAGAGAGAGAGAGAGAGAGAGAGAGAGAGAGAGAGAGAGAGAGAGAGACAGACAGACAGACAGACAGACAGACAGACAGACAGAGACAGACAGAGACAGACAGAGACAGAGATAGAGAGACAGAGAGAGAGGAATGAAAAAGCCCGCACAACTGCCACAAGAAAAAAAAAAAAAAAAAAAAAAGCCATTCGGACAAATCCTCCCCGAAAAGGCTCTGTGTAGACAAATCCCACCAAGATACTCCATAAAGACAAATCTGCCGAATCCACTCTAGAATGAGGGATTTGTCCCAGACGGGAATTGTCCTAGGAGTTGTATCTCTAGTGAGAATTGTCTACCTAAATTATTACCCCGGCACTTGGACAGGCACACGCCATCGTCGGAGGATTTGCCTTTATTTCTGGAGGGTGGGTGCTGTTATTCGAGGAGCTTATGATGGCTGACGATCGTCCCACCGTCGTGTTCTTGCTGGCCAGTGTCATCGTGTTGTGACAGCCCAAGCCTTGATGTTCTTGCTGGCCAGTGTCATATTGTTGTGACAGCCCGAGCCTTGATGTTCTTGCTGGCCAGTGTCATCGTGTTGTGACAGCCCAAGCCTTGATGTTCTTGCTTGTGTCATTGTGTTGAGACACAGCCCAAGTCCTGGTGTTCTTGCTGGCCAGTGTCATCGTGTTGTGACAGCCCAAGCCTTGATGTTCTTGCTTGTGTCATTGTGTTGAGACACAGCCCAAGCCTTGATGTTCTTGCTGGTGTCATTGTGTTGTGACAGCCCAAGCCTTGATGTTCTTGCTTGTGTCATTGTGTTGAGACACAGCCCAAGTCCTGGTGTTCTTGCTGGTGTCATTGTGTTGTGACACAGCCCAAGTCTTGGTGTTCTTGCTGGTGTCATTGTCTTGTGGCACAGCCCAAGTCGTGGTGTTCTTATTGATGTCAGTGTGTTGTGACAGTCCAAGCCTTGATGTTCCTGCTGGTGTCAGATGTGTTGCGACACATCCCAGGCCTTGGTGTTCTTACTGGTGTCAGTGTGTTGTGACACAGCCCAAACCTTGGTGTTCTTGCTTGTTTTGATTGTGTTATGCACAGCTTTCATGTTGCTTTACGTCCACGGAGGCGAGATGGCCTGTTAGGGACGGGGACAGAGTGGGAAGGGGACGACAGAGTGAAGGCTCAACCGCGGAAACCGCCCGAAAAAGACCGGAGAGACCGTGGACCGCCGCCAGCACAGTGGAAGTGTTAAGGCGGTGTCCCCTCGCCATTGCCCAGCGACTTGTGCACTGCGCAATTGCTGTTCCAACTGCTGTGCTTGGACAGAGTCACAAAGACAATGTCCGTTGCACTGCTATTAACGAACAACTTGGACAACTCGAAGCAAAAGATGTCCAACTTGCTCAGCCCAGCTCCACCTCCCTGCTCATGATCTCTTCTGGGCAATCTTGAGGGTCCAGCTCCACCTCCCTCCTCTAAGATCTCTTGATCTTTTGATCTCGCCTGGAACCCCTATATGCACAGCCCGAGTCTTGGTGTTCTTGCTGGTGTCAATGTGCTGTGACACAGCCTAAACCAAGGCAGAAGATTAAGGTGTGTTGCCTTCGTGTTTCAGCTCGGTGACGATGCAGTGAAGGGGATGGAACCCGGCGCCCGATGGAACGCAGCGGCCATGACGCAGGCAGCAAGGCAAGCAGCAGACGATCCGGACACACCACCACCACCACCACCACCACCACCAGCACCGCCAACACCCTCACCACCGCCAGCAGAGCGGGAAGGACATCGGACAACTCCGCGTCCAAGACCCGGCACCACGACTCCAACGCACAGAGGTCTCAGCCCCCTGCCAGGACCCAAGCCCAGAGCCAGGGGCTCGGCCCGCAGGTGACACAGAGCCCCGCCTTCTCTCTCGTCAACCTCAAGGATGTCGTGTCCGCCACTCAGGCCGCCAAGGGAGCCCCGAAGCCATCCGGAGGCTCCCACCAAGGCCGCGGAGGATCTCGACCTCAGCCGCAGGATGGAAAGGACGCGTCTTCCACTAAAGCAGGCGCACGACGAGACAGGTCTGAGCAGAGGCGCCAAGGCGGCGGGGCGCGAAGCTCTTCCGAAGACGCTGCTAGTAACAAGAAGGCGTCGAAAAGCAGTTCCCAGCCACCCTCGGCGGCGGATCGCAGCAACAAGCCGTCGTCCAAAGCGCAGACTCCCACTTCGACGTCGTCCTCCAAGGCCGACGCCGAGAGCAAGAGCAAGAGCAAGGACGCCAACACTAGCAGCAACAACAACAGCAGCGGCAGCAGTAACCCGCGCGCTAAGGGCGGTGGCAAGAATTCCGCGGAGTCTCAGGACACGGGGAAGGGCGGGCGCAGCCCTGGCCGGTTAAAAAAGTCCCTGTCGGCTGGGGGAGAGTCGGGGGGCAAGGGGGACATGTACGGAGTGCAGCCTCAGAGCTCCAGCGGCAAGAGCACGCCCAGAGCCAAGAAGAAGATGGCCAGGGGCCGCTCTGTGCACGACTCCAGCGAGTTCGGCGAGGTGAAGGAAGTACCGGACAACGACGTCAGCCGGACTTTGAAACGAAAACCGTCACCGACCCGTGACGTCGGCGGGGGTTCCCGCAGCAAAGAGCAGGCGAACAACGTCCAGCCTAAACCAACAGCGAAAGCAACCACCACCACCACCACAACCGCAACAACAGCAACAGCCGAGGCGAATCAAAGGACTTCGCAGACCGCGTTGCAACCCCTACCGCCCTCCTCCGCCCCCTCCATCTCCCCCCCGCCCCCAGCCGCCCCTTCCAAACCCAGCACCTTCCACGTGCAGCTCGTACCGGAGCTGAGCCAGCAGTCTTCCTTCTTCTCGCTGAACAAGGTCCCGAGCCGCTCCTCCACCTCGTCCGACGTGCAGTCGGAGGTGTGCGTTGACCTGCCGGACTACTCGGAACTCTCTTCCGCCCAGGACCGCCCCCCGGGCGACAGGGGGGAAGGGCCGGGCCAAGGCCAGGGGCGGGGCAAGCTGGCCCTCAGCTTTCCCTCTGCGCCCTTCAAGCGGCTGAGCGAGACGGGGCGGAGGGGCGGGAGAAGCAGGAGGAGGGCAGTGGCCTGCCTGTCCTCGCTGAGCACGGCGGCTGTACTGCTGGTCTCGCTGGTGCTCTTCCTGCCAGTCCTGACCCTCGTCCTCGTCCTCGTGCCAATCTGCCTCTTCCTCAAGTGGCTCTGCAGCCTCTGCTGCTGCTGCGGGCCCCTGTGGGGGCGGTGCTGCATCGGCTGCTGCCACGCCCACCTCACGGCCCCGGAGCGACTGTGGGTGCAGAAGGGGGCGGGCGGGGGCGGGGGGCGGCTGACCCCGGTGGCGCAGTGTGTCATCGTGCTGCAGCGCGGGCTGAGCACGGAGCGGCTCCGGCACCTGCTGGATGCCCGGCTGCTGTCGCTGGAGAACCGGCACGGGCGGCGCGTGTACCCGCGGTTCCGGCAGCGGGTGGAGGAGTTCTGCTGCGGGTACGCCTGGGTGTCGGACCACCACTTCGTGCTGCACAATCACGTCTTCAACATGCCTGGCTACATCGAGAGTCTGGAGGACCTGCAGGTGAGTCAGCAGAGAGAGAGAGAGAGAGAGAGAGAGAGAGAGACAGACAGACAGACAGACAGACAGACAGACAGACAGACAGACAGACAGACAGACAGACAGACAGAACTCAAAATCAAACTTGAAAAGTTTAATACTGAATAATAGTAGCGTTAGGTCCATTTAGACCTATCTAACAGCCAGTCCTTGCTATACTACAAACAAATGGAGAGAGGAGAGAGACGGGAGAGAGAGAGGGGGGGGGGGGGGGCGGGGGCGATATGGATATATAAAGTAGGTCTCAAATGACCAGTCATTGCAATGGCAATCACTCGAAAACCTCACTGTCTGTCTGTCTCTCCCTAGCAGTATTATGCCACAATCGATCCTATGTAACTAATTCAAGGTGTGCATGAAGTTTTCGCTTGAAGGAGCTGAGTGACTGACAAGAGGTACGTTGTTCCATAGAAAATCACCAGAGAAGGATATACCTGTTTGAATATGTCTATCCTTGGCCTAGGCAAACTAAGCTGACAGTTCCTGAGTTGGAATAGCGTGAGGGAGTGTATGTGTGTGTACAGGTTAGATAGGTCTCTGGGGCCTCATTGTTCAGGGCCCTGTACATGCACAAACACTTGTTATATTCAAGTTGTTTTTGTGTGCTCATTCTTCTCTGATCAGTAGTCAGAGTTGTATCTGAAAAAATTAACTTTACAGATCTGTGCAGAGAATTTAATCTCTTTTTGAGGACATCACACGACTGACGTCCCACACGACTGACGGATAATCAATGTAAGGTTTAATGTGGGCATTGAAGAATAGTTTCCTGGTGTCGATATCTAAGATGTACCTTAACTTCGACAGAAGGCAGAGACGCGTCTTGAAACTGTTTTGCACACATTGTTAGTATGTGAATCCCAGCGAAGTTGTATTACCTGGTTATACCTAAAAGACGGTGTGCTGACACTTGATCAATTTTCGCCCCGTTTAGAACGAGAGAGAGAGAGAGAGAGAGAGAGAGAGAGAGAGAGAGAGAGAGAGAGAGAGAGAGAGGGAGGGACGGACGGACGGACGGACGGACAGACAGACAGACAGACAGACAGACAGACAGACAGACAGACAGACAGACAGACAGACAGACAGACAGAAAACTCAGACTCGAAAACTTTAATACTGAAGGATAGTAACTTTAGGTCCATTTAGACCGATTAAACAGCCAGTCCTTGCGGTACTACAAACACAAAGAGAGAGAGAGAGAGAGAGAGAGAGAGAGAGAGAGAGAGAGAGAGAGAGAGAGAGAGAGAGAGAGAGAGAGACAGACAGACAGACAGACAGACAGACAGACAGACAGACAGACAGACAGACAGACAGACAGACAGACAGACAGACAGACAGACAGACAGAAAGCTCAGACTCGAAAACTTTAATACTGAAGGATAGTAACGTTAGGTCCATTTAGACCGATTAAACAGCCAGTCCTTGCGGTACTACAAACACAAAGAGAGAGAGAGAGAAAGAGAGAGAGAGAGAGAGAGAGAGAGAGAGAGAGAGAGAGAGAGAGAGAGAGAGACAGAGAGACAGAGAGACAAAGAGACAGAGAGACAGAGAGAGACAGAGACAGAGAGACAGAGACAGAGAGAGACAGAGACAGAGACAGACAGAGAGACAGAGAGACAGAGACACACACACAGACACACAGACACACACACACACACATACACACACCCAGCATGCACCTATTAAATGGCCGAGATATTGGGAAAGAGAGAGGGAAAGGTTGAGAGAGAGGGAGAGCGGGAAAGAGAGAGGGAGAGAGAGATAGGGAGCGACAGACAGACAGAGACAGAGAGAAGGGGGGTGGGGTGGGAAGGAGAGGGGAATTAACATAGAAACTGTATTGAGCAGGGCCCCTCCCAGGTGGTAAATAAATCAAAGCATTCAGACAAAACACAATCGGCCAGGGGAGACAGTAACTGAAAACTGAAAATGGTCAGTGGTAATATAAGGCTAATGGTCAAACCTTTTTGCCATCTGACTAGCAGAAGTCTGTGAAAGGTGTGTGTGTGTGTGTGTGTGTGTGTGTGTGTGTGTGTGTGTGTGTGTGTGTGTGTGTGTGTGTGTGTGTGTGTGTGTCTGTCTGTCTGTCTGTCTGTCTGTCTGTCTGTGTCTGTGTGTATGTCCCCCAGGAGCCGGGAGACGGCTATTTTCCACGCTGTCCCAAATAAACTCACTTCCGTCGGCCTCCTCTCTCGGCCGTCTCTGTTGACGTTCCCAACGGCTCCTACCCTGAGGATGCAATTACTATAATTCTTTTGCTTCCCGTCCCATGCTCTGGGCCACCCTTGGGGAGTCTTGGGGAAATCGGATGCACAGAAATGTGCCTCAGTGTCTCCGAAGGGAGCACAGATCCGCCGATAGCATGAATGATGCTTTTTGATTCACTTCGGGGCCGCCTGCCTGCCTGCCATTTCTCTGCATGCAGAAAATTGTCATTCCGAAAGTAAACCCAGTTTCTGCCAGTGTAGATGCAACACTTTCTTTGGTGGTGGTTAACCCTTACCCTGCCGGGGCCTTTCATACTGCCGGTTCGAGTTCTTTGCATGAGGACGTCTGCTGAGGATAACTTTCAAAGGGAGGGTGCGGGATGTGTGTAACTAATGATTTGTATTTAATTTGAAAGTTTTTATGTTTTGTTCTTTCTGAGATAACATTATTCCAGGTAACTTTTGGTTTTCTATGTATTAGCATTATATCAATGCTTTAGGTTGTGTAGATTGAGAAACAGAGGTGCATGTCTAAGTGTATGCGTATGTGTGTGTGTGTGTGTGTGTGTGTGTGTGTGTGTATGTGTGTGTGTGTGTGTGTATGTGTGTGTGTGTGTGTGTGTATGTGTGTGTGTGTGTGTGTGTGTGTGTGTGTGTGTGTGTGTGTGTGTGTGTGTGTGTATGTGTGTGTGTGTGTGTGTGTGTGTGTGTGTGTGTGTGTGTGTGCGAAGCAGAAAGACGGAAGGTTTTTTAGGGAGTGACTGACGGCCTGCTCTGTGTCTAGTTCCAGTCTGGAAGCACGCCGCAACACCCCCTGAAAGCTTTAGCCCAGCCAAAAGGCCTGGCGGGGGGC
>OY757544.1:8327530-8335030 GCA_963584105.1 Alviniconcha strummeri
TCTCTCTCTCTCTCTCTCTCTCTCTCTCTCACACACACACACCACACACACACACTCTCTCTCTCTTCCCCCCCCCACTCTCTTCCACCCATCTCTCTCTCTCGCTCACACACACACACACTCTCTCTCTCTCTCTCTCTCTCTCTCTCTCTCTCTCTCTCTCTCTCTCTCTCCCCCCACTCTCTTTCTCGCTCACACACACACACACACTCCCCGACCTCTGAGCGGTCGCTCTCTCTCTGTGTTTCTTCCACCCATCTCTCCCTCCCTCTCCCAATCTCCCCCCCCCCCCTCTCTCTCTCCCTCTCCGAGCCTGTCGCTGGAGCGGACATTGCCAGAAATGTTGGTGCTGTTGGACCCCAGGCCAGCTGATCGCTTAGTTAGTTAATAATGACCGTCCTGAACCTGTAACTTCTCTCAATTAAGTCGATGGCCTCCGAGCCTGTGTCGCTGGATCGACCGCACGGGGATGGGGTTAGCGTGGAGTTGGGAGAGACGGGAGAGTGCAAGTCGTGCGAACTTCTGTCCGATGGACTGCTTCAATAACGACCGTCTGAACCTGTTCCTTTAAGAATTCAATCGATGTCCGCCTAGCCTCTGTCGCTGGATCAGGTCCTGGGTGGAGGGGGTGGGAGGGGGGGAGAGAGAGAGAGAGAGAGAGAGAGAGAGAGAGAGAGAGAGAGAGAGAGGAGAGAGAGAGAGAGAGAGAGAATCCGATCAATGAGTCGTTTAGTGTGTGTGTGTGTGTGTGTGTGTGAGAGAGAGAGAGAGAGAGAGAGAGAGAGAGAGAGAGAGAGAGAGAGAGAGAGAGAGAGAAGCTCATGGGCAACTTCCGATCGATTGGTCGTTTAGTTAGAGAGAGAGAAGGAGAGAACTCTGAACTCAGAACTTTATTTCTCAAGGACTGAGATTTTAGGAGAGAGAGAGAGAGAGAGAGAGAGAGAGAGAGAGAGAGAGAGAGAGAGAGAGAGAGAGAGAGAGAGAGAGGAGAGAGAGAGAGAAGCTCATGGGCAACTTCCGATCGATTGGTCGTTTAGTTAGAGAGAGAGAAGGAGAGAACTCTGAACTCAGAACTTTATTTCTCAAGGACTGAGATTTTAGAGAGAGAGAGAGAGAGAGAGAGAGAGAGAGAGAGAGAGAGAGAGAGAGAGAGAGAGAGAGAGAGAGAGAGCAATTCATGGGCAACTTCCGACCGCTGAGTCGTTCGGTTAGGTAATGATGGCAGTCTGAACCAGCTGTTCCTTTCTGAATTCCGTCGCAGGACCACATCGCCAAGATGGCCTCCGAGCCTCTGTCGCTGGACCGGCCCCTGTGGGAGGTGCAGGTGCTGCACAACTTCCGGGAACCGCGCGACACCGTGCTGCTGCTGCGACTGCATCTGGCGGTGGCGGACGGCACCTCCATGGTGCGACTGCTGCAGCAGGCGCTGGTGGATACTCAGAAGCTGCCGCTGCCCAAAGCCGGCTTCGGGGCGGAGGCCGCCAACATGTCCCCGCTCAAGGCCTTCTTCTTCGGCCCCGTCACCTTCTGTCGCCGCTACCTCTTCGCTCACAACGACTTCAACCTGCTGCACGGGCCGCACGTGCATCCCAGCGGGGAGATGGCGGTGGCCTGGTCCGAGCCCTTCAGTCTCAGCGCCGCCGTGAGGGTGAAGCAGGTGGCCAGGTGCACGCTGAGCGAGCTGCTCGTGTCCGTGCTGGCCGGCAACATCAGGACCTACATGCAGGTGGGGAGCGGGTCGGGGTCTGTACCTGCTCTTAGTGCAGGTGACTGATGCGTGTGTATAACGCATACTGTAACAGTGGCCTGTTCGTTTCCATAGTCCAGGTGACTGATACACGTGTATAACTCACACTGTAACAGTGACTGCTCGTTTCCATAGTCCAGGTGACTGATACACGTGTGTAACTCACACTGTAACAGTGACTGCTCGTTTCCATAGTCCAGGTGACTGATACACGTGTGTAACTCACACTGTAACAGTGACTGCTCGTTTCCATAGTCCAGGTGACTGATACACGTGTATAACGCATACTGAAAAACAAATCAAGCGCTCTTTTCCATAGAGCAGGTGACTGATGCACGTATAACGCATACTGTGACAGTGACGTGCTTGTTACTATAGACCAGGTGACTGATGCTCGTGCATAACGCATACCGCAACAGTCCAGGTTACACGGGCTGCTCGTGTCCGTGCTGGCCGGCAACATCAGGAACTGCATGCAGGTGGGGAGCGGGTCGGAGTCTGTTCCTGCTCTTAGTGCAGGTGACTGATGCGCGTGTATAACGCATACTGTAAAAATCAAGCGCTCCTTTCCATAGTGCATGTGACTGATGCGCGTAATGAACGTGTGTAGCACATGCTGTAACAGTCCAGGTTACTTATGCACGTGTATAACGCATACTGTAAAAATCAAGCGCTCTTTTCCATAGTGCATGTGACTGATGCACGTAATGAACGTGTGTAGCACATGCTGTAACAGTCCAGGTGACTTATGCACGTGTATAACGCATACTGTAACAGTGGCGTGTACGTTTCCATGTTCCAGGTGACTGATGCACGTGTATAACGCATACTGTAACAGTGGCGTGTACGTTTCCATGTTCCAGGTGACTGATGCACGTGTATAACGCATACTGTAACAGTGGCGTGTACGTTTCCATGTTCCAGGTGACTGATGCACGTGTATAACGCATACTGTAACAGTGGCGTGTACGTTTCCATGTTCCAGGTGACTGATGCGTGTATAACGCATACTGTAACAGTGGCGTGTACGTTTCCATGTTCCAGGTGACTGATGCGTGTATAACGCATGCTGTAACAGTGGCGTGTACGTTTCCATGTTCCAGGTGACTGATGCACGTGTATAACGCATACTGTAACAGTGGCGTGTACGTTTCCATGTTCCAGGTGACTGATGCACGTGTATAACGCATACTGTAACAGTGGCGTGTACGTTTCCATGTTCCAGGTGACTGATGCACGTGTATAACGCATGCTGTAACAGTGGCGTGTACGTTTCCATGTTCCAGGTGACTGATGCACGTGTATAACGCATGCTGTGACAGTGACGTGTTCGTTTCCATAGTACAGGTGACTGATACACGTGCATAACGCATACTGTGACAGCGACGTGCTCGTTTCCATGTTCCAGGTGACTGATGCTCGTGCAGAACACATACCGTAACAGTCCAGGCGACTGATTCACATGTATAACGCATACTGTAAGAGTGACGTGCTCGTTTACATGGTGCAGATGACTGATGCACGTGCATAACACATTTGTAACAGTGACTACCTCGTTTACATGGTGCAGGTGACTAATGCACGTGTATAAAACACACTTGTAACAGTGACTACCTCGTTTACATGGTGCAGGTGACTAATGCACGTGTATAACACACTTGTAACAGTGACGTGCTCATTTCTATGATGGGTCACTCCGGCTATGTCCAGAAGTCGCAGCGCAGCGTCTGAGCGAAACTGTCGTGAGCTAAAATTAAATAAGATAAAAAATAATAATATATAAATAGGTCTTATCCCTTTCCGGGCACAGGCTGTGCACAAGAATGCACCTAAGTAAGCAAGTAAACATGGTGCTGAACGTCCACAGAAACCGTACGGCTTATTTGGGACGGGCAATGCACCTGGAGTGGCCTGTTCTTTAAGTAACACTTTGGGAAGGGTCTTTTTCAATTGTTGCTGGCTTGTAACCGGACATAACACGTGACCCTTAGAAAAGACGCAAGCACGCGCGACCTGGCAATTAATCTTCGGTTTTTGTTATGTAGGGGAGTGGGGATGGGGAGTTGAGGGGAAGCAGGTTGGAAGCATGGATGAAGAGTCACAAGTCAGAGGTTGCTATAACATAACTTTTATTTGTACACCAACCAACCAGGAAACAGTGTCTGTTTTGGAAAAGACACAAGCAAACAAAACATTTAGAACATGAAAGCAAATGTAAAGTCTAAACAACAGCAATTACTAATCTAATAAATACAGTAACCATGTAGTTTACCTGTGGGTTACTATAATACATGACAAAATGATTAATAATCAAGCACATAAATCGTGTGCTTGACTTACACTTAAAACCCGTATCCCACAGAGTCACGGTGAGTATACAAGAGACAGCCAGTCAATTAACTGATGAACTCCCAGTATAATAGTATACAATAAAGTAACAGTGAAGAATGCGGATTACCAAGCTCATTCTTAACTAAACAGGAAGAGTGAGATAATCGTTACAGCAGATCCACTTAAGCACACAACGAGATGGATAGTGACACGGGTGGCACCTGGGTCCATGCCGTAAGCGGGAGGAAGTCAGTCATAAACTGACCAGCTCCAGCGGCCTCGTCAAGTTACTCAAAGCATTACAGCATGTTACTGTTACTGACTAGCAGAGCATATCCGGCTGTGAACAACGTCATCAAGAATCTAAACTGAGGGTAGCGCATCAAGAATCTAAACTGCTGATCTGGCTGCGCCTGTCTGCTCGGTTAGTGAACAGAGACAATTTTAAGACCTAATTGCCACCACTGACGCGCATCACCGGCCAGTTCGGGTACACGCACAAAGACCCGGAAAGGGTTTACAATCTAAGCAGAGTGAAAGTCTACGCGCCCAAGACTCGGCCACACAAAAGCCGGATCAAAACAGAAATAACACGTCTCACAGTTTATACAATCACCCCTATGCACTAAACCATATTCAACTAGTAAACTGAACATTCCACAACTATGAAGTCAACATCTTCAAAGTGCCAGCCATAATATACCACCGATTTCATGTAGAAACATAGATCGGTAGGAAACTAAACAAATAAGTTATGCCGCACGGCCGCACTGACAAAGTACCCATACTTTAGAGGGATAACTTTGCATCAGCATCCCTCAAACTGAACATCCAACAATGGCAACATAACATACTAGCTACATATCAGCTAACCAGGGTGAGCTGCATACATTTTGGAAACACCGGTCATCCTGTGGCATAAAGGTTTAAGATATGAACGCACAAACAAGGTAGTCTGACGCCATAGCGGCTGCAACCAGGCGGCAATCTAGCGCCGAAATTACCCACGTATTCAAGAACCAAAATCAAGGCACGTTGTGAACATGATCACATTATAAACATACATTATTTACATCAATAGAAACAACAGAACAACAAGCCATAGAAAAATAACTACTTACAGGCTCTCCCATGATGAAAACACATGAACACCGGCCGCAACAGTTAAACAAACAACCTGTCTCTGCAGGGACACTGGGGGAAAAGGGACGCTGCCGGCCCAGCACACAACTTTTAACACCTTAGATAATTGGGCCATAAAAACCCCACCCAATCAAAAAGGAAAAGGACCGGAAAGAAAAGGTTATAGGGTCATGGCCCGGAACATGTATACAATACATTCGGTTACAGTTATTTTCTCTGTTCAGTACGGGTTGTGTGTATTAATTCTTAGGCAAGATGATCTTATAGTTCTAAACGAGGTCTGTTGTGCTTGAGGTTTCTTTTTCTTTTTTTCTGTTCAGTGCGGATTGTGTTTATTAATTCCTAGACAAAATGACCTTATAGTTCTAATCGAGGTGTGTCGTACTTCAGGTCTGCGGCATCCGGCACCCATACGACATCCGCTGCGCTCTCCCTGTCGACTTCAGGACCGACAACCCTTCTTCCTCTTCCGGAAGCCCAGGAGCGGCCACTCCCAGCACAGACATAGGCAACCGCTACAGCATGGCAGTGCTGCCCCTTGCTACCAACACGGAGGGCGCCATCCCGAGGCTGTGGGAGACGAAAAAACACCTGGAGCGGTTCAAGTCCTCGCCGGAGGCGGCCATAGTGAGCGGGGTCCAGTGGTTCACGTGCTGCGTGCTGCCCGTGACCCTGTTCCAGCGGCTGTGGCAGGGGATCTACAGTCGCTGCACCTTGGTCGTGGCTAACCTGGCAGGTAAAGGGGCTAGTGGTGGCCGTGGTGATGGTGGTGATGGTTGGGGGAGTGGGGGTGGGGGTGGGGGGTGGCCTTTGAAGAGGATGTTGTTGCTGATGTTGTTGTCAATATTGTTGCTGCTATTCCTACACTGCAAGGACAATTTTGCCTCCCCGACGCCCACCTTCTTTTCTTTTTGTTTTTGTTCCTGTTTTCTTTTCTTTCTTTGTGTGTGTGTGTGTGTGTGTGTGTGTGTGTGTGTGTGTGTGTGTGTGTGTGTGTGTGTGTGTGTGTGTGATTTATTTCCTTCCAAGAACAGTGTCAAAGCCGACCAAAAAAGCTGTTTTGTGATCATGTTATTGCACGTAAGAACTTGTGAGAAGCTTAATTTCAAGCAGGAAGCAGACAGCATCCTATAAGCAGGTGGGAAGCTCTTTGCCAACGACGTCGTACGACGCCCTAACGGCAGGGAAAGAGTTAATATTGCTGCTTTTGGTCGTTTTCTTCTTCTTCTTCTTCAAGCCAGGGTAAGGGTTAATATTGCTGCTGTTTTCCGTCTTCTTCTTCTTCTTAAGGCTAGAGAAAGGGTTAATATTGCTGCTGTTTTCCGTCTTCTTCTTCTTCTTCTTCTTCAGGTGACCCTGGGCGATCAACAGGACGTTAAAGTCCAGTTACCAACTAAGTCTTTCTTCTTCGTCTTCTGCTTCTTCTCTTTCTTCTTCTTCTGCAGTGTCACTGTTCCGGGAGTGGTGATTACAGTGCTGTAGACCCACATGTTTAGCGTTCTCGTTAACTTCGCCATCGGCAGAAGATAATTCTTCATCTCACTATTTGCATTTGACCCAACTGCCGCCGTACAGAAGTATCACATTTTCCCAGAGCAGGAATTCCTTAGTACAGCCAGTATGCACTGTGCTGACTCAACGAATAAAGCATCATTGAACTAAACTGAACTGAATTGAATTGAAAACCTCTGTGATCTTTTACAGGCTTGTAAAGCTGGACAGTCGGGAAATCAAACTGGACTACCTGGCGATTGATTTCCGAAGCCTGAATTATCATTTGCAGCCAATCTGGCTGACAGCTCGGGTATCAAATGCAAAAACATCCTTGATCCCATGAGCCAGACATTTTTTATAAAAAATTTTTTTTTATAGATTAAATGCAAAAACCTCTATAATAATTTCCAGCCAATGTCCTGGACAGCTTGGAGATCGAACGCAAAAACGCTCCATGATTATTTGAAGGCAATGAACTGGAGAGCAGTTCGATTCAGTTCAAGATGGTATCTATGCGCTCGGAGAAGCCCATATGCGCTCCTCCCCGCCTCTCGGAGGCTTCCCCAACGTCGCCTTTGAAACAGTTGCAATGTTCGTCTGATGGACGATGACCCTCTCTCCTCCTTTCAAGAAAGACTGTCGGGCGCTTCCTTTTTTCTGCGCCTCTCTCCTCCAGGCGACCGATGGTGTAATGATTAGCAGGCGACCGATGGTGTAATGATTAGCAGGCGACCGATGGTGTGATGGTGAGCAGGCGACCGATGGTGTGATGATGAGCAGGCGAC
>OY757544.1:8340030-8359403 GCA_963584105.1 Alviniconcha strummeri
CAGCCCTATCGAGTGGTCTCAAATGCGTAGCTGTAGAGAAATGTGATGCAATCCGATTTACAGAGCCCACCACGACTTTCGCACAGTTCTGACCTCTGAGGTTTGTAGAGGGGTGGTGCCTTTAAATACATGACACTACACTCTCTCTATGGAAATAATAATAATGTAACAATGTAATGCGCCTATTGACGGCCTGAACGCTGACAGGATACACATTAACCAAAGACAGTAGCCTATGACAATGACTCTGCAGGATGGTTATAGGTTAGCCTTTCTGTTGGTTTATTTTTCATTAAGTGTAGAGCGGGAGTGATCATGCATATAAAGAAATTGATTCGACACGGCAAATTGATTTGATATAAGCTTAATTTGTTTAATGCTCATGCAATGATTTTGATTTTCTATTTTTTGATGAATGTAAATAAACTTTGCTTAAACCAACTAAAACAACAACAATAACAACAACAACAAAACAATTCGACATGGCCCCCGTAGCGTAGTGGTTAGCGCTTCGAACTGCGGATCGGAAGGCCTTGGGTTCGAATCACATCAGAGTCTTGAGGGATTTTTCAGCCAAGCTGTTTGGCTCCTATCCACTGCTAGGAGCGCTATGGGCCCAGTGGGAAGGCTTGGGCCGCACAGCCGAGCTTCATCCTCTTCACGATGGCGTCTTTGAGAGCGTTGCTATAATTACTTAACCAACACTGCAGGTGCCGCAGTTCCCGGGCCTGGTTAACACCGGGATAATTATGACAGTAAGCGTTGTCTGTGGCACTGTCAAGTACTCTCAAATCGAAATGGACTTCCATAGCATCATCAGTTATCCTCATCTGTTACAGCCTAAAAAAAAATATATATATATTTAAAAAATGGTCTCATCTTCTGTAGCCTTTCATGCCATATCTCGTGGTGACCTCAGTCTCGGTGTTCCTGCCTCCTTCCTTGCCCGAGGCAGTATTGATCAAAGCCCTCAACGTCAGAGAATCTACATAAGAGGATTGGAGGAGGGACGTAATAGCGGTCTGCTTTCTGGAAGGGGCGCTCACTCAGTCTGACTCCGCGAATTAGCTAACGTTGTCGCCAGTAGGGGGCACAGCAGGTGGTGTCCTGCGTGTCTTCAATCAGAACAGGCATTACTGAACGTCACCACCGGAGTGACTCGGCAGCAGTGCAGTGTATTCTTCGGATGGCAGCCCACCAACGATCTGACGTCTCCTCCTGTGGACCTCTGACGGCAGGACCGCGATGCGGAATCAGTCTTGGGTGTGGCCGGAGATAGGGTTGTCGGGACGAGCGGCGTGGGAACAGTGCCTCTGAAGTCGGCACAGATGATGGGACAGCCAGAAAAATGGATTCGAACCCGTGTCATGAGCGTACTGCCCGAGCGCCTCAACATCTCGCACAGTGGAAGTAGCGTTGCTCTGCGAACCACAGCCGCCTTTTCCCTACACAGCCTTATGAGTTTAGCCTCGCTTCTGGGTTCAACAGATCATGAGTGGTCAGTGTAGTGCTGTTCTGTGAACCATAGCCACCTTTTCACTACATGGCCTTACCTTATGAGCTTAACTTTGCTTCTGGGTTCAACAAATCATGAGTGGTCAGTGTATTGATGTTCTGTGAACCGCAGCCGCTTTTCCCTTCCTAGCCTTATGAGTTTAACCTTGCTTTTGGGTTCAACAAATCAAGAGTGGTCTAACAGCGCTGTTCTGTGAATCATAGCCACCCCTTTGCTGTTTGTTCGTTTGTTTTGTTTCTCATTGGTCAAATGTGGTCATGTAACAATGGGGGAGTTTTTTTTTTTTTTTTTTTTTTTTTTTTGGGGGGGGGGGGGGGTGACTTTAAATGGCACAATGCGTATTTCAGAATAACACTCTCTTTTTTTCACAGACCAGCTGAACGAAAAGGATAAAATGGACAATGATTTTTTTCTCTCTTTTTTTCTTCATATTTTCACAAACCTTGCTTAAACCGAAATGGATGAGACTGATGACGGTCAGTAGCCCCTCAACCCTTTTCGCCTCGTCAGTGCTCTTCCCACCACCCAAACTCCAAGCACTGGTTTACGACATCCTTCCTTCAACCTCTGCCGTATTTAGTTACATCATAGGGTCCAGAAAACTGTCAGCTAACGAGAAGTTTTCTGTTGGTGCTCAAACAGTAGTAAATTTGTTACAAACAACTCAAATTATATCAGACGTTTGTTTATGACTGACCATGTTGCTTACGCCAGCTCAAATAAAAACCAAAATCTTTTGAATTGACACGGAACTTTTTTTTACCCGGGGTGGATGCGTCTCATGTTTACGTGCGTGCTTTGGCACTAGGTTGCTTCTACAGTCATATTAGTACCCGAACCTTTCGGAGGGTGCTGACCGCGTCGCTGGACAGCTGCGCGGAGATATAGAGTGCCCCTTCAGTGGCGTAACTAAATCTGGCAGAGTTTGGAGGAAGGTGCCGGAAAGCGATGCTCGGAGTGTGCCCACCACCAGCACTCCCAGCATTGCTTTCCGGCACCTTCCTCCAAACTCTGCCAGATTTAGTTACGCCACTGGAGGTGCACTCTTTATTTCTGCTGTCAGCGCCCTCCGACAGGTTAAGGTACTAATCACACTGGCAGCAACATATCGGCAAAGCACGCACGTAAACATGAAGCGCGTCTGCTCCAGGTAAAAAAATTGTTCCGTCTTGATTCAAATGATTAGGGTTTTTAGGTGTGTTTTTTTAAATCTGAAACAAAATGAAGCGGATTTCCCCGAAAACTTGCGTTCTGTGTGTCCGTGTCATAATAAATTAAGAAGCGTTCTTTTGAACCTCTTTGTGTTTGGAATTTGGTTTTAGTTCTGCGGTTGTAAAAGAAGCGCCTGATATAATTTGTGTTGTCCATTATAAACCTACTGGCATTTGAACATCAACAACAACAACAAAACAAAAAACTGTCCGTTAACTGATAGTTTTCGGAGACCTATGGTGTAGCCAATAAACATGGAAGTGGTTGGAGGAAGGAAGTCTTAAACCAGTGCTTGCAGTTTGCCCACTGCCCTCAGTTTCTGCATTAACGTTCTAGACGTGGGTTTTTTTGGCTTCTGTTCCAGCACGAATAGAACTGATGCCTTTAACTGTAGCGTTCCTCGTGTGCCGAAAATAATGTCATTTTTGTTGTCTAAATTTGACATTGTTAATTTTTTTCTTCTATGTGTATCATTTTCCGGCAAAAATACTATTCCTCCTGTGGCTATACAGAGAGACAGACAGACAGAGAGAGAGAGAGAGAGAGAGAGAGAGAGAGAGAGAGAGAGAGAGAGAGAGAGAGAGAGAGAGAGAGAGCAGTTTTTATTTCACCCTGGAGAAATGTTTAATTTTATTTTCCACTGGATTTTGATTTGTACCCTGACATATAAATAATGTTCCACTAACAGTTTAGAAAAGACCTAGCTTCCAGCTGTATATGGTCTTGTGTTTTATTGCTGATTGTTTGCTGTGGGTATATTATTTTAGCAGGTGTTTTGTTGTTGTTTTGTTTTTCTCTCTCAGAAACCTATTCTAGTACTGAACTCTGGTTCTTGAACTGTATCCAGCGACCGTTGTTCTTGGCGTCTTAGAATCCACACTTTGTTGTTGCTTTTATGGATAAGTGATTGTTCTGAGTTGCGACTGTTTTTTTCCGCCCTCCTTTCCCAGTGTGTTTTTGTAGATAGCGGTGTTGTTTGTGAACCTTGTGAGCCTTTCTATCTCTCTGCCAGGATTCGTCTTCTTATTCCCCTCTCTGAAGACTGGGAAGGTGAGTAGAATGAAGTGTGTTGCTTGGGCGCTGGCAATGAGCACTTCGCTTGCTTTATCATTACCCTTCCGCCTGATGAAAATGACACGTGTTGCAATGCATTTTATATTTATTAACAATGTAAAAAAAGAATGATCCAGCATCTGGACTGTTTGAAATTTTGCCTTTTCTCTTCTCAATTTCAGTATCCTGTTATTCTTTGATCGTGTCCACGCATGTTCTTGCCGTACATGTTCACGACGAACGAAGTTCACGTCCCCTCACCACCCAATTTCAACGCACTCACATAAAATTATGACCCTCGCACCGCCCCCCCCCCCCCCCCCCACCATCCTCCAGCCCTCCCGCACTCCCCCCCCCCTCACACCCCCTCCCCGCAACAACCCCTCCCCCCTACCCCCGCAACAACATCCCCTCAGACACACACACACACACACACACACACACACACACACACACACACACACACACACACACACACACACACACACACACACACACACACACACACTCTCTCTCTCTCTCTCTCTCTTTACCATATAGTTGTACAGTATCGACACACTCTATTGCCTCCTAGCGCTGTTTACCACTAAACATGTGATGCTATAATCTCCCAGCATCAGTCTCAAAACTGTCGTTGCTGGCATGCCTTGGTCTGGATCGATACGTTAACGCTATTACTTGACGCCTCGAGTTGCACGTGCGCTGTTCTTCATGCATGATTTCGTAACGTTTGACAGGAGAGGACGTTACGGCTGAACTGCTTGAGACGTAAAGCGTAACCGTGACTGGCACAACAACATGTATAATTAGTGTTAACTCACAAATGCAGGCCACCTTCTTCTTCTTCTTCTTCTTCTTCTTCTTCTTCTTCTTCTTCTTCTTCTTCTTCTTCTTCTTCTTCTTCTTCTTCTTCTTCTTCTTCTTCTTCATGGAATAAAGGAGGAGGAGGAGGAGATGATGATGATGATGATGATCTCAGCGCATACATAGTCAAGACAAACAATAAATGCAACACATACCACACACACACACACACACACACACACACACACACACACACACACACACACACACACACACACACACACACACACACACACACAGGCACACACACAGGCACACACACGCACGCACACATACACACATACACACGCGCGCGCGCGCACATAATTATTTATACTTGCTGCCAAAGCACCTACACCGAATTTTGAAATTCTTTATTAAAAGGGCTGATAAAATGACACGCACCAACAAAGGAAAGAACTGAATTCTTTATAAAGAGAGATAACGAATGTGTGCTTTTGTATGTGCAGTGCCCCTGTCTCTCTTTAAAAAGAATTTCAAAATTCAGTTTAAGCACTTTGGTCATGGTAACCGCCGAGCCACTGATGAGCTCTCCGCCAGCGAAACGTGTCTGGCTCAGGATCAAAAACAAAATAGGACCTTTCCAGCTTCTGTTCCTTTTCTATGCTGAACCGAATCTGTTTTCGGGGGCTTCCCAAGCAAATGGGGTCTTTAGACTGCCATAGAAACCAAACAAATGTTGCCTTTGAAGCGTCCCTTAAAATCAAGCAAAGGTGCTCTTTTAGGCGTCCTTAAAATTACACAACATTAGTGTTCCTTTAAAAAAGAGGTGGGGGGGAATCTTTCAAAGGGCAAGAAGCAAAACTTGTCTTTCAGACGTCCCTTAAAATCAAGCAGAAGCGGTCCTATAGTCGTCCTTAAAAATCACACGGAAGACTATCCCAGAAAATAAGAAAAACTGGTCTCTTAGTATTCC
The DNA here is from genome assembly GCA_963584105.1 of Alviniconcha strummeri. Lineage (NCBI taxonomy): Eukaryota > Metazoa > Mollusca > Gastropoda > Provannidae > Alviniconcha > Alviniconcha strummeri. Next base: position 8,345,592 of record OY757544.1, read on the forward strand.
TTAAAATAAAGCAAAAGGGATGTTTTGAAAGGCAAGAGACAAAAGCTGTCTTTTAGGGGTCCCTAAAAATCAAGCAAAAGTGGTCTTTCTAGGTGTCTAAAAATCATGCAAAAGGCGTCCTGGAGCTGTCCTTGGTGAAGGGTTCATTTACATGAAAAATATAAAGGCAAAGGTTGAAAGGGGACGTCACGATGGCATGTCATCATGGTGGTCTTTTCGTCACGATGGACTCTCATCATGATGGTCTTTTCATCCTGATGGGCTGTCATCATGGTGGTCTTTGTCGTCACGATGGGCTGTCATCATGGTGGTCTTTTCGTCACGATGGACTATCATCATGATGGTCTTTTCATCTTGATGGGCTGTCATGATGGTGGTCTTTTCGTTACGATGGACTGTCATCATGGTGGTCTTTTCATCTTGATGGGCTGTCATCATGGTGGTCTTTTCGTCATGATGGGCTGTCATCATGGTGGCCTTTTCGTCACGATGGGCTGTCATCGTGGTGGTCTTTTTATCATGATGGGCTGTCATCATGATGCGCTGTCATCATGGTGGTCTTTTCATCATGGGGGGCTTTCATCAAGGTGGTCTTTGAATATGATGGTGTCCCCCTCATCAGGGTGCTCTTTCACCATAACTAGTCTCCCACCAGGACTGGTCTGTCTGACAGTTAGCCCTGATATAACCCTTTGTGGTCGACTGGGCTCAAAGCGCCAACTTACTAACTAACTAACTCTGTCTGACAGCAGGCCCTGCGCTGTGTGTGTGGTTTCAGAGCAGCGACATGGACAAGCTACTGGGCAACACGCCGGGCAGCGGTGCCAGCAACGGGGCCACGTCGGGCCCGGGCAGCAAGAAGCACGGCTACAGCTACCGCCAGCGCCTGTCCACCATGGAGGAGTTTGAGGTCGACGAGTCGCTCATCGTCACGGCAGAGGGCAACAGACGCTTCAACAGCTACTGAGAGTGCTGTCCTGGGATGTGGGTGGGTGGGAGATGACAAATTGATCGTCGTCACGGCTGAGGCAACAGACGCTTCAACAGCTACTGAGAGTGCTGTCCTGGAGTGTGGGTGGGTGGGAGGTTGACGAATCGCTCGTCGTCACGGCTGAGGCAACAGATGATTCAACAGCTACCGAGAACGCTGTCCTGGGGTGTGGGTGGGTGGGTGTTGACAAATCGATCGTCGTCACGGCTGGGGGCAGGTGCTTCAGTCAACAGCTGCTGAGATCATCGCAACAGCTACTGAGAGTGCTGTCCTGGGATGTGGGTGGGTGGGAGATGACAAATTGATCGTCGTCACGGCTGAGGCAACAGACGCTTCAACAGCTACTGAGAGTGCTGTCCTGGGGTGTGGGTGGGTGCATGGGAGGTTGACGAATCGATCGTCGTCAAGGTTGAGGCAGCAGATGCTTCAGTCAACAACTGCTGAGATCATCGCAACAGCTACTGAGAGTGCTGTCCTGGGGTGTGGTTGATGAGGATGTAGAGCTTAAAGTGCTCGGATATCGGGTTGACATATTATTTATTAGGGACAAACTGTGACCAGTGCATAAGCATGGTTCAGTGTTGCTTTACGTCCACAGAAACCATAAGGCTCATTGAGGAGGGGGAGATGGTCCTGGTGCCGGTGGTGGGGTCAAACTCCAAGCACTGGTTTACGACATCCTTTCCTGCTTGGAGGGAAGGGTACTGCGGGAAAGCGAGGCTTGGAGTGTGTGTGTGTGTGTGTGTGTGTGTGTGTGTGTGTGTGTGTGTGTGTGCGTGCGTGCGTGCGTGCGTGCGTGCGTGCGTGCGTGCGTGCGTGCGCGCGCGCCTTACGTGTGTGTGTGTATGTGTGTGTGTGTGTGTGTGTGTGTGTGTGTGTGTGTGTGTGTGTGTGTGTGTGCGTGCGTGTGTCGGGGGAAGGCTGGGAGGGGTGTGAGTAGGGCTGAGGGTTGAGTCTTAAGATTCTTTCATGCATCTTAAACACAAGGCCTTACATGAAGCGGAGAGACAGGAGACAGGAAGTAAGCCCTGCGAATATCTTCATCACGGCTGAAGGACGTCTCTGCAGCATGTTCGGAGTGGTGTTACAGTGCGTCGACAGAACAGTACATGTGTGTGCCATTTGGAGGAGTTGGGGGGGGTGGGGGCGGGGGAATCTCATCGTTACGGCTGAAGGATACTACTGGCTGAAGAAAGTGGTTCACGACGCTGAAGTCACCGACTAGACGATATGAACAATTCTTGACTGGAACCACCTACCTGGGGCATTGGCATCAGCTGCATTCCTGGAATCCTTCCAGCCCCTGCTGCCTTAATCGAATCCCCGGCCCGCTTCTGTCATTCTTTTTGTTTTCGTCGTTTTTTCCCCATCCAGTCTCTTCCCAACTGCGCACCCTTAGCCTACAAAGTGACAGAGCCTTCAACCTGATGAAGCAGGTCAATCCATGGAAGAAGTAGCACTGTTGTATGGTGTACACAGAACGCGCCGAGATGGCAGCAGTTTCATGTGGCACCAGCCATTCCAGCGCTGTAAGTACACCACTTCGGTGGATATTCAAAAGCCGGGGACGCCATAAAAAGCTGTTCACTCATGTAGAGTTACAGGCGAGCACAGTGAGTCTGCTATATAAAGGTGATCAGCTACAACAACAAGAAAAAGAAGACAACTGATTTAATTGCCAGCGACATGCACCGTCAACAGCTGTCTGTCCCACGGAAGCACCCGATGTTCACTGGCCTCTTCCTGCTCTGACAACAGCGGTGGATACAGTTATATACCGACTCCACGCATGACACTGGTTCTGCTATGTCGAATGACATCCGAGGACATTAAGACCGAAGAAAGCAAGACACTGGGTCTGTGCGTCTGTGATCTGCTGCTGAAGGGGCTGGACAATGTGCTCTTCAGTAGCATGACGACACAACAGGGCACGCGTCAGCTGCATACCATGGTTGGATCACGACTAGCCGTCGAGTCGTCGGTAGCTACAAGCATGTCAGTGCAGTGTTGTGATTGTGATTCAAGTTCCGCTGATGCGGCAGTAAATCATGTAGTAGTTTTGAAACGAGTGGCAATGAGTCTGTTCAGTTCGAGGAAACTGTGTGTCTCCAGAAACATGTAGGGCACATTGTAAGTAAGAGTCGCAAAGAGTTGGTTACAGTTTTGACCTCTGCCGTGATTTACACGTGCTCTGCACTCGGTTATTCTTTCGTGTTTGGAGTAATCGTGCAGTCCATCACACCGTGAATCGTGGCGTCTTTGTTTTGATGGCGTTGCTGTGTGATGCTCACTGGGTCTGTGATGTAATTTTATTGATGGCTGAGTTACGTAGACCTTTGCACGATATGAAATGACCACCCCAGGAACAGACGTCTGTCATACTCCGTCACTTCCTGTGCAAAAGGAAGAAGTCTTTGGATTAATCGTCCCATTCGCTTCAGCTGGCGCGGCTACCACATAATTAGGCCTGTTAAAAAATATCTATAGTGCTAGCAGATATAGCAGAGGCTCTGCTAAAAGATATCTATAGTGTTAGCAGATATAGCAGAGGCTCTGTTAAAAGATATCTATAGTGCTAGCAGATATAGTAGAGGCTCAAGCCTCTTTCTGTTCGTGTCCACTTTGCAAGAAACGATCAGCGCAGACCTTCGGAACAGATACGGCACGTTCTGTCCACCATCGATGACGACTTCTGCCCCGGTGCATTCAGTTGCGGGACGAATAACTCCCTGTAGCACTGAGTCATGTTTTCCGTGGCTGCAAACTCTCATCTGGATGTTGTGTGCGTGTTTTGTTGCGTTTTGCAAGACATAATAACATTGAAAAGTGCCGTGGTAGTAGTCGGCGAGGGTGTTTTTATTTTCATTTCTTTGTTGTTGTTTTTTAACACAGTGAACGTTTTACCGAGTTGAGTGTTGACTGTATAACCACCACGGAGTTCTCCTCGGGAGAACATAGAACCGTACCAGCTGATAGAATTCCACTTCCTCCTTTTGTGTGTGTGTATGTATGTCTCTTTCTATCTAGACAGCGGCATAGAATTTGCCGTGTTCTGTAATGATTCTATCACGCCTTGCTTACAGAAGAGATCCGTCGTGATGGGGCGTGTTGTATCCGCGCGTTTGGAAAGATGTTGCTGGTTGTATTTCAGTGGCCCTGTGTGACGAACTATTCTGACGCTTTGGATGGATTCCATGACAGTTGGAAATTCTGAAGCTGGAAAGATGAGGATGAGGCAGAGAAAACGGGAGGCATATGGACGGGACAAAGGGGCGGGGCGTATGCTCAACGTACTTCAGATAATCAAAAGTATTGTTGTGGTACTTGTACTTATGCTAGATCGTTTGATTTCTTCCTTTAGTAATGATATTCTCAGAGAACTACAATAACGATCGTTAAATATAAGCACTGATCTCCTGCTCTTACTGTGTTTGGTCACGTTGTCAAGTTTTCTGCATTGTTGAGGCCAGACCTCGTTGTGAGGAGGGTATTTATTTGTGTAATTTCTTTCGTAGAGAACCCAGAGGCACATGCAGAGAAAAGAGCACGTGAAACATGTATAGTACGCACATTCTCGTTAAGCTGCTGTTGATAGATAATCACTGTTATTCACTGTTGACTGTGATGATGATGATTGTGTGTGTGTGTGTGTGCGTGAAAGTGTGTGTGTGTGTGTGTGCGTGCGTGCGTGCGTGCGTGCGTGTGTGTGTGTGTGTGTGTGTGTGTGTGTGTGTGTGTGTGTGTGCGTGCGTGCGTGCGTGTGTATGTGTGTGTGCGTGCGTGTGTGTGTATGTGTTTGGGGGGCGTGCGTGCGTGCGTGAGTGCGTGCGTGCCTCTGTGTGTGTGTGTGTGTGTGTGTGTGTGTGTGTGTGTGTGTGTGTGTGTGTGAGATGTAAGGAATATGTATATTATATACACAAGTTCATCAGTGGTATTTGATCTGTGTCTTATGGTTTGGCTTCATAAAAGGAATGTCGTGATATGGGTTTATGGTTGTTGTTTGGACCCTCCCCTCCACCACATCCCTGCACGCATGTGATTGAAAAGGTGCCTGTTGACGAGTTAGTACTTTTAAAGTCCACTGACATTTTGTCGAGTTTTATTTCTGGCTGACATGAAATAAGCATTGGAGTCTATGTAATGGTGAGCGTTCCTTCGGCTGTTCGGCCGTCTGTTTGTTCGGCCGTCTGTTTGTTAGGCCGTCTGCATGTTAGGCCGTCTGTTTGTTTAGGGCCGTGTGTGGCAAGGGGCCTTTTGTGTTGACCTTTGCTCTGACACCATTCATTTGTTACTGTCCATTTGACACACTGTTAACCGCGGAGGAGGTAATAACACCATTTATCAGGCAAAAGGTAAATGCGTCAAATCACAAGATCAGGTATCCGATTTGCTGTTTGTAACACACGCTACTGTGTGTTTTCAGAGGACCAGGAAATGAAGTTGAAAGAACAGGAAATACAGAAGTTAGATCGCAGAACGACTGGCAGCAGCGAAACACGTTAGGCTATAATCTGACCTTCTGCAGGCGTAGCTGACAGAGCTTTTGATAGCTGTAGATTTATAGCAAATGAAACTTTTTCTTCTTTACTTTCCGTCCCCCCTCTTTCGCTGTCTGTCTTTGTCTTTGTCAGTCTGTCTGTCTCTGTCTGTGTGGCTCTGTCTGTCTGCCTCCCCCCCATTACTCTGTGCGTGCGTGCGTGCGTGCGCGCTCGCGCTCGCGCGCGCGCGCGCATGTGTGTGTGTGTGTGTGTGTGTGTGTGTGTGTGTGTGTGTGTGTGTGTGTGTGTGTGTGTGTGTGTGTGTGTGTGAATTTGGCTTGCGTTTGTGGACTGATTCCGCATTTCACCGCTCAAGTGAGAAATTTAAATTATGCATGATTATAACTATCTTTAAGTTTACCATTTTCATTTTAGTTTCCGTGACTTTGATAGAATTTCAAAGCCACAGTAATATCAGAAAGAAGAACCTAAAAACTGTGCTTTTATGATGAATCTTTGTCCAATCGCCTTTAAGTTTTGAGTTAGTGTTACATATGTGAACACGTTTGTAAAAGTCAAATTTTAAGTAACCTTGAATTAGCATATACTGCAGGGAGATGAATCATGCATTGTCGGCCATGACAATGTTTGCGTTCCTCAGGTGATAATCTGCGTGATGAGTATAAGCATTATCGACCTGTGCACTTTCATTCCGGTCACGGTGACTGTAACCCACTTTCAAGGTCATAGGAGAGTTCGAGAAGAATAGGAATAAAAGTCATCTTGTTTTGCGTTTGTTGTTGTTGTTATTGTTTCTGTTGTTGTTGTTATTTGTTGTTTTTTTGTTTTTGTTTTTTAATGTGGGTCTCGACGACGAAGCATTTGTTCCTCTTGTTGCTACACGGTCAGAAATGCGTGTACAGATGTTCCCTTGACTTGTGATCTTTTTCTGTAACACGTGACGTGACGAGGAGTGCGTGTCCGTGAATTGTGAATTTTGCTTGTTTCACAGATCACAAAGAATGCGATTGTTGATTTTTTCCCGTGAATTGTGATTTTTCTCATTCGTTTCTTTCAAGAGTCACAAGGATGCATTGACAGCTGTTCCCATGGACTGTAGTTTTAGACAACAAGTGGCATGTAGGCCCATACAGACTGATTTTGCTGCACCGTATCTTGCCAATAGTTGACAGACGTATGACTGTGATTTTTATATAGATTAACTGCAGCCATGTATCCATGTGTTTCATGCCTGTGTTTCCTACAGTCATACGAACGAAGCAGTCATGATCTGAGTGGTTCTGAGGTGGGTGACACTGTGTGACTGACGAGACGTTCAAATCCAAGCACTGACTCATGATTTAACGTCTGCGCTTTCTGTTTTATAAAGTCTTTCGGAACAAGGGGGAAATCGGGGCGGCTGCGACCGAATTTCAAATGTTCATGTGTAGTTGCCGTGCAACTCTGCAAATGACCGACATTTTTTTCCCAGAATCATTAGCACTGCTCGCGAATTATATCCTCTGTAGATTTTTTTTTTTTTTTTTTTTTTTTTACAACGTATACATTTAAAAACATTTTGTATTTTTAAGTTTATTAGAAATATGTTGTAATATAACGTTTATCTACCCTCCCACCCCCTCATCTCTCTCTGCCTCTGTCTGTCTGTCTCTCAACAAAAGAAACAAATAAATAAATAAAAACATTATTTTAAAGGATATCTATCCGAACACACCCATTACAAATGCATGTGTCGGAAAACGAGTAAAATCAGACTGCATTATCTGTAAGGCGAAGAGGAGAGAAAAAAACACTTATGACATATTTGCAATGCAGTAATGGCTGCAGATTATGATCTAGTCGTAAAAACGCGGACAATTCGCTACTGATCGATTCTGCAGGAGTCGCACCATTAGGCCTGCGGTTTGTAAAACATTCCCGTCATTAATACAGATTGTGACGCACACACGCGCACGCACGCACGTACAAAACACAATACACAGACACACACACAGACAGACACAGACACACACACACACAGACACACACACACACACACACACATACACACACAGACACACACACACACACACACACACACACACACACACACACACACACACACACACGCACGCACGCACGCACGCACGCACGCACGCACGCACGCACACAAACACACACACACACACACACACACACGCACGCACGCACGCACGCACACAAACACACACACACACTGCCACCACCACCACCATAACTCAACATTACACACCAAAAACAACAAAAACACGTGCTACACCGATTTAACGTGACTCACACCTGCTGCAGTTTTCCTGTTCTTGGGCACAAAATAATTTATGAACTTAACGCCCAAGTTCCATCTTCATTTTCTGCAGTTCTTAAACTTGTATCTCTGCTTAGTTGTCAATTCTGGCCCTGGTGAGTTCCTGGCAAACTGAAGACATCACTAATTTTCAAGATGGCCATCAGTGTATTTTCTCGGTGATTTTCCTCGGCAGATTCAACACAGTATCAGTATTCAAAATGGCCATCATTGTATTTTGGGGGTGATTTTCCCCGACAGATTCAAGATAGTATTAGTACTCAAAATGGCCATCATTTGTATTTTGGGGGTGACTTTCCCCGGCAGATTCAAGATAGTATTCAAAATGGCCATCGTTGTATTTTCTTTGGCGATACGATGAGGGTTCTCTCTTCTCTCTGTGTAAACGTAACCGTATAATGAGGACAGTCTGGTGAAGTGATGCCTAATGTCCTCAGATGTCAGTTGACATATTAGGAACAAGCTGTGACCAATGCCGAAGCATGGTTCAGTATAGCTTTACGTCCACGGAAGCCAGAAGGCTCGTTATGACGGACAGCCCAGGACGGCCACCTCGACTCTCACACAGCTCCTGAACTGTGAGGACAGTGTGTCTTGCGCTTGCCATTGATGCTTGCGGGGGTATATCTACTCAATGGTGTCCAAGTCCTCACTGACCGCTTCCAAACTTACCACCGTTTTGGAATTAGCACATAACGCTTACTTTTACCGGCATCAGTGTTGTAACTGGGTTGGTGACAGTCTGTTCCTTACCACCGCTTTACATTTAACTCTTTACATTTAACGCTTTACGTTAAACTCACTTTTACCCGGACATGAGTGTTGTGTTTAGGCTGGCGATATTTCCATTACCACCAACGCTAACTTTTATCGGTGTGCTGTAGTTAGGCAAAAATCTGAAACAGGAATGACTGCTAGCGTTCTGAAACAAGACCCAAACACGTAAAAGGTTCAACAGAACAGATCACAACATGCGAATTTTCGGGGTAATGCCTTTATCAAGCTAAATCATTTGGATCTTGTAGTTAGGCAACCTATCCGTTTCAACAGTGCTACAGCTAGTAGACAACGCAGACTTTTACCGGTACCGGTGTAATTAGGGAGGCAATCTGTCCCTTACTGCCCTGCTGGAATTAGAGCAGACGACCTCATTGCAAGCGGCACATAGGCTAAACCCCGGACTCCACACAATATATCACAGACCAGTAGCTGCTGATTGGTGTGTGCCGGGAAACTATACCTTAGTCACGTACGATCTCCAGGTCTCGCTTTCCGGTACCTTGTTGCGATACGTTTTGTCACTCCGACACGATTTGCCACTCGAGTGGCAAATATACGGAACACCAGATTAGTTTGACACGATTTGTCATTCAGAACACTAGTGGTTTGACACGATTTGTTATTCGAGTGACAAATATGCAGAACACCAGATTTGACACGATTTGTAACGCGGGTGACAAGTGACCAAACGTTTCTGTAGTTCGCACAGGTATGAATCGGACACAGCTAAGAGAAGCAAGCATGGATGTTGTTGAATATTTGATCCACATTTGCACACGGAGAGTGTTTCTATGGCAGTAAAATTATTTCTTTCTGCGTCTGGAGTAACCTGTTACCGTAGCGACTTGTCGTTATAGAGGCATAGTGTTACATACAAATCAAATTTCTTGCCACGAGGTATTAGTTTATATGACGGAGAAAATGAATACTCATCTCCCTGGTCTCCGTTGTAGTCGGTGGCAAGGTTCTTCCCGCGTTTTGTCACGGATTGTATTGACGTATGGGCACTGAAGAATGTGGCCCATTTGGTCACGTGTATTTGTATTACGCCATGGTCGAGAGAGAGAGAGAGAGAGAGGGAGAGAGAGAGAGAGAGAGAGAGAGAGAGAGAGAGAGAGAGAGAGAGTTGTGTGTGTGTGTGTGTGTGCGCGTGTGTGTGTGTGTGTGCGCGTGTGTGTGTGCGTGTGTGTGTGTGCATGCGTGCGTGCGTGCGTGCATGCGTGTGTGTGTGTGTGTGTGTGTGTGTGTGTGTGTGTGTGTGTGTGTGTGTGTGTGTGTGTGTGTGCAGGTGTCTGAATGAAAAGATGCCACATTAAGTGTTTATTCAGCGCATGACGCCGGTCTGGTTTTGTGTGTACCCATTATGTTCACAACGGAAACGAATGTCCTTGTGTGTGTTATTGGTTGCGTTTGCAATTTCCGTGCAAGTATCACTGAGTGCCAGCACTTAATTAATAATTATAGCCTAGAGAGATAGTGGAAACGCTATAGCTCTCTTCTATATCATTGCACAGTGATCATTATGTTTGGTTACGTTGATAGATTTGATGCTTGACTGACTGCATTTACGCACTGACAGCATTGTTCGTCTGATGTAGCCTACTTAACTAAGTTCACTTCAACTGTAACACTGACTTGAATTGAATGACGGTCCGCCAGTTACCTTTTTACCACTGAACATGCTTTCTTCAGAGCTTAGAGACACCAGTATGCCGAAACTACATTAACTTTAATCATTCAGATTTTCCCCCTTAATTACACTATCTGTCACGTAGTTTCGATGTGAAACAACTGTATAATATTATTAGACACTGTCTCTCAACACAACCATTCCCCCTGCTGCTTCGCAGTAGTCTTCTTCTTCAGATGATGCTTAATGTCCTCAGGTGTCGGTTGACATATTAGGGACAAACTGAGACCAATGCAAGAGCATGGTTCAATATAGCTTTACGTCCACGGAAACCAGAAGGCTCGTTAGGACGGACAGCCCAGCACAGCCACCTCGACTCTCACACTGTTCCTGAACTGTGTGTTCGCAGTAGTTAGCCAGAACTGGGTCAAACCTTTGCCGATGAGCGAAGTGGAGCAATGCTCAATGGAAAAAAAAAAAAGCACTTTATTAATTCCCCTTGCGGCTGGAAGAGTCCAGTGCGGACAAGCGCACACAGACGCACGCACTCGTGCGTGAGCTGTGTGCACGTGCATGCATGTGCTACAATCCCAGAGCGAAGCCCTGTTTTTAAAGACCGCAATGACAGCGGCATGGAGCATGACTGTGAAGGCCGTCTCGGTGTCAGAAAGATATAATAATGACACACTCGAAGCCTCTCTAGTTCCGGCAACTTTCCTCCAGGAGGAAGGATGTCGTAGACCGATGCTTGTACACGGCGATGCCAACAGCGTGACCCTTGTGAATGCCGTCCCGATGTGATGGTTACAGGTCTGCTGCTAAAGCTGTCTGCCGATTGCAGCTTTGAGCTATGCAGACGAGAGTATTGCTTTCCGGCACCTTCCTTGAAGGAAGGATGTCGTAAACCAGTGCTTGGAGTTTGTGCCTACATATGTTGTGAACTGTGTGATATTTTGGTCCGGCGACACAGAGTGGAGGCAGAGCATCGTTGTCACGTTGTTAAAATGCACGGTGAAAAAGCCTGGCGGGTCGACGTGTTTCACCTGTGTGCCCCGTTGTGCACTGTGAACATGCTCCTCGTTCGGTCCTCGCTTCGGTGTTGCTTTACGTCCACAGAGACCGTAGGGACTATTTGGTTCTGTCTCGGTCCTCCTTAAATAATAATAATCAGGTACATTTATCATGCGCTCATCAACGCCCTGAGCGCTCACGTGATACATATTAACCTAAATATGATGTTATATGCACACGTAGAGCATAGTCCTACCAAAACGATTTACATAAAGTATTATACACAAAAAACAAACAAAAAAACCGCACTACAGACACACACCACACACACACACACACACACACACACACACACCACACACACACACACACACACACACACACACACACACACACACACACACACACACACACACACACACACACACACAATGACTGTAGCAGAAATTGGGTACTTACATTAGGATGGAAATACAGTATCGCCTTCACATGAACAATGACACATAAACGAATTCCATGTTTTGTTGCTGTAATTAAATCATTGCCTCATTGTCACTTCCATTGTTGGTGTTGCACGTGCTGTTTGGCGCGAAATCCATTCAGCCTCGTGAACCTTGGTGTTTCTGATTTTATGGAACCTGTATGACTTATCGAACGCAATGCTTTTATTGGTCCAGAATCGGTAGTTCGCCCGTGTTTCGGTGATATGTATATAGTGAAGAATTGCAGATTCTCAACTGCGGATAGTTGGGGAAAATACATCTGTAAGTTCTGCAAAGTCATTCTAAAATAGGAGCAATAGTTTCTGAAGCTGGATGGTCTTCAAAACAGTTAGTGCTGCCTCAAAATGGACTGGAATTGAACGTGAACTAACTGAAAGCAATAATCTATTACCCTAAAATTGTAAATGACCACGAACGTTTGCTCAACAACGCTAAACTACCGACATCTTTAAAAATAATTTTTAAACAAAATTGACTACACTTTTGGGCTCTGTGGGCTGATTTTGAATACGTTATTTGAAATTCGGCTGTTGTGTTGTTGTAGTTGTTGTTCGCGAGCACGCAGCTTTTTGCAAAGCGTTGTCGGCAAGTTCTTTGAATTTTAAAATCCGGCTGTCTCTTCCCGCCTTCTTGTAAAAGTAATATCGGTTTATCGTGTGATACAGTCGTGCAGCTAGCGATATGAGACGTAGCATTTAAACACACACACACACACACACACACACACACACACTCACACACGCGAAGCAGCAAACAAACCAGAAATGTTGCAAGTTGAAACACCCCTGTCATTGGAAATTACCTAGAACGTACTTTTGTTCAGCAGCGCTGAAATAGTCACACTCACGGTGGGCGAGACGACGCCACAGACTCAGTTACGACAACCTTATGGCGCCTAGGCCTTGCTATAGTCCCCAGTCTTCCGCGGACTTTGATTTCTACCATTTACATGATATGATGTGATGTGGGATGATCAGATTCACTAAGCCTGTATCTGGTCTTTGTCAGCCTAAGCTATTCTATCCTAACTTTTAACACTGAGATCACTACGAGGGTGGGATAAACTCAGTGAAGAAATTTCGTCTTGGCAAATGGAGTGACATGACTGACAAACTAACCATTTCAGTATATTGGTAATAATTAACCTAACTCCTGAATCGGCAGATTGGCTGTACTCGTGTCTAACGCCTACTCAAGACGCATGTGGTAGATAACCTAACACTGAATCGGCAGACTGTATACATGTCTAATAGCTACTTCGTGAAACGAGTATTAGGCATGCATCCAGCATGCTGAGCGCACATTGTTGATCTTGCAGACACCTCTGATACCAGTGGATGATTTATTTATTTTTTGGCCCATCGAACACTCCGCTCTTCGGTCAGTTTCTGATGAGAAGAGTGCTTGGTGGATTTTAAAAAGAAAAAGAAAAAAAGAAGTTTTTTTGGGGGGGGTTCTTCCTTTTTAGCGCAGCCCAGAAGAGTGAATTTATATAACCGATTGATCACTTTCTTGCTATACAATCTGATCCTCCCAAACGCTGATGGGATATCGTTGTGAATGCTCTTGGGTCATTGTTCATTTGTTGTGACAGAGAAGAAGAAAAAAATGCGTGTTTGATTATTCCGTTGACTTCCTGTTTGTTAAACGTAGAGCGGAGATGTATTATAATCTTATATCGCACGTTGAGTGATAGTTCCGACGAGGAGATTGCTTTTATTTGAAGTTACGTCAATTAATACTGGCCATTATTCTACAAGTTTCATTAAAGGATTGTGAAAATCGACGTTCAGCAGCGTTTTCTGTTTTTAATCTCTATGTGTGTGTGTTGTGCCATGTACTGTATGTGTGTGTGTGTGTGTGTGTGTGTGGTGTGTGTGTGTGTGTGTGTGTGTGTGTGTGTGACAGTGACTGTGCGTGTGTGTGTGTGTGTGACAGTGACTGTGTGTGTGTGAGACAGTGACTGTGTTTGTGTGTGTGAAAGTGACTCTGTGTGTGTGTGACAGTGACTCTGTGTGTGTGTGTGTGTGTGTGTGTGTGTGTGTGTGTGTGTGTGTGTGTGTGACAGTGACTCT
>OY757544.1:8359603-8439603 GCA_963584105.1 Alviniconcha strummeri
TCTCTCTCTCTCTCTCTCTCTCTCTCTCTCTCACACACACACACACGCTCTCTCTCACACACACGCTCTCTCTCTCTCTCTCTCTCTCTCTCTCACACACACACACACACACACACACACACGCTCTCTCACACACACACACGCTCTCTCTCTCTCTCTCTCTCTCACACACACACACACACACACACACACACACACACACACACACACACACACACACACACACACACACACACACACACACTCACACACGCGGAAGCAGCAAACAAACCAGAAATGTTGCAAGTTGAAACACCCCTGTCATTGGAAATTACCAAGAACGTACTTTTGTTCAGCAGCGCTGAAATAGTCACACTCACGGTGGGCGAGACGACGCCACAGACTCAGTTACGACAACCTTATGGCGCCTAGGCCTTGCTATAGTCCCCAGTCTTCCGCGGACTTTGATTTCTACCATTTACATGATATGATGTGATGTGGGATGATCAGATTCACTAAGCCTGTATCTGGTCTTTGTCAGCCTAAGCTATTCTATCCTAACTTTTAACACTGAGATCACTACGAGGGTGGGATAAACTCAGTGAAGAAATTTCGTCTTGGCAAATGGAGTGACATGACTGACAAACTAACCATTTCAGTATATTGGTAATAATTAACCTAACTCCTGAATCGGCAGATTGGCTGTACTCGTGTCTAACGCCTACTCAAGACGCATGTGGTAGATAACCTAACACTGAATCGGCAGACTGTATACATGTCTAATAGCTACTTCGTGAAACGAGTATTAGGCATGCATCCAGCATGCTGAGCGCACATTGTTGATCTTGCAGACACCTCTGATACCAGTGGATGATTTATTTATTTTTTGGCCCATCGAACACTCCGCTCTTCGGTCAGTTTCTGATGAGAAGAGTGCTTGGTGGATTTTAAAAAGAAAAAGAAAAAAAAAGAAGTTTTTTTGGGGGGGGTTCTTCCTTTTTAGCGCAGCCCAGAAGAGTGAATTTATATAACCGATTGATCACTTTCTTGCTATACAATCTGATCCTCCCAAACGCTGATGGGATATCGTTGTGAATGCTCTTGGGTCATTGTTCATTTGTTGTGACAGAGAAGAAGAAAAAAATGCGTGTTTGATTATTCCGTTGACTTCCTGTTTGTTAAACGTAGAGCGGAGATGTATTATAATCTTATATCGCACGTTGAGTGATAGTTCCGACGAGGAGATTGCTTTTATTTGAAGTTACGTCAATTAATACTGGCCATTATTCTACAAGTTTCATTAAAGGATTGTGAAAATCGACGTTCAGCAGCGTTTTCTGTTTTTAATCTCTATGTGTGTGTGTTGTGCCATGTACTGTATGTGTGTGTGTGTGTGTGTGTGTGTGTGTGTGTGTGTGTGTGTGTGTGTGTGTGTGTGTGTGTGTGTGACAGTGACTGTGTGTGTGTGTCTGTGACAGTGACTCTGTGTGTGTGTGTGTGTGTGTGTGTGTGTGTGTGTGTGTGTGTGTGTGTGTGTGTGTGTGTGACAGCGACTCTGTGTGTGTGTGTGTGTGTGACAGTGACTCTGTGTGTGTGTGTGTGTGTGTGTGTGTGTGTGTGTGTGTGTGTGTGTGTGTGTGTGTGTGTGTGTGTGTGTGTGTGCCGGCCTGCCTGCATATGTTTGAGGGAGGTCAGGAGAGGGGAGCGGGGGGCGGGGGGGGGGGGTGTCAGGAGGGGGGATCAGAAGCGGGGGTCAGGAGGGAGGGTCAGGGGGGGGGGGGGTCTGGAGTGAGGGTCTGTAGGGGGGTCAGGGAGGGGGGATCAGAAACGGGGGTCAGGAGGGAGGGTCAGGAGGGGGAGGGGGTCTGGAGTGAGGGTCTGTAGGGGGGTCAGGAGGGAGGGGGGGTCTGGAGTGAGGGTCTGTAGGGAGGTCAGGAGAGGGGAGCGGGGGGCGGGGGGGTGTCAGGAGGGGGGATCAGAAGCGGGGGTCGGGGGGGGGGGGGGTCAGGAGGTGGGATCAGGAGCGGGGGTCAGGAGGGGGGGTCAGGAGGTGGGATCAGGAGCGGGGGTCAGGAGGGAGGGTCAGGAGGGGGGGCGGGGTCTGGAGTGAGGGTCTGTAGGGGGGTCAGGAGGACGGGCTGGGCGAAGAACAGAGAGAATGTGCAAGTGCATTTATTTAAAATACATTGCAACAATACAGACCAGGAGTTTCTGTTTTTATTGTACATACCTTCTCTTCATTGTCGAATGCACAAAAACAGACAAGTGATGGCGATGATAAAGACAGATACAGATATAAGCAATGTGTGGATACTTTTAGGTTTATCGGTGATGTACCGACATGAAAACCGACCACTCAAGCAACCCACAATCAAAGCAATAAAGGACATTACATATTTTTCAAATACAAATCATTTCTCCCTCTCCCGTGACCTTCAAAACAGATCACGGTAAAGAGAAGCTGACATGATCACCTGAAGTTTGACAGACGTTATAAGGTTATTGCCAAGCAAGGTTTCAAAGACCTTGCTTTATCAAGGTGAGGGAAGCTGACATGATCACCTGAAGTTTGACAGACGTTATAAGGTTATTGCTAAGCAAGGTTTCGAAGACCTTGCTTAAATATCAAAACATTTCTCTTCAGCAGTATTCCCCAAAATGTCAAGGCTGAACTTTATGCTGAATCTGGGAATGTATCGACTAGTCAATACACACACACAGGTGACACAGCACATAGCGTGCATACCCATACCAAACTGCAATGTCTGAACTCAGTTGTATCAGAACTTATGCCTAGAAAAACACAACTTTGTCTTGACTCTGCCATGTTCTTGATCTTTGACCAACGTACGAAACTGATCAAAAATGTACAGCCTTATTTCATAATCTAAAATGTGAAAACTCATAATAATAGTAACGATGGAAATTTGTAAAGTGCCTACCCTGCGGCTCAAAGCGCTGATGAGCAGCTTCCAAAGTCCAAGAGGTACAGTTATATATACACGTTTGTGACCTTGTCTATGTAATGACCATATAATATTTGAACTTGACTGGATGAAAACTTACCACAAAAGTACAACCTGCAGATTTACCTTTCTGATGCCTAAATGATGTTGAAAGTCGGCTGAGGTCAAGGTCACTCACCTCAACCAGTGTGAAGGTCTAAAGCTACCAAACTTCTATCAGTCTCCACAAAAAAGCCCATATTAAATATTTTACCATGAACGACCTCACAGCCTTACAATCAATCAATATTACACAGACTCACAAGAAAGTCAATAAAAAGCATTCAAACAAATGAACTACTACTGCAAATAAGAGAAAAAGAACAGAATCTGTTCGTAACCATAATTATCATTAGCATAAAGATAGCACATCGAACTGGCAGGTGCTATTTGGGAATGGGTTTTCTGGTTTCGCCCACAAGAGTAGTACGCACCCTCCACTGCCAACACCCACGCACACTATGAGGATTACACAGTGGACAAAACCCATGACCCGAACAAGCAGAAATTTTCCACCAGGCAGCTAGGCTAGAGAGAAAAAATATTAATTTCCCCAAGGAATTGTTACGAACCAGGAAGGGGGAAAAAATCCACTATGATTTTATGAAAAACACGTTTCCATTTCACGTTTGGCCTTGTTTCCACCAAGTTAAAATGATGACATTGTGTAGAAGACGACAGCACTGATTTCTTCTCTGATAATCAAAAGGGTTTGCATAGTAAAGTTACATTACATTTGATTCGATTAGATCATTTGTATAGCTATTCTCTGCTTCTGAGAGGACTCACTATGCTCTCATCACATGGGACTGAAAGAGTGACTGTAGCTTTAACCAGTGCATTCTGAAGATCTACCGGAGTGGTGTACTTACAGCACTATTTGATTGTTACATGGCTACCAGAGAAAGTATCACCACAGAATGCAAAATTATTACTTGCCTGATGGGCTAGTGGTTTTGGTTTGACTTGTCTGGAGGCTCTT
This sequence comes from Alviniconcha strummeri, assembly GCA_963584105.1. NCBI lineage: Eukaryota > Metazoa > Mollusca > Gastropoda > Provannidae > Alviniconcha > Alviniconcha strummeri. The sequence goes on from OY757544.1 coordinate 8,363,570, forward strand.
CTACTGGTCTCATGTAACCGGGCAAGAATATTTATATAGCCTGTAAACTACAGGGACAAGTTTCATAACCACATGTACACACTGTTCACATATCCATGAGCACAAAGACATAGGCATACTACATGCTACGAGATACGTACAGCAAAGCACTAAAGTTGCTGACACTAATTTTTAATGCACACTGAAATGAATTTGGCTTCTGTTATTTGTCTTGTCCAAATCCAGATTAAAAATGAAATGCCCTTCCTTTTTGACATACTGATTTAGATTTGGAGGAAGATCACAACTCAGAATATAAATGTATTGGTTTAAATGTATTTCTCTCTTGCACAGAGAGAGAGAGAGAGAGAGAGAGAGAGAGAGAGAGAGAGAGAGAGAGAGAGAGAGAGAGAGAGAGAGAGAGAGAGAGAGACAGACAGACAGACAGACAGACAGACAGACAGACAGACAGACAGACTGACAGACAGAGACCAAGTGCTTCATATTGTATCAGTCTCAGTCTATGTCACTCTTGGGTGAAGAGAAGATAGCTCCTTTCTCAGTGCAAACTTCTGAAAATCCTTCTCAATTGAAATATATATATATATACATGTAACATTCTATCCACACTGTACAATTATTGCGCATGAAACTCAAGCTGATGATAGAATTTTCTGATGATGAAAAACTCTTCAAATGAGTAAATAATATCACTTTACCACCCGCCCTCCCCAACCCCCAAAATAGTAATACAGCACACATGCACTCATTTTCTTAACACAGAGATAGTGCATGGATGTCACGAGACAACAGACAGGCATACATTTCAAAGTGCACAAGAGGGGGTTTGGGTGGAGGGGAGATGGGCAGGGAGGGGGAGGGGGGGACAGAGGAGGCGGTGGGGGGTGGGAGGCAAACACATGCACTGGATTTTTTTTCTTCTACCCTGACCAACACACTGCCTGGCCCAAATGACCAAAGCAACACAATTCCACCGATCACACACGCGTGTGTGAAGGTGCGCTGCAGATGTAAATTCAAGAATACATGGTCTTGACTTTGTCATACTTGGAGCGCTCATGTGCCTTCATTCATTGTCCGAGGCTGTTGTCAAACTCAGCAAGACTGCAGTTTAGCAACTGAATTCACTCAAAGCAGTCATTGTTCAAAATGTCCCACTGCATTTGAGTCCCACCGATGCCATTTTCACTGGTGCCATGTGCAAAGGGTGTGGGCACGTCAGCGTGTGTGGGTACGTCAGCGGGGGGGTGTATGTCAGTGTGTGTGGGTACGTCAGCGGGTGTGGGTATGTCAGCGTGTCCCACAGGCCAAATGTCAGATTGGCAGAGTCCATCAGTGCTGCGATGGGATGATATAAAATTGCCTCTGACCCAGCCACCTGCTGGATATCACAAAACAAGTGCATTTGCAAACTTCAGAAATTCCCAGAGCTGCCTGGGAAAATCCAGTGACATTGTTTAAAATGATGAAACGTGTGCTGTGATGAGATTATGATTTTCATGTGAAATGTTAGCAGCACAGGTACTACCGCAAGCACCTGAAAACGCATACAAATTGACAACATGTGTGATCAGTCTGAAGGCCACATTGGTAAATTGACCCCTTTGGACAGATGTTTGAATAGTTCTACTAATATTACTTTTCTTGTGTTTCTAGACCCCCCCCCCCCCCCTTTTTTTTTTCTTCTTCTTTTCTTCTTCTGCAAAGACCAAAATGTGGAGAGAGAGAGAGAGAGAGAGAGAGAGAGAGAGAGAGAGAGAGAGAGAGAGAGAGAGAGAGAGAGAGAGAGAGAGAGAGAGAGAAACAAAACAAAAACAACCTTCCTGTGGCCTGCCATGAAGAAAAGAACAGAGAATATCAAGTTTCCTCACCAAAACATTTATTTTCCTTTCACAGTTCAAGTAAGTGAGGACAAAACTTCATCATCACGGAATGCCACCTAGTCTTGGCATTCCAGACAGCACAGTGGATGTTTTGCACTGCCAGCTAGTCTTGGCATTCCAGACAGCACAGCAGATGTTTTACACTGCCAGCTAGTCTTGGCATTCCAGACAGCACAGTGGATGTTTTGCAGTACAGACGGATTTTGAAGGGAAAGGGACAGAAAAAGCTGAAACACCCGTCCAAATAAGAACCACCGGCCTGTGTGTTAAAAATCGAAAACAGTACAAGGCCCAGAGCACTCGTGCAGAATCAAGACACAAGGGAGTTAATTAGCGCTTGAAACATCACACAAGCACAACAAAGACCCGAGTCGCCTACGCTAACTCTCACTTGGCATGCATGTAAATACAAGGCGCATAAACTCCACCAGAGGTGCATCAGATTTGAGGACAAACCTCTGGTGGAGTTTATGTACCCTGTATTTACACACATGCTGAGTGCGAGTTACTGTAGGCGACTCAGGTCTGGCACATGTTGTGCTTGCGTGATATCTTTGAATTAACTCCCTTGTATGTTGATTCTGTGTGTGAAAAATTCGTTGCTTTTACTGTTGCAGCCACTCCAACTCTCTTGACACTGTTCTGGCTGGAGCATATCAGTATATTTTGGAGGAAAGGGAAGAGAAGAAGCTGAAACACCCACCCCAATAATAATTATTGGCCTGCGTGTTAATAATTGGTGGCATTTACTGTTGCATCCTCTCCAGCTTACTTGATGCTGTTATGGCTGGAGAATACAAGGAAGAGCTCAAAACTAACAAACTGAAAATAAATTTTCCCTGAAAATTTCTGTTGATTTTATGCAGAAACTATAAAGTGGGTTCTTTTCTCAGTCTGCCTAATGGTGTGTGTTTGTACCCCTCAAGACCAAACAAGAAAAAAACACTTGTTGTTTCTATAATGCGATATCTCACCAACAGTGGGAGCACACCACGCTTTACATGATCCAAAAAATACATACATAAAAAATAATCACATAAACAAATATTATATTCCTGTATAATAATAACAAATTATTTATGGCACCCCATCTTGGAAGAACCTGGGGTAAAGCAGGGGCGCACATTCACACACACGTAAAATTGCACACATACCCACACCCCACCCACAGACATGCACAGACATGCACACACACGCACTCACACACACTATAATACATGCGTTACTCATGGTGCAAGCACAAAGCAGCCTTAGTACGTATATGACAGGAAAACTGAGACATTCGACAGTGCTTTGCACTTCCAGCTGACTTTGCTATTTACCACCCAAGAGAATAGGTTTCTAAACTCTTATGCTATATCAACTCAATGGTACATTTTACCAAAATATTTTTCATTTCAAAAGTTTCTTTGGCTCTTTTCTATCTGTTCAGCAAACATGTTCTGTGAAGGTTAGACAACCCTCCCACCCACCCTCCCCCAACAATAACAATCACATACTTTTAAAAGTAAAAGAGATTGATCATTGTGGATAATGTTAAAGTTCCTCCAGAGTTTGTCATTGCATTTTAGTGGAAATGCACTTAATTGTAATTAGGCTCATGACTACCCTTTTGTAAAAAAGCATGCGGTTCAGCTGAAACATACACAGCACTACACCAAAGCTGACCACCTTTGTCATTTGCACCAATCATTTCTGCTACAGCATCATCTGGTGCCACCCACCTGTATTCACCTGTATCTCAGGTGTACGTGCATGTCAAACGAGGGAAGTGGTCCTAGAGAAGAAAAAAAGGGACTCTGCACAAGTGATGACAGTCATGAATGCACAAGGTACATTGTACTAGAAGGATCAGAGGCATAATCCCTGACAAACTGTTGAAAACCAGACAAAAATCAGCACAATCTCAGGCATTTTTTTTAGTCATAAGGTGCATTTCGTCAGAATGACCTGAGGAATGCGCTCCAAAAAAAAAGTCAAGAGTGAAGTCGTAAAATCTGTGCAATCTGGGGCTTTTATTCTTTCAGCACAAGTACAGTAGCATCAAAACACCTTTTTTGAATTTTGACTCGTGATAGTTTTCAGAAATAAAGCAACTGCTTTCCATACAAACTGCAAACTTCAAGCTACTGAAATCAAGATTCCGGTCACCTAGTATTTTGACTGAAATCAGGGACTCCCCAGCTGGTTCCCACCTCTGACACATCATAAACCACTGTGAAGATGAGGGAATTCATGCACACGCATTCACACACCCGCATGCAGCTGCCACATGAGGCTGGCCTGCTGCTGCCAAACCTGAGATTCTGTCGGTTTGAGCCATGCGGAGTGAGTATAAAATAGATCTGTATCACAGGAACACAACCAGCGCACTCTTCAAGTCAATCAGTGGATCAACACCGAGGAACAGAGTTAGTGGGTTAGTATTTGGATTTTAGCATCCTGTCAACTGCACTGGTTCACCTCAGGACAACCAAACTCTCATAAGCAAAGTCACGCTTCAAAACTCTTCTCATATCCAATACCTTTTTTTAGAGTCAATCCACAAAACCAACCCTTCCACAGACAGGAAACAAAACATACATACACACATTTTTGAAGAGCTAGTCCCTTAAATACTACCCTTGTTAAAAGAGCAGACAAGGCTAGGACATGCTGGTATCATTAACCATTATGTCTGATTTATTGATACCAGATTTTTAAAAATATTTTTAAAAAAGGGATGGACAGAAACAATACAAATAAACACTATTATATAAATACATAATGGCAAATACCAGTACCATATGGCAGCAAGCTGCACATACCACCTACCATGAACTCCTTGCTGCTCAACAAAAGCCATGCAGAAAAAGCCTAACTTTTAAAGAAAAAGGTTGGATTAAAAAAAAAAAAAAAAAAGTCAGGAGAATGGACCGTTAGCAGAAAACTGACAAGCCAGAAAGAGCAAGAGGACTAGGCACAAAAACTAGAGAGGAGACAGGAAAGGGGAATCAAATGACAGCCCAGAGATTCCAGACATGGGGAGGGCCACCGGACATCCCTGGCCATTCTCTAGGGTCAAACAAGTTGTGTGTTTTTTGTGTGTGTTTTTGTGTTGTTGTTTTTTAACAGGACATCACAACAAACATTTTGTGGCTGCCCTTTGTGTTGGGCAGAATTTTGTCTTTTGAGATCCCAGAGTACATTCTTGTGACTGCCCTTATATGGCCCTTATGGTTGACATCAAGTTGACAGCATAAAACATTACCCAACTAAAACACTTCTCTGCTGTTGTTGTTTGTTTGCTGCTGGACTACAGGTTACTCATGGCAGGTTGTACCGGAATACCTTGTGCTCATGATGTATCACCATAGCAACAGGATCCTGATCACATTCCCAATCTGCCAATCTACACACCACAGGCAATAGCTTGATTAAAAAATGTCTTTAAAAAAAATCTGCCGACCTACTCTCAAAAGTCAACATGACTATTCCAAAAAGTCCACATTCCAGAAATTCCACAAACATTCCAAAACATCCATGGACCTGTTCAAAAACATGCACTGTGGAGCTGAATGATCTGTTCTGAAGCATCATGGCTCTATCAACAATAAAAATCCACACATATTTATTCCAAAGTGACCACCAATCTAGTCCACAAGTCCAGGATCTGTTCCCAAGTGTCCATGGATTGTTTGTATTTGAGATAAAGTGGGCCTGTTCCAAAGAGTCCACAGATCTGTTTGAGGGAGCAATGGATCTGTTCCAAAGAGTCTACAGATCTATCTATTGAAGAAGCAATGGATCTATTCCAAAGTGTCAATGGATGTATTCTATTGAAGGGCTCAAAGGACCTGTTCCAAAGTGTCCACAGACCTATTCAAGTGTCAAAAGATCTTATCTATTCAACAGAGCAATGAACCTGTCCCAATGTCTGCATGGATTTATTCTATTCAAGGAAGCAATGGGCCTGCCAAAAAGTGACCTTGGACTTTTTTCATTGTTATTTTGGTTTTGGTTTGAGAATGCAATGGCCATGTTCCAGAGAGTCCATGGAGTTACTCCAGAAAGTGAATGACCTCCAGCTCTTGGATCTTTTCTTTTTGTTTTGTTTTTGTTTCGAGGACACAACAGCCCTGTTCAAAAGTGTCCTTGGACCTTTTTTTTTTTTTTATTGTTGTTTTTGTTTTTGTTTTGTTTTGTTTTGAGGATGCAATGGCCCCATTCCAAAAAGTGTCATGGCGCTACTCCAGAAAGTCCATGACCTCCTCCAGCTCTCGCTGCTTGGCCTGCTTGTGGGCCCAGCGCTGCTCCATGACGGAGGCTGAGATCCGCCACTTCTCGTGGAATATCTGCTTCTTATCCGCTGGGCAAAATTTGCTGGCTGAAAACAAGAGGACACCTGGTTACAGTGCTGGAATCTTTTCCAGCCTAATGAATAACTAAAGTGTTTCATGAGCTCTAGGCAAATGAAGGTGCTAGGTTGAAAACAAGAGGACACCTGCTTCTTATCCGCTGGGCAAAATTTGCTGGCTGAAAACAAGAGGACACCTGGTTACAGTGCTGGAATCTTTTCCAGCCTAATGAATAACTAAAGTGTTTCATGAGCTCTAGGCAAATGAAGGTGCTAGGTTGAAAACAAGAGGACACCTGCTTCTTATCCGCTGGGCAAAATTTGCTGGCTGAAAACAAGAGGACACCTGGTTACAGTGCTGGAATCTTTTCCAGCCTAATGAACAACTAAAGTGTTTCATGAGCTCTAGGCAAATGAAGGTGCTAGGTTGAAAACAAGAGGACACCTGCTTCTTATCCGCTGGGCAAAATTTGCTGGCTGAAAACAAGAGGACACCTGGTTACAGTGCTGGAATCTTTTCCAGCCTAATGAATAACTAAAGTGTTTCATGAGCTCTAGGCAAATGAAGGTGCTAGGTTGAAAACAAGAGGACACCTGCTTCTTATCCGCTGGGCAAAATTTGCTGGCTGAAAACAAGAGGACACCTGGTTACAGTGCTGGAATCTTTTCCAGCCTAATGAATAACTAAAGTGTTTCATGAGCTCTAGGCAAATGAAGGTGCTAGGTTGAAAACAAGAGGACACCTGCTTCTTATCCGCTGGGCAAAATTTGCTGGCTGAAAACAAGAGGACACCTGGTTACAGTGCTGGAATCTTTTCCAGCCTAATGAATAACTAAAGTGTTTCATGAGCTCTAGGCAAATGAAGGTGCTAGGTTGAAAACAAGAGGACACCTGCTTCTGCATGGCATGGGCTAACTCCATGCGGATAGACTCCATGCTTGATCAGCTGAGTAGAAACGGAAGTGGAGACAGTGCCTCCAAAATAACACATTTCTTGAGGGAAGTAACTAAATAAATGGCACAAACAAAAACTCACGCACAGACACATGAAAGAATCAGGCTGCATGCACATACACATAAAGAATCAGGCTAACACATTTTCCAAAAGATACAGCTATCCTCTTTTATGCACATCCCCCCACCCCACCCACACACACACACATCACACATACCTCCAAATGGTGGGGTCTTCATGTACTTATCCAGACAGCTGAAGTGGAAGAGGTGGCCACAATACACGCGCTCTATTCCATCCTCCCTCCCCAGGTTCTGAAAATCAAACCAGTCCAGAGAAAACTAAACACCTTCCTGTCCAGGTTCTGAAAAATCACACCAGTCCAAAGAAAACAAAACACCACCCTGTCCTGGTTTTGAAAAATCACACCAGTCCAGAGAAAACTAAACCCCTCCCTGCCCAGGTTCTGAAACATCACACCAGTCCAGAAAAAACTAAACACCTCCCTGCCCAGGTTCTGAAAATCAAACCACTTCAGAGAAAACTAAACAGCAAACACTAAAATAACACATCTGGTGTCATATGACATGGACGATGACTTAATTTTTGTGTGTGGATAACTTGCCTTGGGATCTTTTACATGTGCAACCAAGAAATACGTGGGGCCAACACGCAGATGTGTATTCCCCACATTTTCAGATTCTATAAAGTATCTTAATATGAATGGGAATGAATGCAAAGCTGGGAAAAAATCAGTACAAAATTGAAGGCAGTCACAGTTAATTTCAAGAGCACAACTTAAAAGTCTTTTTTGCAGACAATGAAGTCACTATGCAACACGTAATGATGGCGCGCCTGTTCGCTAAGAATAAACAAAATCACATGTAAACAAACTAAACAAACAAACCTCTCTGTTACCATCACATAAAGGAAAAAAAATAATACCAACTGCCAGTTCGCCAGACAACATGCAAGTTAAGCACACTCCAACCTCCAATTTTCTAAAATTGTACGTTAACCAATTCACAGGATCATAAAAGGGACCAATTTCACCATGTGAAATATAGCAGAACTGTTACTGAAAACAGACGTGAATTTTCTTCTTGTCCTGACCGGAGAACAAACTACTCACAGTGGGCTCCTCAGGCAGGATCCGTTCCCTGCACAGGGGACATGACTCCATTGGGTAGCGCTTCACGCAGTCCCTGATCAGGTACTCACACACCGGGCGAATGGACGGCCTTGGCACAAACGGGGGATCTCTGAAACACCACGTTCTGTACGTGTACATTACTGTTTTGTGCTATGTGAAAAGAGGTGCTCAAACAATGGTTGTATGCATATGGCCTTGGCACAAATGAAGGCTCTCAGAAACACAGTGTTCTGTATGTGTACATTAATGTTTCGTGCCATGTGAAAAGAGGCCCTCAAACACTGGATGTGTGTAGATGGCCTTGGCACAAAAGAAAGGTCTCTGAAACACTGTGTTTTGTACGTGGAAATAACTGTTTCATGCCATGTGAAAAGTGGCCCTCAGACAGTGAATGCGTGTGGATGGCCTTGGCGCAAATGGAGGCTCTCTGCATTGTGGATACATATGTGTACATTACTGCTTCGTGCACTGTGAGAAGAGGCCCTCACAGAATGGATGTGTGTGGACAGCCTTGGCATAAATGGAGGATCTCTGAAATACTGTGTTGTGTATACACAGGTGTGAACATTACTGTTTTATGCGTGGTAAAAAAAAAGAGGCCCAAACACAACAGACGTGTGTGGACAGCCTTGGCACTAATGGAGAATCTCTTAAATACTGTGCTATGTGTATATATATGTGTGTGTGTGTGTGTGTGTGTGTGTGTGTGTGTGTGTGTGTGTGTGTGTGTGTGTGTGTGTGTGTGTGTGTGTGTGCATGTGTACATTATTGTTTCATGCCTGGTAAGAAGAGGCCCTAAAAAAATGCATATATATATATGTGTGTGTGGACAGCCTTGGCATGAATGGAGGATCTCTGAAATATTGTGTTGATTATACATATGTGTACATTGTCTCACTTGGGTTTCTTTCGGAGTGGTGGCTGCACACACTGTCTGGCAATCTCAACGGCCTGCGCCTGGAAATTGACCTTCAGAAAATGGGGCAAGTTGTGTTCCGTCACCTCTGTCCTGTTTGTGAAGAAAGGCACACAATAAAGAATGGACTTTCTGAGGGGAAATCATAAAAACGGCTCACTGCATGATAGAATCCATCCTCCACAAAGAGAGACAAATAAGATAAGATTGTTTACTGTGCATGCTAAAATCATTCACAGAAATTTGTCTTTTGTCTGCACATTATGTAACATTAAACTATAATTAAACTAGCCTCTGTAGAAGGCATGTGGCTGCCCATGTAGTAGGGTAACAAGGAAATGGCCACACACACACACACACACACACACACACACACTCCTCTCACCCTATGAAATGCATTTGTCAATGTACACCTGCATTATACACCAGGTGACCCCCTGAATATTCAGCTGTGGAACACTACAACTTCAGCAACTGACTGCACAGTGCATGTCAACCTTGCTACCGTTTACCACCCTCTGTTCCACTTCCAGGGTTCCAGCCTTACCTTTTATCATGACAGCTTACAGACTATGTACAGGACATAGTCTCAATAAACAACTTACATTATTTTTCATGATCACAATTAGTGTAACCCAATCTGAAACAGAATGAGGCTCAGAGCACTCATGCAGAATCAACACACAAGGGAGTTAATTAGTGTTTGAAAGACGTCACACAAATACAGCAACAAAGACCTGAGTTGCCTGCAGTAATTCTCACCTGGCATGCAAGTAAATGCAAGGAACATAAACTCCACCACAGGGGATCAGCTCTTCTCAAAGAGGATGTACCTCCAGTGGAGTTTATGTCCCTCATATTTACTTGCACGCCACATGAGTTACCATAGCTGACACAGGTCTCTGTTTTTGCGTCTGTTTCACGTCTTTCAAGCAATAAATAACTCACTTTGGGGCTTGATAGTTTAACCCACATTCCCAGTTACCAGTAAGGTTACTTAGGCAAACAGAAAGAATAAAGCATGGATTTCTTACTTACGTAATTTGCTTTAAAGGATAGGTATCTGGCACTGAAATGTTGAAGTTCATGAAGTATTTTTGTTGTCGAAGCTTGAGGACAATCTGGGACGTTTTCTGTTTTAACTTGATTTCATCTTCTGGGGTGATGAGATCTTTCTTGATGAAGGCAATTTCTTCGCTGCATACACAGAGTGGATTTTCATCGAGAAATGTTTTAACAAAGTTGACCATGTGGACCACCTGGAGGACAAAATTCACATACACATATGTACACACCATGAAGATTTCTTTAAAGATCAAAACATGTGATATTATAAATAAATACATGGGCAGATTCATTGTTGGTTTGTTGTGGGGGGGTTTGGGGGGTAAGCATAGTATGTCAGTCAAAGTGAATAACTGTATCACTCCACTTAAGCCAAATCTGCTTGGCTACCTCAGCTCTCTTTCTCTCAATATCTCATGCACACACACACACACACAAGCATACACAGCTCCCCCCCCACCCCCTCAACCACACATGTGCACACACACACACACACACATGCAACACAATGCACATACACACCACACTCACATTCATTCATAGTGCGTTAATCACACCAGATAACTGTATGACTCCATAAAAGCATGGTCTGTGGTTCCGTCACAAGCAAAATTTCTAAATAATATGTAAGTGAAAGGAGTTTGCCTCAAACTCAAAGTAAGAAGGGTCCCCAGACAGAGTACTTACCTGTGGCTGGCCAACAATTTTCTTGGTCTCGACTTCACAGACGTTGGTGAGCCCCATGAGCAGTTTGTGTGCCAGCGTTTTGCTGTTCAGCTCCACCACCAGGGGCTCATTGGGGTATTTCTCTGGGAACAAGCATGTGATGTTCAGCTGCTTGTGCTCCGTCTTCCTGAAAACACACAGTTTATAACACATCACTTGGAGTTGGGTGTTAAATTGTGAAATTTGCTGTCATCAAAATTTTTACAGTCGAATACTCGCCTTTCAACCATGCAAAATGCTTGTCCTGATGGCAACAGATATAATATACACTATACAGAGTTTACACAGGTTTGATGATGATGATGAGTTGATGCTTAATGTCCTCAGATGTCATTTGACATATTAGGGACAAGTTGTGACCAATGCCGAAGCACGGTTCAATAAAAGCCACATACGTACGGTGTATGCGTGTTTAGCTGTAACCTGCCACCTGCACTTTTGGCAGAATGACCAGGATTTTTTACGTGCTACTGTGGTAACATGGGGGTGGAACGGATACCGAAATAAGAGTCAGCACAGAAAGTCGACCCTGGAGAAGAAAATTCTCCCGCCATTCCAGCAGGGATTCGAACCCGCGACCTTTCAATCACGAGTCCGGTGCTCTAACCACTGAGCTATCCCCGCCCCCCTCACAGGTTTGAGTGGGCTACCACAAGATGTAACACATGAGCTGAGAAAGATCTGTTGTGCTACTTGTACAGTTGTAGCTAGTATAGTAGTAAGTCTTGACATTGTGACCTACAACAAAAATTACACAAATGTTCCTTATTTTACTGTAAACCTGGAAAAAAAAAAAAAAAAAAAATTGTGAGAGCTATTTAGTATTTATTAAAAATATTAAAGGTAAGTATACAGTAAATGATCCTGGTGTGGATCCAGCTTTGAGTGTGAAATGACAACAAATCCTTCAGTGTTCAATGACAGCCTTTATAAGCTGTGAAGCTGAATGCACAATACAACTTTATTGACTCTGTATAGAGAAATTTGCTTTCTGGCTCGTCATCATTTACATAAAAACATTCAATAAAATTAACAATAAAACATCAAAAACTCAATGAAACACGGAGCTAAAAACCACTCAAATACAAGAAAAATACTTAACAATAACAATGTACACACACGCACACACCCTCCCACCCATTATTATTCTGGCTCACCAATAACATAAAACATTCAATAAATTACAATAAAACAAAATTCCTTAAACAACAAAACACTAAAATCAAAACACTCAATCGACTGCAACATATAAATTATAGGCTGCATTTATGAAGTAATATTTTAAATCCAGGCAGTATATAATTTCTCACACACACGCACACACACACACACACACACACACACATTATTATTCTGGCTCACCAGTAACTGAAAACATTCAATAAATATTATAACAAAACAATTATTCCTTAAGTAAACATCAAAACACTAGAATCAAAACACTAAAATTGACCGCAACATATAATATATAGACAGCATTTATGCAGCAAATCAGTCCAATTTTCACAATTTAAAGACTAAAAAGTTAAAAGTAAACAAATGAAAACTGTAAAAGACAAAATTACAGCGCTGCATTTGGATCAAGCCAGAATCAGTTCTGGGACTAAGCCAGAATCAGTTCTGGGACCCAAGCTGTACATGCAAAACACTTGCCAATCATTCTATTCATGAGCATCAGGCTATTCTGCCTCCTATCACTTACTTGATTTCCACCTTCACCAGGTCAACAACAGCAGCGATGAGCCGGGTGTCTGGGATCTCTGGCACTTTCTGTTTCACCTGCACCAGTTCTGCCTGGATCACCCGCAGGCGCTCGTCTGGATCAGTGCTCTCAGCCATCAGTAACTGCCACTGTCTGGTCTTGGTCAGCTGTCAATCATTGGAACTTCTGACACAGACAGAAGAACAGACAAATTTCTTGATTTGACCTTAAACTGTCCATCTATCCAAGTAATGTTTTCCACAATACTGAATACAAGTTACAACATAAGAATACATTTTTAAAAACCCACCACCACCAACAAAAAACCAAAAAACAACAACAACAAAAAACTATAAATATAATCTTTATATAGTATTTATAAGCTTAAATTTTACCTACAAAAAACTCAAAAGAGAATAGCATGCTACTAGTATTAGTGCTGCTAGTTAGTGATCAGTGCTTAAAGTTGAACACTGATGTCCTTAGGCTTATGGCTTAATTGTGACAGAACAATGGTCATCATCTTGCATGGCAAAATGCCCCTGGTCAGCTGCTCTCTAGTCTATAAATTATTACAATATTACTTATTAGCCACTGCAATCAGTGTAACTGTAAGTAATCATTATGTTATTGTATGCCCAATTTGTTTGCACTAGGTCAAGTTATTAGCAATATTTAATGCATCACCATACCAAATTTGGTTGCAAAGACATCAGTCATTCAGTGGTACAGCAATCTTAGGACTAACATTAGTGACAAACATTGAAATGTTGAACCATGGACATTGTTAGAAAACACTGAACAGGAACATTACACATACACTGACAACACAGTTTTACTGTAACTGTCAGAAAACACACACACACACACACACACACACACACACACACACACACACACACACACACACACGCACACACACACACACACACACACTCACTCACACAATCATACACTATAGTCTATACAGTAACACACAGACTTTGTAAGTTTTGTAACTCACTCACTGACACTGGCACAGTGTCAGTGTTAGAAGTAGTGTTAAACTGTAGTGTTAAGTGTTATGCACAGTGTTACACTGTTACTGTTACAACTTAGCGTCAGTAAGTCACTGTTAGTGTTACTGTTAGACTAGAAGTAGAAAAGACAGAACATAAAAATAAAATATAAAAAAGTGTTAAATTGAACAGTGTTGTTGTACGGTTTAATACAGTAAAGGTAATTTTTACTGTTTGATTTATATATTATGAAACACGTCACCATGTTGACATCAGTTATCAGTCAAACCCATGTTGACCCTTCTTTGTCATCATGTCAAGGGCCTGCAGCTTTTTCTTCTTCTTTTACAAGATAAACTCCACACATGAGAGACCACAGGAAGTATATATAAGTTTATTAATATTATAAGAAGAAAGTTCTGCGAGTATTACATCCACCTTATTTTTTTATTTAACTAATTGCCCTCAGCGGTCGGGTACCGCTAGTACGACTGTGGGCCTCAACTAAAAATGATTTCTTCAAAGTTCAGTTCATAACTTTTTTTCAGTCCGTCATAGACAATACCAATATGAAGAAGAGCAGAACTGTCTTTCGCGACAACACTAACACTAACAGGTTATTATGTTTACACTGAGATCTGCGGATACGTGTGTGTCAACCATTCAGCGACTCACAGTCAGTCAGACTGAAAGAGACATTAAGAGGAACAGTCACCCGACCCACAGTCGTTACCTCAGTCTTCCTACTGAATCAGTTCACTGGTAGAACAGCAGCTGCCTGTGGAATTTTTAGTTCAGCCTTAGACGGAATCCAATAAAACGCCACGGTAATGTGTTTCGGATCTGGAAAGGGACCCCAAATACATGTGCAGGCGAGCCTGAGGTTTCACAATTACAAACCGGAAGTTGAATCAGCTTTAAAGAGTTGCACCCCTTGATGAGCTTCTGCTGTTTGGGGGGTCACTACTTGATTGTCTCCCTTGATGCGCTGAGGCATAGATTGTTTATCTTTTATGATGCACATGGTGACATGAGATTGTTTCACAATAAAAGAAGCGAAAAGCGTGCCATTAAAAATGTTTTTGAAGTATCTCGAAGTTGGTGAAGCACGCACACATAAACTTCAACACCTCTTGTCCAACAACTTTTATAACTTTTATAAGAGAACTAAGAATTAATTAGTAAGAATAAGCACTGAGAAGTAGCGGTTTGTTTCAAAATGCCCTGCTGGCTTCATACCCCATTCATGAAGTTAGTTTTGTGAGTGAGTGATGATTTGATGGATCCATGTTAAAGCTTTGATTCAGGTACAACACCGAGTGTCATATCATAGTTTCTCTGTTTTCTCTGATAGTGATACAGCCCCTGTTTATTTGTCTGAATTTCTTCATGTCCATTAAGACAGCTCCACTTCTTCTCCGACTTGAAAAGTCTTCAAATTCCACATGCTGAGACCAAAACAACAGGGCACCCCCCACCCCCATGTGTGTGTATGTGTCCTTGTATGTGTACCAAAACTATATTAGATAAATACACTGAGAAGGGCATGCATGAGTGAGAGAGAGAGAGAGAGAGAGAGAGAGAGAGAGAGAGAGAGAGAGAGAGAGAGAGAGAGAGAGAGACAGACAGACAGACAGACAGAGACAGACAGACAGACAGACAGAGACGGAGAGAGAGAGGGAGAGAGACAGACAGACAGACAGAGACAGAGACAGAGAGAGAGACAGAGAGAGAGAGAGGGAGAGAGACAGACAGACAGACAGAGACAGAGAGAGAGAGAGTGAGAGAGAGAGAGAGACAGACAGAGACAGAGACAGAGAGAGACAGAGAGAGCTTGAAATAGGTGCTTGTTCATTCACTTGCTTGCTCACTCACTCGTGCATGCATGCACACACGTATACACACATGCATGCACATGCACACACACACATATGTACATACCACATCACACATCATACAGGCAAACAAACAATCAGCCAGTTTACTTATTATCATTATTCTACCCAACAAAAGATTTGAGGTACATTGCAGACAAGGATGTTCAGTTTAAAGCATACACCTGAATACACTCCAAGTAACTAACTACCATATCCAAAAAATACTCAGATATTAGCACAGTTAGAACATTAACTCAATCATGGGAAAATTTGAAGGCTGGTAATACTGACAGAGATGGTACAGAAGTAGAAACTTAAGTGCAAGCAACATAACAGTGTTAAAACAGCCAGGAAAAACTAAAAGGTCACTTTATGATGCTGCAATAAAACCTTGAGCTGTACTGGACCCCTCTAATGATAACTCCTTTAAGATGAAATTCTGCTACAGCTAAAAGGATCAAAGCATATGCATTGACATTTTATTTTATTTTAAATTTGTGTGCAGTTTTCTTCCTTTAAGACACAGTTCTGTTTGGAAAAAGCAATGTTGATGGTTCTAGACATGAGTCATCTGGCTAGTCCCACAGACTATCACTCATAAACCTCCCTTTAAAAAATCAATATAAAACCAATGGGCATCAACAAAATGTCTTTTGCAATCTAGACAGTTTCTTAGTGAATACAATCAATGCAATCTAACAAAACAAAACAAAAATTTAAGACAACTACAATATCAGCATTATCTGAATATATATGTGTTTCTGCATAATCATTTTAAAAAGAAGAAGTATCTTACAGGAATTAGCTTTCTCAAAACATACTTTTTTTCCCAACAGGCAGGAGAATAAGACCAAAACAGAATAATAAAATACAAGACTTTTCTCCAAGTATCCCATTAGATTTATACTGAGTTTGTGAGTTGTATCAGTGAAAGCCATTTGGCCTGATTTACCACAGTGAAGATGTACATAAGTGTCACAGCTGGCCTGCATTGTCTTTCTTATTCCTCTTGGGGCATGCTCCACACAGGTCAGGAAACTGGGGTGGGGGTGGGGGGAATGGTTTTATAATTTCCATATAGAAGCAGCAGGGCATGTTAAAATTAAATTCTCTGTTCTCCTCTCTTGCACCTGTTGTGCAATGCAGCTGTTTTGAGAAGGCTAGTTCCCTGAAAAAAAGCCAAGGGCAAAGGAAAACCCAAACCTCTCACACTAAAGTAACAGTCTAAGACAATGTACACAAAACTTAGCAGCCTCTCCAGTTCTCACAAACTGAACAACTGTTATTAAAGTTTGAATCACCACATGTTAAATCACAAATCAAAACAAACAACAAATCCTATTTGTCTTTGGATGGATGCTGACAATTGTACAATAATCACAACTGTTTGAGTTTGATTTATGCAAGTTTATGAAGCACAGCAGAAGTGTTCAAACAGTAACAAAGGACAAAGGAGGAAATAAACTACAAATATTTAAGGCCATAAGAATTATTAAATTATACACAGAGCACACATGTAATACATATCCCCTGATTACAACTCATCTACGTTTTGTAGATACTGTTGATATGAACATAAGCATGATTTCTAGCGATCGCAGCCAAACGTTTAATGCCACAGCCACTACTGTAAATCAACTGGCAAAGAAACTGAATGAGCAAGCAACAAATCTGCCATCACCAAATGAGCTGCATGTTTACTCTCTAAATACAGTTCTGCTCAGGACGTGACAAATACAAATCAACACACTCCCAATACGTCTCCTAGGCAGGGTCTGGGAGTTAAAATTAGAATACAGTTACACAGATAAAGGCACAAATCCAAACTGGAATAAGCCAGTTTATCAAACAAAACAACAACAAAAACAGCTGTAAAATACCACAATTAAGAAGAAAAGGACAGTACTGGTTGGTGAACCTAAATGTTTCTGGGGTAGGTGGAACAAGAAGAACACACAGAATGGTGATGACAGAAAAGGGGGCATTATGTACAGTAAACAGTGTTACTTTCCTTCTGCGCGCGCACACACACACACACACACACACACACACACACACACACACACACACACACACACACACACACACACACGTGCAAAAGAGTATGAAAGAACATAAACTGAGAAAGTAATCACATTGGTGCTTTTTCATGCACTTGCTTGCTTGCTTGGTCACATGTATGCATGCATACACACATGCATGCACATGTGCACGCACACACACACACACACAGACACACATACACACACACACACACACACACACACACACACACACACACACACACACACACACACACAGGAAATAAGCAATAGGTAACTTAGTGGGTAAGGGAAGGGGCAGAAAGTTCCACCAAGGAAGGGGCAGAAAGTTGCTTAACCTGTATAGGCACATTATATATTAAACAAGCTATGGCAGAGCAGAATTTGTCAGATCAATGGTTCACAATTCATACAGATACATGCAGGCAACTTGGCACAGAATAACAAACAATAATTATGTCCATGTGGAACTGTAATTATTTCAAACCATAACAGTGTTCTTGCTCTATCTTAAATGCTTGTAAAGGAAACTTTGGTTTGAAATCTCATATTGTGTGGCTTGAAACTATCAGCAATATGTAGTTTGGAATATATGCTGGTGGGAATGTGGAGTCTACGCTACATAGCTTCAAAATAAATTCTGGCTCGAGATGTCTGCTGATTGGATTGAAATACATAGTGAAGCCTGAGATATATGCTGTGTGGTTTGAAATGCACACCATGTGACTTGAAATACACGGTGCAACATACCATGTGGTTTCAGACATACTGTGCACCTTCAGAGTGCCAGTATGATATTTTGCATAATGGCCAATGATAAAGCTGTAAAAGAATGAAAACAATAAATTAGGTGGAATAGGTCCAGTTAATTTTGTACATTCCTACACTTATTACATGACTGTGTTAAATAATAACAAATGTTAGCCTTTGATGTCAGCTCCAACTTGCATTTTACTCCCTATACTCATCCATCTAATATCCACATTTAATCTTCAAGATTATTGGTTTGCATTGTGTAAAATCAATAATGCCTGGTTTATGTACAATGACAATGTACCACTTGTTAACAGTTAAGTCAATGAGCATGCATGAATGTATGATAGTAAACCATTCACAAATGAGATCTTACCTCGTCATGAAACAGAAAACCTGGGTGTACAGTTACTAGAAGTTACATCATATACTTTTTTCCAGTACACTAATGTACAGCGACTCATTTAATAATAAGCTTGTAACAATTCATAAAATACATCTGAGATCAATGACGGAGACTATACATCGTGCATTTACAAATAAAAAGTTAATTCTTTCCATACAATATTATATGTACTTGTGAATGTCAAATTGGGGGTGACGACTACGCCCATTTCAAATTAAAAAATTGTGTGTTATGTTTATGATTTAAGCACTTTTTGGGGTTGAAAATGCTGTAAGCATGAATCTAGATGTTGTAACAATTTCATTTTCTACAAATATATCACAGACATATAGTGTCCAAGGTTGAAATTGGTCAAAGGAAAGGTCAGGAGATTTACTCGCAATATGACTGACTATGCAATACTACAAAAATACAAAACATCCAGGACATAGGAAGAAGCACATTATGTCTAGTCAATCACAAATCATATTATTTTTATAACTGGGTATACAAATAGCATCAATAAAACTTGAAACTGTCCCTGAAACAATTTTTTTTTTTTAATAAAAATTTTAAAGGTGGGGCACAGGAACTTCTTGTAAAAATGTCAGATGAAATTCTACTTAAAACAGAGTGAATTGGATATATCACAGCATCCGCCTTTCTTGTACTTTCAGTTCTTTCAAGCCATTTCAGTTAAAAGAAGAAATTGTGACAATTCCAGCCACACTGTTGGAAGTATGTTCCACTGTAACATGAAATCGCCACCTATAACATCTCATGTTAAGTCACAAGCTATGTGTACTTTCATCACATACACATTGATCATACACCATACCCAGACAAAGTTTACAAAATGAGAATGGATAACCACAAAAATAAGGTCAGCAAACAGCCTTTTAGCTTCTACTAGCTAAATCTAAATATGATAATATGTAACATGATTGATAATGGGGACTGAACTTACAAAATCTTTATTACTGTTCCTTGTGTGGCTAGGTATTAGGACAATGGAACCTTCTTATAACAAACATCATTACAGGTGAAAAATCCAATCACTAACTCTGCTTAAGACTAAATGAATCAAGAGTCCATCCCTACTTTCCTTGCATATTTCAGTCCAGATCACCCCAGCAGCTTCATTATAAGAAGGTTCTTCTGCAATCACTCGGTTAAGAGTAACCAGCATTGCTAAAGCCAAATTAAGCAAAACTGCTGCATGTTAATATGGCTCAAAAGCACACCTACGGGTAAAAAGTAAACATTCCCAGATCACAGTTCACTAACGTTTGGTGTACATCTTCAGGATCAGAATCATCAATGGTTTTTCAAGCATTAATGTTATTATATTTTCACTGACATTGTAAAATATCTTGCAGTAAGGGGTGCTATGGAGAAGGAAAAAACCCAGTACATTGAAAACGACAACGATTTACCATATCAATAATTAACACTTTTTTTGTATGGGGATGTCTGTGAGTGGAAAAGGACCAGAAGCTGCTACATTTCTCAGATC
Organism: Alviniconcha strummeri; assembly: GCA_963584105.1. Taxonomy (NCBI): domain Eukaryota; kingdom Metazoa; phylum Mollusca; class Gastropoda; family Provannidae; genus Alviniconcha; species Alviniconcha strummeri. The sequence goes on from OY757544.1 coordinate 8,383,878, forward strand.
ATTCTCAGTCTCATCCACGTAACTCAGATCACTGTTCCACTTTTCTCTGCACAAACATTTGCAAACAGTAGAGAACAAGGAGCTAGTTGGTAAAAGCAACGCTCAGATCTTTTGTTAGTCTGGACTCTGTAACATGCTGATCCCAATTCCATGAGGGTTTTCTCTAAGGGAATATCTGCGAGCGGTAGAGGGCTACGTGCTGGTTGGTGACGGCAACTCTCAGGTCTTTCTTGGCCTGGGCTTGATCCTCTAGAGTATGGAAGTGGTTCAAGCGGTTCAGCTTGGCCATGCGGTGCTGGTTTTCTTGGGCTTTGTTCTTGGCCTCTTCTTCCTCCAGTTTTGCTGTGGCAGCATTGTGTCGCACCTCACAGTTCTGTCGCCGGATTTCCTGATGGAGACAAATGCTCAAAATGAACAAACATGATCCACAAACAGCCAAAGTCTAAGAGGAAGTCAGGGTCTGAGGAAGACACATTTTTGCACAGAGCATTTCAAAATGGATTACTTTTTCATGCATGAACATACCAGGTAACTTTCTCCCTTTTTTTGGATCCTGAATCTTCACTCACACAAGGGCACAAGGCAATTCAAATCATTTTCTTGTTGTTGTTGTTGTGCCTGCACATACACCAGGTCATTGTCTCCCTTTTTTGGAGACACACATCTTTGATCACATAAGAGTATAACATTTAAAGTCATTTAAAGTCTGAGACCTTCCAACTATTAAAATGAACTATGAAACGATTAAAACTCAGTATCAACACACAAGGCAGGTCATTAGTGTTTGAAAGACATCATGCAAACATAACAACAGAGACCTCAGTTACCTACAATAACTCTCACCTGGCATGCATGCAAATACAAGATACATAAACTCCACCACAGGGACATCCTAAAATTTCAAATATTGAAATTCATTATTCAGCTGGTACAAAAGGCATATATTCCTTAATGCCAAGACAGCTTCACAAACTGGGGAATAGACAATAAGCAATCAGCTTTATAAAAACCCACCTCTCTCCTCTTCTGGGCTTCCTCTATCTCTTTCTGCCGCTGAGCCTCGATGGCCTCCCTGTGCTCTCGCCGCTGCTTCATGGCATTTATGCGGTTCTCCTCTTTCTCTTTCTCCCTCTTCTGGTTCTCTTCGATGCGCTCCTGAAGCTCTTTGCTGATCTTCTTCTTGGCCTCACGCGCCTTTGCGATCATCTCCTGCTCTTGCTGCTGCCGTTCCCGCTCGCGGTCAATCTGAGCCTGGATTCGCTCACGGTGACCGTCCTGCATGAGGGCCTTCATGTGGTCTTCATTCTGCAGCCGCTCCTGCCATGCCATCTGTCGCTGCATGTAGCGCCTCCGTCTGGGAATAGAGGAGAAATGTTTCAGTTGTCATGGAATAAGCCATGTTTATGAATGGTTGTCTAGGTTTCAGTTGTCATAGAATGAGCCATGCTTATGAATGGTTGTCAATAAATTAAACAGGAACCCAAAAGAAAGAAGAAAAAAGAAGAAGAAGAATATGTCCTGTGACACTCAGCTTCTTTTTGTTGAGAAAATGGAAAAAAATTATCATATTTACAATTTACAGTGGTTGGGTAGCACTGTAAATGAGCATTAGAGAGACAGGTAGCAGTCTGAAGATAATAATAATCATCATCATATTCATACTAGTAATAATAAAAAGGACATGTACTATGTGCCCTGTCTTGATCAGCCCAAGATGCTTATACATAGTTACAAGTACATGAAAACTAAATTACACTGATGGATATGAGGAATGTTTTTTTTTCTCCTCAACTGGATGACATAAATAAATGATACAGAAAGATCTATAGAAATATACAAAGACTAAGCCAAACATTTTGATGAAGCAATTACACAAAAATCATTTATGAGCAGCTATCAAATGATGAAACAGCCCTGTTACATCTGGTTCCAGGTCAGACACCGTAAGTCAGCCGCTATATAATTTACCAGAACATATAGCCATTCATGCAACTTTCCTTGCAAGGTGTGCAAGACTGGTTTGTTGGTGGGTTGTACTTTCATTATGAAGACTACTGACACCATCCCCAAACCATAGCAGAGCAACATAAACAACAGCATCACATTAAAGAATCCAAATGTACAAAACAACAAACAAAGCAGCTGAACTCAAACATGTCACGAACATTCATATTTCAGCCAGACTTTAAAATCACATCAATAAATTATTTTCAAACAATTCTGACCAATGTCTAAACTCTAAGCTAACATTTGATGACATTTAAGTGAAGTCTGGAGGGGGCTGATAAACTTTAGAAGGACTGATAAACTCAGTTTTAACAGAAACAAGAAAACGAGCAGCGAAGACTAGACGATGCGCGGAAGGGGTATGTGGATAGACAGACAGGGCACTGAAAGATGTAAAGTGAGAGAATGTGAGCAGAAGTGAAAGGGTCAATGAAAGCGTGGGTGTGCAGGTGTGTGTGAATCAGTGTGCAGGCAGTGGTGGATGTTTAAACAAGAGCAATATCAGATCAACACAGTAGAATGGAGGGATGGTGACAGAAGTTTGGGGGGGGGGGGGGGGTGGGGGTGGGGGGCTATTTTTTTTTATTATGATGCTGATCTTTGTGTACATCATGATGGTGAGAGTGCACAGTCTGCAATTTCCTGTGTTTTCCTGTCAGGTGTGATTTGCTAATGAGCGAGCTCTTGGGACTAGCCAGCCGACATCCCGGTACAAACTAAGTCTGCAGAATTATACACAGGACCAAAGTCGTGTTCCTATGCCATAGACAGAGAGAGGTTTATTTCGTCTGCCGTAACCAAACTTGTAACTAAGCACCACCAGTTTTATTTCACTCATTCAGTTTATTTACATGCATTATTTACTTGTCAATAAGGCATAAAGTGTGCAGTCACACTCCAGATCATGCACTACTTCATAATTCTACCAAAAAAGTGCAGTCCAGAAAGGGGGGTGGGGGTGCAACAAGTGACGGATGGGGGTGGGGGTGGGGGGTGGCGGTGGAGGGGGGGGGGGGGGGGGGGCAAGGGACCAGCATGAAAGAGGAATTCTGATTTGTATGTTTATATATATATACAAAATAGAGATACAGTATTTATGTCTTAATCATTGGCTGTGACAAGCAGCAGATTTACATCCACACAAATTACACCCCACATCATCATACATAAAAAGACGCACTGCTTTGAACTATAAATTCCAGCCATGCACTGATTCTGTTCTACTGGCACATGCACCGACTCTCCAGACACCATCTACTAGCACATGTACATACAACATCATGTTACCTGAACTGCAGAAGCAGAACACGGACACGAACTTTGTTACCAGTAACACCCATCTGTCTACGATCACGCGGAAGGAGAAGAATATGTTAAAATGGGCCATTCCTGGCAATTTCTTTGTTGGGCCATTCCTGGCAATTTCTTTGTGTGACATTTGCATTGTTTTACTAGCACATGACTGACTAGGCACAGTGAATGAAAAGAAAGAAATGACTTGGTCCATCAGGGATTCCACAGTGTGTCAGTATTAATGCTCCTCCCCCCCCCCCCCCCCCCCAACCTCCCCCGCCACTCTTCGCACCTTTCTGCCTTTGCTTGGGCTATGTCCAACAAATTGACACCAGCAAGAACACCAAGGCCTGGGCTGTGTCCAACACACTGACACCAGCTAGAACACCAAGGCCAGGGCTGTGTCCAACACACTGACACCAGCAAGAACACCAAGGCCTGGGCTGTGTCCAACACACTGACACCAGCAAGAACACCAAGGCCAGGGCTGTGTCCAAGACCAGCAAGAACACCAAGGCCTGGGCTGTGTCCAACACACTGATACCAGCAAGAACACCATGGCCTGGGCTGTGTCCAACACACTGATACCAGCAAGAACACCATGGCCTGGGCTGTGTCCAACACACTGATACTAGCAAGAACACCAAGGCCTGGGCTGCATCCAAGACCAGCAAGAACACCAAGGCCTGGGCTGTGTCCAACACATTGATACCAGCAAGAACACCAAGGCTTGGGCGGTCATGGTGTCACACTTTGCTCTGTGTTTATAACTATGGTTAAGGTAAGACCCTTTTGTTGGTGGTGTTGTATTTGTTGTATTGTTCTTTTAACTTTATGTATTCATTATTTTATGAGCCCACCATGACCATAACAAAACTGCCCCTTGTGGGATAATTAAAGTTTTTTTTAATTGAATTGAATTGTGTCTAACACATCAACACCAGCAAGAACACCAAGGCTTGGGCTGTGTTACGACACACTGACACCAACAAGAACACCATGGTTTGGGCTGTGTCCCACACCTTGACACCAGCAAGAACACCAAGACTTGGGCTGTGTCCAACATGTCAACACCATTTTACAAACACAGAATGCCAGACAGAAAACAGCAGTGCTCATTACTTTCAAATGTTGATTTTTAAGAATCCATGTCATAAATCAACCAAAATAATTGCTGTCAATCTAGTTCTTATTCCCTTTCTGTCAACAACTGAATAAGGCCCATGATATGCTTTGCTTTGGGGTCCCTTTAATAGTCTAGGACCCAGCTGAAGCCACATTAGCCAGCCTGTCACTTCCAGCAGACCAGTGCTTCTTTGAACTCTTCTTATCAAACCATGTACAACTCACTTCTCCATCCTCAACTTAGTTGTCTTGACATCAGAACTGCAGGGCAATGATGCAAGTTCTGTCTGCGACATAAATGACCTAGCTCATTGAGTGGCCTTGACCTTATTCTCACACCAGCAGCATGAACTGGCTACTGAGTGCCTCTGCACAAATTACGTTATAAAAGAAACTATGTACAGAGAAACTGGCACATTTATGCCATATCCACACACTTAAAAAAAGAAAAAAAAGTGCTACCTGCAATCTCTCCTGGCTTGAGCTTTTTCTTCTGCGGTGGGCGGCTGAGTGTAGGGTACACTGTAACTGCCGTCTTCTGCTTTGCCGGGTGCAGGTGGAGGTGGGTGGGGAGTCTTCAAGCATCCCTCCACTGTGTTTGAGTAGTTGTGCTTGGCAAATGTGTCCACATACTTGAAATTAGGACTTGTCCACTCCACTGAAAAGTGACAAAACACTCACTGAATTCAAACAGGAACTAATATGATACCAAACGGACCATTTCTGATGCTACAGGCAAGCAGTGTGTGCACTGATCTATCAGAGCTCTACTGTTCTGCACTCATGCCAGCTAACCTGCTTATCACTTACCTATGTAGGGAGAGCGTCTCTGGTCTCTGGCTTCCAGTGGTGCCTGCAGCGCAGTTTCCCTGAAGGGGCCGTGGCTGCTCCTACCAACACTACCACCTCCACCACCCCCACCACCTGACACTGGCAATGAAGGACTCGGATCGTTGCGCCAGTACCGCCAGGGCTTTCGCTTCCCCACCCCTGGGGACCGATAAAACAGCAAGCGGGGGTCAATGCTGACTTCACTGGCTCGCTTCTCCTCCAGTTCCAGCAGGCGCCTTTCCACCTCAAGCTTGTGTCTCTCCTCTGCCACAAGTCGTCTTTCCTCATCAATTCTGTCCAGCTGTGCCTGCGTTAGTGGGTCTAAATACTCCCAGTCCAGCTCTGGGGATGAAGCAAATCCACTGTCTGCATCTGTTTGGGGGTCTGACAGAGGTGACCTCCGATCCTTCTCGGGAGCCACTTGGACCAGGTCAGATTCGTTGAAACTGACAGACTTCTTCAGTGTGTTCTCTTCCAGCTTCTCGCGCCTCCTCAGCAGGCGACTGGCGGCCAGTTGCTGCTGGTGGCCCTCAGACAGCTTGTGCTCAGTGATCTGTGACAGGACCCGCTCATCCAGCTGCCTCTTCGTCATGTTCGTCCCAGGGATCACCACGTCTTCATCCTCAGTTGCCGGGTCTCTCTTCTGCTGCTGCTGCTGCTTTGGGCGCAGCACTATGGGGTAGGGTGGGCAGTAGCCCAGATACTCAGGGTATGTCAGTGGCTCCCAAGCAGGGTAATACGGGGATGGCTCAAGAGAGAAGTTCTCTGGCGTGTAAAACTCTGGTGGGGTGGCCTTCGGGCCAGAGGTGGGGTAGCCAGGCAGAGAGTGGAGGGGGTAGTGGTCAGTGGTCATGATGGCAGAGCGGGTGTCCTGGGGCATTTTCAGCTCCAGGGAAATGCGCTCGTAGATGGGCTGTGGCACCCAGATGGCCATCTCCATGGGTACCTTTTCTGTGTGCCCATTGCTAAAGGCCACAGTCAGCTGGTGGTCTTCTGGGCCTGTCGACACACAACACAGGAACAAGGGACACATGAGGAACAGGAGCACTGTTCTGATGTGGATGATTTCAACTTACTGATGCACATCATGCAAATGAAAAGCCCCCACCCCCACCCATCTTTGCCCAATTTGAAAAAGGAAATGGCAATTCCAGATTCCAGTTGTGCCTTTTTGTCCTGTTGTCAGTACTGGTATAAATTTCACTGATCTGGGCAATCAAAAATACGACAGCAGTTTAAAATAATATTTTAAACTACTGGTGTATTTTTGATTGTCCAGATCCGTGAAATTTATACCAGTACTGACAGCATCAAGAAATAAACTAAGATCACTGTCAAAAATATCCATCCACTGGCATGAAGATGGAAAACTGATCATAAAGAAATGAATAGAACTATTTTGGTCTATCATGATGACATGAGCCTGATGGAAGGGGAAAGTTAAAAAAGTAATACCAGTCCTGTCTAAAAAATATAACCTGAACTTCAGTTAATGTTTTGTTGTTGTTGTAAAATTAGACTTTTAATGTTTTATCTTCATTAGACAAGGCTTGCACTCATTTTTAAGTTCTTGGTGCATTTTGTTTTATTCTCTACAAGTTTTATAAACAAAAGTGTATTTTGTGGATGAGCTGAAAGTCCAGCTACAATACAAGCTAATGGTCAGTCTCTGATGATTCAAAATATTGTACAGTTAGTCTTTCTATAAACCTTTTGCCAATGCTATAGGCTTCGTCTACTCTACTGTGAACAACAGCTTAAAAGAAACAAGACACACATTATCAGAAGGGGAGGTGGGGTGAGGCAATTAAAAAGAAAATACTACACTGCTTATAGCTAGAACTACACCAAAGCTTTCAACTAAGCATTTCAAAAAGAAAGGCTAAAGAATTCATTCTCATATTGTCATAATGAATGACACTGTGAAAGCTAGGTTGCTGTTCTTAAAAATCATTAAAATAAAGGCAAATTCTGCATCATCTAATCTGTTCTGATGCAAACTAGTCATGGGAATAAAACTAGTTCATGTGATGTAAACAATAAACAAGGTATTAGAAACTCTAGTGCTAACCAGTTTAACAGACTGTACATACATTTTTATTTTTTTATTTTTTTAACTCATCTACATTATCTGCAAATCAAGATGAAAACCTGTATGTCTTCACCAATATACATAACTGAGTAAATGATCTTTTTAAAATGCATATGCACACAATACAAATAACAACAACAGCAACAAGAAAAATGCAAACAATACACATGTACCAAATACACACACACACACACACACACACACACACACACACACACACACACACACACACACACACACACACACACACACACACAAATGTGCAATACTTTGAAGTTATTACAAACGTGAAAGTATATAATAATCAAATCACACAATTAAAACAGTATAATGATTTGAACGAGACCTTTTGCATACATGTATATATATATATATATGTCAGTCAGTGCACTGTTTAATCTGATCCATTTCATAATGTGTGTGTGTGTGTGTGTGTGTGTGTGTGTGTGTGTGTGTGTGTGTGTGTGTGTGTGCACTCGTGCATGCATGCATGCATGTATGTGTGTTCCTTAGCAAGAACTAAAATGCACCCATGCATAAATCATGATCAGAAACGACAGTGCAGGCCATGCACACTGTACAAGTGGGGCATCACATTACACCTCCCCAGGCATTATTGTGTTGACAATTGTGTTGAACTGTATGCTGTTGCAAGTAGGCGTTAAGGCCAATATTACACACACACACACATGGTATGAGCTGGGTATGGGAGGACAGGCTTGGGTGGGCAGCTAGGACCTACACTCTTATTCTGCTGTTAAATGAGACATGTTGAGCTTGCCACAGACTGTTATTTTCAGTTCAGTATGTAACTAACACACACACACAGACATGCACACACTCTCTCACACACACACACATGCATGCACACACACACATCCACACATACACCCTTTGACTTTTACAATGAAATCTCTGCTAAGGTCATGTCCATTGTAATGCTTCAAAAGGAAAGGAGGTCTTGAGCAAACTGATCCTATTTATAATCTCATGCTTTACACAGGGCATTCACACAGTGTGCCTGCATACATACTTTGCGTCTTGTCACAGTCATATCATTAGCAATGTTTTACATGATCATGAAAATCTTTAAGCTCTCTTAAATATGAATCTAAAGACAAAGCCAATAATTACCATCAACACAGAGGAACATGTGCTTTTGTGTAGAAGCATACAATACTAATATAAATGTATATATAAAAACACAAGTCTGATCTGTGGAGCCTATGGTGTCTAGTAATATTTTTAATACAGATTTATAGTCATCCTCTGCACCTTTTGTGCTTAATAGTACATCAGAATCCTTTCACGATTTCCATTATTTTTTAATGTGAGTATATCATTATATGTGTTTATTTGCTAGTGCTGGCATGATGAGCTGCTGGTATACACTACATGTAGGAATAACTGAGGATCATTTTGTTTTACTATATTGTGTATATTTACACAGTATGCAATCCAAAGGCAAATTTCTATGTCTACAAACCTAGACAATACAGCCTGTATTTTGCAATTCAAATAAACTCAACAAAGCATTTTAAAATAAAATCTATAAAAGTCTACTTTAATCTTTCCTACATGTTGGACAGAACATATTTTGAGAACTCTTTTTAGACAGTCCAGCTGCTTCTTTTGTCAGTCTTTTTTTCTTTCTTGTCTTTTTTAGCAGATTAGCGTCTAATGTCTTAGTTCTACATTTTTTCTCTCTCACCATTTAACTATTATTTAAGCATCTTTTTGCAGCTTCACAAAGGGGATTAGCCTAAAATTTGAATGTTGTGCTTTGTCATAATAAACAGTGTTCTTTTGACCCTTTTATGTTTGGATCATCTTTTTTCATATGTTACATGCTAACATTTCACTCATAATTATGACAATATAAATTGGACCTGAGCTGAGGAATATGTCAGAAAATCATGTGTCCATGTAAACAACTACTGTGTGCCAACACTACTTTACTCAAGCCAAGTCGGTCATTGTTAAGGGATTTTATTGCTAGGTGTGAGCTCAGTGGAGTCAACACTGACCTTAGGGTAAAGTCAACACTGACCGTGATCTCTTATCCGCCTGAGTAAATGAACAAGTGCACACTGCGTGTTATGTGTCTGCGAGTTACCACTATCACATTACTAAGGTTCAGTAGTTTCCAATACCTGATGTGCATGTTGTAACTTGCTATACAGCCTATGGGCTAAATGGCCTAGTACAGTGATGACTCTTTGTTAAGCTTTTCCTTGTGGTTTACTTGCAGGTCATTGCAGACTTATAATTAACACACTTTTACTGACACTAGCTTCCTAATCCCTTGCTCAGAACCATATGCCACAAAAAGATTGATTTTGACTTTCCTTTCAAGTGGCTTCCAGTAGTTTCTACTACAGTGTTAGTTTTGGCTGAGGTCAAGCAATAAAACTCTGTATTTATTTATCTATTTATTAAAAACACACGTTACACACACACACACACACACACACACACACACACACACACACACACACACACACACACACACACACACACACACAATGAGAAAGAAGACGGGAAACAAAAGGACCTAACAGAAAATTTTGGAAGTTATCCATCTGTGGAAAAAGTCCAACTTTTCAATCATACATTAATTACTCTTAAATCCTGCTGAGTTTCTATGGTTTCAAATATTTTCTGACCTCAGATGCATGGATTACAACAGACTGCCTGCAGATCACTACTTTTTGATGCCTGTAGTTTACATGCAGCAGATCAACTTTATTCTAAGAGAAAAACATTACTTGTTTGGTGTTGTTTTTTGTTTGTTTGTTTTCATTAAAAAAAATAAAATCCTGTTTATTTCCTCTCAGAAACCCATGATCAGTGTTTCAGCATGGGAGGGTGTGGCATAAAGAAATGATGGTGGAACATTTTGATATTTGCCTCTCATGGTGGTAGAGGACATAACAAGCAGTGGAATGGCTGACTGTAGGCCTGAGTATAGCCTGTTTCCATCCTGTGTGTGGTTCACCAGGGTTTCTAACATAAATATTTCATCAGCTTAACAGCTATCTCCTCCATCAATCAATGTGAACCTTGTGAGACAAAGTGTCAACAGGGCAGCTATCACTTCATCATCTTGAATGATGCATAGAACCTGTCATATCCCATCCCTGAACGGTACCTGCGATGCATGTGTGAGTGGAAGTGTGCCAGAGGTCTATCTCAGACTGAATCTATAATTCAAGAGAGTCATGCACACTCACACACACTTCTTCTACCTTAGGCATTTGGAATCTCAGGTTTTTGTTGTAGTTTGTTTTTGTTTGTTTGTTTACTGTGACTGTATGGACTGACTGGCACCTGAAGTTGTAATAATGTTAGCAATCAAACAATTAAACAAACAATTTGATAATTTAAAAAACAACAACAAATAAGTAAGTTTGGGGAATTTAACGTCCGATATACCATAAAGGGTCACATCTGGATGAATTGAAAAAAGTAGCCATATATATATAAACAGAAAAGCACGCACACACACACACACACACACACACAAACAAGCATACATATACACCATACATGTGTATATATATATTGCATCATCTTCCAACTACCATTGTACCAGCAGGACAGTGTGTGCATTAAAAGACTTGATTAACAGGGGAGGAGTTTTAATAAAACTCCTCCCCTGTTAATCAAGTCTTTATGAAAACACTATTTCACAAACTTATTTCAGGATTTTTTTCCTTTTTTCTTTTTCTTTTGCTCATTTGAGTCTTGAAGAAAACAATACTTCACGAACTTATGTCAGGATCATATTTTTGCTCAATCAAGTCTTGAAGAAAACACCACTTCACAAACTCATGTCAGGATCACATTTTGGCTCAGTCTTTTTGCTCTGATGTTGTTCCAGTGACTACTGATAATGCTCAAGCTGAGCAGAGCTAGCTGGCCCTTCAATCCTATTCAGATTTCCGCAAAATGGGCGGAGTAATATTTCATCTCATTATTCTGAAAAAGCAAATTTCAAATTGTAACAAGGAAAACAAAATTATACATTCTAACTGATCACTCATTAGTCGTTATTCCAAAGCAAAAAGCAATGATGAAATATACAACATTATATCAGGGTCAGAGCATACAGAAAGACATGATGCCAAATGGATTCCCTATATTCAGTTTTTGTATTTGAAGTACCCCCCACCTCCACATACACACACACACACACACACACACACACACACACACACACACACACACACACACACACACACACACACACACACACAAACAAAGCTCTTTTTTGAGCTTCTTTGCTGAATTAAAAAAAAAGCAATAAAAAAAAAGCACCTGATTTCATTCTTTATACAAATTACAGACCAACGTTTGCCTACCATTTACATGTTACCAACTAACTGATTGTTTACCTCTTTTTATGGTCCAACAGAAAAATAAATGGTGGACCATTGGGGAACATACTTTGCTTCACATTGTTGTTTTTCTCTAGGTTCTGCCTTGTTTTGGGGCAGATATGTAGATATTGTGTTTTGTTATTTCAACAGTTTAACTTTAAGTACAAACTGAGAGTTTCTATACAGTATCTTTTGAGTATCACTGTGCAAGTATACAACATTTTGATTTAGGGTGTATGAATGTGTTACCATATCACATATGTGCACATATATGGTCCTGTGTGTATGAGATACAGATCAAGTGAAACTAATTAGTAGTATGGATACAGACACAACTGTATATTGGATGTTTGTATGCTTGTTGCCCCCCCCCCCCCCCCCCCCCCTTTTTTTTTTTAACATGAATTTCTACTGGTGCAACTTGCTGACACATGTTGATAGTGTGATTATTGTAAAATGTAAGATGAGTCTAATATCACTTATTTGAAAAGAAATAAAATTTAAAAAAGAATAAAACGGAACAAGTACAAAATGTTTCTGTTGACTCCAAACTTGCATGTAACTTTGTAAGTATGGTATTACAATGCAAAGCTTTCAGTTTCAGACTGAAACAGGGTGAGTACTAATTTTGCATACCATTGGTATTACCAAGTATGTGTGTGTGTGTGTGTGTGTGTGTGTGTGTGTGTGTGTGTGTGTGTGTGTGTGTGTGTGTGTGTGTGTGTGTGTGGGTGGGTGGGTGCATGCATGTGTGCATGCATGTATGCTTGTGTGTGTTTGTGTGCATGCATAATCATAAAGCAGAGGTATCAGAACACCGGTGACATGCAAATCCACACTGTTACTAGTGTTAGTATTGCATAATTTATAATCAAATTGATCAATATGAAATACATTATGCAAAGTAGTCAAAAATCATGCACACGTGATCAGTGCACTGACTCCTTATACTATGCATACAAAACTGGTGATAACAGTAAACAAATAATTATAAGCTACACAAATGGGTGACTTTTACAGTCTGTCACAATCACCACTTATTTACCTGATGTTTCACCATCTGCAATAAAGTTGTGAAACAGTTGATAAGATTCATTCGATAATGATCACTAGTAGTAGTACAGGTGCTGAACAGTACAAATAAAAACAGTTCTGACTACTGACTTCACAATCAGCAGAAAGAAAAATGAACCTGGCAAGGGTCATGGGTCTCTCTCTCTCTCTCTCTCTCTTTCTTTCATGAGCTGTGTCAAACAAATCTTAACCTAAAACTGATAGGTATCATAACTCTCAACAGATTGTCATCAAAACAACAAAATAAATAAAAAGATGAGAGTCACAAAATGAAAGAGAAAAAAAAGAAGAAAAAAGAAGAAGAAAAAAACAAGGGCCCATATGCATCATGAAGAGCATGCAAATAACCCCCCTAATCACATTTAATCTTCTAGATAGTCATGACAATGCAAAAATCAGCGTGTATGACAATGAAGCACAAACTGGGCTATCTGACCAGCCTATATGCATATGAAGTTATACTTATAGCACCACTTATGTTTTCACTGACTGACATGATCCTATGTACCACTGAAGACCACAAAGTACTGAAACAAATTTGGATTCACACATCACGACACATCATAATCAATACAGATGGCAAAGAGGGGACCGGAAAATCTTGAATGAGAAGGGGTAATTGGCTCCCTAATATCTGCTACAAATGTTACAATCACAGCAAATTTTGATTCACTTTGAACTTGAAACTGACAAGGCTGTTGTCAAGTGATATATAGATATATATTATATGCCATCAGTTTTTGAGTTCATGACATCGCAAGAATTGTGTTGCTGTTAAAACAAAGGTCTTTCCAATCTAAAAATAAAAACAAGCTAACTGCTATTTCTGAGGCTACTAAAGACTCACACATGTGGAAGGAGAGCCAGATTTATAGACTCTTTTCAGCAAACTGGGATTAGGGGCTATCCGCCTTTAACCTTATTTGCTCATGATACATATTGTCCCAGAAGCATGCGAAGGGGAAACAGGAAATTCAAAGAGAATCAGAATCAAACAAAGTCTGCCTGCACAATAGGAAACATTAAGCACACGTCACAAAATTAACACAACCTCACAAAACCCCAGCTTGACAGACACTCAACCAGAGATCTATGCCAACCAAGGACTAGAGCAATGATTCACTCACCAATGGCCTGTCGTTTCTCCTGGCCGTCAATGACAATGCCAGGCCCGTACCTCTCCCCCTCTGGTTCCCACGGTGCCAAGACATGGTCACCTGTGACGATGGTATGTCTCTGGGCATCGCAGTAGTCAACGATGTCAAAGACAAAGGTGTCCTGGTAGGTTGTTTCATGATACTTGCCGTGCTTGCAAGGACCAAAGGCAACCAAAAATTTGTCCTCCAGAATCTGAAGTAACAAAAACAAAGTGTCTTCATGAAAGTTTTTATTGTGATACAACATTCAACATTAAGAAATAATATAATTATAAACAAAAGAAGATTATAACCACTAACGCTAAAAAACTGTCATTTGTCAAGAAACTATAAACCTATCTTTATGGTATAAAATTTCAATGGCAGTTACCTACTTGTATGAGACCAGCTGTCTAGATCACTAGATGTACTTCCAAAGTGAATACTGTTGTAAGAAATCAGACGTTCATCATTATCATATATTATATATAATACAATATTTTGCATTGTTGCAACCTACCTGACTTTGTACAGTACCCATGTAGAAATAGCCATCAGCTATCCTCCTGGCCAGTACTTTTTTGCCGATGAGCAAGGCTCCTGCCGCTGGTGATAGACCTGCAGCATCAGGGACATCAGACAGTTTGTCCTGTGCCCGCAACCATGACTTTGCTGGTCGAAATCGGCTCCAAGTCCATGGGAAATAGTACCGGTGGGGTAGTATTCCCAGTCCCCAGTAGCGCATGCCATACCATGGTGGGCTAAGAGGTGGTGGAAAGGGCATTCCGAGTGATGTCACTCGTGGTGTGTTGCCTAAAACTTCATCCGGGTCAATTTGTAATGTTGTGGCAACACTGCAGGTTTTAAAGTTAGGTCGAAGCGTGTTGTTCACAGTCCTAATCACACGCTCGCCAGCATGCTCAGCACGGTAGATGGGAATGATTCTCTCCACGCAACCATGCGTTGTGAGAGAAGCAATGTGGAATGAGCCAAAGGACTCCACTGCCAGATCTTCCAAAAATTCTACAGCTGCCGTCTCTGCCTTTTCTCCTGTCAGGTAGATGCAGTGGATGGGGCGGCCATTTGTCACGCCGATGACAGTGTCAAGAATGTCCTCAGCAAAGGTGTCTGGGAGTCCATCGGTAACAAGGTACACTGCTCGACAAGCACTGTCCTGCAGTGCAGTCAGCAATGCGTCCAGTGTGTTGGTGCCTGTTTTAGCACCCAACTTTCTTATCCAATCAGCTGCCACCTGCACAGTCTCTGGAGTGCATGACACCATCTTGTCGGCCCACTGAGTGACCTCAGAGTTGAATTCAATGATGTTAAATGTTGTGTCACCTTCGCGTTGAGCATGCTTCATGAGTGTTTCAATCAACTGTTCCTTGACCACATCGAGACAGTTGAACATGCTTCCTGATGTGTCCACACAGAAGGTGACATCTCGCTCAAAGACCTCACCGAAGATGGTGGGCAGGTTATTGATGACAGGCATGGTGGTGGCAGAGGGTGTGGGTGATAATGGTGGTGCTGATGGTGTCAAAGCTGTATGCAGGGTTGATGCCTGCATCACTTCTCCTTCCTCTTCAGCCGACATGCTGCATAGGTAAAAAGGGGACAGAAAAACATCACACAAAATCAGCTGTAACTGTACAACATTTAACTATAATAATTATCATTAGGAATAGGAAGCAAGGACATACATTTTTAAAGTGATCAATCCCTACCCCCAATGAAACCAAAAAATAAACTAAAACAAAAAGTAAACAGAGAGTGTCAGAGATGAAAATCTTCACCTTTCCACTCTATAATTGACTCAGAGTTGGGTGCCTCTGAATAATTTCATCTGGCACCACCTGACTCAGAGTTTGGCACAGAAACTTGCTTCATCAAACTGGTTTTAGATGTTGTAAAACAATGCCTACTAATGAAAGATTGGAGGTAACTACAACCCACTTCCTTCAGCTATTCCCACATGCCACAATCAGAGCAAATTTCATTACTTTCTTTGTATTTTACAAATTTGTGCAACATTATGAACAAGCGTGGATGCTACACACTCAAGGAGTTTTTTTAGCAGAGGTGTTTGTTGATGAGAACAGTGATTTTGATCTGGCTATTGTTGATTCTTCATCTATCCAGCGAGCAAGTGCGCATAAACTGCTTGGCAAGATAATGTGGAAATAACACAGTTTTCAGGCTCTCTTCAATGCTGAAAATACAGTAGTAAAATCTCAAATATTTCTGTCTTCATCTTTCACCAACTGAAAATTGAGCACAGTGTTGCCAATTCATTTTTTATAATGTGTGCCAATTCTAGTGGCTTTACCAATACCACATGCAGAACTGGAGGCAATGAGATCTAAACACAGCAGCTGTGGTTTTTGAGCAGCTGGGCTAAAAATGCCCAGGCAACAGAGGCTGCATAGGCACTAAAGCCTCCAGGGCTGAAAGTGTTAAATGGCGTCTCAAAGTCTAAAAGTAAAACAGACTAAGTTTACAAGGAATAGCTTATTAATTGTGACAAATGTCACCTGAAAATTGAACTTTTTATATATAAAATAAATGCCCTTGCTTAATAAGAAAAGAAACCAGTAAGTTAGTCCATGGTGGCATAAAGAAAGAAAGTACAACACGCCTTTAAAAGAAACACGATTTCCTCTCGGAACACAAATCTGAAGGACAAAAAATGTGTTCTCATGAGTCATAAAATGAAACTCAAAATTAGGACCATCTTTTCTCAGCACCATCTGAAACTTCAATGAACAAAATAAATTATTCGCCCTTTGAAAGACTTCACTTAAACACGATAAGTCCATCAATGTGTTCAGCCTACCATGGCATACGATGGGCCGCTGTGCCAAATTCACCGTCAGAGCAAGTTTCTCACTTGGCGGGGGCCACACACGCACAACAGTGACCAGTAAAATATTACTGCATCCAACAAGAAAAAAATGACTTACCTGTCAGGATTCTGCTAGAGACAGTCCACACCTAGAGGAACATGCAACACGGACATTTAGTTTGAAGCCCGTAGCACCCGGCAGTCGCTGTTTACACACACAGCGCACCTGTCGCTAGGGAGGCCATATTGACTGGTTTGTGCGAGGCTATTTTAAGGTCAAATTCTTTATGTTTCACGCACACACAAAATATTCATTACCACAGCAATAAAAACTAGCAGTGATACTATATATAGGATTGAAAGAGCTATCGCAATTGTTTTAATACACATTACCTTGTTTTCCTTGGCTTTTACTGCGGACTTACTCTAACCTTCACTTCTCTTCCCGTCTGCTTTTGGAGCAGGGCAGGAACAAATATGTATTTCGTTTCAAAATTGCGGACAGCTGCGGCTGTCCTGAAAACTAAACCTGTTATCCAAACAGCTGTTCGTAATGGAGGCGCGTGAGTAAATATTTTATATTGTCTTTGTTTTTAAAGGACTCTCTCTCTCTTTAAAGGACTCTCTCTCGCTCGGAGTCTCTCTCTCTGCTTCTTCTTCTTCATCATCCATTATTATGATTTAATAAGTTAGCCCTTGCAGGAATCTGTTGAAACACGAGAGAGTTGTGTGTGTGTGTGTGTGTGTGTGTGTGTGTGTGTGTGTGTGTGTGTGTGTGTGTGTGTGAGTGTGTGTGTGTGTGTGTGCGCGCGGCGCGCGCCCACGTGACCCTGCAACAATTGCTCAAAACGACAGTCATGAATACAAGGGTGAACTATAGGTGTTGCTCATGCAGTCATGGTGCTTTTAAAAGATTTTATAGAAAGCTGGCCAAGCCATTTTCCTTCTTATGCCCAGCCATATTGACTGTTATGTTTTCAGCTGTCAGGAGTTTTGTGATGTTTACCCCTGGGTACTTTGACTGTTTCAAGATGTGCATCTTCAAGCTTCAAATCACAGTCTTTAGGCATTAATATAATTGTTTTCCCCCATCAGCTGTTATTGTTAACTACTTAAGTATGTCTTGTAAGCCAGAAATGACAGCTTAATAATATTTTAATAATCTGTTACATGTTCATAACCAGGTGGTATTACCGACGTGTAGCTACAGAGCCACCCAAGTATTTGATGTACCATGCTGAGTTCCTGGGCTTCTTGATGTGGTACTGGATCCTGTATCACATATGGAAGGAACCAGAGCACATCACTGTAAGCAACATATGGCTTTTATATGCCCTTGCCTTTGCCAAGTGTACAGACATTGAGCCTCTGACTCTGAGACAGATAAGAAATATCAAAGATATTCGCAAAAGCAGTCATTCAAAGTTTTTATTGATTTGATCATTCTTAATCTTATTATTCTCAGAACACAGTGCAAGTGTGTATGTGTGTGTGTGTGTGGGGGGGGGGGGGGGGGGGGGTTGGCTGGCCATGTAAGGCAACAAATGTTGCTGTGTTGTATCAATATTTAATTTTTGTTGTTGTTGAAGTCATTCAGTTTGAAAACTTCTGCGTCAGAATAATTTTATTGTAGACACTGCGTATGGCTGACTTACTGACTTGTTCATTTTCAACATTTCAGGGTCACTTCCCCTACCCTGACCCTTCAAAGTGGACTGATGAGGAGCTGGGTATCCCACCAGATGAAGAGGGTTGATGAAAGGATCGCTGTGTGTTGTACGCTTGTCAGCATTGCTGGACCAGAACATTGAATGATGCATACCATCTATGCTGTTGAATGCGCATGTTTGTTGTATACCTGTGGTGTTTTACTCTTAGAATTGTAGAATTAAAAGGAAAATTAAACTTAATTATATTTTGTTTTCTGCTTCTTGATGGTGTGCATGTATGTGCGACTCTGTGTGTGTGTGTGTGTGTGTGTGTGTGTGTGTGTGTGTGTGTGTATGTGTATGTGTTTGTGTTTTTGTGTGTGTGTGTGTGTGACTGTGTGAAATAAAACAGTGCACTTCTTTTGAATAGTTACAAGGACATGCCTAAAAGGAGGAAAAATCCCAGGGTGGCATTGCGTCTTTCTTTTTTACTATATGAAATTAATAATATCAATTGCATTTCCTATATGATTTTACACCATAATACCATGCACACACCTGCACACACACACACACACACACACACACACACACACACACACACACACACACACACATATCCATACTGTTGATGCATACATGCACCAAAACTTCAAAAATAAGTGAGTAAAAATGTCTATGTACGTATATGTGTGGTCAAATTTAGCTGAACCATGAATACAATTTTAATTTTAATCATTGCTTCTGAAAATAAAAATGTCTATGCCCACAGGCAGATGGGAATCTGGTGTTAACAGTAAAATAAAAATCACCTACAGCATGTTAAACTAGCAAATGACAAAGTTTAGTCTTTCTAGTCATAAAGTGGGTCCATGCACTGCATTCTATTGGACAGTGTCACATGCACATTCATCTTTTCAAAATTACATTGTTTTTCATTTTGTTCAAATGCAAACAAAACAAAACAGTATATTATAGATAGATAGATATGGTGTGTGTGTGTGTGTGTGTGTGTGCATATGTGCGTGAGCACCCAAGTGCAAGGCCAAGCAGTGACAAAGACATGACTAGTCACTGAACAGAAGAAGATGAAAAAATGCATCTACTTTCCCTTTCAGCAACAAGTGCAAATCACTCTTCAATAGTACTGTGGTAAGCCGAACAATTTGAGCAGAAGTCCAGGGGGAAGGGCTGGGGGGTGGGGGTGGGGGTAGGGAGTTGGCTGGGGGAATGGGATGGGATCGAATGAGGAGGCAGGTGGATGGATGGACTGAGGGGGGTGGGGGGGTAGTTATGGGGGGAGAGGCTCACCCAGCTCTCAATAGCTTTGGAGGAGAAGGAAGTAGATGATGAGATGAGTTGATGCTTAATGTCCTCAGATGTCATTTGACATATTAGGGACAAGTTGTGACCAATGCCGAAGCACGGTTCAATAAAAGCCACATACGTAAGGTGTATGCGTGTTTAGCTGTAACCTGCCACCTGCACTTTTGGCAGAATGACCGGGATTTTTTACGTGCTACTGTGGTAACACGGGGGTGGAACGGATACCGAAATAAGAGTCAGCACAGAAAGTCGACCCTGGAGAAGAAAATTCTCCCGCCGTTCCAGCAGGGATTCGAACCCGCGACCTTTCAATCACGAGTCCAGCGCTCTAACCACTGAGCTATCCCCGCCCCCCTAAGGTAGTAGATGACGAGTTGATGCTTAATGTCCTCAGATGTCATTTGACATAAGGTAGTAGAAGGAAAGGAGTTCCATATATATATGTGGATGGCAGAGAGGAAGGAGTGCTGGAAGGTAGTGTTTCAATGCCCAAGTGAGAGGGACTAGCAGCTTTCCGGGTTGTCTTCTTGATGGCCTGCCTCTTCAGCTTCTTCTCTGTATGCGACCAACTTCCTGATAAAGAAGTATAAGTTCACACTGAGGACGTAAGGGGATGTAATGGCTGAATCAATGAGATGATGTAAGTTTAAATAACTGTTTGGGCCTGGTGTTGGGTGTGTTATATTTTGTAATTAGCAATTACGATAGTCAAATCTTATTAGGGTTACTCTTGGTTATTACTGTTGAATAAAATAAATATGATATTTTTGGATAGAAAGCGCTCCTAGCATTGATTTAGTTTTTTAAAAAGCACAGTGAAGCTTCTTTTAGTATTTTTCAATAGTTTGAGATAAAACGATGCCCAGCGAAGGGAGATAACTGTAGTGTAAAACGTGAAAATGTTGCGGCAAGGAATTATTCGTCTGCAAAATTCGACGTTTGCTGAATTTGCCAGGTAATTATAGCAGTGCGTTGTGCACGGTAATGTATCCTGTTACATTTTGATCCCCTGCTACGCAATGCAGAGTGAGAGATTGTGAGTGTGCTTATTGGTAGATCAGAATCAAGATGTGAAAGGGTGACCTTGTGTCCAAAAGCAGTAAAGCTATGGTTTGAACTATTGAAGTTGAAATAGTTGAACTCATCATATTATTATTCCATCAGTTAATAGACCATTTATGAGGATGGTAGAATATGGTGATCGAACTGACTGAGGCTAAAGAGCCTTTAATCTGGTCGTGCCGGCGTAAGCTATTCTAAATCTAACTTAACTTTCAACACTCGGGTCAAGTGTGTGCTGGTCAAAACTCGGTGAAGAAACTCACTGTCGTGCCAAGTGGAGTCCAACCCGCCACTGAAACAATGACACTTGAAAGTCTAACACTAGGAGCAGCCACAATAATCAGCTTAAATTGTTCTAGTGCTATGTGTTATAAATTATAAATGTATGTGTTTCCATGTCAGTGGCCTTAACGGCTTAAGACTAAGACTAGTATTAGTAAGACTCAAGAGCTTCTCTTGTTGAAAAATGGGATCTTTAATTTTAAAGCCCGTTCTTAATTGGGTGAATGTTTGTTCACAAAGCTAGCTGGAAGTATTTGGCAAACCTAGTTGGTTCTTAACTGGGCCAACTTTTCTTTGCGAACCTAGTTGGAAGTATTTGTCGAAGCTATATTCAGGGTCCAAAAAGCTTTGCACAGCATGTTATGGGAACATTCGCCCTGTTCGACGAACATTGCCTCTGATTGACTGAGAGCAGAGTGTTGCTAGGTTCTTCATTTGCTTCATAGGGAATTTGTTTATTTGTTGACTTGTGGGCGGCGCAGCCTTGTCTCGGAGACCCAGAATGAGATAGTAGTTAGTTGAATTACCCTGTGAGGGATGATTAAAGTATATTGACGTGACTTGACTTTAGCCTACATTTTCAATCATACTGCCTGCTACGCATCTGCCGCAAGTTCAGGCCAAAGCTTGCATCTCATTACAAGCCAGTTGAGAACAAGTAAATTCTTCAAACTGTCCGAACCATGTTCGGCAAACTAAAACAGTAAAAGTTCAATTAAGAAATGAATCATAGTTCGTTGAACTGTCCGAAGTATGTTCGGTGCACAAACATTCGCCCAGTTAAGAACGGGCTTAACATAAATGTGCAATGTCTAATGATCATAATTCATACTAATCATAGTCAAGTTAGTGTGTGCAGTGCACATGACATGATGATGAAACTTGGCAGGCCAAACAGCCATTGGTGATAAAGTCTACAGGTACAATTACTGTTGACTTGGAACTGCTGGAAGTGGAAGAACTTTAAAATTGTCCTTCACCCTGTCTCATTAAATGATCAATTAAGGCTGCAAATTTCTGTAAAACTAAGAGCAGGCCCAATGGTTTGGGAAGATGCTAATAAGATGTTAAAGTAGTATGATAATTAACATTAACAATGAATAACAATTAACGTGATAGATATAATAACGTTTTTTCCCCTCCTTTTCTTCTTCTTCTTCTTCTTTCTTTTTATAGTGAAGAAGGGTCATCTTGATTCTTATCTATGGCCACATAGCTGTTCAAGTAAAACTAAAACAGTAAAAGAGACTGGCATAGAACGTAAGCCTGAGCTGGACAGTGTGAACTGCCATGATTTACTGTTTGTGTGCAGGCTTTGGCTGGTCAGACAGCCCCATTGCACACTGTGGCACAGCAGCTGTGTGTGGTCCAACAAGACTGGCACCGGTGATGCTGGTTCTTCCTCTTCTTCAGACTCAGACTCGTCTGACAGTGATGCTGAGCAAAGGTGAGTCTAATTTTCTAAATCAGTAAAAATGTTGAAGGGTAGGTAACTAGGTCAGTAGGTGTCTAGGGTTTTGAGTGTATGTGGGTGTGTATACATGTGGATGTGTACTCTCTGTGCTCAGAATGTCTCTTGTGTGTGAATGGGGGGGGGGGGGGGGGGGGGGGGGGCTTGTGAATTCTTTTATATAATATTTTTTATAGACTAGTTAGACTAGGTAAATTTGTCTGTATCGCACGCGCATGCATGTATGTGTGTGTGTGTGTGTGTGTGTGTGTGTGTGTGCGTGTGTGTGTGTGTGTGTGTGTGTGTTTGTGTGTGCAGATTAAATGGACATTTATGCATTATGTAATAATGTTGAGTATTTGTTTTCTTTGACTTTGTTTTCTGCCTGTTCCTGCAGCACTGTAATTCCAGTAATAAAGTGCACCACTGTGACTGAACATTTCAGTGCTTTGTTAATTATATAATATAATGCAGTATTTATGATCATATTTCAGGACTGCAGTGTACCTTTAATGCACAAATATTTGGGCTTAAGAAATTAAGTGTGTAGACTAATACTGATCAGCCAATCA
Source organism: Alviniconcha strummeri (assembly GCA_963584105.1). Lineage (NCBI taxonomy): Eukaryota > Metazoa > Mollusca > Gastropoda > Provannidae > Alviniconcha > Alviniconcha strummeri. The sequence continues at coordinate 8,407,004 of OY757544.1, forward strand.
AATGGATGTTTAGCACTTGTATAAGTTGTAAGCAGTTACTGAGTTTGCCAATTTTCAACATGTTAGTTTAGGGGAATTGCAGTGCATTATATATATTATATAATAAATATTTGAAAGCAGTTTAACTTACTCAGTTACTGCCTGATGCCCACAGGGCTGGGGTGGACCCGAAGCTGAAGGAAGCAGCAGAGGGAGTGGCCCGGTCCATTCCTGGCCATGGTCCAGCGGTCCAGTCAGACCTGCTGCAGCAGCTCCAGTCCTTCTCCAAACTCAGCAAGGACCAGGCCAGTGGGGCTGCTTCACCCAAAGCAGCCACCAAACTCAGGTTGGGCAGAACTTGTGTAACCGTTTGTATCATGCATATATATGAGTAGGTGTAACTTACAAGCCTTAGCTTGTTTGTGTTTTGTGGTGATCAAGACATTTTTGAAGGGTTCCTGCCCCTGACAGAATAAGCTTTGATCCTTAAGATCACCCATGTTTTTCAAATGGGTTAAAAAAAGAAAGAAATTGTCATGTAACTTATTTTAAATGTGCGACTATGAAATGGGCAATAATTCTGAGTTTGTGTATTTATAAATATTAACAAAGTTATGGGATGGGACAGTATGACTATTGACTGTGCTGACATGTGTATAAATGCTGGCTGTTGTACAGTCAATTTTTGTTGGCTGTGTTGTGGTGTTGAATTGAGTACATGGAAGACTTGTGGCTGTCAGTTTCTGCCTGAGAGTGAGAGTGAGAGTGTGGGTTGGCAGGAATGACTGTATCCATCCAGTCAGGAGACAGTTGGCACTAATGGCAGCCTCTTTTTTTACATTCCTCTTTCTATGTTCCGCTTTTTATGGAAGTAGTACACCCATTTTTTCGGAAACAAGTAGCGTACTTGACTGTTTTTAATTCCCCTGCCACTTAGGCTGCCCCATACTGCCTTGGAGGATTGACCGAGTGTGTGCTGTATTTTTGTGTGTCCAGACAATGGTATGTCTGCCAGTGCTTGGGATTTTTAATGTGTTCACAGCTGTTGGTGCATGTGACTACACATGGGGGCTCTATGTATTCATTATTATTATTAAAAATAGTCTGCACTGAAAATTGGAGAAAAATCTCTTGTAAAACTGATGTCAGCAGAATGCTGGACCTGATTGATGATCAGCCAGCTGAGCTACATCCCTGCCCCTGTTGAGTTAACAGGTTCAAAGGGGCAACATGTGCTCAGCAAAGTGTCATGAGCAAAAAATGTCCTGAATCAAAAGAAATAAAAGTGGTGTCTAGACTGTAAACAACATTGTTTACAGTCATTCATTCAGCAGCATAAGTGGGGATCAGGAATAGCTCAGTTGGTAGAACGTCCAACTAAAAAGCCAGGTGCAATGCTGATGTGGGTTCGAATCCTCAGTGCAGCAAGAGATTTTCCTCCCAGAGTCAGCTTTCAGTGCAAACTCTCTTAAAAGTCTTATATATATATGGCATCTGTACAGCTCTAGTGTGCAATCACATGCATCAACGTCTGTGCTTATGCTAGAATTCCCAAACACTGGCAGCCATACCATTGTTTGGACACAAAATAACTGCTCATACTGGTAAGAATGGATAGCGCTACTCTTGTGACCACTGTTCCTTACCCTTATGGTGACCCAAATTTCCCACAAATGGCAGTGAAGTACTAAAAAAAAAAAAAAAAAAGAGAGAAAGAGAGAGAGAGAGAGAGAGAGAGAGAGAGAGAATAATAATAATCTTTTTTTCTTTCAGGCATGTTGTAAAACCATACCAGACAAAAATCTGACTATTGCTGGAACCACAGTCAGATTTACATTCAGATGTATAATGAGTAGTAATAGTATAGTCAGACCAAAGTCATTCTCAGCCACATCTGTGTATTTGCAGTGATCTCCTGAGTGGGATGCAGATACAGAAGCCGAGCCAGAAAGCAAGAAGAGATGACGAAGGGTTCATGCCAGAACAAAGAAGACGTGAGTGATTTTGCTTTGGAGTAATAAATAGAAAGGATGTGTCCACTGTGTCATAGGACAATACAACTTTATTATCTCTGCATAGAGAAGTTTGCCTTCTGGCTAATCATTTACATAAATATTCAATATATTTTACAATGAAACATCAACAATACTTTAGCTCTTCCAAAAGTAGGTTGAAGATTGTGGTTTTATTTGAGGTTTGTTGGCCTCACACCCAGAATTGGGAGTGCTGTGGGTTCACTGAGAAGGACGGGACCACACAGCCCAGTTTTGCCTTCTTCAGAGATGTGTTTCTGACTATGTTGCTCTAAACTATATGACCTGGTTAAAATGAGGACAGTTAGGATAGCAACTCATGTGGAGCATGTGCAGGGCATTAAGGTGGGGTCTGATGAAGACTCACTAAATGGTAAAAGTAGACAAGATATATTGTAACTGTGCAAGACACTTTTGACATGATGCATTTACAGGCGTGCTACAGTGTGACATATACTCACAAGACTAATTTATTTTATTCAGATCTGCTAGTTAGATCCTCATTGCACACACACACACACACCAAAAAAAAAAAAAAGTGTCATAACATTTCTTTCTTTAAGCTATAATTAGTATGATGCTAATGATGATTACCTTTGCTTCACATTTGTCAACATTCTGTTTTCATTGTAACTGTTTTTACAGCTGCCCGATTAGCCACTCAGAAGACGCCTTTCAGAAGACAGCAGCCCAACCCAGATAGGTGAGGTCTGATCACTGTGGCAACAAAACTAGTATTTAGTCTGAATTTCAGCACAAATAATAATAAGAAAAAAGCAAAGATGAAGGAAAGCATTTTTTAAAATTATTTTTTGTTAGGGGTTCACTAAACCAGCATGAAGAAATGAGTGTCTGTAGAGGGAAAGAAGAAGGCATGCTGGAACCAGTGGCAGATGAAAAGGAGTGCTGATAGCAGGAAAGAAGGAGTGTTGATAGAGGGTAGGAAGGAGTGCCTGTAGAAGGAGAAAGGCATGCTGGTACCAGTGATGAAGTAAGAAGAATGCAGATAGGAGGAAGGAAGGAAGGAAAGGAGGGAGTCTTGGTGGAGGGAATGAAGTGATGCCGGTACCGGTGCTAGAGGAAAAGGAGTGCTGATAGTGATAGTGGGAAGGAGGGAGTCTTGGTGGAGAGAAAGAAGCGATGCTGGTACCAGTGGTAGAGGGAAAGGAGTGCCGTTAGTGGGAAGGAGGGAGTCGGAGAGAAAGAAGTGATGCTGGTACCTGAGTGGTAGAGGAAAAGGAGTGCCGTTAGTGGGAAGGAGGGAGTCGGAGAGAAAGAAGTGATGCTGGTACCTGAGTGGTAGAGGAAAAGGAGTGCTGATAGTGGGAAGGAGGGAGTAACCGCAGAGAGAAAGAAGCAGTGCTGGTACCACTACCAGTGATGGAGGTGTGGAGAAGAAAATGCTGCCTTACATGTGGAAGGCATCAGGTCAAGCACAGCTTATTGGCAACTTGCATAGTTCCATCTTACATATGACTGTAGGGTTTGCTTGGTGCTTCCTGTTACTTGAGATCAACAAGGTCAAAGTTAACATCAGTTAACAGCATCGTTTCTCCAACCACTGCCATAGTTGGTTATGCCATAGATCTCTGAAGTCATTGGTGCTCAAGCAGGAACAGCAGGAGAATTTTATTCTCCAGGGTCAGCTTTCTGTGCTGACTCTTATTTCGATATTCTGCCACCCACATGTTACTGCAGTAGCACATAAAAGATCCCTGTCATTCTGCCAGAAGTGCGGTTGGCAGGTTTTCAGCTGAACACACATGCACCCTACGTATGTGGCTTTGCATGAAGTGATAGGTGCACAGTTGTATGGTGTACACACAACACAGCAGTTTCACATGGCACCAGCCATGTAACAAGCAAACAGCACTGTAAGTACACCACTTCTGTGGATATTCAGAAACACTCTATAAAAAGCTACAATCACGCATTTAGAATCACATGCATAATGAGTCTGCTCAAGTGTGGAGAACAACACTACATAGAATCAATCAGCAACAACATGTACAGTTAACTTCAGTGCCATCAGGTGTGTTGTGTGGATGGTGCGGGATCCTGGCACTGGGCTTGTGTTGCAGGGAGAAGGTGAAGCTGTTTGAGGGGCCAGCCCTGGGCATCTTCACAGCTGCTGAAGCTGCTGAACCCTCCACTGAATCTGGTACAGTGTCTTGGTTTTGGTCTACACCCATGCCCTTCCCTTTGTTTCTGCTGGAAAAATTAACACTCTTACCCCTTTTGTGCTTGTCCGTAGGTCAGTGTTTTGTGTGAATTTAAAGCCACGACAGCACGCTCTTCCCTCCCTCCCTTTCTCTTTCTTTCTTGTCTATTTTTGTGTGAACAAGGAAAGCGTAACACCTGCTTCAGAGTGAACTCCAGCCCCCAAATAGATGGATACGGTTTTTAGTCAGTGAAAAATTTACAGTGTCACTGACCATTGGGGTTTTGAGTCAGTAATAACTAATGTCCAGCTTTTTGTGAAGTCTTTAAGGATGGGGGGGGAGGGGGGGGGGATGTGAGCATTCTTTCCTAAGCAGCAGCTTGTGGTCAAAGCATTGAATTTGAGGAATGTTGGTTAGTTTCTTTGTTCTTTTTATTAATACTGCCTTGGACTACACTGCTTGCCCCACTACGCTTCATCAATCTGGGTCTGTTCTGCAGTACCTTCTGCTGTATTGTAATTTTAGTAACACACAAGTTACAGCAACCTCCTGTTACTTGGAAAAGAGCCACTAGGAAAGTAGTGAATAAAGTAGTGAATATTATGAATTTTATGCGACACATCAAAGTGGGAAAAGAGGAGCTGAATCAGTAAATGGCAAAAATGAGATCAAGTGATGTTGGTGTTTTGATGACCAAAAATGCTGCATGCTTAAAGTCTGCTCACTGATTTTTGTCTAAAAGGATACCTGTTCTTGTTCCCTTGTGTTTAGGCAGAACTTCCTATAATGATACTGAATATTGATGTGCATGTCATTCCAAATGAAATAACCTATGCATGGATATATATAAATGTGGGTGTTAACACAAATCTGGGTCGTCCTGCCAAGGTCAAGTGTGAAGGCAAGAGCATGGAATTGTATGGAGATAAAGCAGGGCCACCCATTGTAAGGCTGTTAATTTCTGGCCCTTTATGAATAAAGTTCCTCTTTTTCACTCACATTTGTGTGTTGGGTTTGATACATGGCATAAAAGGCTTTATGTGAATGAAAGAACATAAAAATATATATATGTAAGGGGCAGAGTGGACCTGAAGATAAATTTCCATTTTAATGAAAAGAATATGGTTAGGGGCAGAGTGGACCCCAAGACCAATTTCCATTTTGACAAAAAAGAATATATGAATAATACAGTTGCTTTTTGTTGATGTATTTTGCATGAATTTGCGTGATGTATTTATGTCAGGGCCAGAGGCAGTGGCGGAGAAGCCGATGTCGTTGTGGGAGAAAGTGCAGCAGGAGCAGGTGGACATGTTTGCACAGCTGCCTCCCACCAACGCCTTTGAGGAGATGATTCAGTGGACCAAGCAAGGCAAGCTCTGGCAGTTCCCCATCAACAATGAACAAGGTGCGTGCGTGCGTGCGTGCGTGCGTGCGTGCGTGCGTGCGTGCGTGCGTGCGTGTGTGTGAGGTTGGTTGGGTGGATAAGTAGGTGTAAATGAAAGAAGGGTATGTGTTGGGGGGTGGGGTTAGATATAAATGAAGGATGGGAGTGTGTTGGGGGGGGGGTGGTGGTGGGGGGATTTGTATCTAAGTGGAAGGGGAGTGTGTGCGAGTGTGTGTATGCGTGTGTGTGTATGTGAGGGGGTAGATATTAGTGAACAAAGGGAATGTGTGTGTGAGGGTGTTGGGGTGGGTATGAAGATGCTAGCTAAGGAAGGGAGGGCGTGGGAGGTTTGGGGGGGGGGGGGGGGGATGTAAATATAAGTGAAGGAAGGGAGTGTGTGTGGGATAGGAGGAGATTTAACGTATGTAGATGTCAGTGAAGGGAGTTGGGGGGGGGGGGGAGAGATTGATGTAGATATAATTGAAGGAAGGGTGTGTGTGTGTGTGTATGTGTGTGTGTCTGTGTGTGTCTGTGTGTGTGACTGTGAGTTGGGGTAGGGTGGGGTTGTAGCTCTTGCAACTGCAGTTTCCAGCGAGTAATTAGTCAAAGGCCCCCCACCCCACAGACACAGTACCTTTTGTACCTGTGTGTCAGTCATTCACACTGGAGAGCGAGAGCTAGCTCCAAAGGCCAAGGTAACATCAGATTTATTTACTCTTGCCACTTCACCATATCAGTTTAGACATCATATGTACACATTTGTTTGTTAAACTCAGGGATGGATGAGGAGGCAAAGGTGGGGTTCCACCAGCACGTCTTCCTGATGGACCAGATCGCAGACTTCCCTCGTCGTGGACCTATCCGCCACTTCATGGAGCTGGTGCTAATTGGCCTGTCCCGGAACCCCCACCTCACAGTGCAGCAGAAGCATGAACACATTGACTGGTTCCGGCAGTACTTCAAGGAAAAACAGGACGTGCTGAAAGAGGCCTTGGGAGAGGACGGACTGATAAGAGCCAACTAATGCTACTACTACTAATAATAACGTACACTTATCATGCACTCACCAACACCCTTAGTGCTGATACACATGGTACATATTAACCTAAATATGATATTCTGTACACATGTAGAGCACAGTTCCACCAAAACAAACCACACGAAGCACCATATGGAAAGACACGCTCCACACACACACACACACAGACACACACACACACACACACACACACACACACACACACACACAAAAAAAAAAACCACAATGAATTCAAATGTGTGCATCACTGATCTGTATCATACAGATGGCAAGAACAAGAAAGTGGATAAATGTGCGGGGCAAACAGCCAAGCAGTAAATATTTTGAATGAGTATTGCCTTTCATCTCAGGCAGTATCCTCACTGAGCCCCATGATTTCTATGTCCTTGAATATTGTACACAGGTAGGGAACTGGTTATGTCAGACTCACTATCATTTGGAATTCATTTGGTGAGTGACAGTGTTTACACACACATGCATGCATGGATGCATGCACACCCACATGATGCACACCCATCCCCCACACACACATGCACACACACACACACACACACACACACACACACACACACACACACACACACACACACACACACCACACACACACACACACACACACACACACACACACACACACACAAAAGCAGAGAAAGCAATGAGGTGCTAAAGATGGACATGCCTTAGGAAATAGCTGTAGGTGAACTTTCCGTTAGTTCAGTGGGTCAGTGGGGAAAATGTTTAAATCACTATAGCCTGTTGGACATCAGCATCATGTGCCATAGTAGCAAACCACAGCACCTCAAAGCCCAGTAACTGAATTTGCTAACAGTGTTAGGAATGTAGCTAGCTAGATCATGCCTTGGCTTTGGCCATGACAGTTTTCCTGAAGAAGCTGGATCATGCTTGAGTGTTTGTGGTGCAGACTGCAGCTTCAAGCATTGCCAAACTGGTGACATTTGGTTGCCTTCTTCCTTTCTTTTTTCATGCACATGTACAATATTGTGCCATCTATCAGTGTGATAATAATAATAATGATAATTTAGTGTGCCTAACCTGACAGTAAAGCCCTAAGCACATGCATAATCACAGCAAACAGTCGTACAAGGCATTCAACGGAGATCCCTACACAGCAGTAACAAAGCAGTACACTACAAGATGCCAACACTCTCACTAATAACAAAGTTACAACAAATGCACCCCAGCCAAACACTATATGTTAAGTACACACACATATCTATGCAAGCATGCATGCAAGCGCGCACATACACACGTGCATGCACACCACACAGGCACACACGTGCATACACACCACACAGGCATGTGCGTACATACACACTCACACAACGCGCATGCGCACACACATGCCTGGACAGACACACGCACACACACACAGATCGGCATGTACAAACACATCAGGGATGGAGATGAAAGAGCAGGAGGGAAAGATGTGAACAGTTCATCGGAGGAACTACTGAAAATCAAAAGAATGTGTAGGTTTTGAGATGAGACTTAAAAGATGCAGTGTTGCAAATCTTGTTGGAAGGAAGAAGGGTGACAGCTGTTTGCTTCAACTTGGATCACTAGGTTTTGAACCAGCATCATGTTCTTTGCCAGTTTGAAGCTATGGAGATGGTCAGGTCTTCACTGTGTGGAGCAGTCTGTTGCAAAATGACTCATAAAATATGACAGAATCAGTAGCTAATTAATTGTCAAGGCTTGTAATTACCATAGTATCTCACCCAAGGTTCAGTTACAAGGAAATGTTAAGGTGACTATCTAAGACAAGTGATGTCCCAAGAGGATTTCTTCAGTCTTGATTGCCAGTGTTCAGTGGCTGATGTACATGTGTGTTTGAGTGACTGGATGTGTAAAAGAAGTTGTCTGCGTCTTTTAATAAAGCACACTTGACCAAGCCAGTGTTCATTATTGTCACTTAGACATGAGGGAGAAATGGTGAAAATGCGGTGATGGTGCTGGCCTAGGAATTGAGATGGCTGGGACCCTGAATCAGGAATCTCTTCCTTGCCTCCATCCACAACAGGACCTCAAATAATCCATCAGTCTTCAACATGGGAGTACTGAGCAGCAATCTTAGTTTATCAATCTTCATTGGGTACATTAAGCAGTAATCTCAGGGTATCAGTCTTTGCCCTGGGTGTGTTAGGCAGCATTCTCAGACTTTGCTGTGGGTGTGTTGGGCAGCAATTAGTGTATCAGTCTTCAGGGTGGGTGTGTTAGGCAGCATTCTCAGTGTATCAGACTTCAGGGTGGGTTTGTTCAGCAGCATTCTTAGTGTATCAGTTCAGGGTGGGTGTGTTGGGCAGCAATCTCAGTGTATCAGACTTCAGGGTGGGTGTGTTAGGCAGCATTCTCAGTGTTTCAATCTTTGCTGTGGGTGTGTTGGGCAGCAATCTGTGTATTAGTCTTCATAGTGGGTTTGTTGGGCAGCAATCTCAGTGCATCAGTCTTCATAGTGGGTGTGTTGGGCAGCAATCAGTTGTGTCAATCTTGTTGTGGTGGGTTTGTTGGGCAGCAATCTCAGTGTAACTGTCTTCAGGGTGGGTTTGTTGGGCAGCAATCTCAATGTATCAGTCTTCATAGTGGATTTGTTGAGCAGCAATCTTAGTGTATCAGTCTTCAGGGTGGGTTTGTCGGGCAGAATTCTTAGTGTATCAGTCTTCAGGGTGGGTGTGTTAGGCAGCATTATCAGTGTATCAATCTTTGCTGTGGATGTGTTGGGCAGCAATCTCAGTGTATCAGTCTTCAGGGTGTGTGTGTTGGGCAGCAGTCTCAGTGTATCAGTCTTCAGGGTGGGTTTGTTGGGCAGCAATCTCAGTGTATCAGTCTTGTGGGGGGGGGGGGGGGTTGTTGGGCAGCAAGCTTGGTGTCAGTCTGCGGTGGGTGTGTTGGGCAGCAGTTTCAGTGTACCAATCTTTGCAGTGGGTGTGTTGGGCAAAGGCGAGACAATTTAGGTCAAAATAAATCTGTACCAAAACAAGTCTGGAACATTTCAAAATGAGTCAGCCTAAAATACAAAGCAAGACACAGACGCACAAAGGTCAAACACAAATTTTGGAAGAGTTAATCCCTTCGATTTTGCACTTTAACAAGTTGGGTACTTCGAGTTACATACCACTAGGTCCATGCTGAACGAAACTCAGCTGTCATCTTAAACTGGCTGATCACAGGTGATCCACTGTTCCAGGTTATGGTGCAATTGCTGTCACACACACACACACACACACACACATGCATGCGCACACACGCAATCAACCAGTTCTTCCCATTTGTACACAAGAAGTGAAATCTAAAACTCCAGTAAATAAAAAAATTAATGTATTTATTGAGTTGTTCTGTCAACTGAATCATCATCTGTGGCAAAACAGTAACATTCGCATCAAGATCAAACCGGAATGTGCAAACATGAGCAAATTATATAAATGCCAAAAAATAAGATAACCAGAAAGGGAAGCCATGATCAATTGATTCACGTACAAAACGGTTTACATATCTACTGTGAAGTGCAGTGGCACACATGAAGCTGTTCTTGCAAAAGAGTTCCATTATAGTGCGATACTTTGCATGTATGTGTGTGTGCGCATGCGCGCATGTGCATGCACGCATGTGAACCTAATGAACATATATATATATAATTGTGTGTGTGTGTGTGTGTGTGCCTGTGTTGGAAAATACAAATCTCATTGTTGTTGCTATGGGCAGCCAAACAGCCTGACACCATATAACAAAACGTACTTCTGTTGCATAAATACTGATAGAACAACCATAACAAGTCTACAAATGGAAATATGTGCACGCAGTTTTTAATTACATCTTGCTCATCTTCACCTCTAAACAAATACCATAGCATTACAACAACCACATTCAACAGCTGTTTTTTTGGTCATAAATGGAGAAAGAAAAAAAAAGACAGATGACAGTGACTCAGTCCATCAAAAACGATGCAAGCAGGCTGGAACAGTAGTGAATACACCCCCTAAGATCTATGCACACATCAGCTGTAGTCATTTTTATGATCATGTCTTAACAAAGGGGAGAGATTCTAATGCTGTTTGCAGAGGCAAAGTTTGCTAATGGTGTCATTCTCCTCTCGGATTCTCTTGGTGTTCACAAACAGCTCCATTTTCCCCACTCTCCCTATCAAATGGTGAAACAGTGCTGGACACCCTTGTGTATATATACATGTATTTATGTGTGTGTGATGTATGCATAAGAGTTATGTGTTTGTGTGTATGTAGCGCCATTCGGTTACTCATAACTTCACGAGCTTATACTCAATGTACAGAAAAAGCAACTACCTGTAAGTAATCTGGAGGGTAGCGTGGTTGGGGTGGGGTGGGCTTGGGGGTGAAATAAAAAACAAAAACATATGAATTAATATAAAGTCATAAGCAAATCCTTAACTGCTATTCACAAAATACAACAGAGAAACTTGGCCACACACTAGGTAAACAGGAAAAAGGGATGTTTTGTAAACAACTGATACAGTCATCAAACAGAAAAGGCAAAAGGAGGTATATTAATTTTACAATTCAAATTGTACATCTGCTACATGTGGTTGTGATTCAATAAACTTCAGCTAAACTTATTCTATTTCCTGTCCATCATCACACACCTACAAATGACAATGTCTGTAAAGTTACCGCACTGACTGAAACAAATTATGATCAACCCCAAAAGTTCTGGACAGTGATCATTTGTTTAACGCACCAAAGTCTGGACTTTCCATCCCATAATTCTGACCTGGGACCTCTGAAACCCAGCCCTTTGTGCCAGACAAACAGCCATAAAATGTATGAGAAGTGAGTAAACATACAGGGTTCCAGGCTGCCAATTACTCGCGCAGCCAGCCAATCATAACACGACAAATATTTTCTACATTAAAAGCCTGAAGAGTGACCATCATATCTGGCCCAAAGCTAAAGCATATAATTATGGTAACAAAGCGAAAAGACCAGTACATTCCAAGCAAAACCTTCAAACACCAAGTGGTGCATATTTATGGATGACTATACATAGATGTCAGCTGCAACCAAATGAGGCAAATTATTTCATTTGAACACTAGAATCAGACTCCAAACATTGTCCATTCCACCAGTCAACACATCCGATGCAATCCATCTTGTCAACACAACAACACTGCAGTCAGATGAAAAGCTTGCAGCACTGGAGCTATGGGAGGCAGGGTTTTAGAGCTCAGCGCTATAACTGTAACTGCTATTCCTCGGTAGCACAGTTGACAGACAGTTTGTAGGCAGACCCTTTGTTGATTTAGTAGATCATCATTGAAAAACCGGCTGTGCCACCACAAGCACCTGGTTGTGAAGATAATCACAATGAAAATGTGGGTGGTGACATCTGCTTTAGGCACTGTTGGAACCTAAGAATGATATGAAAACTGAACTGCTGTTCAGGAAAGGAGAAAAACGAACCTAAGAATGATATGAAAACCAAACTGCTGTTCAGGAAAGAAGGAAAACTCTACCAGTATGCATGTTTGTTGCATTGGCTTAAGACTAAGAGACATATAATTGATTTTTTTAACACTCAGTCAACCACAACAGGTCATAATTACTTGTCTCAGACCAAACAGAATTAAGACAGGCAGAAAATGCCCACAATGTTTCTGAGACTATTCTCATTAACATCTACAAACATGATCATAAACTTCACAGGCAACCAAGTCATTTATGCAAGTTATTATCATATCCACAGCAGAGGATGTTTGTTTTCAAGGATGAACAATAATTTTTCAAAAGAAAGATTAAAAAAAAAAAATTGTTGCTGAAATGATGCAGTGGTCTAAGAACTTAGAAACTGATGCAAGTTATTATCATATCCACAGCAGAGGATGTTTTTTTCAAGGATGAAAAATAATTTTTCAAAAGAAAAAAAATGTTGGGATTTTTTTTTGGAAATGATGCAGTGGTCTAAGAACTTAGAAGCTGTGATGGCAGTTAAGCCAAAATCTTGTACAAAAACACAACAGCAAGCAAACAAGTGGAAAACCTATCAAACATGTGCAGACACAATATTCTTTGATTTTTGAGAATTTGCATTTGCAGGCAACACAGAACATAATCAACATTAAAGTTAGTTGGTTGTTAGATTTTAATGTCCAGTCAACTGCATAGGGTCACCTCAGGACAATCAACATCAGAATACAAAGATGAGCTAATCACCCCCACCCCCCTGCCCCCCACCTCATAAAATGGGCATGTCATCACTGAAGTATGTGTCAGCTTAAAGTGTCCCTATCAGTTTTGTGCCAGTGATGGAGAATGGTTGGGACAACACGTTGGACAGGGCGCGCTTCTTCTGATCTGGCTGCTGACCTCCCACATACAGCATCATCTTCCCTGCATAGCACAAATAAAAATATGATGTCACATAATACACAATTATCACCCCCCCCCCCCCACACACACACACACACACACACACACACATCTTGCATACAGCAGCATCTTCCCTGCGTAGCACAAATAAAAATATGATGTCACATAATACACAATTATCACCCCCCCCCCACACACACACACACACACACATCTTGCATACAGCAGCATCTTCCCTGCATAGCACAAAAAGAACTATGATGTCACACAATACACAATTATCTCCCCCCCCCCCCACCCACCCCCCGCCCCCTTGCATACAGCATCACGCTCCCTGCATAGCACAAAAAACAGTATCATGTCACACAATACACAAGTATCTCCCTCACACTCCCCCCCCCCACCCCCACCCCCCATCCCACTTGCAGATAGCATCTCCTTCCCTGCATAGCACAAAGAAAAATATGCCCCACAATACACAATTATCCCCCTTATCCCCACCTCCCATAATTCCCTAGCCTCATGTTGCTTACAAAGCAACAACAATGTGTAATGCACTAAACATAGCTCCCCACCACAATCAATTCAAACATTCTGATAGCCCCACTGTTTGGCTTGAGCCAAAGGAATGGCAACAGGTCACAATGGACCCTACATCTCTGCTGGAAAACAGCTGCTGAAGCAAAATCTCACCCAGTTGTAGATGAGTTTCTGAGTGATGACAGAATGCTTGATGATGGCAATATAGTCACAAGGTAAGTAACTACAGTATTAACTCACCATCAGAAATCTGCCAGCCATGGGTTAACCACAGTGCCATGGAACGAGCGGTGACAGTGAACTTGACTGTGATGGCCTTCCCAGCTGGGACAGCGATGCGGTCAAACCAGGCCAGCTGACGTTTGGGGGCAGGCAGCGTGTCATTCAGCCAGGCAATGTAAACCTGGACAACCTGCAGATCAAAGAGATTCAGTCAGCCAGCTCATGTCCATCTGGACCAACTGCAATGCCAAACACAGTCATTCCATCTGCCCATGTAAACTTCAACCATCAGCAAGGCAGCTGGCTGTGTGGCGAAATGATCAGCTTGTGGACCACAAAGCAAAAGGAGTCACTCACCAAGCTCAAGCACACTGTAACCACAGGTGGCACAAATCAAGGGGGTTGTTCAGTCTGTCATAATTTCCAATTGCCAATGGGTCTTTCACATGTGCAACCAGAAACACGCTGATCAAATATGCCTTTTACCCATGTATGCACTGTGCATTTACTCACTGCAGGTGATAGCAGTTGTTAAAAAAAAGGAAAAAAAAAGCCAGAGGGGCTAGCATCAGCACATGGCATTGATGTCCGGTAGTTTCTCCATTATTAAGTTCCTTTAAGCAGCAGCATTGTATTATTTTGCATATCATTATATAACACAAATCTGTTTCTGAAGTTTTAATATAATAAAGTTGCACCCTCACCTCATCTGAGTCTACCTGACCCGCATTCTGCACTTTGACCTGGCCCTGAAGGTCCTTGCCAGCAGCAACAGTGGCGGGCACAGAGAGGTCAGAGTAGGTGAAGGTCGTGTAGGACAGCCCATACCCAAAGGGGTACAGAGGGTCCCCTTCGAAGTAGCGGTACGTCCTGCCCGCCATGGAATAGTTCACCATCGGAGGGAGCTGTGAATGAAAAGATTGTGCACTGTGCATATATACTTTGTGTAATATTTGAATATTAACAAACAGTAGAACACCACCAGTTGGGCTTATACCCAGCTTATACCCCCCTTATTAACAAACAGTAGAACACCACCAGTTGGGTGCCATAACTCTTCCCAGAAGCCTGTTTAGTCAGAGCCAATGCCCCAGAATAAAGTGATACTGGAAACTGGTGCATATGGTGTATGGTGTATACAGAGCATAAGCTGAGATGGCAGCAGTTTCATGTGGCACCTGCCATGTAACAACCACAACCAACCAGCACTGTAAGTACACCACTTTGGTGAACATTCAAAAACATGCTACAGTCACTCACTGGGAGTAAAATATCACTAGATCACAGTGAGTCTGCTCAGAAGCAGAGAATAGCGCTATATAGTTACCACTGTGAAGCGCTCAGGACTCACCTTGTGAAGAGAAGCTCAACAAGTGTTTATATGATAACATCAGTGACAAGCCTGACAGACTAAACAGGCGACTGATGCCTGCCTACCTGGGACAGGTAGAGAGGCCAGGTGTAGGGAGAGCGGGCAGCTGGTGCGCTACCTGCCACATCGTTGAGCAGGACATGTCTCAGAGCCGTGCCAGCAGCCTGGGCAGGAAAGAAGCACTGCAGTATGGCTGAAACCCGCTGGTCGACATCAGCGAAGGAAATGTTGACGGGGCCAGCGCTGAAGACCACCAACACCAATGCTGTCTTGGGGGCTGGGGGAGAATTTAACAATCCCTTTGTTTTAGAAGTAATTGCAAATCTGAGAAAGAGTAGGAGGCATTAAGCAGGAAGTGAAAAAGAAGAAACAGGTAAAACAATGAAAATGAGAGGAAGCGAAAGAAAAAAATGAGGACAAAGAAGTTAAGAAGTTGGAAGAATAGAAAGAAGGCAGAAAGACAGAAAAAGAAAATAGGTGGAAATATCAAGAAGGCTAAAAAGAAACATCAACAAAAACAAATTTGACAGACAAAACCAAGAACAAGAGAAAGAAGAAAAGAAGACAGAAGAAACAAAAGGAAGGAAAGAAGAAGAAAAAGACTGTAGCAAGAAAAAGAGGCAAAAACAACTAAGAAGACTGAAAGCAGAAGAAAGAAGAGAAAACAAAGATAGAGCAAGAGAGAGAGCAAAAAAAACAAGAAGAAAAACAAGAAGAAAAACATATGAAACAGAAGAAACAAAAGGAAGGAAAGAAGAAGAAAAAGACACTGTAGCAAGAAAAAGAGGGAAAAACAACAACTAAGAAGACTGAAAGCAGAAGAAAGAAGAGAAAACAAAGAGAGGTAGAGAGAGAGAGAGAGAGAGGGGGGGGGGGGGGAGGGAGCACAAAAAAAGAGAACAAAAACAAGGAAAAAAGGATTAAGATGCTGCAGTAACAGCAACAAAAACAATGCGCAAATCCAGACTCACCATACTGCAGAACGTCAAGGACCAGCTGTTTCTGTTGTCCTGGGAGTTCCAAGTCCGACCTGTCCCTGCCTTCGGCCTCTATTGTCGACCCTTAAAACAGCCAGCAACTGTTGTTTGTATGCATTCTCCATACTCAAGTACAGTCTGTCCCACCTGGGAAGTTTTCCTAAGAAGTATATATATATCTAAAATCAGCCATTTTTACACACCGAACCAAATGCTTCCCTACACCCATTATTTCCCTTTTGGGGATGACACTAGTTATTTCCCTTCTAGTGATGACAACATTTATCATTTCCCTTCCTGTAGTGGCATCACTAATTATTTCCATTCCTGTGATGACACTAATGATTCTTTCCCTTTCTATGATAATAACAGTGATTGTTTCCCCTCTGTAAATGTGATGCTCTTTGCGATGACAGCAGTGATTATTGCCCTTGCTGTGATGACAAGAGTGATAATTTCCCTTCCTAGGATGACAGGAGTGATTGTGTCTTTCCCTGTGAAGACAGCAGAATAGGAATAATAAAGAGAAGAAGAAGTAGCAGCAGAAGAAGAAGAACATTTCTGGTGCTGAACACCTCTATTGCTCTCTCTCCATCCCTCACTCTCTTTCACATGCATGTATACACATGTGCAGACGTACACACACACAAACACACACACACTCAACCTCTCAACCTCACAACCTCATACCTCTCCCTCTTAATCTCCCCTCCCGCCTTCTACCACTTAATAATCACCAGTGAAGGAATCAATAGCTTATGAAAAAATGAAAAAACAAACAAACAAGCAATAGTGAGTGTTTTCCTCCTTGCAACAACAGCAGACATCCAACCTCACCTGTTCCAATCATAACAAAGTTGACATCTGTGCCAGTCACTGCCCGTCGCACAGAATCAGTGTCCACCTTTCTGCAAGTTGTCACTGGACAGCCTGCTGCATACTGCACAACGCTGGCCAAGGACCGCAACCCTTCCAGTGCCGTCACGATCATCCCAGGGGAGGGAACTGGGTTGTAGGTGCCAGTGATTTCTGTGGAGTCATTGGCAAAAGGCCCCACAATCTGTTGAATGAGAATTAAGGTGAAACGTTGGTTGCATCTTGTTTTTCTTCTACTAAAACCACTGCTGAAACAAGAACTGCAGCACAGAACCTTCAGCAGAAAAGTACAAACTGCTGACCAAACAAAAATGATAAAACTGAACAAACATTCTTTTTGGGGGGGGATAAAGTAATGAAAGACAAACCAGGCAGAAAGGAGAACAATTTCAAACAAGCAAGCTAAGAAAAAAGAAAAGAAAAAAAAAGCTAAAAAAAAAAAAAAAAAAAAAATGCAACAAAGCCACAAAAACCAAGTGAGTATGAAGACATACAAATCCTTACTTTAATTTTTTTTAATTGTTTTTTTAAGTGTTGATAAAGTTATGAAAGACAAACCAGGCAGAAAGGATCACAATTTTAAACAGGCAAGCTAAGAAAAAAGAAAGAAAAAAAAAGCAACAACAAAAACCAAGCAAGTATGAAGACATACAGATCCTTAAAAAAACACAACAACAACAAAAACCTGAATGCTAGCAAAATCAAAGGCTAAAGGAAGTTAACTGACACTCAAAAGACATCACATGAACACAACAAAAACCAGACTCGCCTACGGTCTTTTCAGGAAACATTTACCTGGCATGCAAGTAAATACAATGTACATACACACCACGAAAGGTAGCAACAACAAAAAAGAACAAGGCTTACCCCAATAAATCTGAAACAGAATGAGGCCCAGAGCACTCTTGCTGTTGTGACATCTTTTCAGCACTAACTTACCCCTATAGTTTTTAATGCTGCTTTCAATGGCAGCAAGCCATCATTCTTGAGCAGCACGTAGGATTTCATGGCTGCCTCAACAGCCAGCTTTTCGTGGGCGGGATTCTCCACATCCTCATTGGACAGTTTGCTGTAAGGGTTCATGGCTGGAGGATCGAACTCTCCCAGGCGCATACGGGTGTAGAACAGAGGGGCTACACGCTGACGCACCATTTCTTCTTTTACTTTGCCCTGCTGGATGGCTTCCACTGCAAAATTATGTTTACTTGTTTAATCTTTTGAGTATGAAGCAAATTAATGCTGTGCAAAAAAAAAAAAAAACTGGGTCTTTTTCCCTGGTTTAGGGCCACAGAAGCTGTAACGTGTGTGGGGGGGTGCATGTATATATGTGTGTGTGTGTGCATATATA
This sequence comes from Alviniconcha strummeri, assembly GCA_963584105.1. Lineage (NCBI taxonomy): Eukaryota > Metazoa > Mollusca > Gastropoda > Provannidae > Alviniconcha > Alviniconcha strummeri. The sequence goes on from OY757544.1 coordinate 8,425,292, forward strand.
TATATATGTGTGTGTGTGTGTGTGTGTGTGTGTGTGTGTGTGTGTGTGTGTGTACATTTGTGTGTGTGCATGTGTGTGTGTGTGTGTGTGCGTGTGTGTGTGCATGCATACATACATGCGTGTGTGCGTGTGTTCGTGCATGTGTGTGTGTACGCGTATGCATGCATGTGTTCACCCATGTGCATGTGTTGAGGAAGGGGGCCACCAGGGGCAATAATACCAAGAATCACTGTTCTGAATTTCTATCATAACTGAAGTCATCTCCCAGCACTTTGCAATGAAAATTTGCAACAGCAAACTTACCAACAGAAAAGGGAAAAAATCCCCCACCACCACCCCTTTCCCCCACCCATCCCCAAACAAAACAGTTACAATCCTTGACCAAAAAGAGATGTTGTTATGTCATCAGTCCAAGTCAGGACATCCTTGCTAAACACCCATTTGAACAGGCCAGGATTTCAGACATTCCAGCGGTCCCACGTCCTCACTCAACACTGCTGTTTCCACCCTTGTGAAAGCTCAAGACACAAGTCGGCCAACCCACACAGGGAAAAGTAAACAGGGGTGATGAGGTTGCTGGAGAGCTCCAAGTTGCAGCCAGCATTCACACAGGCAGCTACCGTGTCCACGTTGTTGTTCAGGTAGTGGTGCTTGTCGATGATGAACTCAATGGCTCCCTCATCACTCACGATATAGCCTGTGAACTTCCACTCCGTCCTCAAAATGTCTGTGAGGAGTTTCTGGTTGGCGCAGGCAGGAACTCCATTGACGCTGCAGAATGTGCTTTATGTTAGGAAATCAGACTCTATGTGTGCATAAATGGTGTGTGTTAGTGCATCAAGTTTTTGTTTTATAAAAAGATTTGAGCTCCATAAGAGCTATCCAAAGTTACTCTTATTACACACAGAATCCTCATCCCCGATATATGCCCCCCACCCCGAAACCCCCATCCCTAAGTAATCCTATTGACTATGTCCCTTGCAATGTCCAATATTATCCTTTTGCACCAGATGCAAAGGTGGACAGCAAAAGTAGGGCAATACCAACAGAGCTGCACCTTTGTCAAACTCTGCATTTTGAATTTTGATAGTGAACATAAGAAGTAAAATCACATTGTTCACATTGTGTTGTACATGGCCTAAAATGGGCCTACTCTGTGCTGGTTTGAAAGGCTGACAGCATAAGAATTGTGTCCCTTACATACTTTTTTACATTTTTTTTAGACAGTTGTGCAAAATACTTATACTGTAATAATACCAAAGTCAATAGAGAGAAAAATCTCTACTGCTTAGCAAATGGATATATATACATACAAAAATTCCCCAGCACATCAAACACCAAACACTAAAACATTTTGAATATGGTTCTGGGCAGTAACTGGAAACATCAAAAAGATGAAAATTAAACTATTATGTGGCTGCAGACTTCCTTGTGGGATACCACCAAACAAATATACACAACAACATCGTCAGATGCTCACTTAACAATGACAGAAACAACAACCTATGTATATAAACTCACTTTACAGCAGAAAACAGCAAATATAGTCCTTCTACAAGAACAGGGTGAACAAAACAGCAGGTCTTCATGACAACTGTGTTGTCATATATAACATATATGATGATATTATCATCAGCAAATGTACTAATATTACCAAAGAATAAAACTACATGTACTAGAAAGTTGACAATGTCTACAAGGTGAACAAAATCCAAGACTTCTGATGGCTGTGTTTTGAAATAATAAAAAATAATAATAGAAGGGAAAGAAAAAGAAAGGGAATAGAAAAGGGGTGGGTGGGGGGCACAGACAGACAGACAGACAGACAGAGACAGACAGATTAGACAGAGAGAGTGAGATGACAGAGACAGAGACAGACAGACACAGAGAGAGGAAGTAAAAACACAAGAACACATGGTTCTTCATATGCAACCCTCAAAAACATGCCACAGTTCCGTTATGAATTGCATATACCTGTTGTAGCTGCACATCAGGCTGTAGGTGCCTGCTTCAACACATTTCCGGAAAGCTGGTAAAAATGTCATTCTCAAGTCGTGCTCTGACACCTGTAGAAAAACAGAGACGAACTTTGCAAGACAACCCTGATGAGAGACACATAGTCTCTTTTATGGCCACATTTCTGATACCTCTCTTCTCCTATTCCCATGCAGATGAATCCCACATTTCTGAAACCTTTCTCTTCACATTTCCATGTAGATGAACCCCTAACCAAGAACCAGCCATCTTTTACGACCACTTTTGCTTGACTTTTAAGGTCTTCCACTGTCTTAAAAAGTAGTATAGCATACTCTGTGTGTGTGTGTGTGTGTGTGTGTGTGTGTGTGTGTGTGTGTGTGTGTGTGTGTGTGTGTGTGTGTGTGTGTTTTGTTATATATTAGAAGTAAGCTAACTAAAATCTCAAACAAGCAAATTACAATGTCAAAATGCTGACAATAAATGTCATCTGGCAAGCTCCATTATTCACTTTTGTTTGCTGAGTTTACAAAAACAATATAGCTAATAATAATAATAACATACTTTTTTTATGTGTTCTTTCTACAAACTGGAGCCCATAGCCCATTACAAAGCAAAGAACCAAAACACTGTCAAAACAAACTTCCACACATGTATGTACATATGCTCTGTCTGTCTGTCTGCCTGCCTGTCTGTCTGTCTGCCTGCCTGCCTGCCTGCCTGCCTGCCTGTCTGTCTGTCTCTGTCTCTGTCTCTGTCTCTCTCTCTCTCTCTCTCTCTCTCACACACACACACACACACACACACACACACACACACACACACACACACACACACACACACACACACACACAGAGTCAACGGGATAGCTTAAAGAGGTGAGATTTCAAAGAGGATTTGAAGGACGTAAATGTGTTTGATGACCTAACTTAGAAAGCAAGACCGTTCCAGCCAGACAGTGCAACAGAAGAAAAAAGATCTGTGACTAAGCAGTATGTGCACACAGAGGGAAGACAAAGAAAGGAAGCGTCAGAAGGAAAGTATAGCTGGTGGGTTTGTTTGTACCATTTGGCATCACTATGTCTGAGATGACAGATGTGATCAGTGATGGTGCTTACTTGTTGGTGACAGATGTGATCAAAGTAGAAGTGTAATCAACAACCTGATTGTGGCCGTGTCAAAGACAAAGATGAAGATGTCACAGCTGAAGCTATGGGGATGGGGATGGGAGAATAAAGACAAACAAAATGGGGACAAAATGAGGACACCCTGTTGCGGCACATTTTGTCACAATGGCATGTTTTGTCACCTTATGGCATGTTTTGTCACTTTTGTCACTAAGGTGACAAAACATGTCAAATTTGACACACAGCCTGCACGTTTTGTCACTCCGGCACGTTTTGTCACTACGTGGTGACAAAACGTGCCGAAAGGTCCACTTGCTGCACATTTTGTCACTCCTTTTCCAGCAACACTATAACCTGTCTTTTCTTTTCCTTGTTGTGTGTGTGTGTATGTGTGTGTGTGCGTGCTCACGTGTGTTTGTGTGTGCCTGTGTGCATGTGTGTTTGCGCGCACAAGCACACACAAACGTGTGTATGCGTATGTGTGTATGTCTGTGGCAGCACACACGTGCCCATGTCTGTGTTGTTGTGTATTGTGTTGTGTTTATTATCCCCACCTCAATCAGCCCTAATCTGAAATTCTGTATCGCTTTGAGTAGACTACGAGGCTACTGCTGCCCATAGCTCTGTGAGCTGTGTGAAATATGACTATAGATATAGAGACAGAGTGAAAGTGTGGTTTAATTGTGTGTTGTGGATGTCCTTGTTTGATTGAATGGCTTGTATGGTTCAATGAGATAAAAGGTAAATGTGGACTAACTTCAGGTGTGATCTTTCATTCCATGCAGCGTCTTGTACATTTTGTAGCATAATATGTGCCTAACATGTTTTTTCTCTCTCTCTCTCCCTCCCTTACTCTCTCTCTTTCTCTCTTGCTATCATTCTCTCTGTGTCTCTGTCTCTCTGTGTCTGTCTCTGTCTCTCTGTGTCTGTCTCTGTCTCTCTCTCTTTTTTCTCTGTCTCTGTCCCTCTCTCTCTGTCTCTGTGTGTGTGTCTCTGTCTCTGTCTGTCTGTCTGTCTGTCTGTCTCTCTCTCTCTCTTTCACACACACACTCAAGCTAGCATGCATGCACGCATGCACACACGCATGCATGCACGCACACACACACACACTCACTCAGACACACACACACACACACACACACACACACACACACACACACACACACACACACACACACAAGTGACACATACAATATCACATGTAAAAAAAAAAGGTGCAATGCCTGCATGATTTGTCGCTACCTCGTTAGTGACAAAACGTGCCGTAGTGACAATACACCCCCACCCCTGCCCCCTACAAAAGTTGCTAAAGACTAAAGCTCACCTTAGCATCAAAGGACAATCTGGATTCTGGTATATTCTCTGGCCCAGCGTATGCATCAAAATGTTTGCAGCCAGCAGTGGCACGAACATAGCGGGAATCGTTGCCTTGAAGACCATGGACATAGTTTGCTGCATACGTACCAGTCAGATATGGATCTTCTCCATAGGTTTCCTGCAGTTATATTCAACATAAATTAAAGAAATGTTCAATACCACTTCTAACTTGAACACTTTTGCTGGGCTTGGTACATCAAGACTGGAGATCCATACGTAATGGTCACTGCAAATGAGACAGCATTATATAACATGCTATGGGATAAATGAGACTAACAGGGCACACGTATGCACAGCAGCTGTACAGAACCTGTCTTAATTCAGTTCTAAATACAAGTGACAACTAAGGACATATGGACAGTGGTTCATCCTTTCCTTTTATTACTAATTATAAATCTGTAATCTCTCCCGCCACAAATGTTTATTAAGCAAATACAGCATATTGACAGCAAACACCCAGTTTTGATGTTTGCATACATGAAACAAAGTAATAACTTTATAGCATATATTATACTAAAACAGTAACACTAACATACACCATGACTCATTTTTACCCTATGTTGCAAAATCAGAGTGAAACAGCATGCCTGCTGCCACTACTATGAAAACTACTCTAGGCACCAATCAACTCCAAGTTAAATTATGTACTTATATATGCAGAGTTTTAATTTATTTTGCTGTCAACACCCTCCCCTGTCCCCTCCCCCAACCATCTCAAATTTGTGTTTGTTTTTAAGTATTCTAGTTGCTAAACTTACACTTGAAGATTATGGACTTCAGGGAACAGTTATTTACTTAAATTCACCCTGCCATTAGGTCCAGATGCAGAGACAACTTTGGTGGATATTCAAAACTTAAAATGTAAAGCTACAGTCACTCATTCAGAGACGCATATGACTAGGGTGTGGCAGGTCTGCTCAGAGGAGGGAATAGCATTATACAGTTGCAACTGTGAAGAATTTATGGTTCATCTTGAGATGAGAAGCTCTGAAACAAGTGTTCATATAACTATTATAAAAAGCACAATAAAAAACAACAACAACCTGATTGCGTCCCCATCTTGAGTCACGCATAATGTTGATGACAGGGGAAAAACAGCTGGCGCCTGTGTGTGTGATGTAGACTTTTTTCTTCACAAACTCATTGTGTTTCCCACGAGTCTCAACACCAGCCGCCTCAGCCACCCGGAATAGCAAGTCTGGACTGGAAACAAGAACAGCAAGTGGGGACTGTAAACAGGAACAGTAAGACTAGACTGCAAACACACAGTAAATCTAGACTGTAAATAGTGTAAGCTAGAACAAAAAGCAAATGTGAACTGTAAACAGGAACAGAATGTCTAGACTGTTTATTAATTTCTGCAATGGATTAATAAAGTTGTATTGTACCTTGTTGTTCCTGTTTACAGTTCACATTTGCTTTTTGTTCCTGTTTACAAAAATGGCAAGTCTGGACCAGTGATTGCATTAGACATGTGACATCTATGAAGTGGCAAAAGTGGTTCACAGAAAACCAGTCAGTCACTATAATTAGTCAGATGCATGGCCATCTATATCACTACTAGAGCTCTACTAGCAACCACCCTGCTCCCCAACCCATCTAGGTCACGCACGCACACACACACACACACACACACACACACACACACACACACACACACACACACACACATGTAACATGCCACATGCACTCTGTGCTATTTTTTTAATTTTATTTGTTTACACCAATACACAGTATATGTACAGTACATGTATGTGTATGCATGCATACATGTATGTGTATGCATGCATACACGTGTGTGTGTGTGTGTGTGTGTGTGTGTGTGTGTGTGTGTGTGTGTTGGGCGGGGGGGGCGGGGGGGGGGGACAGTGGGGGTAACCCCTATGTGCAACACAGCTTCAGTAAAATGTTCCTGCTGACCATCATGAATATATGTGTGTACTTCAAAATGCAGCCACACAGACACACGCTCGTGCAATCAGCTGGTAAATCAGTTGTTTAATCACCTGGGAATTCTATGCAGTATTTAATTATTCCCCCCATACCCCTACCTGAAAGCAGCTGCAAGTCCGATCGACTGGGGAAAGGCGGTAGCCCCTTTACCAGGTGCGTTGGCATCGCCCCTCAAGCATTCGGTGTCCCACTGGTAGGGCCCAATTCCAAGACGAGGGATGGCAGGTGCTGGGCCACCATGGATCCCCGCCCCGCCCCTTCCCATCTGCTGCTGGATCTCCTTCAGGGTCAGGCGCTGCACGAGGTCCTGTACTCTTTCTGCCCAGGGAAGTGACACATTGCGGAAAGGGAACTCGTTAGTAGAGCGGGGTATGGAGAACTGCTGCACTAAGTCATGGTCACGAGACGGAGGGTGGAGTCGGCCATTGCACACACACAAGCAAAATAAAACTAACTTTCCGCCGTTTGAAACCGGTGCCATGGCGAGAATTCAAGAGGCACCGTCAGTTGTTCGGGTCCTCTAGACTGACTGCACGGTGCAGTATTCAATCGTGATATATCTATACACACACGGACAAGATCTGCTGCCCCACCATAGCGCCGGTCGTCTGCTCAAGTAGGGGAAATAACTCTCTGGGACTTTCATTCTAGCCTGTAGACTTACTCTTCTTCGGAAACTTCGGGGAAAGGGGGTTCGCACTGTATACCCAAGACAAGGTTGTTTTACAGATTGACCCAAATATGCTCTTTAGCATCTGAGGGCCGCAAGCAAAATGGAATCGGGTTCGCACTGAAACTGAAGCCTGTTAGCTTGAAACTGCCTGTCCGCAAAGGAGGCAAGCTCAGTCCACCACAAAGACTGGGCTACGACTGACTAGATACCCGCTGACTACTCAGTGACTGAGACACCGTTAACTCATTGGAACTGCAGATCTGGTTGTGCAGTAACTGACAAGCAAACATCATCATCATCATCAGTCATTATCGTCGTCGTTGTCGTAGTCACACACACACACACACACACACACACACACACACACACACACACACACACACACACACACACACACACACACACACAGACTACACAGTACACTGACACACTCTAGTAGTCTCGGCATGTCACTCAGTGAGTGACACCCCCACACCCCTACTGACACGGCCACCCCCACTCAAACTGGCTCTAGGCCTGTCAGGCTCCTCCGCGGCTCACTCCGAGAGAGTGGGTTCTGATCCTGCTTACCTCTCTCGGAACTGCCCATGTCTACACTCCGTCTCGTGCACTAGGCTCTTCTTCTGACACCCGCATGCTGAAAATGATCCAGCAATACTGAAACGCAAGACTCGTGGCTTTCGCGCTTTCTCTTGCTTTGGACCCCGGGCCACATTTGGAATTCTCTCTCTCACAAGACCGCCTTAGACACTGCAAAACCCTGCCATCTTTTCAAAGCCAAACCGAAAACCTTCCTCTTTTCACAGTATTTCCGCCCCAGCTAGTATTTCCGCCCCACCCGATACCAATACCCAGTTTCTGCTATAGTCATTGTGTGTGTGTGTGTGTGTGTGTGTGTGTGTGTGTGTGTGTGTGTGTGTGTGGGGGGGGGGGGGGAGGGGTGCCAATGTGTGTGTGTGTGTGTGTGTGTGTGTGTGTGTGTGTGTGTGCGTGCGTTTCCATATAATGCCTTATGTAAATTGTTTTGGTAGAACTATCCACTACGGTACGTATAGAATATTGTATTTAGGTTAATATGTATGATGCCGTGAGCGCTCAGGGCGTTGATGAGCGCATGATAAATGTACACTATTATTATAAGGACTGTTTTCCCCATAGGGTAGGAAAAGGCGTCAACAACTAAACAATGAGTGACTTTATTAGCTTCAGCATTGCCGCACCAGTCACGGCAAAGACTGTTTTCCCCGTACGGCCGGAAAATCTTTGAATGCAGCACTGAAAGATCACAGTCTACACAAAAACAGTTCATTACACTCGGCTGCTCTATAAAAAGTGAGGATCGCATGACGCGGCCACTGACGCCTCAAGCTAAAGCGGATACGATCTGTGTTCGCACAACTCACTGTACCCAGTGCCACCTTGCTAGCGTAGGGCAGGAGGTAATTTGTAGCTGTCTTTGGTTGGCTGAAGTGTTGCTTTACGTCCACACTGAGAAACTGTAGGTTTATTAGGGACGGGAGCCCAGGACGTCCACCTCGACTTTCACACAGCTTCTGAGCTCGACACTGTCTTTGGCTTTGTTAAAGCCCCGTATATACGTGTCCAGCAATCTTTTGTTGTACAATCCATAATACACTCAGTGCCACCTTGCTAACGTACGTAGGGAGATCATTTGTAGCTGTCTTTGGCTTTGTTAAAGCCCCATATACATGTCCAGCGCCAAAAAGGCGAGGAATTCCGGCTTCAGCTAAATCGCCCACTGTCATTGGTTTGTCTTCTTCAACGTTAAGTCTACAGAGACCGTAGGGACTATTGAGTGGGGACGGTAGCCCAGGTCGTCCACCTCCTCTGTCACACAGCTCCTGAGACCGCTCTGACCTCAGTTTGCTTGTCACCACTCGACGATAAGCTGTGTCTACGCCATCTTGCTTTCTCCCCCACCATCCGGCCACCCGCCTTCTTCCGTCGTGCTTCCACTGACCATCCCACCCGCTTTCCCTCAAGCTTCCACCATCCTACCCGCCTTCTCCCCTCGTGTTTCCACCGTCCCACCCGCCTTTTCCCCTCGTGTTTCCACCGTCCCACCCGCCTTTTCCCCTCGTGTTTCCACCGTCCCACCCGCCTTCTTCCCTCATGTTTCCACCGTCCCACCCGCCTTCTTCCCTCGTGTTTCCACCGTCCCACCCGCCTTCTTCCCTCGTGTTTCCACCGTCCCACCCGCCTTCTTCCCTCGTGTTTCCACCGTCCCACCCGCCTTTTCCCCTCGTGTTTCCACCGTCCCACCCGCCTTCTTCCCTCGTGTTTCCACCGTCCCACCCGCCTTCTTCCCTCATGTTTCCACCGTCCCACCCGCCTTCTTCCCTTATGTTTCCACCGTCCCACCCGCCTTTTCCCCTCATGTTTCCACCGTCCCACCCGCCTTCTTCCCTCATGTTTCCACCGTCCCACCCGCCTTCTTCCCTCAAACTTCCTGGCACATGCCCACCAACAGCAGTGACATTCCAGACATTCCAGTCTCATTATTCGACATTGTATATTCTTGATTTGAACATCGTAAATGACGCATCCTCAACATCTGTGTCGTGTGTGTGTGTGTGTGTGTGTGTGTGTGTGTGTGTGTGTGTGTGTGTGTGTGTGTGTGTGTTGTGTGTGTGTGTGTGATAGAGAGAGAGAGAGAGAGAGAGAGAGAGAGAGAGAGAGAGAGAGAGAGAGAGAGAGAGAGAGAGAGAGAGAGAGAGAGAGAGAGAGTGCTTGCCTACGTGTACCTGTACACACACACACACACACACACACACACACACACACACACACACACACACACACACACACACACACACACACACACACACACACACACACATGACATTGCCTGCAATCAAGCGACATGTTGGGGAAAGTTCTGACGTCAACAAGACGGGACAACTAACAGAACAGATGAAGTTAGAGACTTTTAGGATGACAATGAACAAGTAACCAAAATGTTACCTCGGAGATAGCGCAAAGACAGTTCTGTCCAGTCGTGTGTTTTGTAAGCGGAGTCGGCTGGGCATTCACATTATACAATTTGTTGCCAGATATTAGTCTGATAAAATAATCAACAAAGCCACAGCGTAACGAAAGAATTGTGTTACAAATTGCAGCTTGCGTTGAATAATTAGGCCGTGCCACTGTCCGCACTTCAAGGAACCCCGTTTGGTCAATTCCTAACCTTCATAATTTTTGTTTTTTGTGTTCCTTTACCTCGTACTGCATTTGTCATTTCAAAACAATGATGCAAACAACGGCAATGATGCTGTTTTGCACAAGCAACTTACGAGTTCTCAGAACATACGCTTTGTGGTCAGGTAAGCGGTAACATACAAGAGAGAGACAGAGAACGAAAGAATCGTTTATTAACGACGGTAATGGAAAAAGTACAATACTTTTCTTACATCCAGCCTTCGGGCGAAACAACAACAACAACAACAAAAGAACAAAAAACAATCGAAAACGAGAGAGAGAGAGAGAGAGAGAGAGAGAGATGAGAGAAGAGAGAGAGAGAGAGAGCAGAGAGAGAGAGAGAGAGAGAGAGAGAGAGAGCTAGGGGGCACAGAAATCACCTATAGCGATGCAAACCTCGATAAAAGGGCACCTATTTCGATGCAAACGTTAGCACACTGGTGGTACAATGCATCAAAGTGTGTCAAAGTGCCACACCTGTCGAAATGGGAGGCAATTAAGTGTACATGTGATTATCAAATCGCGACTACCATCTTCATATCTCTCTGTGCCCCCCCCCCCTCCTCCCCCCTCGCCTCTCCCCCCCTCCCCCCTCTCTCTCTCTGTGTTCATTTTGTTCCCTGATCACCAAGCGTATGTTTTGAGAACTAGTATGTTCTTTGTGAGTACTTCTCCAACAGACGACAAGCGTTCCTGCAGGATTGATGAGGCTAAGTGAGCCCATTCTTTAGCAGGAAGAACTAGGTGAGAGGGTGGGCACCCACGCAGGCATGGGAGCTTGGTAAAAGGGGAACGAAACTAAAGACTCAAGCTGCTTGAAAGTAAGTCAGGTTTTGTTGTTGTTGTTGTTGTTGTTGTGTTGTTGTTGTTGGTCCTCTCCACTACTGGCCCCCCATTTTTCCTACTTCATAAAGAACATGCGGGTAAAACAACAACAAGCAAACACGCACACACACACACACACACACAACACACACACACACACACACACACACACACACACACACACACACACACATATATATATACACACACACACACCAACCAAACAACATTAACAACAATAAAACTCCAGTAACTGGAAGACGCAAGAATGCAAAAATTGTGACGAAGCTCAGAAGAAGGGTTTATATTTTACACGTATATTTACACAATATTACAATGCAAGTTTCAGAAGAAGGGCTTATATTTTACATGTATTATAATGCAAGTTTCAGAAGAAGGGTTTATATCTTACGTGTATAACAATGGACATTTTAGAAGAAGGATAACATAATGTATCAATGTGGAGGAAACGGGTATAGCTCAGTGGTTAGAGCGTCAGACTCATGATCGAAATGTTCTGACTCGTATGAGCACATAAAAGGATCCCGCTTATTTTTGCCAAAAGTGTAGGTGGCAGGTTACAGTTAAAAACACATTCACACTACGTATGTGGCTTCGAATACAGTGACACAGTAAATGAAAACTGGTGCATGGTCGTATGATGCACACAATGTGCGCCGAGACAGCAGCAGTTTCACACGGATGAGCCATATAACAAACAAACAGCGCTGTAAGCACTTCGGCGGATATTCAAAAACGTGCTGTGCAAAGCTAACGTCACTCTGTCAGAGTCGCATACGACTAGAGCGCTGTGGGAATAGCGCTAATTCATTGCCATTTAACTGTAAAGCGCTTAGGGTTCATCTCCACAAGACTTCGTGTTCATAATTTTTTGTTTTTGTTTAAATGCATGATTCCGAAGAAGAATGTGACGAGACATCTGATATGATGAAAAGGATGCAGCAACACCCGTTTCAGAATGTGGCTGCAACGGAAACTGGGCGCGCTGTATGCGCTGCTGTGCCTTCACATCATCGTGTCGTACTGTTTGTGGCGCTCCTTCAGAATCACCAAAACAACTCGTCCAGTTCAGAGTCTAGAACTTGATGGTTCGGAGTCAGTCAAGATAGTAATCGACGTCACATCGAGAAGCTACGTCACAGAGAGGCTGGATCCCGTGGGCGGGGCGGGGCGGCCCATGGAGGCGTGGGGTCGAGTGGTCAAGCCGCGCGCCAACGTCACGGCGCCCTGGAGTCGGGACAACACCTCCACTCTCTGTCCGCTGGTGCCGCCCAACCTGGGTGAGTCGGAATGGACTGCCAGGTGGGGGGGTTGTGGGGGTGGGGGGGTGGGGGGGACGAGAACGTGTGTGTGTGTGTGTGTGTGTGTTTGTGTGTATGTATGTATGTGTGTGTGTGTGTGTGTGTGTGTGAGAGAGAGAGAGAGAGAGAGAGAGAGAGAGAGAGAGAGAGAGAGAGAGAGAGAGAGAGAGAGAGAGAGAGAGAGAGAGAGATCTGGGGAGGTAAAGACTACACAACGACTGACGTATGTGGGGGAGACAAACAGTAGGAGAGAGAGTGGGAAGGAGTGTAACTTGCAATCTTCTGTCTTGTTTTACCCATCTGAGAGAAACAAAGTTACACTAACTTTGAAGCAGAAAGATACAAGAAGAACACAGTTAACTCGACGAGACTGTCACTGTGAATTCCTCATTCAGCTGGGCCCCCCTGGCGACCTACAAAGACGCCCCCAACCTGACGGAGATCGTGCGGCTGAACCCAGGCCTGGAGCCCGGGGTCACTACCACCCCGCCCACTGTCGAGCCCGTCACCGGGTGGCCGTTGTCGTGCCCTACAGAGACCGCCAGCAGCACCTGAAAGTCCTGCTGCACAACCTCCATCCCATGCTGATGCGGCAGCAGCTCGACTACTTCATCCTCATCGTTGAGCTGGTGAGGTCTTTTTGGGGTCTTCTCTTTGAAACTTGTGTGGCCATGAGGGTGACCTCACACTTCATCGTGTTTTCTCGACTGTGTCAGTGAGTGTGATCTCGACTTCAGTTTGTTCCATTAACTGTGTGTGGCCGTCAGTTTGATCTCAGACCTCAACGTGTTCCCTTGTTTGTGTGTGTCTAGAGTGTGATCTCAGACGTTCATCGTGTTTCTTCGACTGTGTGTCACCACGAGTGTGATTTCAGACTTCAACGTGTTTCCTTGAATGTGTGTGTCCATGAGTGTAGTCTCAATTTCAGCCTGTTCCCCTGACTGGTGTGGTCCATGAGAGTGATATCAATTTCAGCCTGTTCCCTGACTGTGTGTGTCCATGAGTGTGATATCAATTTCAGCCTGTTCCCCTGACTGTGTGTGTCCATGAGTGTGATATCAATTTCAGCCTGTTCCCCTGACTGTGTGTGTCCATGAGTGTGACTTCAACGTGTTTCCTTGACTGTGTGTGTCCTTCCGTGCGACATTAGCCTTCTGCGTGCTGCCTTAACTGTGTATGTCCATGAGTGTGACCTCAGACTTCTGCTTGTTGCCATGACTGGACCTGAGCCAGCAGCGTGTTCCATGATTGTGAATGTGTCCGTGACTGTGACCCCAGACTGCAGTGTTTTTCTTCACTGTGACCCCAGACTGCAGTGTGATTTCCTTTGACTGACACCAGACTGCAGTGTGATTTACTTTGGCTGTGACACCAGACTGCAGTGTTTTCCTTAACTGTGACCCCAGACTGCATTGTGTTTTCTTTTGACTGTGATCCCAGACTGCAGTGTTTTCCTTGACTGTGACCCAAGACTGCAGCATTTTCCTGTGATTGTGACCCCAGATTGCAGAATGATTTCCTTTGATTGTGACCCCAGACTGCAGTGTTTTCCTTGACTGTGACCCCAGACTGCAGTGTTTTCCTTGACTGTGACCCCAGACTGGAGTGTTTTCCTTGAGTGGGACCCCAGACTGCATTGTATTTTCTTGACTGTGACCCCAGACTGCAGTGTTTTCCTTGACTGTGACCCCAGACTGCAGTGTTTTCCTTGACTGTGACCCCAGACTGGAGTGTTTTCCTTGAGTGGGACCCCAGACTGCAGTGTATTTTCTTGACTGTGACCCCAGACTGCAGTGTTTTCCTTGACTGTGACACCAGACTGCAGTGTTTTCCTTTGACTGT
>OY757544.1:8444603-8461068 GCA_963584105.1 Alviniconcha strummeri
TTGACTTTAGCCTACATTTTCGATCATGCTGTCTGCTGCCCGTCTGCCGCAAGTTCGGGCCGAAGCTTGCATCTCATTACAAGCCAGTTGAGAATGAAGTAAAGTCTGGACTGTCCGAACCATATTCGGCGAACTAAATGTTCAATTAAGAAACGAATCATAGTTCGTCGAAGTGTCCGAAGTATGTTCGGGCGAACAAACATTCGCCCAGTTAAGAACGGGCTTAAGGGAGAGGGAGAAAGAAAAAAGTCACTCTCACAAGCGTTCGAAGGACTGGGCGGAGTTCTATGGGTGTATAAAGTAGGTCTCAAATGACCAGTCATTGCAATGGCAGTCACTCAAAGACCCCCCTCCCCCCCCCCCTCCGCCCTCTCTCTCTCTCCTTAGCAGTACTAGTGTTTTGTCACAATCCATCATGTGTAACTGCTTTAAGGTGTGCACGAAGTTTTCACTTGAAGGAGCTGAGTGACTGACAAGATCTGACTGTCAGAGGTAGGCTGTTGCATAGAAAAACACCAGAAAAGGATATACGTGTTCTGAACATGTCTATCCTTGGCCTAGGCAAATTAAGCTGATAGTTCCTAAAGGTGGAATAGCGTGAGGGAGTGTGTGTGTACAGGTTAGATATGTACTCTGGGGCCTCATTGTTAAGGACCTTGTAGATGAACAAACCCTTATTACATTCAAGTTGTTTTTGTGGGCTCATTATTCGCATCTCTTTTAATTTCTGGTCAGTAGTTAGAGTTGTATCTGGAAAGATTAACTTTACAGCTCTTCTGTGCAGAGAATTTAATCTCTTTTTGAGGACGTCACTACATCCAGTCCACACGACGGATGCATAATCAATGTGAGGTTTAATGTGGGCATTGAAGAACAGTTTGCTGGTGTCAATGTCTACGATATATCTTAATTTCAACAGTAGGATGACTGTTTTGCACAAAGTATTAGTATGTGAGTCATAGCGAAGTTTATTGTCTATGGTTATACCTAAAAGACGGTGCTCTGACACTTGATCAATTTTCGCCCCGTTTAGAACGAGATCGAGCTGTAAGGGTGACAACTGATGTTTCTGTCTGGTAACAATTGTCATAGACTTGGTCTTGATCGGACTGATGACCATATGATCATTTTCACATCCGGATACCTGATCTAAGCTGTCTTGCATATTGCTTCTGATTTGCAGAATATCTTTTCCAGGTGTGTGCAGTGTGGTGTCATCTGCCAGCATGTCACAATCAACAGATATATTTTTTCACATGTAATGGAATGTCATTGATAAAGAGACAAAAAAGAGTAGATCCCAGGACAGAACCTCGTTGTACACCATACTTTACTGACTCTTTGGAGGAGTAAGAGCCATGGAGTAAGACGCATTGCGTTCTATTATGAAGACATGATTTATTTATTTTTAATGGTAGAGAACATGAGTTTTTAAGATAAATGGTTGGTTTCTTCAATAGGATATCATCATCAACCAGGTCGAAAGCCTTCTTTAGGTTTAGGAATATCACGCCAGACGCCTCAGATTTATTCATGGCTATTAGCCAGGAATTTGTAAGGCGTGCCAATGCAGTGTTGCAGGAGTATTTACGTCTAAATCCAGACTGAAAGGGGTGATGGAGTTGCCGCTTTTCTAAGTAATCATTTAAATAAACGTGCACGTGCTTTTTGAGAAGCTTTGACAAAACGGGCAGAAATGGTATTGTCTATAATTGGTTGGATTTGTTTTATCAGTAGATTTGGAAGCGGAACCACTTTCTTAAGCTCAGATGGAGAAGGAAAAATTTTTTTTTTAATTCTCGACGCATAAATTAACAAAATATGAAAGCGAGTGTATTATGTATGGCAGTGACAATTTTAGTCATTGATTGCTTATACCATCCAGACCAGACGAGTTTATGTTTTCCAGTTTCGATATGTATTTGTCTAGTTCCGAAACGGAGAGATATGGGATGAGAAATGGGTCTTGCCAGCTAGATTTTTGTTTGCAGAAATCATGGAGAGGATTTGAGCACTCATATACTGTTGTTCTTGGTTCTGTTAATGATTCTGACGCAGACAGGAAATGCTTATTAAAAACATTTGCAGTTAGGTTCTTCAGGACGTCGGCAGATGCAGAACGATGTCCTTTCGTAAACACACCTAGAGCACGCCGCACAGATGCTATATTGTTATCTCTATATCCCGTAAACATTTACGACCTCGCGGCTCGCGTCTATCACAAACACCAAACATAATTTAGATTCTACAGTATGCAACAAACACGACTCAACAAACATAATCTAGATTCTACAGTATGCAACAAACACGACTCAACAAACATACTTTAGATTCTAAAGTATGCCACAAACACGATTCAACAAACATAACTCGATTCTCTTGCGAGCAATAAATATGACTCGACTTCCTTGCGAACAACAAAGCAAACTTGACTGCCTTGCGAACAACAAAGCAAACCTGACTCCCTTGCGAACAAACCAAACTTGGCTGCCTTGCGAACAATAAACATAAGTGGAATCCAGTCAAACAGTACGGTTACACCAGGGTGAAATCCCTTCTGAAAAACAAATAGAACTCAGACACCATTGTGAACAGCAAATAGAACTCGGATTTCATTATAAACAACAAAACTAGGTCAGACTCAACAACAAACACGAAAGAAAAAGAAAAAAAGAAGAAGAAAAAAAGACTCCAATGAGATTCCATTTTGGAAGAAAGAAAAAACAAAAACAAACAACAACAACAAAACAAACAAACATAAGTAACAACACAACAACAACACACAAACAAAAAAGAAAAAGAGAAGAAAAAAGAAGCTGATATCAGTCACATTCGAAAAGACGATCACGAACATGTAAACTGCACTCCATGGCATATTAAGCAAAGCGTAATATGCACACTATGGTACACCCCAAAATTGTCGGCGTGACTCCACCGCCAGTGAACCGGCGTGTCACCGCCATTCCGTGTCGAATAAACCATTTTGTCTTTAACACGACACGACAACATTGCATTCTCTTTTGTGTGAGTTTCCTTGAATTTGTGTGGGTGGGTGGTTTGAGTATGAATATGTATAAATAGTTATTGCTTGCTAGGTGATTATATTTACAACAGAACACTGTATGTAAGGTTCTGTTTGTTAAAATGCATGTAGATGTGTTTTTGCCAATCGCAATGATTTTAACTAGTGCTGGAGAATGGCGCTTTGTAACAATTATTTGTTAGTATTGCTCTGTGACGTGTAAACACGATATTGTAAATGTTAATACTATCGGCAGTATGTATTTTAGTTTTTGCTGGTTGTTCAATCGAATTGAAAATAATCAGTAATTCGTTGCTCCAACGGGAAGAAAACAAACTATCGACTCGACATCTTGCACTTGCCAGCCAAGACCTCCACTCGAGACCACTGCTCCAGACCACAGCGAACACGGTAAGACGGTAAGACGAACACGGTAAGACGTCAGCTCGAGACCACAGCGAACACGGTAAGACGTCAGCTCGAGACCACAGCGAACATGGTAAGAAGTCACCTCGAGACCACTGCGAACACGTTAAGAAATCAACTTCACACTACCGCGAACACGGTAAGAAGTCATCTCGAGGCCACTGCGAACATGGCGAGACGTCAAAACGAGACCACTGCGAACACGGTGAGAAATCAGCTCGAAACCACTATGAACACAGTGGGAAGTCAGCTTGAGACCACTGCGAACACGGTAAGACGTCAAAACCGGAGACCACCGCAAACACGATGAGAAGTCAGCTGGATACCACTGCGAAGAGAGTAAGACGTCAACCCTGAAAACCATCGGAAAATCGATCAGTCAGAACATAATTATTACAAGAACTAGCTTTCTCAAAACATGTTTTGCGCAACAGATAGAAAACTTCAAAAAAGAGGAAGCAAAACAACAAACAAACAAAAACAACAAAAACAAAACAGAAGAAGAAGAGAAAGAAAGAAAGAAATCAAAACGGAAAACAAAACAAACGGACACTGAGATTCGCTCGAACAACGACGATTCCTTTTCACCGACATCGTCAGAGCATCGCACGGTACTTGTGTGGTCTACACACACACACACACACACACACACACACACACACACACACACACACACACACACACACACACACACACACACACACACACACACACACACACACACACACACACACACACATCCACACACACACACACACACACTCACTCACTTACTCACTCACACAAACCCACTCTCCACACACACACACACACACACACACACACACACACACACACACACACACACACACACACACACACACACACACACACTCCACACACACACACACACACACACACACACACACTACCCCTCCCCAACATACACAGAGAAACAGCGGGAGAGAGAGAGAGAGAGAGAGAGAGATTGAAGTGGGGGGGGGGGGGGGCAGAAACATAAACAGACAAGCAAGCAGACAGGCTTTTCGTCAGACGAACGTTGGAACTGTTTTGAAGGCAACAATGGGAAAGCCCTCTGAGAGACTCGGTTAATTATGGGCTTTCCCGAACACACAGATATTGTCTTGCACTAAGGTGAATGGTATTGAACAGACAGGCTGACGAGCACGCAGACGGACAGACAAATAGAGAATCACCTTTAGCACTTTTTCCTGGTCAATTGCGACAAGTATCCATGTAAACCCGTCTCGGAACTCAAGTGCTTTCACCTCGTATTGAAGCGAGTTGAGTCCGTCCGTCTTCTGGTTCTGATGCGAGTTTCTCAGCAGATCAAACCTACAGCCAGTAATAATAGTGGTGATGATAACAGACTATTTATGGCGCCTCATCTCATAAGACCCAAGAGCGCTTACATAGACGTAGGGATACGGTCATTACACCACACGTACGCACGCACGCAGACAGACACACACGCACGCACGCACGCACGCACACACACACACACACTCATGCACGCATGCATGCACGCACGCACGCACACACACACACACACACACACACACACACACACACACACACACACACACACACACACACACACACACACACACACACACACATATATATATATACGGACACGTTTTTGCGCTTTATATATATTTTAATTATTGTGTGTGTGTGTGTGTGTGTGTGTGTGTGTGTGTGTGTGTGTGTGTGTGTGTGTGTGTGTGTGTGTGTTTGTGTGTGTGTGTGTGCGCGCGCGCGCGCGTGGGGTGATAGTATTACCTGTTTGGATTGACTTCATTCTTCGCGTCCATCCCGTGTTTGATCATTCGATACCGAGCTACTTCAATTGCAGCACGTGTGAAGTTTAGGCCTTTTTGACGCCGAATCCTGCGACATTGTATGAAGTGTGATTGGCGGTTTGCAACTTAACACGCGCACACGCTATCTAAGAACTGTTAGTCCTTTTTAAGTTATGTTGCGGCCGTACGGTCATCAGTAATTCACCTTTCGGACGTATCCTCATCTCCATCCCATCAATATATCACCTTTCGGACATATCTTCGTCTACTCCATCCCATCCACCTACTCATCAGTATATCACCCACAGACAGAACACATCTTCCTCTTCTCCTTCCCATCCACCGACTCATCAGTATTTCACCCACAGGACATCTTCGTCTCCATCCCATCCATATCCACCTACTCGTCAGTATTTCACCTACAGAACATATCTTCGCCTTCTCTGTCCCATCCACCGACGCATCAGTATCTCACCCACAGGACATCTTCGTCTCTATCCCATCCACCTATTCATCAGTATTTCACCTAGAGGACACATCTTCGCCTCCTCTATGCCGTCCACCTACTCATCAGTATCTCACCCACAGGATGTATCTTCGTATTTTCTGTCCCATCCACCGACTCATCAGTAGCTCACCTACTGGCCATGTCATCATCTTCTCCACCCCAGCCAAAGTATTTGTTAGGGTAGCCGTTGACCTGAGAGAAGTGTTGCTTATTCAGGGCTGACACGCCTCCAAATATGAAAGGCCATAACAATCTGGAACACACAAAGAAGAACATGAATGCACACATACCCCAGTCCATGAACAAATGGACATTTGCGCAAACAAAGAGGTTAATACGTGCACATCAGAATTAAGTCATATACGTGTAGATATAAAACGTATTGCATATAAACACAGAGGGGTAGTCATGCATATCCGAATTAAGACAGATACGTGTAGATATAAAAGCTAATACGTGTAAACAAAGAGGGGGATACATACACATCATAATTAAGCCAAATACTTGCAGATACGAAAAGTGCTAAATGTAACCAAAGAGGGGCCGGGGACACATACACATCAGAACTAAGCCAGACATGTGTAGACATAAAAAGTGTTACGTGTAAACACATAGGGGTATTCGTGCACATCGGAATTAAGCCAAATATGTATAGATATAAAAAGTGTTACATGTAAACAAAGAGAGGGATACGTGGAAATCAGAACTAATCTAGATACGTATTAGATATGAAACGTGTTACGTGTAAACAAAGAGGAGGATACGCGCACATCAGAATTTAGCAAGATACTTGTAGATACGAAGTGTTAAATGTAACCAAAGAGGGGGATACGTGCACATCAGAACTAAGCCAGACACGTGTAGATATAAAAAGTGTTACATGTAAACAAAGAGAGGGACACGTGAACACAATAATAATAGATAACTTTTGTATAGCGCGCTATTCTCTGATGTACTAAGAACTAAGCCAGTTATTTGTAGATACGAAGTGTGTTATGTGTAAACAAAGAGGGGCATACGTGCACATCATAATTAAGTCAGGTACGTGTAGAGAAACAGTAGGCATATGTCCATGTGTTCAAGAAGGGAGACTAGTGCTCCTAACAGATAACATTCCATGCATTAAAAGAAACAGTGAGCTACTTGTAGTTCCATTTATCCACAGCAGCGGACATGTGGCGGGGCATCCTGGGGCAGGTGTAGAGGTTGCGGTCGTCCTCCGGGATCAGGTCCACGTCATGGAAGATGAAGCACTGGACGTCCCACAGACCCAGCGCCTCCACCGCCCCGATGTTCAGCAGCATGCCGCGATTGAACGTTGTCGGCTGAGCCTGTAACAGAATCACACAAATTAAAGGGGAGTCGAACCAAAAAATCATCGCGGGACTTATGAATAATAATGGAATAATACAACCACCACCACCATAACAACAACCAAGAAAGAAAATTCAAACACATAAAAGGTTAAAAAGGACGTTATTTTTCTTCTCCTTCCTTTTCAAATTTTGTTAAAGTCTTTTCGTATAAATGCTATTAAGCTGATCTTACAGTTACCATGCTATCAACGTGTGTCAACAAGTTGCACCAACATAAATTTATGTAAAAAAAGCAAAAACAAAAAATAAAAATAAAATAAAAACAACAACAGCAGCAAAAGCACCACACACACACAAAAAAAAAAAAAGCAGCAAAAAAACAAACAAACAAAAACTACCTTATTTTGCAGTCAAAAAACATCATATATATATATATTTGTGTCTGTATCCGTTTATTTGGCAGAGGTCAGGAGCTGTGTAAAAGTCGAGGTGGCCGTCCTGGGCTCCCGTTCCTAATAAGCCTACGGTTTCTGTGGACGTAAAGCAACACTCAACCAACCATCAACCGTTTGTTTAGAACGCTATTTATCAGAACAAAGCACACTTTATTAGGATAAAGCACGAATACAACAAAGAAAGAAAAAAGAAAAAAAGACAGAAAAGACACACGCAGCATTTTTGTATTTAACACTATGTCCCGTCCAGTTTCAACAGCTGTTACCAAGGGAACACACGAACAAGCAATACACGAACAGATGCCGTGTTACTAAGGAAAAACATTACGAGCTCTGTGCCAAAACTGAGCTTCGAGCAACGACTCACCAGCTCAACGACGAGGATGAAGTAGTCGAGCTGCTGCCGCATCAGCATGGGATGGAGGTTGTGCAGCAGGACTCGCAGATGGTGCGGGCGGTCTCTGTAGGGCACGACAACGGCCACCCGGTGACGGGCTCGACAGTGGGCGGGGTGGTAGTGACCCCCGGGCTCCAGGCCTGGGTTCAGCCGCACGATCTCCGTCAGGTTGGGGGCGTGCTTGTGAACTCTCAGGCGGCCAACTGAAAGACAGACGACACTGTATCGGCTAATTGTTGCTAGAGTAAGTAAGGCAACGATGGGGAACACTTCTGAGAGACACGGTGGAGCGAATAATTGTGGGCTTTCCCGAACACATAGATACTGTCTTGCACTGAAGTGAGTGGTATTGAACAGAGAGGCTGACGAGCACGCAGACGGATGGACAGATAGGGAATCACCTTCAGCACTTTTTCCTGGTCATTTGCGACAAGTATCCATGTAAACTCGTCTCGGAACTCAAGTGCATTCACCTCGTATTGAAGCGAGTTGGTGTTCTACGTCATGAGAGCCGGTTTGGCCTAACGGTAAGGCGTTAAGCTGGTAAGCGGAAGGACCTCGGTTCGATACCGTTTCGACTCTCCTTTCTCTTCGAAAGTTGTGGTTAGTGGACATGGTCTTGTGACTTTGTCCCTCACAATTAATGAAACATTAAAACATCTCTCATCGCTGCCCATCTTAATACAGGTCATTCTGGTGGTGACAGCATAGCGATAGGTATATACTCTCCATCTCCCCCCACCTCCATACCCCCCCCCCCCTTCTCCCCGTCCCTAATAAGCCTTATGGTTTCTGTGGACGTTAAGCACCATGTTTACTTACTTACTTACTTAGTTCTACGCCAGCACGGTTATATCATGGCGAGTGTTGCTAGACAGCCCACGGGAAATTAAGACTTGCTTAGTTCTAAAGGCACGTTTCCAGGGTTGTTTCCATTATGGCAGCGTTTTTCTTTACCGCTGCTGCAGACGGTCGCTGTCAGACTTCCTGTTGAAAAGACGGTTTTATTTCCTCGTTCTTAGAAAGCCTTTGAATGTCGTGGTGATTATTTCTGTCGTTGCTGTCATAATGTTTTATTTGGTTGGTTGGTTTTTGTTTTGTTTTGTTTTGTTGTTGTTACTGACAGGACGATTTTGTTTTGTTCCTAAACGGCGTGCTGAATTGACTGTATACTTTTGTTTTGTTGTTTAAACACGTAGGAGACAGAAACAGACAGGCAGAAAAGGCAGACAGAAAGACAGATAGTTAGTGAGTTAGTGAGTGAGTGAGTTAGTCAGTTAGTTAACAGATAGTGAGTGGGTGAGTGAGTGAGTTAGTGCTTTCAGTTCAGTTAACCGCATATCTGGGCTAAGACACAGACAGACAGACAGACAGACAGACAGACAGACAGACTGGTCAGAAATATGTCCCAATCTCACCCAGGTTGGGCGGCACCAGCGGACAGAGAGTGGAGGTGTTGTCCCGACTCCAGGGCGCCGTGACGTTGGCGCGCGGCTTGACCACTCGACCCCACGCCTCCATGGGCTGCCCCGCCCCGCCCGCGGGATCAAGTCCCTTGGACACGCCTCCGCTTGGCCTGGGGCCACCGGTTCTGTTTACGTCACCGCTGAAGTTACCATTACTGCTCGCTGTGACGTTGGCGCTTCTCGCTTGGACGTCACGATGGTCTGGCGCGAGGACGGTGTTCGCTGTGGAAGATGACTCTGGACAGTCACGCTCCAGACTCACAAATGTTTTGGCGGCTCTGAAGAAGCCGATGAACACTCCATTGTTGATGCACAGCAGGACAGCTAATGCGATCAGAACACGTGTACTTCTCCTGGGTATCCGCATTCTGAAACACGAGTTGCTAGTCTTTCCCAAACTTTCAAATGTGCATCGCAACGTTCTTCTCCTGTGACCTGTGTAATTGTTACATACAGCCTTCTTCTGAAACATGCTTTAATTGTTGCTTCCTTCTTCTGAAACATTTATCCTTCCTTTGAAACATGTGCTGTTATGTAACTTACTTCGTCTGAAACATGTAGTGTTACATATGTATCCTTTTGAAACATATATTGTTATCTCCTTCTTTTGAAACATGCATTGTTACGTCCTTCTTCTGACATATATATTGATACATCCTTCTTTTGAAACAGGTATTGTTACATGTTTCTTCTGAAACTCGTAGTGTTACAGACATCCTTCTTCCGAAACAGGTATTGTTACGTCCTTCTTCAGAAACATCATTATTTTTATTTTCCGCTTTTGAAACATGCATTGCTAAATATAACTGTTACAGAATTGCTTGCCTTTGTTTCAACGGTACTAAATTCTTATCACTGGCGGGAGCGGCCACAAGCAGCGTTTTTGTCGCCACAAGCATACTTTTGTCGAGACAAAAGACGTGTTTTGTCGCGACAAGCATACTTTTGTCGAGACAAAAGACGTGTTTTGTCGCGACAAGCATACTTTTGTCGAGACAAAAGACGTGTTTTGTCGCGACAAGCATACTTTTGTCGAGACAAAAGACGTGTTTTTGTCGCGACAAGCATACTTTTGTCGAGACAAAAGACGTGTTTTTGTCGCGACAAGCATACTTTTGTCGAGACAAAAGACGTGTTTTTGTCGCGACAAGCATACTTTTGTCGAGACAAAAGACGTGTTTTGTCGCGACAAGCATACTTTTGTCGAGACAAAAGACGTGTTTTGTCGCGACAAGCATACTTTTGTCGAGAAAAAAGACGTGTTTTGTCGCGACAAACACGTGTTTGTCAGCAATTTTTTTTTTATACTTGTGGCAGCTCCCGCCAATGATAAATCCTCTGCTCCGTTTGGCCAAAACCTGACACAGTGAGCCAGAACCATGGGACTAGGGCTGGTTTTGCACAACATGAATTTGTGGAAAGGACAAGGGTTTGGTCAAATGTAACAGCACTGACCCGGCCCAGTATTAAGAAGAAGAAGAAGAAAAAAAAAAACTTGAGTCGGTGATTATGCACAGGACTTTTATGTCTGCAAGTGTGTATATGTTGTTTGTTAAGATTATTGAATGTTTGAGTGTGTTTGAGCCTGTATAGTTTAGGGAACTGCACCATGCAAGAAATCCTTATTCTTATTCTTATATTTATTATTATTAAGTAGATCCCACACTTACTACAGTCAAGAGTGTGCACAACTTTAATTCTGCACCATGCATTACCACAGAGTTGCCTTAATCCAAGAAACCATCACACGCACACGCATGAAAACACTAGCCTTCGTACAGAAATATACATAGCGATGACAGATGTAATCGATCCTGCTCCAGACGCCGACCACACACTTTATTCCATCTAAAGCAGTTTCCCCTGTTTAAGCCGGTTTGGCCTAGCGGTAAGGAGTTAGGCTGGTAAGCAGAGGGAGCTCCGTTCGAATCTGCTTTGGCTCTCCTTTTTCTTCAAAAGTTGTGGTCTGTTGACACTGTCCTTCAGAATGAATGAAACATTAAAATGGCTCTCATCGCTGCCCATCTTAACGCAGGAATCATTCTGGTGGTAACAGTGTAGCAATAGGTATATAAGCTCCCTCTCCTCCCACTTCCATACCTCCTTCCACCATTCTCCCCGTCCCTAATAAGCCTTATAGTTATGTGGACGTTAACAACCATGTTTACTTACTTTCCTACCTGGTCACTGCTGTCGTATTTTTTCTTGTTTTTCTCTTCTTTTTGTTTGTTTGTTGTTGTTGTTGTTGTTTTTGTTGTTGTTGTATTTCTTCTTCTTCTTCTTTTTTTCTTCTTTTTTTTTTCTTCTTCCCCCCCCCCCCCCCCCCTTCTTTTTCCTTTTTGTTTTTGTTGTTTTTTGTTGTTGTTTTTTAAATTATATTTTCCCTTTTTTCTTCTTCTTCTGTTTTGTTTCGTTTTGTTGTTGTTGCTTTGTTAGTTTTTTTTCTTCTCTTTTTCCTCCCCCCCCCCCCTTTGTTTCCTTTGTTTCTTTCTGCCGCATATGGTACAAGCTGATATGGCTGTAGGCTACGTTTTCATTGCTTGAATCTTCTGATTGAGTTTCTCCCTCTTCAAACTCGCTTCTTTCGCAAGATAAGTGCAGATGACCATCTACACTTGCCATGTTTCATGTGATTCACAAGTAAAGTCACTAGTCGGGAAATCTAAAATCACCGGAAGTTGTGAGAACCTGGCCGAGTTCAGAGCTCGGGTTGTAATTCGGGAATATTAAATGTTTTAGTATAATATTAATTCAAAACTGAAAGCAAAACAAAAATTATAATCAAAAAAATCTGGCGGGCAAGTCTTTAAATGTATTTAACAAACATCTCTCTCTCTCTCTCTCTCTCTCTCTCTCTCTCTCTCTCTCTCTCTCTCTCTCTCTCTCTCTCTCTCTCTCTCTCTCTCTCTCTCTCTCTCTCTCCCTCTCTCCCTCCCTCCCTCCCTCTCTCTCTCTCTCTCTCTCTCTCTCTCTCTCTCTCTCTCTCTCTCTCTCTCTCTCTCTCTCTCTCTCTCTCAGATCGAACACATATGCAAAAACATGTTCAAAAATAAATAAATATATATTTTTCTTTCTCAGCTGCAACAGATCATCAACCTCGACACCAGAAAAATATTCCACAACGCTCACATAAAACCTCACATCGATTAAGTGTCAGTAGTGTGGGATGGCTGTGGCGAAGTACACTTTAAAAAACTGAACTTCCTACATCGAAGGGCAGGTAAAATAATCTTTCCTGATCCTTCCCTATCTACAGAGCAAAGGATGAGTGCAACTGGAATTTTAAACCTACCGCAACAGCTCATTTACAATAAAGGAGTATTTATGCATAAAGTTCTTAATAATGATACCCCAAACTACCTTGCACAACTCTTCATTAGTCACCAGTCCCACTGCACTAACTCCGGGAATAACCTCTGCGTGCCAAAGCCAAGGCTTGATTTGTTTAAAACCAACATATCCTTCTCTGGAGAGTCCCTCTGGAACTCCGGCCTCAAAACATAAAATCCTGTATTTTTCTTCTTGTTTCAAACATAATCTGCACAAATATATGTCTGAGAATAACATCTCGTCAAATTTGGACGGGTTTGTTTGAATCACATGTTTGCAAAAAAAAAAAAAAAAAAAAAATAGAGAGAGAGAGAGAGAGAGAGAGAGAGAGAGAGAGAGAGAGAGAGAGAGAGAGAGAGAGAGAGAGAGAGAGAGAGAGAGAGAGAGAGAGAGAGAGACACACACACACACACACACAAAAAACAAAACAAAACAAAAACATTGATTTTTGTATAGATGTATGTCCATGAAAGATATTTATTTGCGATGTTTCTGCACATTTGTAGGAACTCTGTGAAACTGCATTAATCAGTTGCTTATTCCTACTTATAATATTTGTCTGTGGTATAGTCGTGCTTATTTGTGTTTGTAGTATAACAAGGACTGGCTGTTAAATAAGTCCAAACGGACCTACGGTACTATCCTTGAGTATTAAAGTTTTCGAGTTCAAGTTCGAGTTCTCTCTCTCTCTCTCTCTGATTTTAAATCTCAAGTGCTGTGATACGCACATACGGGTGTTGACTTCAGTACTAGCTGTGTAAAAGCAATAGACAACGAAAAGGAAAGAAAAGGAAATCTCCAAATTTAGTGAGTAACAAACAAAGACAAACCGAATTACTCACTCGTTTTCACACAGTTGGCAGCACACCAGCACTTTTTACCGCAGAATTTTGGACAACGCAACTAAAGCGGCGAGCAAATGGTTGATGTTGGTGGTCGCAAATAAAGAACAGAATCCTGTTAGCCTCGGTTCCCGAAGATGATGATGAAATGATGCTTAATGTCCTCTGATGTCAGTTGACATATTAGGGACAAGCTGTGACCAATGCCGAAGCACGGTTCAATATATCTTTACGTCCACGGAAACCAGAAGGCTCGTTAGGACGGACAGCACAGGACGGCCACCTCGACTCTCACACAGCTCCTGAACTATGTGGTTCCCGAAGGTATACCTTGGAAAAATTATACCATAAATGGCGCATGTGCACTCGCGTCAGTCTTAATTTGGGCAAAGGGGCGGGGCTTTGCGCGGCATTATTCGTGAACAGAAAGACGCAGTTCAGCAACTGTTTGAAAGTAACGGCTGGCCTTGGAATGCTGAAACGACCGATGTGTGTGAAGCTGAGAGCACAGCACTGTCCACGTCACTAGATAATCCCCGCCTATTTGAATCCGCCCATTTCTATTCAAATTGTCCTCGATTCAAAGCTGTTGAGTCTTGAAATGAGACAAAATTCACTTTCATCAACACAATAATTTAGCAGACAGAAAGTTGAGAGTGAATTTTACGTCTTTGTCAAGTGTCACAGTCAAGCGATGGTCTGATTTCCAGATACTTGTGATAAACCAGCAGAGACGTGACTGTATCATACTTTAAATAGAATTTGTTTCAAACAAGTAAACATGGGTGCTTAGCGTCCACAGAAACCACAAGGCTTATTAGGGACAGGGAGAAAGGGGAAAAGGGGGTAAAGAGTTGGGGAAGAGGGAGATTATATACCTATCGCTACATTATCACCACCCGAATGACTTCTGCATTAAGGTGGGCAGGATGAAAGCCATTTTAATGTTTCAGTTATTGTCAGGGAGAAAGTCACAAGACAGTGTCCACAAACCACAACGAGGTCCTTCTGTAGTCCTTCGAGGTCCTTCCAGCCAGCAAAAGCACTTTGTGCAAACAATGGATTTGTGAACTATAAAAACACTGAGAGTTAGGTAGGATTATCTTTTCGTAGACACTAGGCACCGTGAAACCAGGAGATCAAATCAGTGTTCTTTGTTCATCAGTATACAAAGTATAAGAATTTAAAAAAATCAAAAAAATCTTTGACTCATGGGGCTCAAGAACCTACACTTAAAATAAAAAATAAATAAGTAAAATAAATACGTAAACAGTTATCTTAGTCTCCCTCTCACATTCTCTCCCTCTCTCGCCTACCTCGGCTTCTTCCACAGACATACACCCGCGCCGCATACACATATGTAACGTTCAAACATGTGTGCATCCGCCGCACGCGATCTAGCACACACACACACAAACACACACACACACACACACACACACACACACCACACACACACACACACGCACCACACACGCACGCACGCACGCACGCACGCACGCACGTTTGGCTTCACAGGACTGAACTTTCGTTGAAGTAGGAACCCATAGATACTGTACGTGGGAGGGGGCACAAGAACAAAAAAAGTCCTACTGCCTCCATATTATTTCAGCTGTTGTTACATTTCTTTATTCAATTTCGCGGTTATTGCTTCAAATATGAACGTACTTGTGCGTGTGGGGGGCGACAGAAGGAAAAGAGTAGAATCGATAACGAATGAAATAACTCATCTCTGGTGCCCAACCCAGCAGCTTTGCACATATGGTGAGACTAAATTTATAATAAATATAATAATGACGGCTTTTGGCCGAACGTGACACGCACACTGGCTTTTTGTCCAGTAGCCGATACGGGAGTGTCTCGGGTAACACGTCAAACTCCGAACAGTGGTTTACGACATCCTTCTCAAATGTCAGGAAAGTTGATTATTATTGATCGCTTTCATATAGCGCTATTCTTGGCTCTCGAGCAGATTGACTGCACTCCTGTCGCATGTGATTCTGAATGAGTGACCTATCCTTTTATCCAGAGAAGTGGTGTTCTGACAGAGCTGTTTGGTTGTTGCATGCCTGGTGCCACGTGAAACTGCCGCCGTTTCGGCGCAAGTTCTATGTACACCAGTCAACCATGCACCAGTTTACAGTATCACTTCATTCAAGGTACATAGGTAGGGTGCGTGTTTGTTTAGCTGTAACCTGCCACCTGCACTTTTGGCATAATGACTGGGATATTTACGTGCTAATGCGGTAAACACAGGTGTGGAACGGATCCCGAAAATAAGAGTCAGCACAGAAAATTGACTCTGGAGAAGATTCTCCCGCTGCTCCTGCGGGGACTCGAACCTGTGGACGCTTTGCAGCATGATTAAAATCCGACGCTCTAACCACCTTCACATACTCTCCGGTCCCGCTTCTGATACTCTCAGCCTCCAGATTTCTCGCACCAGACTCTGCTCTGTTGGTTCCCGCGCCTTTTCTGTTTTCGGTCCATCTACATGGAATGACCTTCCCCTCTCTGGGACTCATTCAATCTAATCTAAAAACACTTCTTTTTCCAAAATTGTAGATCTTGCCATGTTTTCTGTTCCGTGCGTCTTATCCATTACAAGTCTACCGGCGTTTGCTGCCCGTTTTTAAGCTGTGTATATTTAGCTTTGTATCGTTTATGCTCGTGTGTGCGGGTGCCTCTGCCTGGTGTGTGTGTGTGTTGTGTGTGTGTGTGTGTGTGTGTGTGTGTGTGTGTGTGTGTGTGTGTGTGTGTGTGTGTGTGTGTGTGAAACTCCAAGCACTGGTTTACGACATCCTTCCTTCAACCACTGCCGTATTTAGTATTTAGGGTCCAGAAACTGTTAGCTAACGAGCATTTTGTTGTTGTTACTCAAACAGTAGTAAGTTTGTT
>OY757544.1:8466268-8491268 GCA_963584105.1 Alviniconcha strummeri
CTCTTTGTCTGCAAACACAACAGCGACCGCTATTCCTCTGTCCGCTCTCTTCTCCTCTTTGTCTGCAAACACAACAGTGATCATTATTCCTCTGTCCGCTCTCTTCTCCTCTTTGTCTGCAAACACAACAGTGATCATTATTCCTCTGTCCGCTCTCTTCTCCTCTTTGTCTGCAAACACAACAGTGATCATTATTCCTCTGTCCGCTCTCTTCTCTTTCTCTGCAAACACGACAGCGACCACTATTCCTCTGCAAACACGACAGCGACCACTATTCCTCTGCAAACACAACAGCGACCACTATTCCTCTGCAAACACGACAGCGACCACTATTCCTCTGTCCGCCCTCTTCTCCTCTTTCTCTGCAAACACAACGGCGACCAGTTTCCTGAAGGGCTTTCCTTGAGTGAAGACAGCTAAGCTGAGCACACCTGCCTCACACTCCGAGCGACTACGTGTACACTAACGACGAATATGGAACCACGCAAAAGAAGTGTGAATAACAGCACGCATGTCATATCAATACTGCTACTGCTGGCAGTTTTACTATTTGCAGTCTGTCAAAAACACAGCGAGAAAGAGAGCAACTGTCTCCCTACACACCACCAGGCAGCAGATCATTCACGGACGTTCACCGCATGTCCAAAGGCACACGCTTTCTGGCACCATCCTCCAGTTCTGCCACAACCGGTTACGCCAGTGATTGGACACTCTTTGTCTCCGCGCACCTGTCCACCGACACTGTCAGCACCCTCCGAAAGGTGTGGGTATTAATAAGACTGTGAGAGCAACAGCGTATCTTGTCCCAAAATCCGGCCCGGTTTCAGAATCATTGCTGTACCACAACAGTCCCGGGATCATGATCGAGCCACCGCCCAGGTCCAATCCACATCAAGTTTTTGCAGATGGTATGCAGCTGCCTAAATCCTCACCACGGCTGTCAGTGTGAATTGCCAAGAGAAGGGTGACCCAGTTGCATAGGAAGGACCTCATTTGATCTTGCCCTTTCTCCTTGTGGATACAGAAACATAACTAGGGGCTGTAACTGATTGCTGACACAGAGTTCCAAGGCACTGGATTTGATGTGAACTCTAGGAAGCAGACATTTTCGAAAATGTAACAGGCAACCACTCAGAAACTGCATCCTCTACATATTTCATCCCCTTTCCCCTTTCCTCGCCTCCCCCACAACATTAAAGCATATACATACAAACACAAAACACACCAACACACGCACGCACGCGCACACACACACACACACACTAACACACACACACTAACACAGGCAGACAAAAAAAGACACACAAGCACCTACACTCACAGACTTACTAACACAGATCCCCACACAACCCACCTGTCTCGGGAAAAGCTCCCTCCAGCATCCCCGAGTCCCCGGAGGTGACGCTGAGAGAGTCGGCAACATTGTCTCCCTTGGAAGTCAGGTTTTCTGCAGACTTACTGCGCTTTGGTAAAGACACCTCTGACAAGAAGGGCACATCCATGTGGGAGATGTGCGGGTCGACCGTGCGTACCTGAGACCCAAGCTGAATTCTGCAACAGGAGTGATGCGGTGCAGCTATAACTAGAGCACGGCAAGAACGCTTAACCTTTGTGCTGAAACGAGTGTTCAGGACGAAAGGTTTCAGCCACGCTGCAGACAGCTATCAAAGTGCCCATTGCATAGTTGGCTTTAGAAAACAAAGCACATACCTAGCTGAAAGTAATTTACAACCCTAGATTAAAAATCTTTAACATACATGCCTAAAGGCCCTTCGCATGCGCGCGCACGCGCACACACACACACCTATAGCCCTTTTACATACCTACATGAAGGCCTCTCCACACACTTACCTAAAGGCCATTTAACAGTCCTCTCTAAAGGCCTTTAAGCACACTCGCTTGAAGGCCCCTTCACAGATCTACATGAATACCCCTTAAAAAATTACCTTAATGACTCTTTATACTAAGTAAAGGTCCCATCACGCATCTGCCTGAACATACCCCTTCCGAAAAAACTATCTAATGACTCCTTCTCACACTACCTATACAACCCTTTTCACGCATCTTCCTGAAGGCCCCTTCACACACCTTCCTAAAGCCCCATTCACACCCACCCACCTAAAGGCCCCTTTGAAGACGGGGCAGGCAGGCATCTTCCACATGGAGGCCAGGATGTGGCAGCAGCGCTCCAGGTAGCCCAGGGCGGGCACACACAGGTTCTGCAGGTTCAAACCCCCAGCACCCACGTCACTGCCCGAGTCAGAGCCCTCGTCGTCGTCATCATCCATGACCTCAAACATGCCTGCAACACGCGCATTGTCACCACTGTCACCGTCTTCATTAACCTCTACACTGGACCGCTGTTAATGAGCTGGGTCACGGCGGGTCACATGACAGAAAGCGAGGTTGCGAACATTATTGACCTGGAGTCATTCTTAATGAGCTGGGTCACGGCAGGTCATGAGACTGAAAGTGAAGCTGGGAACATTATTGACCTGGAGTCATTCTTAATGACCTGGGTCACGGCAGGTGACCCTGACGAGACTGAAAGCGAGGCTGTGAACATTATTGTCCTGGAGTCATTCTTAATGAACTGGGTCATGGCAGGTGATCGTATTGAGACTGAAAGTGACGTTGTGAACATTACTGACCTCGAGTCATTCTTAATGAGCTGGGTCACGGCAGGTCACGAGATTGAAAGCGAAGCTGGGAACATTACTGACCTGGAGACATTCTTAATGAGCTTTGTCACAGCAAGGTTATTTTGGTAATTTCCGTAATTCGTCGAACTCTGACATGGACTACAGGATCATTAACATGTGTATGTGATCTTTTTGCATGTGTGCACACAAATGGAGCCTCAGTTTATATTCTCATCCAAAGGACTTAAGTAAAAGGTTGATCTAAAGTTTCAGATTTTTGATCTAAAGCTTCAGATTTTTGATCTAAAGCTTCAGATTTTCAAAGTTGTGTTCAAATCATATAGCATCAAGAGCCTATCATCCAGGTGAAAATAACCCACCTGACCCATGGACGTATTTGAGCAGACACAGGATGCAGTCGACGGTGGCGTTGGCAAACACCAGGATGTTGTCTGTGTTCAGGTACACCTCAAAGACATCCAGCACAGCCGCC
Source organism: Alviniconcha strummeri (assembly GCA_963584105.1). NCBI lineage: Eukaryota > Metazoa > Mollusca > Gastropoda > Provannidae > Alviniconcha > Alviniconcha strummeri. The sequence continues at coordinate 8,469,404 of OY757544.1, forward strand.
ACGTGGCGCTGACGAGCTTCGTTGACCGCTTCGTTGGCAGTGTACTCAATGCGCACACTGCGCAGCGCGCCAAACAGGGGACGCCACCCTGACTGCAGCTCCTGTGTGCAGGCCTCGACCAGCTCACAGATGGAGCACACAATCTGAAGGACAACAGAAAATGTGTTGCCGGAATGCATCGTTTCATTCGACACAAATGAGTACCTACGCATACTAGGCAAGTGTGGAAGGGCTTGAGATAGGCGTATTAAACATTAAATGTTTTCAGCATGCATACAGTAAGTTTGTCAAGCCATACCAAACAGCCATATCGAACACTAAAATATTTTGGTCTGAGACAGCTATATCAAACACTAAAATATTTTTATATTTTCAGCATGCGTACAGTGAGTCTGCCAATGTCAACACTTTGTCAGTGCACTTTGCGCATCTTCACGTGGCCAGTGATCCATATGGACCACATGTCTGTCAGTGAGTGTGTTTGTCAATGCGAATTACATAATTTTATGTGCATGATTCCCATCTCCACTGGTATGTACACATCTGTCAGCATGTGCCACATGTTTGTCAGGATGTGGATAATGTTTCGTCAGTATGTGGCATACGTTTGTCGGCATATACATAAGTATTTGCAATAATAAATTGTGTGTTTGTCAGCATGTAGCACATGTCTGTCAGTATGTACCATACGTGTGTATTGCATGTGTGCCTGTGTGTGTTACATGTTCATCAGTATGCACAGCAAGCACGTCAGTGCATACAACACGTCCATCAGCGTGTACATGTCTGTCAGTGATCATCATATGTTTGTCAAGATGTACCACATGCTTGTCAGTGCATACAACACGTCCATCAGCGTGTACCACATGTCTGTCAGTGATCATCATATGTTTGTCAAGATGTACCACATGCTTGTCAGTGCATACAACACGTCCATCAGCGTGTACCACATGTCTGTCAGTGATCATCATATGTTTGTCAAGATGTACCACATGCTTGTCAGTGCATACAACACGTCCATCAGTGTGTACATGTCTGTCAGTGATCATCATATGTTTGTCAAGATGTACCACATGCTTGTCAGTGCATACAACACGTCCGTCAGCGTGTACATGTCTGTCAGTAATCATCATATGTTTGTCAAGATGTACCACATGCTTGTCAGTGCATACAACACGTCCATCAGCGTGTACCACATGTCTGTCAGTGATCATCATATGTTTGTCAAGATGTACCACATGCTTGTCAGTGCATACAACACGTCCATCAGCGTGTACCACATGTCTGTCAGTGATCATCGTATGTTTGTCAAGATGTACCACATGCTTGTCAGTGCATACAACACGTCCATCAGCGTGTACCACATGTCTGTCAGTGATCATCATATGTTTGTCAAGATGTACCACATGCTTGTCAGTGCATACAACACGTCCATCAGCGTGTACATGTCTGTCAGTGATCATCATATGTTTGTCAAGATGTACCACATGCTTGTCGGTGTGTACATTTGTCAGTGTGTGTCACAAGTTTGTCAGTATGTACCACAAATTTGTCAGGGTGCACCACACGTCTGTCAGTGAGTACTACATGTCTTTCAGTGTGTAGCATGTGTTTGTCAGCGTGTACTTCATGCACATGCCTATCAGTGTGTACCATATGTTTGTCAGTGTGTACCACATATCTGTCAGTGTGTACCACATATCTGTCAGTGTGTACCACATGTTTATCAGTGTGTACCACATGTCTGTCAGCACGTACCACATGTTTTGTCAGTATGTACCACACGATTGTCAGCATGTACCACGTTTGCCCGTGTGTTCTTACCTGGTCCTGGACGTCGCTGTCACACAGTTCCAGACACAGCATGTCCTCAAAGGTCTTGCACAGAAACTCATTGATGTGGAAATGCGGCAGCTCGTGACGACCGGCCAGCACTGCCACGATGAAGTCGTGGATGCAGGTCACGGCCATCTTGGAGACGCTGCTGTCACGGTGACCTGTTGCCTGGGGAACCATGAGGGAGGGATTAACCATCTCACTCAGCAAACAGTCAGCCACATCAGAGACCTCATAATAATAATGAACCATTCTTATATGGTGCTCTTCTCTGAAAGAGTTAAACTCAAAGTACAAACAACTAGTGATTTTTTGTCTTTCCAAGCTCGCTTAAATAAGCAGATAATGACTATATACATGCACAGAGAATTATAAAAACGTCCTTTAGATGAAGAAAAAGCAGCAGCAAAAGCAGCACACACACACAAACACAAAACAACAACAACAACAACAACAACAACAACAACAACAACAACAACAACAACAACAACAACAACAACAGGTTGGATACTGCCATACACCAGCCTGAACATCTACTGCTGACTGTGGGGCCAGGGAAGGGTAGGTGAGGCCAGCCCTACCTCCACAAGGTAAGGAGAGGCGGCAGCCCACACCCGGACCAGGTGCAGCAGCGGCCGAGGGCTGTGCACCACCATCATCAGGGCTTGCTGCAGGCGGTACAGATGTAGGGCGTTGCTGGGCAGCCTCGATCCCTGACCCGCCAGGTGGTCAGGGGTCAGCATGTCGCTGGGGTCGCTGTGGTGATGCTGCATGTGGCGCAGCTGCTGGCGGCTGGACTCCCCAAGCTCCGTCAGGAAGCTCAGCAGGGCCTTCAGGTTCAGCTTGCTGGCCGCCTCCTCAAACAAGCTGCACACACAAGATGGACTTTGGTCAGTCGTTTCTGATGTGGACATTAGGAAGGTGCACTTTGGTCAGTCCTTTCTGATGTGGACATTAGGAAGGTGGACTTTGGTCAGTCCTTTCTGTTGTGGACATTAGTCAGGAAGGTGGACTTTGGGCAGTCCTTTCTGATGTGGACAGTAGGAAGGCGGATTTTGGTCAGTCCTTTCTGATGCAGACATTAGTCAGGAAGGTGGACTTTGGTCAGTATAGCCAGGACGGCAGACTCTGATCAGTCATTTCCGCTGCGGACCTTAGTCATATTAACAGGGTGTTCCACCACCAACTCTATGTAGCCCCCCCCCCCCCCCTCTCCCCACACACACAACCAGTTCCATCCTAACCTGTCAACTTCCTGTGACAGTCCACACAGCACCCTGGCTGCCTGCTGGGGGGTCAGCACCCAGCCTCTTATATTAACAGGGTGTTCCACCACCAACCCTACCCCCACCCCACCCCACCCCCTTCCCCACCCCACACACACAACCCCTCTCATCCTACCTGTCCACTTCCTGCGACAGTCCGCACAGCACCCTGGCTGCCTGCTGGGGGGTCAGCACCCAGCCTCTCATATTAACAGGGTGTTCCACCACCAACTCTACCCCCACCCCACCCCACCCCCTTCCCCACCCCAGACACACAACCCCTCTCATCCTACCTGTCCACTTCCTGCGACAGTCCGCACAGCGCCCTGGCTGCCTGCTGAGGGGTCAGCACCCAGCCTCTCATATTAACAGGGTGTTCCACCACCAACTCTACCCCCACCCCACCCCATTCCCCACCCCCCACACACAACCCCTCTCATCCTACCTGTCCACTTCCTGCGACAGTCCGCACAGTGCCCTGGCTGCCTGCTGGGGGGTCAGCACCCCGCCCCCTGTCAGCGAGGTGTCCCACCCACACTCTATGCCGCTCTGTCGAATCAGCTCGGGTACGTTGATTCTGGGTGCCACGGGCACCGCCGCATGCATCATCGTCATTGGCTCCATCTCCATCATGCTGCGGACACAAACATGCAGCATGCACGCACCCTGATCTTTGGTTGAAACAAAATTTATTCATACATCATGATCATAAGTTCAACAAACAAGTACAGGAAATGCAAAAGGAATATGATTATTTGAGCATTACCTTTAGCTCTTTCTATATTATTTTCAGGTCTCAAGTTAGGCAGATTTTCCTTTTGGGGACTGAAGGCACTGATGTATTCGTTGCACACTGTTAGGTAATGCACATGTACAGCGCTTGAGCATTGTATGCACAGACTGTAGAGGGATTTAGCACATTAGAAATTTATTTTATCACCAAACCATTTCTTTTTACATTTTATGTAACTGGTGAATAAATATTCCTATACCTTGCATCCAAACAAGCTTATCAGTCAGGGTCAAATGAAGGGCTGAATCCAAGATTTCTGCATAACACCGGGATCATATTAATGCACCAAAACACAACTTTTGGTGGCAAATGGCTAAGCAGTTCAGCTGCTATTGCCTGGATATGGCCCAGTCATTTTTTGAGGATCCAAACCCTCACTACAATTTGACCATGAACGCTGCAATCCAATTTTCTGCATGCTGTTCTGGTTTATATCATCACACAGAGTTTAGTCACAAAAAGCTAATAGTTTACATGAAAGAAAAAACTTTTTATTTAGTTGAACTCATGTATCATTGACCTGGAGGGTAGGAATCCAACCTTGTCACATGACACTGGCTCATAATAATACATCAATGTAAAAAGTTTGTTTCCAAATGGTATGGTGGTTCACAAGATACCATCCACACACAAATAAAAACAACAAACAGATGCAATGGCAGAAAGACAAATAAACAGACGTAATTCCAACATACCCCACTCCCCAGCCTTGTCTGGAAGGGGTGGGGGTGGGGTGTAATTCCAGCAACTCCCATCTGGGACAAACAGAACACTCCTGTCATTTGATATGCCGCTGTAACAGCTGGTGCAAGTGACTGGCGGAGTCACCATTCAGCCCTGCGGCTTGTTTTTCTCCACACTAGATACGTGCTAACATCACTCTTAGTCCCCCTGGCCAGTACACACTATCCACAAGATATACTCATAACTGACTAAAGTGTTCATGTTTTTCAATACTGATCTAATTATGATTGGCTAAAACCAATTCTGTAAAGTGCTATTATTATTTTTATTTATTTTTAAATGAGTACCTGATTTTCAATACCTTACCAAAAATCAATACTTTACCGAAAACTATCTCCCAAAAGTGTTCATGCCTTTTCAACAGCTGATCATGATTTTGGTAAAAAAAACTGCCTCTGTAAACTGTTCACAAGTTAAATACCAATTAAACTGTCTCTGTAAATAGTTCACAAGTGAAATACCAATTAAACTGCTTCTGTAAACTGTTCACAAGTGAAATACCAATTAAACTGCTTCTGTAAACTGTTCACAAGTAAAATACCAATTAAACTGCCTCTGTAAACTGTTCACAAGTGAAATACCAATTAAACTGCCTCTGTAAACTGGTCACAAGTGAAATACCAATTAAACTGCCTCTGTAAACTGGTCACAAGTGAAATACCAATTAAACTGCCTCTGTAAACTGTTCACAAATGAAATACCAGTTAAACTGCCTCTGTAAACTGATCACAAATGAAGTACCAATTAAACTGCCTCTGTAAACTGTTCACAAGTGAAACACCAACATTCAAAGTGAAGCAGAATCAGCAGCACCCACCCATCAACATCCCCTGATCCGTCGGTGTCCGCAGCCCGACCCTGATGTACCCGGGGCAGGCTGGACTCGTGGTTTCCCCGGCTGAAGTACGTGTGCTCCAGCTCTGAGATGTGAGCGCAGCACCTGCCAAAGAAGGTTGTCACAACATCAGCTGGTTTGGTAACATTCCCCCCCCCGCCCCCCCCAGCCTCCATCCACTACCCCAGCTGTGCCAGAGTGTGTTGTATATTGTGTTGTAAACTTGTATGCTTTTTTCTCTCTTCATATTGCATATTTATAGTGAATTTTCATAAGAATTCTACTTCATATACTGTGCTGTGCTCCATCTCTGATATGTGAGCACAGCACCTGCCAAAGAAGGTTGTCACAACATTACTTGTTTTGGTAAAAAAACAAAAAACAAAATCCCCCCCCCCCCCCCCCCCTCCACTGTGCTGCAGTCTGTTGTATTTTGTGTTGTATGTTTTTTCTCTCTTCATGTTGCCTGTTTATAGTGAATTTTATAAGGATTCTGCTTCATACACTGTGCTGTATAGTGTTTGTACTGTAATGCATATATATAACATAATAACTTTTTTTTTTTATCATTTAATATACCTAGGGAAGAAGAGCAATCGAGAACAAAACAACAACAGCAAACTACACAAGAAGACAGTACTTACTTATCAGCATGCACATTTTTTGTTATTAAGTTATAAAAAGAGAAACACTAAATTCCTTCAAAAACTGTCTAGCTAAACATTGGGAACATATATAGCACAAGGTGACTGATGAAAACAAGCCAGGTCAATGCACACAGCACCCTTACAAAGAATGAGCTGTGGAGGCAGCAGCAGTTTCATGTGGCACCAGCCATGTAACAACCAAACAGCACTGTAAGTATATCACTTCAGTGGATATTCAAAACACACTATTAAAAAGCTGCAGTCACTCATTCAGAATCCCATGTAACAAGAGGGCAGTGAGTCTGCCGAAGAGTGGAGAATAGCACTATATAAACGTCATCAACAATCAACAAACAGATGAAGAAGAAGAAAAAAATGGAGGATTAGGAGGACTGCAGGAAGCAGAAGCAGAAATGGAGGAGAAAGGAAGCAAGAAAGAAAAAAAAAAACAGAAGAAGCAAGAGAAGTAAGTAACTTGACGCTTTAAGCCCAGTCAAACAATACAGTTATATCAGGGTGAAGATGCAAGAGAAGAGGAAGAAGGACAAAAAACACCACCACAAAACCCCACAAAAACAAGAGCAAGGAATAAAACAAAAACATTATGATAGTGAGACAAAAAGAAAACAAGAAAACAAAGTCTGTTGCCTTGCACAGCAAACCCCCCCCCACTGTGCGCCTACAGATGCACCCTTACCTGAAGACATGTTTCCAGCAGTCAGCAGCGTGACTGCCCACCTCCAGACCCGTGGTCATCATCACGTCCATGCTCAACACGTGGGTGGCATGCAGTCGCACAGGCCGCGGCCTCTCACGCAGGACTGCAGCTTTCAGTGAACTCTTGGCATCTCCTGGTCCGACTGCTGAGGTGTGGAAGTCTTCACGTATGCATGATGTGCTGGCCAGCTGAGCAAAAGCGCTGCAGCATTTAGACTGCAGACCTGCAAAACAGGGTGACAGTGGCCTGTCAATTAGCCATTCAGATGCTGTCCTGTTTAGACTGCAGACCTGCAAAACAGGGTGACAACGACCTGTCAATTAGCCATTCAGATGCTGTCCTGTTTAGACTGCAGACCTGCAAAACAGGGTGACAGTGGCCTGTCAATTAGCCATTCAGATGCTGTCCTGTTTAGACTGCAGACCTGCAAAACAGGGTGACAGTGACCTGTCAATCAGCCATTTAGATGCTGTCCTGTTTAGACTGCACACCTGCAAAACAGGGTGACAGTGACCTGTCAATTAGCCATTCAGATACTGTCCGATTTAAAGACTGCTCTTTCCAGTTCCAACTCACCAAGCATGCCCCCAGCTATAATAATAACAAAGTCTCTTTCACTCAGCCAAGGTATACCATGGCACAGCTGTTCTAATTCAAAAAGCATGCTGACCCCCCCCCCCCCCCCCCCCCCGACCCCTCCACACACACATACCATGCCATTATAATAAAGTCTGTAAGGCATTAGCCGAGCTGCACCATGGCAATTTAAGGCTGCTCCAACTCACCACGCAGGCCCCCAGCCATAATAACAAAGTCTGTTAGGCACCACCCAAGCTGTACACAGCAAAGCTGTTCCAACTCACCCAGCATGCAGCAGAGTCGAGAGGCAGTCTGCAGACCACTCAGCGACAGACAGATGGCGTCGCGCCCCCGCTGTGTCTCCTCCCTAGCGCCCTCTGTGCCCAGCAGTAGCCCCAGACTGAAGGTGATGCCGCACGAACTCTTCCCGTCCAGCAGCACCGACAGCACGTCCAGGATGACCTCCCAGCAGCTGGACAGGATGCACCTGGACAACGTCTGACCTGCAACATCAGCAGCAGACACCTGTGTAACAAGGGTAGCATCTGCCACATCAGTAGCAGACACCTGTGTAACAAGGGTAACATTTGCAACATCAATAGCAGACACCTGTATAACAAGGGTAACATTTGCAACATCAATAGCAGACACCTGTGTAACAAGTTTAACATCTGCAACAACAGTAGCATATGCCTGTAACATGATTAAAATCTGTAACATCAGTAGCGTGTCTACCTGTAACACAGTTACCAGCTGTAACATCAGCAGGGTGTACATGTAACGCAGGTAACATGTGCAGTATCAGCTGAGTATACCTCTAATATCAATACTGGTAATAACAGCAGGGTGCACCTGTAACATCAGCAGTGTACACCCGTAACACCAGCAGTGTACACCTGTAATACCAAGAGTGTACACCTGTAACTTCAGTAGTGCACAGACAGACAAAGTTAGAAAGACAGACAATCATGCAGTCATGACAAAGTTCAAAAGACAGACAATCAGATGTAAAGAGAAAACAACAGGCAACAAGAAGTAGAAGAAAAATGGCACAGAAGCATCTAGAGAGATACAAAAGTATACACACAACACACACAGACACGCATACCTGCTTCAATTTTCAGTCGCATTTCTGGCGTTTCCTCACAGGCCATGCCCCCTTCATTGCTGCGGAACTCATACATCAGCTGGCCTCCGATCTCATGGCTGCCAAGGCCGTCCACATCTGGAAGAAAAACAGTTACTGTAGGCGACTCAGGTCTTTGTTGTTGTACTTGTGTTACAGATTTCAGGTGCTAATTAACTCCCTTGTGTGTTGAGTCTGCATGAGCACTCTGAGCCTCATTCTGTTTCACATCGGAAAGAGAACCGATGACTGACAGCTCACAACTAAGCCTCATGACCGATTGCACTGAATTTCATTCGTCGTAGTATGTTTATCACAGCATAGCTTTGTTTGCTGTTTTTACAAAAGGTGTTCCATGTGAGTAAACACATACACGGTAGACAAACTCCATAAGGTCACAAGTGCTCTAGGCCACATTCTGGTCCAGATTACAACACATTTCTTGCCATACTAAACAAGAAAAAGACAGAAATAAAAAGGCGGGGGGGGGGGGGGGGGGGCTGGGGGGGGGTTCCAAAAATACCACAGAGACAAACCTTCCAACATCTGCAGCAGGGGGCAGTCAGCCATGCTCAAGTGGGTGACATCCATGAGTGACAATGTCACAGTCTGTTGATACAACTCGTTCAGCCAGGTGGGGGACAGGTAGAGCAACAGACCAGAACCAAGCACACTGTCCACAAACTGCACCTGTACACATAACATGATATCCATACATGATGCCACGGTCTGCTGATGCTACTCACTAGGACAGGTAGAACAACAGACCAGAACCAAGCACACTGTCCTCAAACTGCACCTGTACACATAACATGATACCCACAAGTGATGCCATGGTCTGCTGATACTGTTCACTAGCACAGGTAGAGGAACAGACCGGAACCAAGCACACCGTCCTCCATCTGCACCAGAACGAGATCTGTAAGAGATGACATCACGGACTGCTGATTCTGCTCACTAAGACAGGTAGAACAACAGACTGCTGCTAGGTATGCAGAGTGAGAGGTGTAGAAAGTGCTTCACTTGAAGATATTCCTTGGAAGGATGAGAAGGGTCTATCTTCAGACCCTTCCAAGAAAAGATTTTCACTATAATTCAAGCCCTTTCTCTTTCTCTGCTTCTAACTCTTCAGACAGTCACTGAAATCATTTCAAAGGCAATGCTACGAAAACTTCTGAGAGAGAGGATGGAGCAGATATATGGACTTTCCTAAGTGCATAGACCACCTTGAACTGAACTGAACTGAACTGGCATGATAGTCTCTTAAATAACAAAAGTGAAATTCCACAAACTGATTTCTTGATAAAAGTGAAGTTCCGCCTGCATCATGACATTGTTCACACTGCAGCCTTCAAAACTGACGGACACCTGTCCATTTTCAGTGATGCACAAAGAGAAGCAGAGCTAGGGATGGCTGCTGTGCAATCAGAGCTCAGGAGCTGCGTGAAAGTCGAGGTGGCTGTCCTGGGCTCCAGTCCCTAATTAGCCTACGGTTTCTGTGGACGTCAAGCAACACTCAACCAACTGCTGTGCGTGAACCTGTGGCAGTGATGGGAGCAGGGAAGGCCCATAGTAAATGCTCGGAATGTGACATTATAAACTTTAAGGTTAAAAAATTGTAATAATCAGCCATTCTGCAATCGTTTCTCCACACCCATCGACAATCCATGTGTTTGTCCCAGAGTCAGAGCACATTACCTGAAGTACACGGACACTAGCTCACAGTCTGCAAAGCGCACGATAAGTAAAAACACCTGTATACCTGTGATTGCGGCAGCAGGTGCTCCTGTCTCGTGACATAGAAACCGCACTTGCTGAGAGCGTAGCTAAGCTTGAGTGCTGCAATGGAGGCAGTGTAGACACCATCGGCGTTTAGCACCAGACCTGACATCTCCCTTGTGGTGTCGCTGCCATTCTGCTGATGGGACAGTCCTGGAGAAGAGTAGACAATTGAAGCTCAGACATGTTACGCTGTGACGGCCCTAAAGACAGGCCACATCTGTCACATAGTCTAGCTACAACCTTCTGAACCAACAGCTGGCTTGTGCAAACAGACATATTACCACACAGAGAGGCAAGCAGACTGACACAGACTGGCAGGCAGACTAACACAGACGGACAGGCAGACTGACTCAGACAGGCAGACTGACACAAAGTGACAAACAGACAGGGAGACTAGACAGACAGAAAGAAAAGAAGGCAGGCAGACTAAGACAGACAGGCAGACAGACTGACACAGACAGGCAGACAGACCAGAGAGACAGACAGACATAAAGAAAGGAAGGCAGGAAGACAGACAAACAGACAGGGTGGCTGGCAGGTAGGCAGGCAGAACTACAAACAGACGGAGGCTAGCAGAAGACAGACAGACAGACAGATATACCTGCACAGAAGTTGGAAGCAAAGGTCTGCAGAGCCTCATCCACTTCGGTGATGCTGGGCAGGGTCTGCAGCTGGGGCACACAGCTGCGCAGCAAGCGCACAAACTCTGCAGCATTTTGACACTCCACTCGGTCTGACTCCTCCCGCAATGCCTGAAACACACCACAGTACGGAACTGTTACATCTGCAAAGAGCTGTCACCAGCAACTCTTCCTCTCAGCTTTGGTTTGTCTTCAATGTTACTGTTATACTGGGCAGCCATGATTCTTAACCTATTCCGTACCACCGATGTGCTGGCCCTGCCTGTGGAACAAGCCCCTCATTCTGGGAACTCTACTGTTGGTGTCTTGGTAAACACAGCCAAACTGAAACTGATTTTGAAACAAACTTCCTTCCGATTAAGGGAGAGAACCCTCGACACTTTCAACACGTTGCATCCATATCCGTGAAAACATGATGGCCAGGCAAAGGAATGTCAGTCTTCAAGATGTACTGGATCACATTTTCCTGGATGAAGTGAGCGAATGTGAAACTGATGACTGATGATGGATGGCAGCTCAATTCAGACAAAACTGAGGAGGAGGAGGAGAGTGAAATCGTGGAGAAAGTGGCTGCGACGCTAGCTCCAAATGTGAGTTCAGTGAATTTTGTCACCAGCCTTTTAGCCCCCAAATTACTTGGGTTGTGGTAAGCGACTCACTCAGAATTACTTGGAACAAAAAGTGTTAAGCAACAATGAAATCAGACACAGGGTTTCTGCTAGCATTCATCCTCACGTGTATATGTGTGTGCATGCATGAGTATTTGTTGCCAGTGTAAAGTGCTCTGTATTCCCACTTCATGTGTAATATAAGAAATGTAAGGCACTGTACAAATCCTCATTACTATTAAAAGTCTGTGAGCCAGTTTGACCTGGCAGTAAGGCATTTGGCTGGTAAGCAGGACCTGGGTTTGATTCCACACTGGCTCTCCTCTCTCTTTGGAAGTTGTGTGGTCTGTGGACAGTGTCTTGTAACTTTATCCCTCAAAATGAATGAAACATTAGAATGGCTTTCATCGCTGCCCATCTTAATGCAGCAGTCATTCTGGTGGTGACAGTGTATGACACAACATAGTGACAAGAATGGAGAAGTGGGAGATGGATGTCTCTTATTTGGATTTACTCTCTTCAGATTAAAAATAAACTGTTCTGTGATAATGAAAAATTACCCCAGACAAGACAAGACTATCCCAAAATTACCCCCAACAAGACAAGATTACCCCATAATTACCCCAGACAAGACAAGACTATCCCAAAATTAACACAGACAAGGCTATACAAGACTAAAAAGGGAGAAAAAAAAAAACTGAACATACACATAAAATGCCACACACACACACACACATGCACACCTACCTTTCGAGCTGGGCTGAAATGGGGTTCTGTACTTTCCTCCTTTGAAACACCCTCAACACCATCAGTGTGCTGAAACTCTTTTTCTTCAGTAACTGTGCACGTTGTCTCCCTTGAGGGCAAGACTGCAGAGGTACTGTCCCCTGAAGATCGGTTTTCCTGTGGAGTTGTCTCATCTTGAGCCATGGTAACACCCCCACCGCTGGGGTCACGAGTCTCTGAAGTCTGTGTGTTTGCTTCATCCTGTTCTACATCCGAGAGTCGGAGTCGGGTCACTCGCTTTATCACATCCGGAACACTGCTCTCAGAGTTTGTGTCTGAATCTGGAAGAACAGAGGAACAAAGACCGATGCTACTAAAACTGAAGAGGAAGTGCAGCAGATACAAAGCAGACTGTGTAATGTTACAAGCCTTAGCCACCATGCCACACTCTAGTGTCTGGAACCATCCGTGCATCAGTGCTGGCATGAGTGAAGCAACTGTGTAAGTGGCAGGTCAAGTTGCAGCTTGAGACTCCCTTATAATTCCCTCCAAGACTGCCCCCCTTTTACCTTGTCCCTTCACTCTCCCTCTAGCAGACATTATAAACAGAAAAAAACACACAAAAAAAACACATACACACACACACACACACACACACACCACACAATACACACACACACACACATAAATTCTGCTTCCAACACACAAAAAAGGGCCAGTCTTTCTAACCCTTATTCTGTTCCAGACCTTTTTCTTTTCTTTTTTGTGCTGTGGTTTCTGGTAACAGTACCAATAAACTGTGATATATTACCATGGAAACCTGATGAAAGACCACCACAACACTGACCTACAATGGGTCGTGGTGAGTCTGGCGGAGAGAGGGAGGACGGCACGTGCTCACTGTTGATGCTGATGGAACCTCCGTCCCCATCCTGCTGGTCCCCCTTTGATGACTCCTCGCCTCGCCGACCTGTGTGGGAGTGAAGCGGTTGCCCTGGTGGGAAAATCACACTGCAGTATTAGTGACACAGAACTGAAATGACCAGACACTTATTTCATGTTACCTGCATGATCTGACATTAGACGGAATGGTCGATGATCCCAGCATGTCCTAGCCTTATGTAATAATAATAATAATGGACATTTCTATGGCACATGATCCTTAGCAAGATCTAGGGCACAATGCGCCGTACAAAAGCTGCAGAAAAGTGTATAAACACATACAATGGACAAGATATAAAAATACAAATAAAAAGGTTTCGGGCTATACGCCCGCAAACAACGCAAGAATTTACATACAGGAATTTCAGTAAATAAACCAAAGTTGCCAGTAACCAAACATGACCAAACTCCTAGCCTTATGTGGTCTTTTAACTGGGGTAATACTGAAGGGACTAACTCTTAAAAAATTTGTGTCTGATGTTTGTGTATGTTTTATGTTTGCGAAGTGACTGGTTTTGTAGACTGACTTGACAGAGGGTTGATATATATGTGAGAAGAGTTTAGAAATGTGTATTTGCTTATGATCTGAGTTTGACTATCCTGAGGTGACCCTGTGTGGTTGACAGGATACTAAAATCTGATTACTACTACTACTCGATGACTCCTTGCCTTGTTGGTCTGCATGGGAGTGAAGTGGTTGCCCCGATGAGAAAACTACACTGCAGTGTTGGTGCCAGAACTGAAGTGACCAGCTGCTTATTTTGTGTTACACGTATAACCCGACTCCCTTCAATCTGCTGTCAAGATCAGGGTGGGTAACTGCAGACTGTTTAGGCTTCTGTAACCCAATACTGTAGATGTGTAGCACAGTCTCAGTGAAATGAATGCTTTATGCTTTGTGTGCAGAGTCAACAGGATTTGCTGGTGAGAAGTGATAGCCATCTGTGCTGCTGATGTTTGCTGGTGAGAAATGATAGCCATCTGTGCTGCTGATGTTCATTTGTGATTTATTTGAACAACCTCCCTTTGCAAAGTGAGATCATCAAACACACTTACATCTTTCATATCACCTTTGAAATCTCACCTCTTTAACCCCTTCACTGCCAGGATGTCATTTGAAAATAACCGATCAAAGTGCAAAATCTGAAACCCTTAAGCCTGTTTGCCTCTTTTTTATTTTTATTTTTTTCTTTTTTTTTTGCACTGTCACATGAAAGATTTTCATCAAAAATGCCTAGCATTGAAAGTAGATGTGTTACAGGTCTGGAAAATATGCTGTTTGCAGGCATGTATGTTTTTTTTTTGCACTGTCACATGAGGGATTTTCATCAAAAATGCCTAGCATTGAAAGTAGATGTGTTACAGGTCTGGAAAATATGCTGTTTGCAGGCATGTATGTGCACTTTTCAGGCCAGAAATTTTACAGGCTTGGGCAGTGAAGGGGTTAAGCTATCCTACTGACACAGAAGTTTGTTTTGACTGCATTTTGGTTCTTTGCTTTATAATGGGCTATGGGCTTCAGTTTGGAGAAACAGCATATAAAAGATTTGATTTGATTTTTTATGAAGCTCAGAATTGGTCAATCAGAAGTTTGCCCCTGTGGAACTGGCAGGGTGACAGCAGAACACCTGGAGGCACGCCCACGGCATGCCAGCCTCAAGCATCAGTGCTGGACGGTGGAGGTGCTGGTGCTCAGCAATCATTTTGGTGGCAACTTAGACAACCTGCAGTGCACGGCAGTCTTCGTGCAGAGAACCCAAGTTTTCAATTGAGTGATGGAGATGTTTTCTGTATAGCCAAAAATCTGAGTAAAAATGAACAGAAATGCTTGGGACTAGAACAGCCATTTGCGTTGTCCAGTATTTTGTATTAGCAGTGTTTGTGTCAACTGTCTTGCACAGCTAGAGTAAATACCCCTTAGATGAAAGGGCTGAGGCTAAATGTTTTAAGTGTGACTGCTACCCCCCCCCCCCCCCCCCCCCCCCCCAAGAAAAACACACAAAAACACACACTTTCATTTCAAAAACTGGCATGTTCTGTTTCTCTCCTTCATTCAGAGCCATGTTGCCAGCAAAGAACTGGCCCTAAAATGACAGTCTTCAACAAACACAATATGACAAGCAAACATTTTCTACACACACACCACCCCCAATTAGCCACTGAAGCAGCAACAGACACAGTCACTTCACACACCTTTCTCCAACCGGGCGCAGGCAGCCAGAATGTCATCTGCCGCAGATTCTGAGATGACCTCTCCACGGCTGAGTGCTTCCAAGGAACGCAGCAGGCCGTCCACGCAGGTGACGGAGGTGAAGCACACACTGAGGTCATTGCAGTGGCAGCCTTCCTGCACCGCCTCCATGATCCTGGTGAGAAGCAAACAAACTCGGCCAAATCAGTCGCAGCGTGGGGTGGAAATCAAGGCCAAAAGTGCAGACTGGCGACCAACTTCACGGCATAGTGGTTAGTTAGTTACTAACTGGGTTTTAGCGTCCTGTCAACTGCACAGGGTCACCGCAGGATGATCAAACTGTGTCACACACAAATGCACACTTAAAACTCTTCTCATATTCTCAAGTCAGTTCACAAACACCAATTTTCAAAGAGTTAGTCCCCAATTTTCAAAGAGTTAGTCCCCAATTTTCAAAGAGTTAGTCCCCAATTTTCAAAGAGTTAGTCCCCAGTTTTCAAAGAGTTAGTCCTTCAGTATGACCCTGTTAAAAGAGCTCACAAGGCTAGGATATGCTGGTATCATCGACCATTCTAATTTGTCAATGCCAGGTTAAAGAAAAATATAAACAGGAACAGACATAAACAATAAAAAGTATATTTTGAAAATATATACAAATGCACAATGGCAAAAACCAGTGTCATACTGCAGCAAGTCGCACATACCACCTACCAGCCATCATCTCACATCATAGTGGTGATAATGATGATAATAATAACATGTCAGTGTAGGGAATTTATAGAGTGCTTTCAGCAGCTCTCAGCCTTTTAGAGATTCATCACACAAACAGTGGTTCAGATGATAAACATTCACTGAAGTTCTGAACACTGAATCTTTGCTGTGACCTAGACCTTGAACACAGCAATCCAAACTTTTCACAAGACACTTTGGCATATGATGATGAAGTACCAAGAAACTAGGTTTGCTTGTAAAAAGGACCAGCTGTTCAGAAGATCTAGTAGAAAAAGTCATATTCTGATGACACGAACCCAAAATTGAGACTTTGACCTTTAGTCAGACAGCACAGCAAAACCATTTTTTTCTCACACAACACTCCATGGTGATACCCCACAATACACAGTTTGGTTACAAAAGTTTGAGAGATTCAAAAGACAGTGGAGTTTCTCTACCTTGCGTTTACTCGCTTGCCAGGTGAGAGTTACTGTACACGACTTAGATCTCTGTTGTTGTGTTTGTGTGATGTCTTTCGAGTGCTAATTAAGCCCCTTGTGTGCTGGTTCAAAAGATGTCTGGACAAAAATATGGATATACCGACAGACATGCACACAGACACAGTGATTCCAATAGAAACCCTCTAGCCCTATCATGAAGGGCCAAATAACTTCATTACTGGTAGAAGGGGGGGTGGTGGGGGGGGGGGGAGGAGGAGAGGTGTATGAAAACAAAACAAGTAGCACCACATACAATTTGATCAGGGCCATATCAGTGATGTCCACTTTGCTGCTGGTCACAGAATCAGTGGGCAGGGCCATGTCCACAATTCTCTCGGGGTCGCTCAGCAACTGCAAGGTGCATACAACAATTAACGCGCACAATACACCAGCAACGTAAAGATCAGTGCTGTGTGTGGTCACGGCATCAGAGGGTTAAGTGACCAAAAGACACAAAATCAACATCTGTGTGTTTAACACCAGAAATACATGTATACAGATTTCTCTAATTGTTCTTTTAATTTAATAATAATAACAATGGCGGTCACTTCTATTGCACTGGTGCCCTGATATAGCCATAATGGTTGTCTGGACGTAAAACACCAGCTTACTTACTCTATTGCACTGGTGCCCCAATATAGCCATAATGGTTGTCTGGACATAAAACACCAACTTACTTACTCTATTGCACTGGTGCCCCAATATAGCCATAATGGTTGTCTGGACATAAAACACCAGCTTACTTACTCTATTGCACTGGTGCCCCAATATAGCCATAATGGTTGTCTGGACATAAAACACCAACTTACTTACTCTATTGCACTGAACCTCACCAACAATGGTGAGCACTCGGAGTTTTACAAGATCAACAAATGTCTACATAAAAATATAAATAAAATACCCCCCTCCCCACCCACCCACCCACACACACACAGAGGCATACAGACAAATTGTAACAGGGATCAGAGGCTGGGGGTGGGCAGGCAAAAGAAAGAAGACAGGCTGACTGATAATCAACAGGGATCAGAGGGGGGTGGGGGTGGGGGAGGGTAAAAGAAAGAAGGCAAATTCATGAGGAGTTGGAGGGGGGGGGGGGGGGGGCTGTGCAAAAGAAGGAAGACAGACTTAACTGATAATCAACACATACAGCATGCGTCCTACCTCTCTGATGACCTTGAGAGCCTCCAGTCTCTGCTGTGGCGGTGGGTAGAGCAGTATCCGGTGGAACAGCGACTCCAGCACAGGACGCAGAGATTTGACACTGCCTACGAGCCGCATCAGCTCTGCCGAAATGCTGAAATGCAGGCCACACATGTAAATAACATTCAATATTGCACGCAGATTCTTATACATATAATCTAATTACATTTTGTAGGAATCAGTCAAGCCGACTGAGCAGGCCTTGACAAAGCCCTCATGGGCGAAAATTTGGAGTAAAAAGTTTTGAATACAAAAAATGCTTGGACTTTGTTATACTTTCTCTCTCTCTCTCTCTCTCTCTCTCTCTCTCTCTCTCTCTCTCTCTCTCTCTCTCTCTCTCTCTCTATATATATATAGAGAGAGAGAGAGAGAGAGAGAGAGAGAGAGAGAGAGAGAGAGAGAGACACACACACACACACACACACTACATATTCAGACACATCAAAAACTGTATGCAGATTCATGTATAACTATACTGAGACAGCCAAAATAGCACACAGACTGAAGTAGACCTATTAAGATAAATCCAACACAGCATACAGATTCATGTATACCTATTCAGAGACATCCACATTGTCTAAAGATTTATGTATACCTATTCAGAAACATCCAACACTGTCCACAGACTGATAATATATACCTATACAAATACAGCCAACATGGTACCAGGTTTGTGTATACCTATTCAGAAAAAATGCAACACTGTACACATATTCCTATTCCTATACAAATACATTCAACATCGTACACAGATTTATGTATACTTTTCACACACATCCAACATTGTACACATATTTATGTACACCTATTCTGACACATCCAGATCTGGAACCCTGGATTTGTACACTGCAGGGACCATTTTGGGAGCTGGGAGAGTGCAATGCAAATACAAAAAATTTACTTAAAAGGAATAGTCTGTGCAGTTTCATTTTACAGTCCCTATTTTAAGTATTTAAAAACTGGCTAAAATACATTTCTGCTTTGATTGCCTGTGTTGGCGGCAGCCCCTTGTAGTACTCTGCCCACTGCTGATGAAAATGCATTGACAGTCAGCCATGGTTCTTATGAAGAATGAGTTCTTATACTGCTCAGTCTTGCTGTCTGGAATCTTCAAGCCATCCAACACTGTACCCAGATTCATAAACCAATTCAGACACACCCAACATTGTACACAGATTCATGTACACCTATTCAGACACATCTGACATTGTACACAGATTTATGTATACCTATTCAGACACATCTGGCACTGCACACAGATTCAATTCAGAAACATCCAACATTGTACACTGGTTTATGCACACCCATTCAGACACGCATCCAACATTGTACACAGATTCAGAAACCAATTCAGAAACATCCAACACTCTACAAAGATTCATGTATGCCCATTCAGTCACATCTGACAGTGTACACAGATTTATGTATACCTATTCAGATTGTACTCAAATTCATGTATACCAGGTTTACCTATTCAGACACACCCAGCACTGAACAGATCCATACATGTACTTCTACTCAGACTTAATTTTACCCCAACCCCTCCTCCCTCCAGAATCATGAAATACACAAAACAAATGTCCAAGTGTCCCCACCTGTAGATGATTTTGGCAGAGGACCCAAGGTGGTTGGATGAAGAGGACAAGACAGACAACCCCTTGCTGGAGCCCTCATCATGCGACTGTGACCTCTGAGTGATCCCCCCTTTCTCCACCTTGGGGATGCCCAGCAGCGATATCAACACAGGGCACAGCTGCTTCCTGCGTGGAATAACCAGGTCAAACATATGTTACATGTGTGACGAAAACTGATCAGAAATAAACACTGTCAGACGGAAATAAGAGAAAATACTAACAGAAATGAACGAAGGAGTACAATTAACGAAGGAGTACAATTCTGATATTCAGTAATACCTTCAGTGCCTGCAGTCATCTTACAATCCACAACAGGTCTTAAAAGATAAAAGCTTTCAGAAAGTTGATAAACATACAAATGTGATCTGTGAAGCTTAAAGTCTTGTGAAAAAGGCACTGTCTCTGATAACTTTGGTCTTTCCAACGCTACCAGGCTTGCAGGAGCAACAAACAGAACAAAACATAAAATCTAGGTCACTGAACTTTAACCCTTACCCTCAGTGACCTCTGCCCTCAATACCTCGACACACAATGCCCTTCACATACAGTGTACACCATCTTCAATGCCCTCCACACTCAATGAACTCAGTACTTACTGCCATCCACCTTCAATACCCTCAACTCTCAATGCCCTTCACGCTCAATGTACTCCATTCACAATGCCCTCCACACTCAATGCCCTCCTGTTTTAATGCCCTCCACACCCAGTGTGCTCCATTCTCAATGCCCTCCACACCCAGTGTGCTCCATTCTCAACGTCCTCCACACTCAATGCCTTCCACATTCAAGGTACTCCATTCTCAATGCCCTCCTGTCTTAATGCCCTCCACAATCAATGCCCTCCAGTCTCAAAATGCCCTCCACACTCTTCGTGCTCCAGTCTCAAAGCCCACCTCACTCAATGTGCTCCATCCCTCCACACTCAATGCCCTCCACACTCAATGTTCTCCATCCCTCCACACTCAGTGCTCTCCGTCCTCACCCTAGAGGTCAAAGATTTGGTCAGTTTTTCTAACAAAATCCCCAACATCGGTGGAATTTTGACACTGTACGAGCACTATGAAAATGTCCATGGCATTACTTATAATTATAGTCCAAACTCCACAAGAACACAGTCGTGGGGCCAGGACAGGGTACTGACCAGATGAGGTCCTGGAAGGCGGCATTGTGGCGCATGAGGGCTGGCACCTTGCTCAGGACGGCCTGCACCCCTTCCAGCAGCAACGGCAGCACCTGGCGACTGTGGCCGCTGCTGTTGACCAGAGGAGACTTCTGATAAACACCAGCTTAGCATCCAGACAAAGACACCTTAGCATGGTGATAAACATAACCCAGTATGGTGATAAACAAAGGCTTAGTATCCAGACAAAGACACCTTAGCATGGTGATAAACATAACCCAGTATGGTGATAAACAAAGGCTTAGTATCCAGACAAAGAGCACCTTAGCATGGTGATAAAATGTTAACCCAGTATGGTGATGAACACAGGCTTAGCATCCAGACAAAGACACCTTAGCATGGTGATAAACATTAACCCAGCATGGTGATAAACATTAACCCAGCATGGTGATAAACATTAACCGAGCATGGTGATAAACACAGGCTTAGCATCCAGACAAAGACACCTTAGCACGGTGATAAACATTAACCCAGCATGGTGATAAACATTAACCCAGCATGGTGATAAACATTAACCCAGCATGGTGATAAACACAGGCTTAGCATCCAGACAAAGACACCTTAGCACGGTGATAAACATTAACCCAGCATGGTGATAAACACAGGTTTAGTATCCAGACAAAGACACCTTAGCATGGTGATAAACATTAACCCAGCATGGTGATAAACACAGGTTTAGTATCCAGACAAAGACACCTTAGCATGATGATAAACATTAACCCAGTATGGTGATGAACACAGGCTTAGTATCCAGACAAAGAGCACCTTAGCATGGTGATAAACATTAACCCAGCATGGTGATAAACATTAACCCAGCATGGTGATAAACATTAACCCAGCATGGTGATAAACACAGGCTTAGTATCCAGACAAAGAGCACCTTAGAATGGTGATAAACATTAACCCAGCATGGTGATAAACATTAACCCAGCATGGTGATAAACACAGGTTTAGTATCCAGACAAAGACACCTTAGCATGATGATAAACATTAACCCAGTATGGTGATAAACACAGGCTTAGTATCCAGACAAAGACACCCTATGCATGGTGATAAACATAAACACAGCAAGGTGACAAACACCAGCCTAGCACTGAGACAAACAGATGGTTCGCATAGTGTTAGGTCCCAAATACTAATTTAGCATGATGACAAAGACCATCTTAGCACTTGGACACATAACATTATATGTTAGATTAGTATGGTG
>OY757544.1:8493768-8506347 GCA_963584105.1 Alviniconcha strummeri
AAAATAACATTTGGCAAATGTGGAGATCCCCCCCCCCCCCCCCCCCCCCCCCCTCTTTTTTACTACAGATGTGGCTGAATCTTGCAGTCTTGGCTGCAAAATGGACCTCACAGTTCCACAGGGTTTGGGTTAAGTTTAGATCTGGCAGCCAAACAACTGATTGTAATTACCGTTTTTGGAGTGGTTTCTTCTTTATTTGCTTTTTTGACTTATATTTTGGTTTGTTTAAAGCTGTTTCGATGGAATATAACACATCAGTGAAGGAAGCAAGTACAAAAGTAATCATCACAAAAATGGTAATTATGATCAATTAACTGGCTGCCAGATCAAAGCGTACACCACTGAGGAATTAATTGTATGTGAGATCCATCTTGTGACCTGAAGCAGCAAAAATCAGGGAAACAATATCTCCACCTTTGCTGAACATTTAGCCACATACACACACATGCACATGCATGCATGCATTAAACACACACACACACACACACACACACACACACACACACACACACACACACACACACACACACACACACAACTTGCATTCTCTTGCTTACACAAAAATAGCATTCAACGCAAGCATGTTAAAAAGTCAATCTTCATGTTAGAAAGTCAATCAAAAATTGTGAAATGAACCATTCATTCTCCTGCCACTTACTTTGTTAGTAGTCACAAATACAGCAAGGCCCTAAACCTCCTTAGCAAGCCATGGACAGGTCAGGTCACTTGCAGTTAGCACAATTTAGTTAGTTAGTTACTTCTTGGATTCTAATGTCCCATCAACCACAAAATTATAGAGTCACCTCAGGATGAATAATAAGTCTATGGTGTCTTCTTAGCTAAATCTGAGAAAGCTTGTCAATTAGAACTGAAAATCTGTACTGGTATGGACATGTCTACAACAGACAACACCCACACAACCCTCACACACACATACACACACACACACACACACACACACACACACACACACACACACACACACACACACACCCTCCCCCCTCTAAAATTATTCATCACATGTAAAGGTTCATTATCATAACAAACATGCACACCTATCAAAAGAGAGACAAAAAGGGTGAGAGAGAAGGGGGGGAACAAAACACCAATATATGAAAGAAAAACATGTTTAAATTAACTGAAAACAGCACGTTTAAAACAGCAACAAGAACAGTACAAAACCAAATACAGAGACAGGGATTTGGGATAAGATACATATCATAAAAAATCACAACACCAACTTGACATGACACAGTGACACATACGAAATGAGACTGGTGTGACTCAAACTTACTGTAAAAAATATCTACTTCTTTAAATCTGTGTGTGGCAAATCGACTTTCAGACATTGCTACATCAATGTCAAAACAAGTGGTTTCAACCCTGTCAACAAATTTGGACTAACACATTCACAATGAAATAAGCAGAACCCAATGAAAGATGACCTGAGCCAAACTCAAAGTAATGGTTTACCACATCCTTTCTCCAGCCCCTGTTATAACTAGTTCCCTTATAGGTCCTTGAAAAGGGGTCACATCCCTGATGCTCAAATGGATCATGTTTATTACAAATCAAGTTGTCAAGTCAGGTACTTCTTCATTCCATTCAAAAGGAAAGTGTGGGTGCCACTCATGGATTACAAAGAAAGAAAAAACAATATCTACATGTATAAGAGATTCACAGTTTAAGAGTGCACAGTAACATACCAGCAAATAAAATTACATCAGGTGTTTCTTTCATAGCAGCTCACAATTACTGCTTAAGTGACAGCACCATCAACAACAAAATCCCGCAGTTTTAATACACATACATTCTGCAAATTTTACAGAGGACATCGACAGCATGCAACTTTGGGGCAATTTCCGTAGACAGCTATGCTGAGAGTTATTTCAGAAAAATGGGTCTGACTTAAATGCTTGAAACAATGTAAGCGATATTTTGTATAATACTGATGTCACAATTTCTATTGTTAAACTGATTGTTCATAGTCCTGTGGGAAAGTTACAATAACTTACTAACCTTTTCTCTTTTTTCTCAGATATATATATTTGTTGTTGTTGTCTAATATCACCTTGCTGTGAGTAGACATAAATAAAACACTGACTGACTGACTGCATGGAGAGAATCAGTTCTCCTTCCATAGTGTAACCACTTACAGCAGAGTCTGGAGGAAGGAGTGTTAGTGTGTGTGTGTGTGTGTGTGTGTGCGTGCGTGCGTGCGTGCGTGCGTGCGTGCGTGCGTGCGTGCGTGCGTGTGTGTGTGCGTGTGTGTGCATGTGCTGATGTGACATGAGTACATACCCGTTTATAATTTACGTATTATAGATTTTTGTGCAGCATAACTTGTCTATGTTGTTGTAAATGCAAATGTTTTGGCGTTCCTTTACCTGTTCTTAAATTAATGAGCCTTACATTAGGTTGGGTGAACTGCCCTGTGAGGGATGGTTACAGTTGTGTGTTTTTTTACTTGACTTGACTAGAAGATGAGGCTTGAAAAGAGACTGGAGTTTGCTCTCATCTCTTCCCATCCCCACTGAGCGGGGAAGGAGCTGGGGCAGGTATGGGGGGGCGGGGTAATGGGAAAGGTGGGGGGAGGGGGGGGGGTTAAGGCACTCAAAGCAGCTATTCAGGCACTACATCTAATAACAATAAATCATTCTTATAAAATGCTGTTCTCTGCACTGTACAAACATCTTATGACAAAAACCACACTAATATACATTTCAAACAAACAGAACCTTAAATATTGTAGTCTACCATTATCGCCTATCAAACAATAACCATGTCACACACACACACACACACACACACACACACACACACACACACACACACACACACACACACACACACACACACAATCTGGTATGGGGAAAACAATGAGCATATGGTGTCTTCTTTGCTGAATCTGAGAAAGCTTGGCAATTAGAACTGAAAATCTGTCATGGTATGAATCACACTCTGAGCACCGCTTTCCAGCACCTTCCTCCAAACTCTGCCAGATTTGGTTACACCACTGAAGGGGCACTCTTTATCTCTGTGCAGCTGTCCGGCGACACAGTCAGTGGCCTCCGAAAGGTTCAGGTACTGATATGACTGTAGAAGGAACCTAGCGCCCAAGCGCATATAAACATGAGGCGCATCCACCCCGGGTAAAAAAAAGAAGAAGAGTTCTGTCTCGATTCAAATGATTGTGGTTTTATTTGAGCTGGTGTAGCAACATGGTCAGTTATAAAACAAACGTCTGATATAATCCAAGTTGTTTGTAACAAACCTACTACTTTTTGAGCACCACCGAAAAACTGCTCACTAGCTGACAGTTTTCTGGACCCTATGGCGTAACTAAATACGGCAGTGGTTGAAGGAAGGACGTCGTAAACCAGTGCTTGGAGTTTGGGTATGAACATGACTACAACAGACAACACGCATTACTAACAACAACTACACTGACAGCGCCAAAGAAAACGGGTACATCTACGCGGGCTGCATGCAGACACCACCAATTCTCACCAGCAGGCTGCCAGCAGTGGCCACAGACACGCTCAACACCAAATCTCACCACTACAGCAGACAACACCTATCTCACCACTTTATCCTCTATCTCCCTCAGGGTTTCCACAAAGTTGCCCAGCACTTGGGTCAGGGCTGCCTGCACAGGTGCCCGTACCCCCTGCATACTGTCTCTATAGGTGTCTATGTACACCTGAAAGCCCACAGAGAGGTCAGTGAGGGGAGGGGCTGGCAGGGGTGCACCCAGAATGGAGGAGGGGTGGGGTAGGGGGGGTGGGGGGGGGAGGGTTGCAATGCTACCAAAGGGTAAATCTGAAGGAGGGAGGGAGGTGACTACAGGACGGATCTTGCTGGGTGGATAGGTTACGATGTCAGTGTCCATTTGTATAGCATGGTCTAAACTCCACTACACACCCACAGGCTTGTTGTGTTTAGCAGAGAGGAAGAAAGGGCTGGGTGGAGTGGCTGGGTTGGGATGTGTGTGTGTGGGGGGGGGGGGGGGGGAGGTATGCACGGAGGGGATTAGGGAGGGGATGAAGAGACGATGGAGAAAGGTGTGCAGGGTGGGGATGGTTGGGGGGGGGGGGGAGGGGGGAAGAGGCTGTGGGGAGGGGATGAGGGGAGGGGTGTGTCGGGAAAGGGATAGGTGAGGGGGAAGGGAATGAAGGGAGTTGACTGTGAGAAAAGGGATGCAAGGAGGACAATGAGCAGAAGGGACAGTTGGGATGAGGATGTAGGGCTGTACAAAGGACACGGATGGGACAGGATGCTTATGTGTGAATATGATGGAGTGGACATCATAAATGCAGCAGGCATGATCATGATGACTGCTGGGAAAATGAAAGGGGACAGTGATCAGTGATCAGACTGATGAAAGAGTAAACACACGTCCATGGTGAGTGAGAGGGCTGATCATGGCACAAACCAATTATGTGTACATGTACATTAACAGAAACAGACGAACTGGTTCAGCCAGGCGGAAATGGGTCTACAAATTACAATGGTTGGATGGGAATACTCCAGCTGCCACCATGCTTCTATGGACATTCACACGATCAGGGACTGGAAAAACACAAACGCTGTTCTTTCCCACCAGGGCTCGCGAACTCCACAGTACGAAGAAGTGCATGAGGATAAGGGTTGGATGGTCAGGAAAGTTAGTAAAGAGGCATCACACAGAAATGTCTACTGGAAAAGAAAGAGACCAATTTTAACATTACATTGACTTAGATTCTTTATCCATCATACATAGCCTATAAATATTTTCAGTAAAAACATGCAAAACAAGTGTTGTTTGTCTTTCCGTATGGTGCTTTGTGTGGGTTGTTTGGTGGGACTGTGCTTTACACGTGTACAGAATATCATATTTAGGTTAACATGTATCATGTGAGCACTC
The DNA here is from genome assembly GCA_963584105.1 of Alviniconcha strummeri. Classification (NCBI taxonomy): domain Eukaryota; kingdom Metazoa; phylum Mollusca; class Gastropoda; family Provannidae; genus Alviniconcha; species Alviniconcha strummeri. The sequence continues at coordinate 8,498,675 of OY757544.1, forward strand.
AGGGTGTTGATGAGCACATGATAAAAGTACATTATTATTATTAGTCACCACAATTTCGAGGCAACAGACAAACCAAACAAAAACAAACAAACAAACAATAAACTAAACTAAAAAAAAAAAAAATTGCTTTTTTGAAAGCCAGATCTCCTGTCATTGTTAACACAACTAGTTTTCAAAGTATGCCGTATAGTACAAGTAACACTGAAAAGTAGCACTGACAAGTAACACTGACAGATAACACTGACAAGTAACACTGATAAATAACATTAAGGAAGCAGGCAGTCAACCCACAGCTGTACTAGAAACAAATTAGGATAAAATAGCCAGGAGAACAAGAACATCAACAGCTGCAAAAGTAAACATACATACAGAAAAAAAAGTATGGTCTGCCAGTTGCTGGCACATTTACCAAGTTCAGTTGTTTCTATGCCACCATGTAGAACTAAGAAGACTGCAAAGGATAAGTTTCAGGCTGCCATACTTACCAAGAGAGTTTAGTACAACTGTAGTGTCATTCTAGCAAACAAAACAAAACTCCAAACACCAACACAAATCTGCAGAGGTGAAGAATAAACATCAGAACTCAAAAAAAAAAAAAAGAAGACCTCCACCAATTGAATCTACTCTACAAAACTTCCAGCATCCACCACCAGTTGTAAGAACCCCCACCAGATTTGTTACTTCACTCAAAGTCTGCCTTGCTCCCAGCAGCAACAACCACATGAGAACCTCCACCAAATCCAGCGTTATTTCACCCAAATGTCCACCATGCTATTAGAATCCACCACCATACACTGCGGGAAACACCACCACCAAATCCAGCGTTATTTCACCCAAATGTCCACCATGCTATTAGAATCCACCACCATACACTGCGGGGAAACACCACCACCACCAAATCCGACTCCACAGACCATGCTCCCAGAAGCCACTGCCACCGTATCACTGCCCAAACTACGATCACGACTGCAACCATGCGTGTTATTGTTTACCTTATCGCTACGCTCCACGTCATTGCTATTCTTATCATCTGCATCGCCCTCTTCCTCACTGCTCTGACTGTGCCCTAAGTGCGAGAGAAGTGAGCGAATGGTGTCCGAGGAGCTGACCGAACCCTGAGCGCAGGAGCACCATTCACTGATGCTCTCACGAAACATGGCTGCCGCTAAGCGACCAGTTTTGCTCTTGGGGTTGTGTGCGTGACACTTCAGGTACAGCTGCAAGGAGAGCGTTCCTGTCACACAATGGAATCCCTAACAAAAGGCCATCTTGATGAGAGACCTCCCCCAACCCAAGGTTTTTCATCTAGGATTTTTCACCATCTGCCAGTCATACAAGATTTTTCATCTTGGATTTTTCATCACCTGCCAATCATACAAGGTTTTTCACCTTGGATTTTTCATCATCCACCAGTCATACAAGATTTTTTATCATCCACCAGTCATACAAGATTTTCATCTTGGTTTTTTCATCATCTGCCAGTCATACAAGGTTTTTCGTCTTGTTTTTTTTCATCATCTGTCAGTCATACAAGTTTTTTCATCTTTTTTCCATCATCTGCCAGTCATGTAAGGTTTTTCATCTTGGGTTTTTCATCATCTGCCAGTCATACAAGTTTTTCATCTCTCTTTTTTCATCATCTGCCAGTCATACAAGATTTTTCATCTTGGATTTTTCATCATCTGCCAGTCATACAAGGTTTTTCATCTTGGATTTTTCATCACCTGCCAGTCACATTGTAAATAAAGTCAGTCATGTTGCTTCCTTATGTGGACATGAGGCCCAAGGTTGGCGACTGCACTTAAGCTGCGCGCCTCACTGCCTGTAAGGTTCAGGGACTGACCGACAAGTCTACTTCCAGGTCATCATTCAGTTTGTTGTTGTCCATAAAGAGACATTATACAGGCTATTTTATCCCCCCAAAATCCTTTTCTTTACTTTTTTCTTACTGCATCTGAATGTCTGCTCAGCTTTCACAATCTGACAGGACCTTAAAACTAGTATTTCTGTGTATAGTATGCACACATAAAACACTCAAGCACAGCACAGCAAATAAAATGCATCAAAAGTCAAATATTTTTTATTATTAAAGTAATAAAATACATATCCCACCAAACTGAATACTGAAGATTAAAAATCTGTTTAAAAAAAAAAAAAAATGTTTTAAAACACCAGCAAAAATCCAGAAAGCATTTCTATTAGTTATATAAAATTATAACTACCTAAAAGCAGCAAAGGGAATCAAGAGAAAATGGAAATATGGACAGCAAAAAGCAATATATACAAAACAACAATGTGTGTGCGTGTGCGTGTGTGTGTGTGCGTGCATGTGTGCATGCGTGCATGAGTGTGTGTGTGAATGTTTGAGTGTGTGAGTGTTTGTGTGTGTGTGTGTGTGTGCATGCATGCGTGTGTGCATGTGTGTGTGTGTTAGTGTGTGTATGTGTGTGTGTTTGTGTGTGTGTGTGTGTTTGTGTTTGTGTGTGTAAGTGTGTGTGTGTGTGTGTGTGTGTGTGTGTGTGTGTGTTTGTGTGCATGCGTGCATGTGTACATGCATGCATGAGTGTGTGTATGTGAATGTTTGAGTGTTTGTGTGTGTGTGAGTGTTTGTGTGTGCATGCGTGCATGCATGTGTGCGTGTGTGTGTGCATGCATGCGTGCGTGCGTGCGTGCGTTGCGTGCGCGCGCGTGTGTGCGTGCATGCGTGCGTGTGTGTGTGTGTGTGTATGGGCAGTGTGTGTTTGTAAGACAATCACAGAGAAAGAGAGAGGTAAGAGACAGATAGTGGAGGTGGGGGAGGAGCAGACATGGGGGGGGGGGGAGGCCAGAGAGAGACACAGGGATAGGCAAGCAACAAAAGACAGATATAAAGATGGAGGGGGGGGGGATAACAGGTTGGAGAGAGACAGATCAGAGAGACAGAGAAAGAGACACAGACAGAAAGACTAAAGGACACAAACAGAAGAGAAAAGATGTGTGTGTGTGTGTGAGTGGGGGGGGGGGAGAAGGAAAGATGGGGGGGGGGAGAGTTAAAGCATTTAAAAAAAAAAATCAAAAGACAAAGTTTACGTCCACTGATCAAACACAGAGGAGCACAGCACAGCACAGCACAGCACAGCACCAACATGTAAAACTCCAAAAGCCAGACACAAACATTAGCTCACCTGTGAAATCTTGATGACAATGCCAGCGTTCATGCACCAGGCAGTGGTCAGAGTCATATGGAGCAACAGCTGCAACAGACGCATGAAACCACAAGAGTAACAGCTGCAACAGATGCTAAATAACACAACGCTTGCAATGCAAAGTACCAAATACCAAACAAAGAGACCAGTGCTACTCCAACAAAAGTGAACTGCAACAGATGCGTAATAACACAACGCTTGCTTTGCAAAGTGCCAAATATCAAACAAAGAGACCAGTGCTACTCCAACAAAAGTGGTTATCACTGACAGTGACAATCAGAACAGCTTACCAGCACAGGAAACCATCTGCATAATCTACCAGTGCTTCTCCATTGTGTTGTGAGGTTTTATTACAGCATACGGGAAGCTAGGTTGTCATTTGCTGATTTATGTTAAACGGGTGAGGAGTATGTAAATGTCAGAATAAAATAAAATACAGAAAATGTTCCCTGTACTGAGCAAAGTGTACCACTTCCAGACAGCAGCAATAATGACATGCTCTGTTTGAGATCATATCTGAATGGTCCTCCTTAACCATACAGCTATGCTGACATGTGCTCTGCTTGAGGTCATGTTTGGATGGTGCTCCTCTGCCATGCAGGTATGCTGACGCATGCTCTGTTTGAAGTCACATTCTTGATGGTCCTCCACAAACATACGAATATGCTGTTGCATGCTCTGTTTGAAGTTATGTTCAGATGGTCCTCCTGAACCATACAGCTATGCTGACACGTGCCCTGCTTGAGGTCATGTTCAGATGATCCTCAACCATACAATCATATATGGCTATGCTGACATGTGCTCTGACTGAGGTCATGTTTGGATGGTCCTCCTCAACCATACGGCTATGCTGACAGGTGCTCTGAGGTCATGTTCAGATGGTCCTCCTCAATCATACGGCTATGCTGACACATGCTCTGCTTGAGGTCAAGTTCAGATGGTCCTCCTCAACCATACGGCTATGCTGACACATGCTCTGCTTGAGGTCAAGTTCAGATGGTCCTCCTCAACCATATGGCTATGCTGACATGTGCTCTGAGGTCATGTTCGGATGGTCCTCCTCAACCATATAGCTATGCTGACATGTGCTCTGAGGTCATGTTCGGATGGTCCTCCTCAACCATATAGCTATGCTGTTGCGTGCTCTGTTTGAGGTCATGTTCAGATGGTCCTCCTCAAGCATATGGCTATGCTCTGAGGTCATGTTTGGGCAGTCCTCCTCAACCATACAACTATGCTGACAGGTGTTCTGTTTGAGGTCATGTTTGGAGGGTCCTCCTCAACCATATGGCTATGCTGACATGTGCTTTGAGATCATGTTCAGATGGTCCTCCTCAGCCATACGGCTAGGCGGTTGCATGCTCTGTTTGAAGTCACATTTGGAGGGTTCTCCTCAACCATATGGCTATGTTGACACATGCCCTGTTTGAGGTCATGTTCAGATGGTGCTCAACCATACAACCATACTGCTATGCTGTTGCATGTTCTGTTTGAGATCATGTTGAGATGGTGCTCAACCATACTGCTATGCTGTTGCATGTTCTGTTTGAGGTCATGTTGAGATGGCGCTCAACCATACAACCATATGGCTATGCTGTTGCATGCTCCGTTTGAGTTCATGTTTGGATGGTTCTCGAGTTCATGTTTGGATGGTTCTCCTCAATCATACAACCATATACCTTTGCTGACACATGCTCCACTTGAGGTCATGTTTTGGAAGGTCCTCCTGAACCATACAACTATAACAGTCAGGTATCAGCTGCTTTACAGACTTAGATCAGAAATGCTGCTCCCATACAGTAGCATGCACCCAACGGTCACCATTTGATTTAGTATACCACCCTGACCTAGTGGGGCAATCTCTTTGCTGACTTATAAACAGGGACACACATACAGCAAAAACAAAAGACCCAAAACAAACAAACACCAGAAGAAGAAGAAAACAGAAGAAGAAAAAAACAGAGCTGGAAAAATCATGTTCTGTGCAGGGTTTTTGAATTTGTTGTTGTTTTTTCCTTTAGTTTTTTTGTTTTTTTGTTTGTTTGTTTTTGGTTGAAATAGTTATCTATCTTTATGTTTGCTTCCAGGACATTCAGTCTCTTTGCTAACTGATAAACAGGGACATGCCCACAGAAAAACAACAACAAAAAACAGAGCTGGCAAAATAACATTCTGTGCAGTTTGTTTTTTTATTTGTTTTTTGTTGGTTCTATTTTGTGTTTGCATCAATCAGTCTCTTTGCTAACTGATAAACAGGGGCATGCCCATAGAAAAAAGAAAGAAAAAAATGGCAACAGAAAAAACAGAGCTGGCAAAAAATGTTCTCTGCATTTATTTATTCTTTTACATTTTTATTTTATTTTGCGTTTGCTACCACTGTCATGGTCGACTGGGTTTAAAAAACAATTATCTATCTTAGTGTTTGCTTCTGGGACAGTCATATTAGTGGTATGGCGATGGATCACTAATTGTGTGTGACATCAACTGAAGCCATGGGAGACCCATGTAAACGTGCCTGATTCTCTTTGCTCCACTCTGTGTTTGTGTGTGTGCCGATGTGTGCATGTATGGGGGAGGTACTGTGCTGTGTCTGTGTGGGTGCTGGCAGTGTGTCTGTGAGTGTGTATGCATGCATGTGTGTGTGTGTGTGTGTGTGTGTGTGTGTGTGTGTGTGTGTGTGTGTGTGTGTGTGTGTGTGTGTGAGTGCATGCATGGGTGTGTATATGCGTGTGTGTGTGCATGTATGTGTATGTGTGTGTGTGTGTGTGTGTGTGTGTGTGTGTGTGTGTGCATGTGTGTGTGTGCGAGTGCATGCATGGGTGTGTATATGTGTGTGTGTGTGTGTGTGTGTGTGCATGTTTGTCTGTGTGCATGCACATACATGTAAGCATATGTGCATCAGAAATACTCTGGTGCTCAGAACACAATAGGAAACCACAGCGGTTGGTTCAGCTAAGTACTACATGCACACTCACCTTCATTACGTCCACCTGAATGTCTTCAGGTAACTGGGGTGTCATGTGCAACGTATTCAGCACCTGCACAGGTAACCAGTGCTCCTCTTCCCCACTCTCCAGGCTGGAGTGGAACCTCTCATCCCTCAGGATTTGCTGCAATAACATAGGAAAACTGACATGTGTGCCTAACATCTAGCGAACTGGATCCTCGTGTCTTCCCCACTCTCATCCTTCAGGATTTGCTGCAATAACACAGGAAAACTGACATGTGTGCCTAACATCTCTCGAATTGGACCCTCATGTCTTCCTCACTCTCTAAGCTGGAACAGAACCTCTCATCCTTCAGGATTTGCTGAAAAAAAAACATGAAAACTGACAGGTGTGCTTAACACCTCTTGAATTAGATCCTCCTGTCTCCTGGAACAGAACCTCTCATCCTTCAGGATTCGCTGAAAAAACACATGCAAACTGACAGGTGTGCTTAACACCTCTTCAATTGGATCCTCCAGTCTTCCCCACTCTTTACACTCAAGTGGAACCTCTCATAATCTGAAACAGAATAAGGCCCTGAGTGCTCACACAGAATCAACACACAAGGGAATTAATTAGCACCTGAAAGACGTCACACAAACACAACAACAAAGACCTGAGTCGCCTACAATAACTCAATGACAACACAAAGACCTGAGTCGCCTACAGTAACTCAGTGACAACACAAAGACCTGAGTCGCCTACACTAACTCAATGACAACACAAAAACCTGAGCTGCCTACAGTAACACTCACCAGTCATGCAAGTAAATACAAGATATGTAAGTACATAAGTACCTTGTATTTACTCGCATGCCAGGTGAGAGTTACTGTAGGTGACACAGGTCTTTGGTGTAGTGTTTGTGTGACATCTTCCAAGTGCTAATTAAATCCCTTGGGTGCTGGAACCTTTCATATTTCAGGATTTGCTGCAAAAACACGTGGAAACTAACATGTGCTTAACAGAAGTGTATGTAAACACAGAGATCATAATTCATCAGTGAACACACATTGCTGCATACACTCTCCCTCTCTCTCACTCATGCACACACACACACCTGCTCTCTCTCTCTCTCTCACACACACACAAATACACACACACACCAGTGATTATCGCTCACCAGTGAACACACACACACACAGACACACGCGCGCACACACTCACAAACAGTGATCATCACTCACCAGTGAACACGTGCACACACACACACACACACACACACACACACACACACACACTACCTGTATTCCAGCCAAAGCATAGAAGGACAACTTCTTGGCCCGTGTTTCCAGAGCCATCTGCAGAGGCTCCAGGCATAGTTCTCGCAGGCGCCAAGCCTCTGTTGCCTGCAGCGCCTCTGCATCCTGTAGCACATCTGAAGCAAATTTCACTGCATATGTACTGCTGCGTGGTTGTTGTCTAGCTTCTTGGACTCTTAAGAGTCTTACTTGTTTTCAGTTCTTGTTTTGCTTTTCATTGTTTGCTGCTGGGTGTTGTTGTT
>OY757544.1:8511547-8546547 GCA_963584105.1 Alviniconcha strummeri
CCCTCGAGTTCAGTGTTGCTTTACGTCCACAGAGACCATAAGGACTATTAGGGACGGGGAACCCAGGACAGCCACCTTGACTTTCACACAGCTCCTGAGCTCTGACTCCAGCCCTAATCCAATGCCTTGCTTATATATATACCCATCACACACACACATACACTCTCTCTCTCTCTCTCTCTCTCTCTCTCTCAAGGTCTGTTTTTGTGTGTGTTTTAATCATTATTCATTAGCAGCTTAACAGCAAGGACTGGTTGTTAGACTGGTTTTGACTGAACCTAAACTACAGTCCTTGTAAAACAAAAGTTTTCAAGTTAAATTTCTCTGTCTGTCTGTCTGTCTGTCTGTCTGTCTGTCTCTTTCTCTCTCTCTTTCAAGGTCTTGATAAGTGGTTTTCCAGATTCATGACTTTCAGACACTTTCAAGAACTGTACAACCACTGCTGTTGTTGTTGCTGCTGCTGTTTTTCTTTCTTCTTTCATCTTCTTCTTTGTCTAACTTTATTTTTTTGTCTAATCTTCATCTTGCCATTTTGCTTCCTATACCACACACAGATGCCCTTCTATGCTTCAGTGTGTGTGCATACATATGTATGTGTGTGTGTGTGTGTGTGTGTGTGTGTGTGTGTGTGTGTGTGTGTGTGTGTGTGTGTGTGTGTGTGTGTGTGTGTGTGTATGTGTGTGTGTGTGTGTATGTGTGCATGCGTGTATGCGTGCATGTGAACCTTCAACTGTTTGCATTTTTTTCACCACTGACACAGTCTACACCACCACCACCACATACAATATTACACGACAACCCAAACAGCCAGCGCAAATGTCACCCCTGGAGCCAGTTACCAGAAAACTAACTGCACGTTGCGTACTAATTAACACGCTGCACTCACTAAGTGCTGTGCTGCAGGAGTGTTTGATGGCGGCAAACTTGGGCGTGATGATCTCTTTTGACAGCTGTTTCAGTGTGTCTTCCATGACCTGCGATGGGGCCATAAATGCGGAGCCTGTGCTGACAAATAGTGGGTGACACCAGATGGCCCGCTCCCTCCCACTGCCCCTCTCCGGCTTGGGGCCCCTGTGCTGCTGGCACAGTTTGATTAACAACAGCTGCCGCTCTGAAACAAAGAATGAAATAAGCGTCTGAAGCGTGCGTGCGTGTGCTGTAATGCTGAAGCAGATACTCACGTAGATAGCACAGTACACACATACCTTCATTCGAAGGTATCATTGGCAGGAGCTGCCGTAAAGGCATAAGTATCATTTTTGTTGCAACAAAAGTTTTGTCACACCAAACACATGTTTGCCATGATACTTGTGGCAACTCCCACCAATAATAATAATAACAGACTATCTATGGTGCCCTGTCTCATAAGAGCCAAGAGCGCTACCAGTGATACAGATGTGTAGGGGATAGCAGCACGGTTATTCGGAGCGTACATAGGGAGTGTTTGGTCCAGTCTGATTGATGCTTTGCATGTTTTACATTGATGTGGAGATTACTGTCCCATTATTATTAATTTATTAACATGTTTGATGTTATATGTGGTTAAAAAATAATAAAAAACTAGCACAATCCCTCACTCACACACACACACACACACACACACACAAGCACCCATGCATGCACACACACACACACACACACACACACACACACATGCAAGCACCCATGCATGTACATGCACACACATGCATGCACGCACGCGCACACACACACGTACATGATTAAACTAAAGAACAAAAAGTGCAAAAACATCATGCTTGCGTTGACTTGTGCAAATTCTGTGCTTTTCAGTTTTACTACACACTTGATTGGCACTGTAGGTGTGTACAAAGAATTAAGACTGGCTATTTCACTAAGATTCAATTATAAAACATAATCAATTGGCAATAAACATTCATCATCTGTCAATCAATCAATCAGACAATCACTGTTTTATTTTATGTCTGTTCACATAGAGTGATAGTAGACCTCACAAAAAAGCACATATTAATGGTTGTACCAACATCACTGATTATATCACATCAAAATGATGGTTAGGAAACAGCACAGCAATTCAGTGGCCTTTGTTAGCTTTGATTAGTGTTCTGAAGCTGTCAGCTGAGTCAGTCCAGTGTGACTGGCTGTGAACCGGGGTGCTGTAGAGGTGGTCTGGGCCATCTGCCGATCTGGGACAGTCTGCAGACAAGTTTTATGGAGGGCTGGTGGTGCAGAGCAAGTGCACTTGCTTTCAAAGTAAAGCCAAAGTCAAGTTAAATTATTTTCCAGTACAACTACTGTCGTACTGAACTAGGAGTAGCAGTTACTTGTACTAACTACTATTAGTATTAGTACAGTAATACTAATAGTACTAGTAGCAACTTGAACAAGTTGAAGGCAAATGTTTACTGGTAAAAACTGGCATGTACAACTACAACTGCCAGTCTAACAGAAGCACTGAGTCTGATGTTCCCCTCTTCCCTTATCTTGAACTTCATAAATTAATTCACACTGATTCAGCCTAGTTCAGGAGTTGCTGATTTAGGTAAAGTGATCAAGCTCTATTTTTGTCCCTGCACATTCTAAATAAGTTGCTGCTTTTTAATGCTTCCACCATTCCATGTTGTTTTTTTTTAACCACCTTTACTTTAGCTTTCAGTTTTACTTTTAGAAATCTACACTGATTGATGCGGTGAGTGCAACAGGGAATGTACATTATAATATATTGCTTTGACTCAGTTTGAGTTTGACCAAGGTTCCCATTATGGCATTAATGCACAAATGTGCATCCCTTATGCACTAAAACTTACACCTAGGTGGTCCCACGAAACACACTAAGAAAGGGCCAGGAAATCCAGACCTCCTGTTCCCAACTGACAAAAAATGGGGTCATGTCAACTGTTCCTAAGTACTACATCTACCTCAAAACCAACACCTCCTGTTCCCAACTGACAAAAAATGGGGTCCTGTCAACTGTTCCTAAGTACTACATCTACCTCAAAACCAACAGATACCTTACCCTGTCTTTGGTACTGACAAGAACATGTTCTCCCAAACTTCATGAGGTGCTGGTACACAGGACTACACAGGTTATTTCAACATCAGTGCTCAGACACAAATACACCAGAACACACCTAACACAAAGATATCAACCAAGTAAGAAGTAAATGTGGTGCTTAACGTCCACAGAAACCATAAGGCTTATTAGGGATGGAGATGGGGTGATGTTGGGTGGGGGAGTCATCAAGGGAGGTAACTTACATTTTGAGAGGTGTTAAGACAATACACACCATTAATTACAAAATCAGCCTTAGCTATTTGTTTTACCCTGCTCTCCATTTGCAGTCTGCAAATATGAGAGCTTTCTCCCTTCATTCTGTTTGGTTTTGATCTGTTACACAGATTCAGAGAGATACTGTAAAACTAAAAGTATAATTTGTTTCACTTTCAAACAAATGTTTATAGTGGTCTTGTGTTTGAAAATGCCACACATTCTGCTTTCTTACCCTGTTACTTAATCCATTTCATACTGACCAATGGATGCTACTAAAACACATCTACAGTGCTGGCAGGGCACAAAAGTGTACACCTAAAAGTGACATTGCCTGAACTGAAACCAGAACTGAGTTGTTGTTTTACTTACTCTACAATTCAGTTCTGGTTTCAGTTCTGTCAGACAATGTAGAAGGGACAAAGGGCATCATATGCAAAGCATTCTGCACAGTTGCAGATTCATATTAGACTTGACCCTTTAAAACTGCCCAGTGACCCTCTAATAATTGTAGCAGGGTGTCCCTGGGACCTCCTTAAAATACTCACTAATACTAGTAATAGGAGCCCTGGGGCATGTATCAGTTGTCCAGCTGATACAAGCTGGATCTGGCATGTATCAGTTGTCCAGCTGAAGCAAGTTAGATCCAACATGTATCAGTTTTCCTTCATATATCAGTTGTCCAGCTGATGCTAGTTAGATCGGGCATTCATCAGTTGTCCTGCATTATCAGTTGTCAGGCTGATGCAGGTTAGATCCAACATGTATCCATTGTCCGGCTGATGCAAGTTAGATCTGATCTGTATTAGACTTACCCTTTAAAACTGCCCAGGGTCACTCTAAAAGTTGTAGCAGGGTGTCCCATGGACCTCCTTAAAGCACTCACTAATGAGACCCTGGGAAGGTATCAGTTGTCTAGCTGATACAAGTTAGATCCGACATAGTTGTCCAGCAGGTATCAGTTGTCCAGCTGATGCAAGTTAAAACCGGCATATATCAGTTGTCCAGCTGATGCAAGTTAGACCAGCATGTGTCAGTTATACCCCATGTATCAGTTGTCAAGCTGATACAAGTTAGATCCAACATGTATCCCTTGTCCCATGTGTATCAGTTGTTCAGCTGATGCAAGTTAGATTTGACATGTATCAGTTGCCCAGCATGTATCAGTTATCCAGCTGATGCAAGTTAGATCTGATATGTATCCATTGTCCAACTGATGCAAGTTTGATCCAGTATGTATCAGTTGTCCAGCATGTATCAGTTGTCCAGCTGATGCAAGTTAAATCTGGCATGCATCAGTTACAGGGCATATATCAATTGTCAAGCTGATGCAAGTTAGATCTGGCATGTATCAGTTATGCAGCATGGATCAGTTGTCAAGCTGATGCAAGTTAGATCCAACATGTATCAGTTGTCTGGCATACTTGTATCAGTTGTCCAGCTGATACAAATTAGATCTGACATTCATCAGTTGTCCAGCTGATGTTAGATCCAAAAAGATTAATTCCAGTAAAGACCACAACAAAACGCAATCCCAATACCCCTAGACATGATACAATGTATTAAAATAATTAAATACTTTACTTCATAAACTATATTAATTCCAGTAAAGACCACAACAAAACTCAATCCCAATATCCCTAGACATGATACAATGTATTAAAATAATTAAATACCTTACTTCATAAACTATATCCCTTCTCATTTTGCAGTCCCAGTTTTTCAATGCATATATATATAGAGAGAGAGAGAATTGATTTTGAATCAACATAGATAAAAATTTAAAAAATATTGCTAACTGAATATTGCATGTAGTTAATGCCATTAAATTAATATTACATGTAATGTTCTGTAAGTTGTAACTCAGATGTGAATATGGAAAAACCCTAACCCTAAGTAAAAAGACTTTTGCACTTTTAAGTCAGGAATGATGAATCCTGCTCCACTGTCTAATGGGTCCAGAATGGAACCATCAGTGAAAATCGTAGTATGATTTTGATAGTTATTACTTAGATATTCTCTAACTTCTATTATCATAGCTAAAATAGTAAAATGTTTGTAGATTCACTTTTCTTCAAATCAGTATAACCAATCTCAAATTTGGCATTTATTTGTTCCCACTGTGGCATTTGAGGTCATGCTGGGAGAAACAGAATTGATGTAATATATATGTTACCTATGTTAATCAAACTGTTTATATAATTTCTGATTGGCTGAACAGATGGTATGGTTTGAGCTCTTTGGGATAGTCTTTATTTGAATCTCTAAAAAATTCTTCTGCTACAGAATTCATCAGCTGTGTGTATACATGTATACATGTGTCAAATCTGAGTCACACACTGTGATGAGAAAGCTACAGCTGCAACAGCACTCTACATTCCTATCACTTAGTTAATTAGTATCAATTTCTCAATTACAGAAAGATAAATGTACTTCAGTATATATGTAAACTCACTGAATGGTGATTTGTACATAAAGTAGCCAACTAGCATGCATTATTTACAGCAGATTTCAAGCCTCAAGCCCTGTGGCACTTTGAATAGCAACACCCCTTCCTCCCCACCCACCCCACCCCCCACCCCAAAAAGAAAGAAAAGCCTGAGATAAATGCACCATCATTTAATTCAATGGGGTTTTCTTGTGTAGAACTCTAGGCTCTCTTCAGTGTCTCCCTCTCCAAATTAGGCAATAATCAGCTATATATTCAGTCGAGGTGGTGAAAATGGAGTGGAACACACACACACACACACATACACACACACACACACACACACACACACACACACACACACACACACACACACACATACACACACACACACACACACACACACAGAGGCTGAGACAGAGAGAGACAGACATGAAAGAGAAAAACAGAGCATCATTATTGCAGTGTCCAGAAGCAGTCTCAACAGGGAGGTGGAGCTGGGCTCTCATGTATTAAGTTGCACAGTTTTCCGCTTTGAACAGCTATCAACAGCTGGTTGTCTGAGCACTCTGTTTTTGTGACTATTCCCCTCAACTGTTAAAAGAACAATTCTGGGAAATTTATACACAAGTTTGCTTTGCATTGGTGAGGTTGCCACCACCTTAATATCTATAGAGATTGTTCTAGTGGTGGCAGTCAGTCTTTCCTATTTTTGCTGGTTGGAATGTTTGGATGAACTACTCATTCAGTCATTGACATTGTTTGTATGTTACACCTCTCCCCTGTCCCCAACAGACCAAAATTAATGTGGTCTCTGTGAATATTACGCCCAACATGAGAAAGCAACATTATTTCGCCAGACAATCGCAGACTGAAAAATATACTGTGAGAGGTGCTTATCGTAAAATTATTCACACTAAAATATCTTAAATCTTGTATTTCTAACTTTGTAACTGTATATTATATATATATATCAAGTATCATGCTATCAAGTATCAGTATCGCTGTGATGTAAATTGCGAGTAAAACCTGGGGTTACTAATGATATCATTTTGCTACGTTTATATGGTATGAACTGTGTGCTTCCATTATAAAAGCAGTTAGGCCGTTTCTTATTATTATACACGTGGAACTTGGCATCGGGATCTTTAACGTGCGCAATGTTCGATGCCTGTACGACCACTGATTATTCACATCAGAAGAAAGGAACAATACAATACAAACCATAAAACAGTGGTTGACCGGGAGGTTTCCATAGCGGTCACAGCAGACACCATATTGCGATCTTTGTCAACAGCAGCGTTGTTGGCTATCGATTTTCTTGACGTCCATTGTCGAAATCGATCTCTTCTGATGTGCACAATTGTCGTCTGCAAATCTAGATTTCTCCATTCTCTCTCTCTCTTTCAGTGGGTCGTTGTGAACGTGCAGTCACGTGCAGCTATAAGAAAGATAACTACTGGATGCATGTGACTACAGAGGTCTGCTAATTTATGGAACTGAAGCCAGCGCCCACACATTCATGTAAACAGGTTCATTTTGCCAACCACGTAAGAAGGCAGTGCCATGAGAGTTGTTCCCCTTGACGTGATTTTCGACTAATTAATAAATATGGTGCACCGATAACGCCACTTTTCAAATAGTTACACATTTTGTTATCGTTAGGTATGGCTTTGAAATTACTATCAGCGTTATTGATCACATTGCATATATCCAGTTGAAAAGATCTGTTAGACTGCTTTATTTCACTATGAGGCTATCATGCAAATGTGTGTATTTGTTTCTGTGTTGAGCCGGTTTCGGAGTTTCGAGATCAATGGATTGTGTCCGGTTATGAATAAAAATTGGTTGTGTTATGCCTGTACATACCTGTGTCGCCAAGTATGCCACTGGGGGGCATCCTTTTTTGAGGATGTACCTCTGGTGAGTTTTTTTACCTTCTACTTACCCTCATGCCAGGTGAGACTTAGCCTAGGCGACTCCTCTTTGTCGTGTCATGTGTGTCTTTTCAAGCGCTAATTAACTCCCTTGGTAGTTGCGATTTTTTAGAGCATTGCCTAAATTATCATTAAACTGATCTGGAACCATACAATTAAGTCATGTTTTGACCATTTGCTTTTGTTTGATTGATTAGAATTGATTGGGTGTTCTAAATCCACACATGGTTACTTGAAATAGCTAATTGAACCAGCATGCATATGTCACAAAACAGGTGGAGTGTGTATGTGTGTGTGCGCGCGTGCGTACTTGAGTCACTTGGTGGTAATGCTACAGCTTCAATAGTACTACACATTCCTGTAAATTTCTCAGTCACATGATTGCTCAAAGATAAATGTACTTCAGTACAAAAAAAAAGTAAACTCGTATGGTGGTAATTTGTACAGTATGCACACATTCCTGATTCTTGTATGAACAAGTCTCAGAGAGTGAGAGAGCACACAAAAACACCACCATAATTAACAGGTCTTGAACATCAAGCAGCAAACTGGCTCAAACTCTTCTCACAGAACGGTGTATGAAACTGACCAGCACACAAAGAATGATGGGCTTCATTCAACTGTTTATTGCCAATTATGTGGTTAACATAATTATGAAACATGACATGTACATGCAGTAAAAAGATGTTCAAAAAACAGATTATACACAAGCTGTGAAAACGAGGCACCAGTTTATTTCTAATTGTCATGAACCACTGATTAAATCAAACTCTTCAATCATATACATATATTTTGATAAAATATAGATTATTTTATACTGAACTTTCAAGTATTCTATTCTCACAATTACTCTTCCGTTGCCATGTCTCGGTCTGCTTTGAACAGAGAGTGACACTCTGCAACACTATCTTCAACCACATCAAAGTGACAGAACCTAGTAGCCCATAAGAAACACTAGAAACTGTGCAGTTCTACAGGTAGTTTTGGACATGCCAGTGAAAGATTGTGGAACAGTACTCAGTAGATCTACAAAAAAAAAAACTACAGAAAATTAATGTTCGTTGTTAGAGATCACGTGCCCACATATACACTACTACCGTTTGATGATTCAAACGAATCTTATTGAATGTATGATGTGACAGACACCATGACGAAACTAACAAAATAAATATAAAAGTCACAGAACACAAAAATTTGCATTGTGAAAATGTATTACCAACAGAAAGACAGCTTTTGGCAGAACAAAAGTAAGAAATACCAAGTTTAAGTAGAGCTTAAAAAGTTAAATGATCTCAACCCTACCCTCCTTTTTAATGTCCACAATTCCCATACATACACTACAAACACTCAAATCACTTTACAACTACTACATGTAGTACAGTGTGACACCATTATCAACCAGTTGTATGTGAACTGAAGGATATTAAATCAAACTTAGAAGCAAAAATGAACTGACCATTCATTCATTCTGGCAAGCTTGGCTCCAAACCAAACTCGGGATCCATCTACACAATGGAGGCTTTAACTGCTTGTGTAGCTTGTCAGCCCAATTAGGCCTGCACTGGCCAGGGCTGCCGAGTGTTCAACACTGTTTGGAAGCCCTCTGTGGCATTTCATGCAAAGTAATGACAATCTACCAGTGCTTCACTCAAAGCTCTCTACTACCAGC
Source organism: Alviniconcha strummeri (assembly GCA_963584105.1). Lineage (NCBI taxonomy): Eukaryota > Metazoa > Mollusca > Gastropoda > Provannidae > Alviniconcha > Alviniconcha strummeri. The sequence goes on from OY757544.1 coordinate 8,520,829, forward strand.
ACTATCCAAGCAAAGGATAAGACTGTAATGTGTCAACACAGTCTCCCAAAGGACTATAACTGCTGCTACTGCATCAATTGTCATTATTCAGCATCTATTTTGTGATGCACGCACACACAGGGACACCACCATTCAAACAAAAAAATAGCAGGGGCTAATTGCAAACCTGTGTCATTATCTACTTGTGCATACTTTGTGGACACATCTAACGTCCAGTGAATCAAACGTGTGATCAAATGAAAGTGTCTTCAACTGGAACAAGATGCACCGCCAGGCAATCAATGGAATGAACATGGTGCACATAGATAAGTGTAACATACGCAAGCTCAACACCATCCGCTCTGTGCTCAATGCTGATAACCGTTTGTTGTGTGTTCCAGCTTGACTAAGCACACACTATATACTGTATGATATGGACACGGTTCACGTTTTGATACCATCATCTGATTTCTGCCATTTTTCTTTCACCGACAGTAAACCATGCTAAAGGCAGCTGCTCCTGCCTTAATGTTTCCATGTGCATTCAACTGTTCTGAAAATGTTTTAATTAGCCCTTTAACAGGCTTCATCTTCAGACTTCATAGAGGGTTCCATGTCAAACTCTAAGCTCTACCTCCCACAGTTACGTTTCCACAAGCTTTAAATCTGACTGCCATGCTGTCTCTGTTGACTGGTGGAATGCACAATCACTCAAGTCTGATTGTAGCGTTCAACTTTGCTTTATTTGATCGCAGCTGGTATCTTTTGTCATTAATAAATGTAGGCCATTACCGATTTGGAAGGTTTTGCTTGGAATCGACCAGTCTTCCCCTAAGGCATGCTTCAGCTTATGGGCCAAACATGGTGGCCACTCTTAGGGCTTTCACACAGAATACTGCTTGACATTCTGATTGGCCAATGCTGCTCCAGTGATTGACAGACCTGAACCCTCTATAACCTACAGCTTTGGAGCAGAACATTTCTGCTACATCAGCTCAGAGTGACACGTGAGCCAGCACTGGAATACCCCAAAGGAAAGTTGGCCAACAGGTGCATTTATACTGGGGGCAGAAGGTTGCCTAGATCAGGTTTACTGCAGTCAAGCTCTGTGGGGTGTGCCGGCCTGCCAGCATCATCCTAACCAAGTTCCAGCACACAAGTCAGCATCACCTTCCTCTATTTGCAATGTCAATCAACCATGTTGAGCACAGGTGAAAGCAAAATGGGATTCAAGTTAACAACACAAGCAAATCGGCAACAGACAGTGACAAGGATATATATATATTATAGAAATTTAGAAGATAAACTCGATCCATGACATAGTATTCTGAAGTATAAAACATGTGTATATGTAAGGTAGTAGTGGAAAGGGGGGGGGGAAAGCATCGGTTTAGGACACCCTGGCAAGGGAAGTTACTTCTTTTTGGAAGTACTAACCGTATGAACTGAAAAGTACACATCATTTAGAACCTGAAAAAAAAGGGGGTGGGGGGAAAGGAGAGGGAGAGAGTAAGAATGTCTGAGAGACAGAAGTAACAGAGCAAATTAACCAGAACATGTGCAGCCACATTTCCCCAAAGGGTCAGGACGCACAGAAATATCACGGAACTGAAAAACCTCAGATTTGTTCAAGGCCTGAAGAAAGACAGATAAGGACAAAAACAGGACCATGCACACACAGAGGCCTGCAAAGACAGAGACCTGTGAAAACAACAAAGGCAGTTGCCCCAACAGAGAAATGAACCTGTAAAGAGAAAGACAGAAGCCTGTAAAACTCCAGTGGCCTGTAAAGATCAATAAGGGGGCTTGTAAAGACAGAGTGAACTGCAGAAGCTTGTACTGTCACGACAGTCAGAAAGTTATAAAGACAAGAGACATGTGAGTGTCCAGTACAGTAAATGGCCATTACTGGTGTATAAAAGAACAAGAAGAAGAAACAGGGGCCACACAACAAGATGGTGTTCAGATTAACAGAAGAAGAAGAGGAGACAGGACAGAACAACCGACAGAAGCAGAATTGTACAAATACATACACAGTTCTGCATAACAGGTGTGTGTGTCTTTTTTTTTTGCAATACACAATCTTGTAGCTCTGTACCGGCTGTTTCCATGCTATTACAATATCCCCAAACTCAGAAGAAAAAAACACACACATACATTCTGTTTTTCTGCGTTTAATAAGCGCTACTGTTCTTGGCAGGCAAAGGCGGCTGGCATGGCGGTGACAGGACCAGCCTATGATATACAAGATATATAAATAGAAACATCATTTGGGCGGAGCGATGGTCCCACAGGGGAGGCGCCAGGTGCAGAAGCTGGCCCCCTGTTGCCCGAGTGTTCCCATGCGCATGCGGTGCTGGGCTGCAAAGGGCGGAGTGGCAAATCTCTGGAGGTGGACGCTGGCAGACGTGACACCCCCACCCACCTTACTGCACTTGGCTCCGCCAACAAGGCACGCTAGCTGATGCAGCTCACAACTGTTTCTGTACAAGTCTGAAGTCTACAAGGGGGGAGGGACTGAACCCCTCCACCAACACTATGCAGTCCACACCCTGAGGCGCGTGCTGCTCTTGTACTCCCACGGTCTGCCTCACATGGATTCAAATTCATCCACTCGACGCTTGGTGTTGCCCTGACGGATCTGTTTGAGAGTCTTGTACTTGTCGCGGCCTTGCCTCACATTCTCGGCATGGAGTTCATCATTCTTTGTTGTAACAGCCTCGTCAAGACGCTCTTTGCCAAGGTCGGCCTTCAGCATCTGAAAGCAAAAGGTTAAATTGTTCCTCAAAATTCACATTATAGCCACACAATTTGTTTTTGTTAAATCAGAACTTACATCCAATGGTGGAGTCTGTATTGTGAAATGCAAGAACAGAGAAAGTTCTGGCAACTCACTTTTGAATGTTACTTGATATTAAATGCTGAACATTCAAAGGGTCAAGAGAAACAATGCAGACTAAAAAACCCTCACTCAAACATTTGGAAAAGCAAATATTAAGGTTTTTGTCATGACATCCTCAATTACCTCCCTTGAAGAGTCACTGTCAATAACAGCAACAGATGCATGTGCCTGATTCCAACAGTGTTAAAACCCAATAAAGTTTGAACTGGATCAAGTAAGAACTGATCAGCTGTCAATTTCAACTGACTGATGCAGCTGTGACCTTGAATGTAGTCAAGGTCACTACAAGTGTTATGTGTGAGAAAAGCTCAGAAAGTACTACTAGATAACATTTATACTTTTATCAGTGCTCTAGAAGTTCACATTAGTTTTCCCAATGACCAGACGTGTGGCCTAGCACTAATCATCACAAACACTTATTCTGATGAAGTCAAAAACTGTTCACCTTTCCTATCACTTTCAAATGATCCTGACAGTACACATTTTCACAAATGTCCACAGAAATGTGATCATTTTTCGACTCCTCATAACACACTCTCAGGTACCAATAACTCTACTATTGCCAGCGATATCAAATTTGTCCCAACATTCAGGATCCCTACTTCTTACAATTTGCCTCAAAGCCTGCCAGTCTTCTGGCTGAAGCACCCACTTGCATACACACCTCAAGTTGTTTCTGTAGTCTCTGGTTTTTCTCCGCCTCAGTCAATCGCTCCTCCTCCGCACGAGGCTTGGAAGCCAAATCCTCATCCACCTGGAGTTCACCACCTGCACAACACCAGCCAACTTGGTCAACTTATCACCCAGTTGCATCCAATCCAGTCATCCCCTTTACATTGCTGAAACACGTAGTCCATACAGCCCTTTCTCCTACACCACAACAGTTCTGTCCTGTCCTTAGTCAACCCTTTCATTAGGTTAGCCCCTTCACTGCCATGAATGGATGCAAACTGTCACAGTAAATTGCAAAATTGCAAATCCTTTTTCTCTCTTCTCTCTTAGCAGGAGTATGTGGAGAGGCCTGCATCAAGCAGGCCTGTCATATTTATAGGCCTGGAATAATCTGTTTTCAGGCCTCTATGTGCACTTTTCAGCCTGAAACATTTACCGGTTAGAGCAGTGATGGGGTTAAAACACCCACCCCAGTCCATCCTTCTCCAACGACCCTAGTCAACCCCTTCATACACTACCACAAGAACTAACCCAAGCAACCCTTTTGTGCACACCCCCCTCCCCCCCCCCATACAGAAACTTACCCCTGTACTGTTCATGTAGCATGCATACAGGTTTACCAAGGCACTTAAACCTGACGAAACTCCACATCAGAGTGAACAGCAAATTCCAGGAAATTCTCACTGCTGATGGGTAGTACCGTATACAAATTCTTCTGTGCTTGCTTGTGTATGTGTGCTTGCGTGCGCGGGTGTGCTGTTCATGTGTCTTGCATGCATTCCTTCATGTATAAAATAAGTACCTGCTGGCATGTGCCTAGTTCATTGTTCACCTTGTTCATACATTTAAAGGTGTATCCATTGGTGTACATATGCACAGATTAATCATTCACTCACCATACTCATTTTTGTTGTCATCGTCATCAGGTTCATCATTTTCATCATGTTCGGCATTGATCTCCGAGCGGATGAGCAGTTGCTCTTGGAGCTTCTCCTGCAGTTCCTGTTCTCGCTGGACTTTCTCAATCTGCACACGGTCAACCTCCATTTTGCGCTCCTCCGCCTCTCTGCGGGCAGCCTCCAGTTCTGAGTGGAGCTCTGATACGTTCTGTTCCTTTGCTTCAATGTCAGTCAGCTTCTCCTGCAGGGACCTCTGGGCACTTTCCAGCTCCTCTGCCTGTGGAAAATAGGGATAGACACTTCATACACATTTGGGGAGACAAAATTCAACAACTTCCCAGGCGTCATCTGTTATTTTCAAAGACCTAACAAACAAAATTAAGCCAAAAAGAAAAGCCTGTATTTACCAGCAAAAAACACCACTGAACTACTGGCTAGCACTAACAGGGATGATACAAACCCTGATGTGCCCAGGATTTTACTTTCCTGCCCCCCCCCCCCCCCCCCACAAAAAAAAAACAACCACACACACACACACCACCCAACCAGCAACACCAAATGTATAAAATGTCAAATACATTCTTGTAACCATCTTTAAAAAATATTTTTAAAAACGCTGCAGCTCCTGCATATTACATATGCCCCAAAAGTTTCACTGATCCAATTAAACTTCTCAGTGCAAAACAACACAAAACACTGTGACTGACCAATCTTTGTCTCTCTGACTGCTCCATCTCATGGGAGCGTTCCATCTCCATGCGGAGTTCCTCAGCACGGCGACGCTCATTCTCCAGCTCCTCACGCAGAGTCAGCAGTTCAGCCATCCTCTCATCCTTCTCTCTGATCCGGGCCTGAAGGTCCTGCATGTCTGAAAACAACACAGGCTTTGTGTGGAACAGAGCAAGGGCTGCATGGTTTGTGTTATACAACACAGGCTTTGTGTGGAACAGAACAAGGGCTGCATGGTTTGTGTTATACAACACAGGCTTTGTGTTGAGTGGCACAGGATTTGTGTGGAACAGAACAGGGGCTGCATGGTTTGTGTCACAACACAGGCTTTGTGTGGAACATAACAGGGGCTGCATGGTTTGTTATACAACACAGGCTTTGTGTTGAGTGGCACAGGATTTGTGTGGAATGGGACATGGGCTGCATCATTTGTGTCATACAACATAGGCTTTGTGCTGAATGGAATGCAGGTTTTGTGTGGAATTGAACAGGGGGTACACACTGTGAAAATACACAAACAACAGGTACTTGACTGGTGTCCCTGAAGACGGCCAACTGTGTCCAATCAAAACTGAACTACAGAATAGCAACACTCTGGCAACACCAATTTGTGCAAATTACAACATAGCCAGAACTGTGGACAGTAGGCTTGGAGGCTTTGATCTTAGAACTGTTGATGCCACTCAGACCAGACAATGTATACACTGTCAAGACAGCCAAGTACAGCTCTGGCAAACTCTGGATGCACAAAACATTCAGTAAATAAGTTTCTTTTCACTTGTTCATCCCCCCACCCCCATTTTCTCTTCTCTTCTGTGCAATCATAAATACACAACTCTTATCGCTATCTTTTTGTTTCACATTAACAGTATGTTCATAAATACTGCATTGTATCTGTTTAAATACCTTCACCACACCCAAAAGGCCTGAGAAAGCATCAACCGCAAAAGCAATTACATGTGTACACCAAGCCAAAATAAAGCCCACCCAAAGTGACCATATAATTTCGACCATGTCCCACTGTGTCTGCAATTCCAAGGAACAGCAAGACTCTGAACCCAAGTTGGTTTACACTGGTTGTTATACATTTCCACTTCTGCAAGGGATTATATATTATTCAGATATATACACTGTGTGCAAGTGAGGGTTATAAGATGTCACCTCTAATGGTCATGGTCAGTTCACGGTAACGGCTGCAACCTAGAAATAGAATTTGATGGTCCATTTCTCCTGCACACCTGCCCACCCCTTGGAGCTAAGTGACACTATTCCCCTTTGTGTCAAGGCATGACTGCACCACAAATAATGAGGCCAGTTCATTTTGGGAAACTGGGTCACCAGTTGAAAGAAAACTGTTCCTTGATTAGCCCCACCAAATGAAACATTTCACAATCTTGAAAAATGATTCCTCATTTTGACCTCAGAAAACCTTGTCAAGATATTTTTTGCCGGCAACTTCAAATTATGTCTTGTGCATAAAAGTGCAGGCTGCAGTTTGAGTTTGCCAGCAAACAACATGGCAACACCTGTCATTCTGCTGTATGCTTGTATCCAGACATGTTCAACAGCCCTGCTGTTTGCTAAAGCAGATTTCACCATCCATGTTGGAAGTCTGCGTGTTTACCATATCATGATTTGACACAATCACGCTGATGAGGAAGGGACTACAATTTAGCACTTTGTGCCGTGAAGCTATGTGGTTTGGACTACATCAACATCCCACCTTAATAAACATTCAACAGGCAACACAGCTTATAAACACACAAAGCAAAGTTGGACAGATCTGCAGTTTCTCAGCATGTCACGAATTGCCACATAAGTACATTCAGAATAGGCAAGTGACTAGGAAGTGATGGCTGTGGCAGTGCATGTGGAAATCATGTCACGGTCATAAGGAGGAAAAAAGGAGGAGGGCACTGGCAGCTGACACACTACAATAGTCAAAAGTCTGTGACATGCCTTATTTTCTGAGCAATTCAGTGTTGTCATTTTTCTCCTAGGAATTTTTTTTTCTTTCTTTCTGAGGAAGTGCCTCACAGTTTAGAACACTCTGTGTCTGGGCTGAGCGCAGTGTGGGGGCATGGAAATGATCAGCATGACACACCTGCCTGCTACTAACCTTCTGAACAGTTTGAAACACTGGATTTCAGTCACCATTGCATCTCTCTTCACTACTGTCAAGTTTGTACTTCTCTCTGAGTCTGTTTCATTGTCATTTTAAATCTACATGCTCACAGAGATGGACATGGTAGATTAATGACAAGCAATGGGAGGATGAAGCAAACTGGGCAATGCCAATTATGGTTATGCCAGCCTACAATGCATCTCACCTTGATTGGAAGTCAAATGATGTGCCCCAATAAATGCTCTCTCCCCCTCCTCCCCATGTCAACCACCAATGCCTAGTGATGTGTAAGTGGATGCCACTACATTCATTATGGCTCATCAGTTGAGCCTGATGCAGCAAAACATTCAGCAACCTGTTAACTTACTGGGACTGTTTCATCTTGCTACTCACTCTATTGTTCCTGTAGGCCAGAGCTTACCAACCTACTACATGACATGGCATTACAATCCCACTAATAACAATCTCACACTAAGCACACAAAATAAATGTTACAAGCTAGCATGTAGTCAAACGAAAAGCATGAGGGTCAGCCCAAATGTTTCAACCTGACAATGGTTCTGTATATGTAAGTGTTGCTGCTCCAGGTAAGTTGCCATCATCTGAACAGTTAATTAACATTTACAGTCGGCCAAGTGTTAAAATTCACCACTGGGCCACACCATGCACAAGAACTACAAAACTTAGTGTTAGAAGTAGTATAATATGCCTCTCCATTTTATTCATTTTGTATAGTCAGTCATTCATGCCACAGCTTGCAAATTACAATGTCTGGGTATGCTAAACATACTGCCCCATCATCTCACATATGTTTCAGTTTTAGTGATCAGTCCTCATAGTCAGTCACTCATTCAAATCTTCTTTGTCTGGACTTTGGCTTCTTTGGTTACACCAGGCAGACACCTACTGAACACGTACCACTTCAAAACCCCTCCATGGAATGGAAAATATTCCTGCAAGCACCCCCAATTTGAAGCATTCACTAGTAGTAGCACATGTGCTCCAATGCCAGTGCAGGTGCATTTCTCACCTCTGCTGGTACGCTCCTGTTCCTCTTGCATGAGACGGAGTTTTTCCTGCAGTTCTTTTCGTATTCTCTCAGACTCCTCAGCCTCATGCCTCATCCTCTCCATCTGTGCTCTGACAACATACAATTTCCAACATAAGCATGCTAAGAAGTGTCAAGCAGTACTGCACATGCACAAGTAGCAACGGTTTTTCATACTCCCATGTAACATTTTAAGGAGTTCCCCCCACCACCCCCCAGTAGAATTTAAGAGGGTTTTTACACCCCTTCTAAAAATAGCGAAAGGTTTACAGGCATTCATTACTATGCTGCCAACATCAGCTGCGGTGTTGCACTGCTGCAAGGCCACTGCTGCAGATGTTCTGGAGAAACCAAAAGACAACTTTTTCTGACTAGTGTCATCTGTGACACTTTCTCCTTTGTCACTTTTGTTTTCTTTGTTATCTTTATCTATTTTCTTTGTCAATTTTACCTTGTCCACTAATCTGCCTCTTTTCTTTGAATCTCTTGACATTTAGCTGGCATTTTATTGTGCATTCATACCCCTTGACCTTAATTCAGAACACATTCTCACAGTAGTTTTTTGTTAGGTGTTTTTAAGTCATAAAAGGTCATGTGCTCCCATTTGGACTTATCATGTTCCAACAAGACGCTTCACTGCCAGTGCAGCCATTTACCACACAGGGTGAGACTTTATAACCATCTTCCCCTCAACAGCTCCCTGCTGTTCTGGCTTCTGCTCTCTGCTTTCATAAGCTGCTGCCTTCCATGTGACTTGCTGTGCCACCAACATTGTTTGATTAATTCGCTGTATAAAATGTTCCACTCACCTCTCCTGCTGCTTGGCCATTTTCTCTTCCCGTGCTTGTGCCTTCATCTGCTGCACCTCAATGGTGTCGGGCTTGCGGCGGCGCATGTACAGCTCATGGTTGCCCATGCACAGTGCCAAAATGCGCTTGTTGATGCGAAGGCGGGGAGCATAGAACACAAAGTCGGGGGCCTTCTTGTCAATGGGCTTGATGACAAACTTCTTGTCATTGAAGGAAATGTTCCTGATCTCACTCCAGGGAAAACCAATCTTGGGTGTTAATCTGTCACAAGGAAAACACATGATATAGCATCTTTCTAAAGTCATGATTTCACTAATCAGAGGAATGTGAATGGACGGCTTTCGGGTAAATGGAAACCACCTCTAAAAATTAACTTCCAAGGACATTAGTGGCTAAAGTCACTTTTCTCTTAAATCTAGGGGTGGGTGTGGGCACGACACAATTCTGCCAAATTTTTTTGATTATCTCTGTGAAAATATTCCATCCAAAATGACCATACTGTTTACACCTTTACCTTTGAAACTGCAGAACTAAGTACAGTGCACAGTGTGTATCAACACAAACTTACCTGTCTTCTTTCTCATAAACATTAAGACCCAGGGCATCAACTCCCAAAAGCAGATCTGTGCCGCGCTTGTTCTTGATCTCAAAGTAGTTCACACCATACATCTCCAGATCTTGGGCGATCTTCAGATACTCCATCATGGCATCATCCCTACGGAGATCAAAACCATTTCATGATGAAACACACCTCCTTACCCCCTACCAAAGCTCATTAGCCTTCACTTAACAGTTGAATTTCTACCCCCACCCTCCAAAAACCCAACCACACCAGTAAAACGATAGCTTAAATGGCCCATGCAGAGCAAGTAAACCATCACCATTTTAAATCCCTGACTTAGGACACATAAAAGTTTTGCCCCCCCCCCCCCCCCCCAACCTGTGAAAAAAAGCACTGTGCAACATGACAAACACATAAAGCGCCTCCTTAAACACAGACAACAAAAGCAAATCGTCAGCGCTTGTGGAAAAACTCATATCTGATGTCAGCAAAAAATGTCCCAACTGAGATTTTTCACAACTGAAAAGTGTTCCATCACATTTGAAAGGGTAAAATGCAAGTTTGGCAGCCATTTTTTTAAATCTCTATGACACTCCACATGGGCCAGAGTCCCTGAAACTTTAATAAATCGGTTAAAGCTATTGTTACAGCACACATGGAACTGTGGACACGAAGCCTGATGCCAAATTTTCACATGAGGAAAAAAGAAGAAGAAAAAAAGCAAACAAAGACAACAACAAACAAGGACAGGGTACATAGGCAAGGCCAACAGCCACAGGCTTCAGCTGTGAATGGGAGATGTTGGTAGAAGTGCTGACCTCATCATTCCCTTGTGCTCGCCCCACCAGCTCTTTATCCGGTCCTCCCACTGGTCCTTGGACAGCTTGTGTTGGTCGTAGACCCTGAAAGACACAAACAACCTCACTCAGCACCATTTCTTTCTCAACAGCAGATTAATCCCTTGCAGGATACTGGGCTTGACTTGGCTGGGCAAGGCTACAGCAGACATGACAACAAAGTTACCCAGTCCTACCAGTGTCAGTACACGTCTCTGCATTGATTTTGCGTGTATATGTTGGCTATGCGAGTTGAATGTGTTCAGTGTCTGCTTTTAACTGGGGTGCAGTGTGAACATCTGTTATGTTTACCAAGCCAGCTGGGAAAACTTCCCCATCTCTTCTCTGACTGTGAGCTATCTCAATACCATCATTTTGATCATCTTCAAGAAGCACACAGGTCTGACACATTTTTCTGTCCTGATCTCAAGTCTCATTTGATGCTAATGGGGATGCCTACTTCACGCCTAAAAGACAGGAAAAAGGTGCTGACCTCTGCGGTAGGAGACGGTCGTTGGTGAGCGTCTCAGCAGGGTTGTAGTCATTGTACTTGGCCTGACAGGCGTAGGAGGCCAGCAGCACAGCAGTCTCAGGGGGGCAGTAGATCTCATCACTCAGGATTCCTTCCTTCACTTGCAGGAAGAACATGCGCTGCAAGCACACCCACACAACATCCAGTTATGCCTCAGAACCAACAGGGGCCAGCAAAAACAGCAGTTATACAATGTCAACCAGAGCTGAACATGACTGAAGTCTCTGTCCAGTGGACGCTTTTAAAAACTGTTGCCAGCACTGAACACCTGAGTAAGGCCATGCAGCAGCGCATAAAATAAAACAAAAATGCATGTTATGCTAGTACAGTAGTATGGAAATCTGTACAACATAAAAGGAAAAGCGCCCATACTGTCCATACTGAATTCATTTTCAGACACATCTGTAGAGAACTTTGCATCACTTTGCCGAGGTGGATATGGTTGTCAGTGCATCTTTATTTGTCATGAAAGCAAATATTTCATGGAATAAACAGGAAATTGTAAAAAACAAGTTCCCATAAATGTCCAATATGTGAGCCAAAATAAAGGCTAGGCTCACCACAAACACTTCTCTCTACACAAAAATAATGTCTAAAAAAACTAGGACTCAATAGGAAAGATTAGTGGGGCCATTTTGCTCACTCTCACCTTTTGCAAAATTTCATTTGACAAGAGTGTTGGAAGAGGCCTCTACTGTACCTTTCTTATTCACAACATGTTTACCTGTTCAGAAACGAAGTCAAAAAAGTGCATTGCAACTGCTATCAAGTTGGACAAATGAAACTTGGCAGAGGGTCAATATGTTTCAATACAAAAACAGCTGGTCATTAAGTTTAGGTAGTCAAGGAAAGCAATTTCAAAGCATTTGCAATTAGAACAAAGATAACAATCTTTATAGTCTCCAGTCAACAACAGGCCATCAAATTCAGTTTCCTGTTTTTTACCACTTCCCTGTGTCTCAGCGGGTGAGCCCACCCCCCTTCCAACTCCACATCTCCCTACCCAGCAGGTGTGCTTGTCAACAGCGAGGGCACAGATAGCTTGCAGTCAAATGAAGGATGATTTACCTGTGTGATTTCCTGAATCAACTCTTCTGACACATCCTCAGGGAAAAACTTTGCCCTGAACTTGAACTGCAGAGGGGTTTCTTTTCTGACATCCTGACTGAGCACCTGCAACAAGCAACAATTGTTTGGCTTACTACAAAGATGCACTCTCAACTCTCCAAGCTCAACCCAAGGAAACGGATGAAGATAAAACAGCACTTGCAACAGGGGCAGGGGTAATGGGAGGGGAAGGTGTCTGTCTATAAGGCAGCGTTTCTTGTTTTTATTTTGGTTTAAATCTTTCTGCACAAAACACACTGTAAACAGCCACAACAAAAACTTTTGTGAGACCATCAGGTGTTCACAACACCGCTGATGTTCACTGTGGTTCACTGTGGTTAATCAGTCCCCAAACGATCCACACGTATACAGATACATGAATAAAAAATACAAGGGAGTTAACTGACAGCATGTATAAATCAGCAAATCTATACCTAACCTAGGTGGGAATTACTTCAGAACATTCATTATAGTCCTGAAGTATATTTTTGCTCCTGCCACTTGAAATCACTTTCATTCCCCAAACTCTTGTGTGTGTTTTTTTTATGCAAACTGAAAAACCATCACATAATATATACTTTGCAATATTAAATATACGTGGCGCGGTCAACAAGGACTTCATGCAGGATTAGGTAACTGAAAATGCACCCAAACCTCTGTTCAATCCCATACCTTTCTGTTGAGCTTGAGCAAAGCTGAGTATCCCTGTTTGTCAAAGTACTGTAGCCTTGTAACCTCTGATCAATCCCTTCTCTTTTACTGGGATGCTGTTTGACTACAGACACACCTGAAAGCTATCCATACTATTACCTTTTTGTTGAGCTTGAGCCAAGTTGAGTAGCCCTTGCTGTCAAGGTACTGTAGCCCAAAGAACCAGATCTCACGCAGACCTATGGTCTTCACCACCTGAAACACACGCAATTCAAACATTATGCAACACATGATAACTATCCTACCACACTAACTTAGTAACTAACAGATCCTTTCAGTACTTGTAATAAAGATCATAAGCTACTGATCTCATGCAAACCTAACTTATTATCAACCACATGCTCCAATACTGCCTTTATTAGTATCAGTCAGCTATACATGCCCACTTATCTATAGGTAGCATAAACATTCCATACCAAAGGGATCCACATTTTCACTCCGTTGACTTCTATACAGTTTAACTGTAACTCATTAACTGCCTTATTTGCTTTGTTGTGGATTTCAAGGCTAAGGACTGAGTGAATGTGATGGAAGAAAACTCCCTGATTTAAAATCAAGATACTGACTGTGACACTGTTTTATTTTAACAGCAAAATTAATCATCATCATAAAGCCTTTTATTTATTTACTTATTTTTTTAGTTACAGTTATGGAGTTGTTATGGTTCAGCTTATAAATAACTAAAAAGCCTCTGAGTGTGGGTCTGTGCATCTGTGTGAATTGGTGCCCAACCACCCGACTGAGATGAAACTTGGTGTAAGATTCCTTGGGACACAAGGGTAGAATCAGGCTACATGCAAAGTATGTATGGGCAACATCTGTTTCGCTAATTCACATAACACTCAAGACTATAAAAGCAAACAAACGAGCCCCTCTAAGGCTTCACTTTGTTCCACTCTGCAGGTACCTCTGTGACCAAACGGTTAATCACTCCACACTCTCAAGCCAGTGGGCTAGATTCAATGCTCAAAAGGACCAAATTTTAACAACATAAACATTTCAGCTGCTGCAACATCAGCAATGTCAAACCTTTTCTTCAGTCTAGGTGGTACCTATTCCTCCACCCCACCCCTTTTACCCCCTACTCTTTTCAAAAATTAAGCTGCTCAATTTTTTTTTCAAGAATGTTCCATTCTCCAAAACACAACTATGTTGGTCTTACCTGTTAAACAGCTGGCCAAAGAACATTGCTAACTACTACAAATTAAATGTCTGTGTCACTATAGGAAAAGAATCCCAACTTACAAATGGAGCAAAATGACATGCCACGCCTTTTTTTGTTTTTATCAGGCATGAATCATGGACACCACCCTACGCCTCCTCCTGGCTAGGGTGGTAACGCAACAGTGCATTCGCTTAGCTAAACTCAACAGCCTAGCAACCCACCATCTTTGCACCTGTGCCAGCTCATCAGCTAGCCCCATCACTGATCAGCCTCTGCCAAACACACCCTTTCTTCGGTCACAAACAGCTTTTTGTGCAAGTGCAAGGCACTCCCTTTATTGCTGCTTTTCTTTTCATTTATTTCACTGGGCTGAAGTTTGATTGTATTGCTGTTATTGTTAAGCTCAGTGGAGCCTGTGAGTGGAGCTTACAAAGAAATGGGATGGGGGGGGATAGTGCTTGTTTCCAGTTGTGTACTTATCATGTCTAAGAGCAGCCTGCCAACAATTCATTACTGTTTGGCTGACATGAGCATGTGATAATCAGCGCACAGGTCACTTGCAGCCAAGAATGCACCAATTTTTGGATTTACTGTGAAAAGTATTCCACGTTTTACAGAACTCTCAAGAGAAAATATTCACTGGAAAGAGGTACCTTTACATCGTTACTAACCCAAAATACTACTACTGGAAGAGGTTTGGCCTCTGGCTCTGCTATCATTTAAAAACTTTTATTATTATTAATACAATCATGATTCATATCCTGTCAATGGATTCCACAACAGACTCCGTGGAACTTTAATTTTAAACAATGTTTTTCACCTGCCCTGTAAGTTGTACTTTAAAGTGTCATCTTTCTTGTCCAGGAAGCTGGTTTCACAGGAAAAGATTTTGAAAGGCTAGGTCAATTTCAAACTTTGGGGTCATGAGGTACATCCAAGGAAGCAACTCCATCTTTGTGCGAGAAAAAATGTTGACTGCTGAGGCAAGCCTCCTGCCAGGTCAACTATTTCAATCAGATCACCTCTTCCTGGTCAACCTTTTCTCCTTCAGCTTCAGTTGTTTACAGAACTGTATGGGTCACAGTTTCACAGCCCATCCAGAAACTTGTGGGCTTGTCAGCAAACAGCCTATTCAGAAAAATGGGCTGGGGTGGGCAGCGAAAGTTTCCAGTTTGGTACCTACCTGGTCAAACAGCTGCTTGCCTGTGGTGTTGGGCTGGATGGCAAACTCCAGCTCCGCGTCCATGGTGGTGACGCGAACATTAACCTGCAAAGTTATGTTACAGTTATTCATCACACATGTAAACACACTCTGGCCTTTCAGCAAAGTATAATCGTGACACCTTGTATAACTGTAGCCCGCGCATTGCAAAACATGGTACAGAAAGGACCCCCCCCCCCCCCAAAAATTTTTTTTTTTTTTTTATAATAATAATCATGATTTGAAAAAATATATAAAAAATACAGGATAACCCTGATCCACCTTCAGGCCCAGCACTGCTTTAGATCAAATGGAGGTTGAACACAGAGGAACCTGAACTGTTGTTACTGTCACATTTGTTGTAAGCCATAATTTTTTTAATTTTATATAGACATAAGAATTTACCTGAAATAGTTGTTTGAAGAAAAACAAAGGGAAAAACTGTGTAAGATTATTTAAGAATGCTAGTTTGGAATTCCACTGTGAAGTGCACCTGCCCGACAGCGTCAGTATTTGTGGGTTACTTGTGCAAGAAGATGACAGATTCAGGTCAGGTGAAAGTGTCTTTGTAAAGTTACAGAAATATTTTGAGTAAAACTTATATTTTTTATGTTTCTTTTTGCTATTCAGCAACCTGTAAATTTTTTGGTGTTTTTTTCCCCCTTTCATGCCAGGCCCAATGTGATACTACAATACCCATTTAAAATTGAAATTAGTTACACTAATACTGAATAATAATAATACTAGCCTCTTCATACCTTTTCCATCAGAAACAACTTCAAGTAAATGTTGACTGAACTGAAATGTGCTCTCTCAGACTCATTTCAACTAACCTTACTAATTTCTAAAAACTTTGTTCTCTCTGACACAGTCTGAGTCTGAATAATGAATTAAAGTGAATAGTTGCACCACCCATTTCATTCCCCCCCCCCCCCCCCTCCCCCAATTACAAAGAAAAAAGCCCTCTTTCTAACTGAATAATTCTGAATCCAATGTGGAGTATGCAACTCAGCAAGTGAATGTTTATGGCTGCCAAATCATACACATATGACAGGTCTATGTGAACTACTTTACAACTTACTTCTCTTACTGTCTTAGTCTTAAGACTCATTAAATTAAAATGCTACATTCATTAATCTATCCATTCATTCGATCCCTGGTCCTTTCAATCAATCAAAACTTGTGTGGAACCGGAATGTATCAATATTTAAATACCAAACAAAACTGTTGATATACAAACAAGTACATGATGTAGTAAAAAAAAAAAATCTGAACTATCAATGTATGTTAACACTATAGTGTAACACTTTAACAGTGAAAAAGTCAGCCAGAGGCATGGACACGATTCTTATTGAAGTTATTCAGACTGGATTTTGCCAAATACTGCACTAACAGTAACAGCAAAGAATAAAGACTGCTGAACTCATGTTAGGGGGGAGGTGGGGGGGGGGGGGGGGGGGGCTAGAGGAAGGGCAGGGCAGGGCTCCATGGTGACTCTTACAGAGCACAAGGAATGCAGGAAGTGAAAAACTGTAAAGGCCTCAGTCCCATAATTATGCTCCTCTTCCTACTTGGTGACAACAGGCTTGCCAGACAACTTTAGATTAGGAACTTGCTCAAGTAGACACTCTCCTGCTCACTGACTGTAGCAGGAAGTACACCCTATTTTGGAATCTCTGGTGGCTAACTACTGAATTTGAATTCTGATGCCATACACAGTGCGGCAATATACACTGTAACTGTGTAAGTGTAACTAGTGTAAGTGTAATCTTATTACTTATGCCTCATGGTAAAACAAAAACTTTAGTCAAACTAAAAATGCACTGCAAGTGCAAGTGAGTGTAAACTGTAAGTGTAATTGTGAATTTATGGTTGCCTAACAAATACCAAAACTTTGCCTAAGGTTAGCATAGGGTGTGGTGTGTCAGAGAAATGACATTCTCTAGTACTAGTATAGTAGCAGTATAGGCAAACAGTACTTTAAAAAAAAAAGTTAGCCAGCCAGCAGGCCAAAAATAGACTCATGCAATCAAACTGCACAAGTGAGGGTAGCTCAGCAGCAACTTGCAAGCCTCAAGTTTCTCATGAGTCAGACAGCAAACCCCACCCACAGCTGTGTCCCAACAGGAGCACTTGCAGTAGTAGCATCAGCACCCCATGTGCACCTCATCAGCTTTCTCCCAAACCAAACAATGCCCCAATACCTTATACACTCACACTATTTACTCATCCCCCACCCCCACCCACCCATCATGGTTGGCACAGTAGGACTATGAGTGGAGGTGCATCAGCAGACCAAATTATTTTTAATGTTTCTTCTCTGTAGTGTAAGGAGTCTGGTACTTGGTACTTATGGCTGGGGTACACATACACATTTTTTCACAGTAACACTAACACTTAACTGAGTTAATAATAATAGCATCACCTTACATGTTGTGAAACATTTTCAAGTACTTTTTTTTTTTAAAGGGGGGAAAAAAGAGCAACTTCAGCTGGTAACCCAACAATTTTTGTACACAGGTATGACATGAGATATACACACACAAAAAAGACAAGTAAAAATATCTAAGCAGGGCCAGGGCCATGAAATGGCCTAAAAATAACACCAATGTGATCATTAAGACTGACATAAATTTATTCATGAATGCAAGTTATATCCTTATTAAGTAATTAGAATTCTGGTTGTAAAGAACTAGACGCCACCATTTCCATGACCCTGAAATAACTGCTGAGCCATCAAAACTATATCATACTGGAAAGGGGCCACAATGCAAAACTGCCAAAAGCGTTAACTATCTTGCAAAGTTTGAAAGTATAGCTATACAAAACTATAACATTAAAATATTCCATTAAAAAATTGAGTTATTTTTAAAGTTTTAGTTACTTGATAGGAAACTAGTGAAAGTAACACAGTGATCAGTCTAATGTGATGGTGAAACTGATAGTGATACAGTGATGATACTTGATAGTGACACTCTGTGAAAAGGACAGGTGTCTTACAATTTCAGTTAAAATGATGGGGTACACTTTCTACACTGACCTCATCACAAGCTATGATGACAAGACAGGATAGTATACTAGTTAAAATTGGCTTTATTAATCTGTGTGTGTGGGGGGGGGGGGGGGGGAGGGGGGGTCCTCCTCTTCCTTTTCACCCTGATATTAATAGTCCTGGCTGACTGTGCATAAAAACCATGTTGTGCATAAAACCAAGTTACTTATTGTTATTTCCTCTTCCATTCATCATAAAATTCATTTTGAGAAGGATAGACACAGTTTCTTTTTCAAACTCAAAGGCTGTCCAAAAACAACATTAATTTATAATAAAAATCCTTGCTGCGGGCTGAATTTTGCTTGTTGCTGCAGCTATTTAAGTACTTTTTCGAAACCGCTTCAGCTCTCCCTTCTCTTCAAAAAGGTTGTGGTTTGTGGACACTGTGTTGTGACTTTGTTACTGAAACTTTAAAATGGCTTTCATCGCTGCCCATCTTAATGCAGAAGTCATTCTGGTGGTGACACTGACAGTGTAGCAATAGGTATATAAATTATAATCTCCCTCTCCCCCCACCTCCCCCCATCCCTAATAAGCCATACAGTTTGTGTGGATGTTAAGCACCATGTTTACTGAACAGCCTGGCTAAGTTGGTAACCATACCCTGCACAGCAGCCCGAATCTGTACAATGAAAACTGGAACAATGGTAAACATAAACCAGATTATGTGGGTTTACCAGCCATCAGGAGTGTGCAATTTATCCCAGTCATCAAATCCAACAAGTGAGGCTTGGTAACAATCAACATTACATCCAAAGAATGTCCAGTACTGTACATCTGTACATACATGTAGTTAAGTCTTTCTCCATCCAGCCCCAAAGCATTCCCACACTGACAGTGGCAACACAACCACTTTCACAGGTACACCCACACAACCACTTCAGTTGATCAACAGAGTAGTGTGGGACTGGGAGAGGTACTAACACTTAAAACTCTTCTGCCCAAAATGTTTTAATAAGTCAATATCATTACGAGTGTTATACTGTTAATATGCCTGACATTGTAATAATCCATTATTACCTAGTTAACAATAGCATAAATCAAGTCTAAACTTTGATCAACAAGAAAACATTACATGAAAGTTAAAAAAACTTCAGTTACAAAATGACACCAAAGTGACCTTAGACTGTTAGAAGTTAATAAAGTCAATGTCCTTAAACGTGGTTCTCAATGAAAGTCAAGTTCACCATTGAGTAGTGTAGTAAAATAGCATGTAGACCAATGATCATACATGTATGATGTCAAGTTTGCCACTCTCTTGGGTTAGACTTATACTAGAGTCTAGACTAACTAGTAACAAAATATAGTGTCCACCTCTGTGAACATGATTAAATCTCAAAATCGGTCAAATGTTTATATTATCACACAGGCTGCTAGACTAGTGCATGCCTGACTTACTCAAGTTACTGCTATCACTGACAGTTTTCATACTTCTCTTTGCATTATTTCAAGTGAGTCAAAACTGCTTCACTGCAATGAAACAGCCCCAGTTAAAAAAATATAAAAAATATCATGTCACAGTATCATTATCAAGAGTAACACTATTACTGGTACATACTGACACCATATGACATACCATTATCAGTGTTATGACTTATAAAATTAACCCTTATCTGACTTATCCCATTGTGTCTTGCCAGAACACTGGGGTGAAGTAAAATGTTTGTTGTGTCAAAAGTTCCATCTGAGGAAACTACTTTCAGCTACAGTAAACTGAGTAATCTTTATTGATTGCAAGACAAACTCCACTACTGAAATCAGTACTCAGTCTGCATCAGTACATGTATCACTGTATGTAGAACTGTAAACTTGCAAACTCTGATGTCTTGCAGTCCTACTTCTACTCACTTCTAGATAAAAAGAAAAAATGTAGTAGAATATCAGGAAGTGGAAACTCAAGCCCCCCATCCCCTTCCTCCCCCCAAAAAATCAGTGCTCAATCACTCTATCAGGTGTATTATTGTATGCAAAACTGTAAACTCTTATTTGTCTTAAGTCTTATTCAGTTCTTGGACTTGGTAATAAAAGAGTCCTCCAGTTCTATCATTGTAGATAAAATGCCCCCCCCCCCCCCCCCCCCCCAAAAAAATGTGTTTGACATGACACTGGTTAATAAAATCATTCTTTTGTTAAAATAAAAAAAGTACTGTAATCACTAACAAGTTGTCAAGTAACATGCTGGTCTGCATTTGTAGTCACTAACATGTTGGTGGTCTTTACTAAATCTTGGAAAAGAACAATACCTTTAAACCATGAACTCTGATCATGATGCTTGTTGTTGTATGCTGATCTCTGTGTACAACTAAAATTTTGTTTCTTACTTTTGTACTTGTAATAGTTCTTGTACTTGTTGGGACTATCACTATGGCTATGCCTTTACTGCACCACAGCCACAATATCTAACATTTCAAATTCTTCTTGTTTTTTTTCCATCCCCCCCCCCCCCCCCCCATTAAATTACACACAGTATGGATTTTAAAAAGTGTCAAATACAGTAATATTAATAATTAGCTATGCAGAGGAATATTAATACAAGTGTGGTTTACCTACTTCTTAAAGCAAATTCCATTGTTGTACAAAACAAACCCTCTGGCTATGAAGCATTACAGGGCTACAAGAAGATCAAATGATAGGGAGTGTCGCCTGCTGGGCCCCTAGGTAACTCTAACACTACAGTAACACTAACACTACAGCAGAGCATGTTAATTGTTAGTTACTGTTATTTGTTAACTGGCCACAACATGCATTCGTTATAGTTATACTTACAATCTGCATACAGCTACAATTTTCACATCAGTGGGTAAGAATAGCCAGGGAAAAGACAAGGCCTGTTCTAACAAAACAAGCTACATTGACTGATTCTGCTAAGTGCTTCAAATTCAATACTCACCGGCCGAGGCATGGTGCTGATTTGTGATTTCCGACAAAGCAAGTATTCTCACTCTCGTATGCACACCTGAAATGAAACGTTTATATGTTACCAAAATGAAACATGTAAAAAATGCTGGGAGTGTAGGGAAATTCCTACAATCGCCAACCACGATCAGAAGGGCCACGCCTTCTCAAGTTCGTTTGTCGAGGCAGTGCGAGACTGCTTATTAGTACTGTGCTAGGGTCCGGCGCTACTGTTCCTTGCCTGAAAACCCGTTACGCGGACTGCTTTTAGTTTTACTGTTTGAGGACGTGAAACGAGCTATCCATCTATGCACTGTGCATCTGTTACAACGTGTGAAGCCGTCCACAAGTCACGACAAAATGAAGCTGTGGGACTTCTGCCGAGATGCGCAACGCAAGCACGGCCTCACCCCTCCGGTGATTCACACAACTTGCAACTTGACAGGGGCACAGCCCAATGACACCGACTGGATCCTATTCTTAGCTTTCTTATTATAATCCGAAAGTTGTACCTTTTGGTCAACGTTGCATATAAAATAAACGAACGATAGCTGTGAAGTGACATACTCGCTGCACTAACTTTTTTTTCTTTAATGCCACTAACCTCACAATTGAGAGAGATCAGTCTGTCTGCTGTCAATTTCTACAAGATCACTTCCAAGTGCCCTAACTGTCAGCCCCATGCACGTTTCACGAGAAATTTAGCTCATGATCCACATCAATAACTCCACGATACACGAACCTTTTGCTTCCTCGTCTACTGCACCACATAAAAAGCGGACCTAAACCTACCGTTCAAACTGTCAACAGTTGCTTCCCGTGTTGTCGAAGAACCGGTTGGTGAAAATGGCCGCCACTGGGTGGGGACTCATTCATCAGATCCCCCTAGCGAACATTTCTTTCGGCCTCGCTTTCACTTTGATCACACTTCCGTCTTGTGACAGAGGCTTGGCTTTTCTTGTTAAGCCAACTTATTAGATCGCTCATTGAGTCATTATAAGAAGAGGGGGGGGGAATCTGAATAGAGGACAGTCGCTAGTGTTTCGATCGATTGTTGAATGAACGTTGTAATGGCGGGGGCGGGGGGGGGGGGGGGGCTAAGTTGTGTGTGCACAATGCACTGTAACCACTTTTGTCGTCTGCTACTGAGGACAAACCTTCCGCTTGAGCAACTTGACTACCCACCCACAGATCCATTTACCCATGTACATGTAAGGCCATGCATTTACCACTGGAAAATGAAGACTTTTAGATCGTATCCCCCCACCCTTCCCCTCAACAAAACAAAACAGAACAAAAATGTGTAAATCAAAGTCGGGCGACCGATTCATTTAGAGGAATGGTCTCTTCCTCAACGCGACTGGACCGTGACTGAGGCTGCGGGATAAAGAAAAGTCGCTGACATAGTATGTCGAGAGTCCGGCAGTGGGAGTCAAGGTGTTAAAGAGGGGCGCAGTCAAAAAGTCAGTTGTGAGGATTCCACAACTGCTGACTGAGCCGGCCGCCCACGCCTTCGCTGACTGGTGGTACAGGCCTACCGGGACTGACTAGACGGCGAAATCCGGCTTTCCTCGTCACTCCGGCTGTCCCTTCAGTGAGTCATTCAGCGGTGGGCCGGCATAGCTTTGCTACTGTGACGTGAGTTTGTACGATCAACGCTGGCGTTTCGGCTTGGTTCTGATTCATTTTCTCGCCGCGGCGGTTACTCCGCCGTGTGCCATCTGGCACTGAGACGGACTGGACACGGCTGTCGACGATAACCTGCAGCCGGCCAGCGCTCGGCGGCCCAGTCGGAATTCTCAATAGGTAGGCCGGCACTGGACCACTCAGTGAGCTCAGTGCACTGGACTAAGGCTGAGCCGGACCGTCGGAGTCAGTAACTTTAGGACGTGGCGGCCCAGACCACGTAGGCCGTGACTGGCCAAGCTGAGCCGACCGTCACAGTGACAGTCGCCGCAGCACCGGCTGACTAGTCAGTTCATCCGGGACTTGTTCAGAGTTCAGGAGCTGTGTGAGAGTCGAGGTGGACGTCCTGGGCTGTCCGTCCTAACGAGCCTTCTGGTTTCCGTGGACGTAAAGATTTATTGAACCGGCCGTGCTTCGGCATTGGTCACAACTTGTCCCTAATATGTCAACTAACATCTGAGGACATTAAGCATCAACTCATCATCCGGGACTTGAACCCGGCCACTCATCGTCGGCTGCAGCCCGTCCGGGACTACGGCACCGGAATTACGATAGAACTGCGGACAGGTCTACCCGGCCGCGCGCGTCTGACCCAACCCAGTACTTCTTCTCTGGTGTATTAATGAGTGTCCAACTTCAACACTCTTGGTGAAGACTGACTCTGGCACTGACCTTTCACTGATTGAACTGACTTGAAGTAGTGCATACTGGGTCAGTTACTGAGTAGGTAAACAGGCACGGTGCTCCCACAACGGCCGTCCGGCACAGAAACCACAAGGCTTATTAGGGACGGGGAGAAAGGGGCAGCCCGCTTCTTCAGGCAACTTGAAGGGGGGGGGGTGGATGTGGAGGAAGAGGGAGATTATCATGCTACACTGTCACCACCAGAATGATCCCTGCATTAAGATGGGCAGCGATGAGAGCCAGTGATTTTAATGTTTCAGTAGCCGGGAAGTGATGGACAAAGTTACAAGACAGTGTCCACAAACCACAACCTTTTGGAAGAGAAAGGAGAGCCGAAGCGGTAAGTCGAACCGAGGTCCTTCCGTTTACCACTGAGCCTCAGTAACTCCTTACCGCTAGGCCAAACCTGCTCACTGTGGGTCAGTTACTGATTCTTCTTCTTCTTCAGTTGATATATTAGGGACAAGCTGAGACCAATACGTTGAGCATGGTTCAGTGTTGCTTTACGTCCACGGAAACCAGAAGGCTCGTTAGGACGGACAGCCCAGGACGGCCACCTCGACTTTCACACAGTTCCTGAACTATGATCAGTTATTCACCGAGTTTGGTGTTTTTGTCATAATCCCGGCATCGCTGAGTGCCACCGCAGCACGCGAACATGCACTACAGGATCTTTAACGTGCGGCGGCTATCTGATCTGATGCAGTGAGACTGACGCGAGAGCCGAAGCCGCGGAATCGCGGAACCGAAATCCTTCTGCTTAGGCGGCCGGCCCGGCAGGCTATCACTGAGCCCGACTGCCCCTTATGTCCCGGCTAGGCTAAATCGGCTCAGTCACGTCGATGTCGCCTCTTCGGACCGGCCCCTTTAAATCACCTGTGGCTAGGTGGCCCCCAGAAGTGCATTTCTGTCTCAGTCAGTCACGACAATACCCATGCCAAACAAAGAGAGGCAACCAAACCGGCGGCACAATAAAACTCAGTGCTGTCCCGCCGCAGACTTGCGAAGGGAGGGGCCCGGCAGCCCGCTTCTTCCGGAAACTTGACTAGACACGCGGCGCGATCCTTTCACACAAAAATTCTCCGCTGAGTCGGAGTTGTAAATCTCAGTATCGTCGCGGCTGTGCCATTGACTTGACAGATCGAAACTTATTTCAAAGGTAGAGACAGAGAGACAGACAGATGGACAGAGACAGTGTGTGTGTGTGTGTGTGTGTGTGTGTGTGTGTGTGTGTGTGTGTGTGTGTTGTGCGTGCCGCTTTGTTGTTATTTGTCATGTTAAACTGTACTTACATACGGCATATACTGAGACAGACAGACAGACAGAGAGCCGACACCAAGTGTCATGCCAGCATTCTTCCAGACGAGACTGGCTGACACTGACCGGGCAGGCAGTAACTGCAAACTATAATAACGAACGAATGATGATGATGCGGAGCGTAATGTCCTCGGATGTCGGCTTAACAAATTGTTAGCAATCTCGCAAACCCTCACTTAATTCCC
The DNA here is from genome assembly GCA_963584105.1 of Alviniconcha strummeri. Taxonomy (NCBI): domain Eukaryota; kingdom Metazoa; phylum Mollusca; class Gastropoda; family Provannidae; genus Alviniconcha; species Alviniconcha strummeri. The sequence continues at coordinate 8,545,925 of OY757544.1, forward strand.
CCTCTCTCTCCCCAGTCTCTCTCCACCTCCCATCGGCCCAGAATCATCAGTCAGCCTTCAGAAGACTTCAGCAGCAAAATCAAGTACAGCATCCAATGCCTGTGAAAGGCTAAGAGTCGCACAGAGTAGGCAGAAGTAAAGAGAGAGGTTTTAAGAGAAGTTTTGAACTGTGAGAGAGAACTGCAGTGTCGGATGTGAGCAAGATGGTTGTTCCACACAAGTGGAGCCTGTGAGCCGGTTTGGCCCAGCGGTAAGGCGTTAGGCTGTAAGCGGCGGAAGGACCTCGGTTCGATACCGCTTCGGCTGTCCTTTCTCTTCAAAAAGGTTGTGGTTTGTGTACACTGTCTTGTGATTTTGTCCATCACTTCCTACTGAAACATTAAAATGGCTCTCATCGCTGCCCACCTTAATGCAGAAGTCATTCTGGTCGGTGACAGTGTAGCGATAGTTATATAATCTCCTTCTCCCCCCCCCCCCCCCCCCGCCACCTCCATACCCCCTTTCCCAATTTCTCCCCGTCCCTAATAAGTGTTATGGTTTCTGTGGACGCCGGTTAAGCACCATGTTTACTTTACAGAAGTGGAGCCTGAACAGAGAACGACTTGTAACAGAAATCGTCTCCA
>OY757544.1:8548340-8573340 GCA_963584105.1 Alviniconcha strummeri
TCCTGTCGTCTCCGGCTGGAACACATACCGACGGGTCACGAGCAATCGCGGCACAGATCTAGGAAGCCTATACTGACACAGGTGAATGCCATAAGGTCTCGGTATTGCCGTTAACCTCTCTGATCAGCCCCCCGCTCCCCCCCCCCCCCCACTCCACCCCACCATCCCCCACCTGCCCAACCCCTCCTCACGCTCTCTGAACCTTACGTGCAGTCTCTGCCGTTCTCCCCGCCCTCTAAGCCAGTCTCTCCCATCGGAATGACTGCCTCAAGTCGATGAATGTGCCAAGGTATTAAAGGGGAACCGAACCGAGCAAGCACCGTCCCTAATATGTCAACCCGACATCCGAGGACATGAAGCCCCACATCATCGTCATCAGCAAGCATCGTGAGCCGGTTTGGCCAGGCGGTAAGGCGTTAGGCTCGTAAGCAGAAGGACCTCGGTTCGAATCCACTTCGGCCCTCCGCCTTTCTCTTCAAAAGTTGTGGTTTGTGGACACTGTCTTGTGGCTTTGTCCGTCCGTCACAGTTATTAAACATTAAAATGGCTCTCATCGCTGCCGACCTTAACGCAGAAGTCAGTTATTCTGGTGGTGACAGTGTAACGATACGTATTATATAATCTCCCTCTTCAGTCCCCCACCTCCATACCCCCTTCCCCGCCTTCCCCCCGTCCCTAATAATCCTCATGGTTTATGTGGACGTTAAGCACCATGTTTACTTACTTAATAAGCATCACGGGCCTTACCGATAAAAATGGAACTTACTGAAACAAAAATATACAAATATATGTGTCACAGTACAGATTGGGATTGAGGGCCGTCCGAGAATAGCCCAGGTGAAAACGTGGGATGCTGATTTCCCCTCGGAGAAATTGGGATGTTAATTTCTTCCAGAGCTATCCCGAATTCCCATAGGGAACGTCAGTATCTTGATTTGCCTTACGAACGGCTATAATAATAATAATAATGGAAATTTGTAAAGCGCCTACCCTGTGGCTCAAAGCGCTGAATAAGCAGACACACATAATGTACATCGAGATGGAAAATTTTATCTAAAAAAAATCGACAAGTGTTCAAGCATAATTATGCAAAAGATGCACACGCACGCACATACACACACACACACACACACACACACACACACACACACACACACACACACACACACTCACACACACACACACACACACACACACACACACACACACACACACACACACACACACACACACACACTGTGGTTTAACTGAAATATTCTGCGAAGAGAAATGTCTTGAGCTGGCTTCCGAAGGAAGAGAGAGTAGCAGAGTGCCTGATGTCTTGGGGGAGATTGTTCCAGATGTGGGGGCCAAAGTGTGAGAAAGTGCGAAATGGCCATGGGTTTTGCGGTTGAAGCGTTGAATTTTGAGCATGCGTGTGTCTGACGAAGAGCGGAGAGAGCGGGAAGAACTGTAAAGGTGTAGCAGCTTGGCAGAAAGATAAGAGGGAGCGGAACCTGTGATTGCGTTGTAACACACGCAAGCAGTTTTGTATTTTATCCGTTCAGAACCTGGGAGCCAGTGGAGTTGCTGTAGGAGAGGTGTGAAGTTTTGACGGCGTGGAGCTCTGAGAATGAGGCATGCAGCAGTATTTTGGACTTTCTGCATTGGTTGAATTTCAGAGTTGGGAGTGCCCATGAGAAGAGAGTTGCAGTAGTCTAGTCTGGACAATACACAAGACGTTACCAGTTGTTTTGCTGCATCTTCTGTGAGGTACCTATCCGGGATTCCCCGAGATCACTGTTTCAGTTTCAACAAGTCAAATCTCCAATAGAGTCGTACGTGCGCGTGCGTGCGTGCGTGCGTGCGTGTGTGTGTGTGTGAGAGAGAGAGATGGAGAGAGAGAGAGTTTGTGTGTCTGTGCACGTGTGTGGTGTGTAGTGTGTATGCGTGTATGCGCGCATGCGTGCGCGCGTGTGTGTGTATATATATATGTGTGTGTGTGTGTGTGTGTGTGTGTGTGTGTGTGTGTGTGTGTGTGTGTGTGTGTGTGCGCGCGCGCGCGCGCGCGTGCCTGCGTGGCGTGTTCAAGGAATGATTACCAAAACCCGACTCGACTAAAAGCAGTATATAAAAATAATACAAGTCAGTACAACATTTAGTGACATGGAACTGACCCTGGATTGACTGCATTAGTGAACTATCCCCATTGACATTATCAGCCACGGTGCACTTCCAACGGTCAGTCACTGGATACTTTAACTGGTTATCCGACACTCAGTACAAGGCTACACGTAATCTACGACCCCTACTTACCTGTGCCGTAACTGATGACGGGTGACTCATTTGCCGTGGCGGTCCCTGCGGCTAAGTCCAACACCAAGCCATAACAGAACACGACGCACACGACTCTCCAGATGTGACGTCGTCCGCTAAGACGGCTACAGCCTCGACGTTTGTTTACATTCAAAAGCAGCGCCATGCTGGATGACTGAGTCAGTGTGGCAAGGCCGGCACGTACTCGAAACTTCACTGCCCCTGTAGCTGACTAGGCAATAACCTGAATCAGTGTCGAGTCACAGCCACACTCGGCAACTGTCTCCACGGCATAACAACAGTATACTGCTTTATCCCCGGTTATCTGTCACTCACTGTGCCACCGATCACTGGCATACAAAAAACAACAACCCCGAGGTGGCAATCAGAACTTCGACTGCAACGTCACATGGCCATTCTGTCAACAGAGTTTGCTCTTGTGACAGCCAATCAGCCTCGACATGCCGATCTTCCAGTGAAAAGCTCTGCTAAAACACAGCGAGGTGGTTCAACTTTTAAACAACCACGGTCGTAACTTTTCCGAGTTTAAACTGTCGCAGTTCCATCAACGGCGACACTTGAAACTGCCCCTGCACTAAAGCGGCAGAGCGGCTCCTAATGTTTTGTATAAACACATAACGCAGTCGCTGTGCTCGGAAAGTCGAAAACACAACCAGCTGAACACTAGCGCAGCTAGCCTACATGCTATGCGGCGAGACGAGGCATGCAGCGGACTGGCGTGCCGATAAAACCGCCGGTCCGTGTACCGCTCAGCCGCAGTTGAGGCGACGACGACAGAATTTGCTCGCATTCGACTGGTAGTGTCAACTGCGTAAAAGTGACAGTCAAAAGCAGTATTACGTGGCATAGGAGTCATGTGACCGTGCAACTGGGGTAATATTTTTAGCCAGGGTGGGCAAAAACCACTGATGCAGGTAGCAGTTTGAAACCCAACCGCAGCCATTGTACCCAACCGCAACTCTAGTCCTAGAAGTTTATTTTTTAATTTTTAAGTCTGCTTATACTTGGCAAAACGACTGACACATTACTTTGGTGACTTTGAGTCAGTGACGCCAGTTTATAACTCCACTGGATCCCACAGGCACAAAACATCACTGGCTTATGGCAGCTTACATGCATCAAAAATACGTAACTGTAATTATAGCCATATACGTGTAATTGTAAACTTCTGTCGCACATCAGTTTGTAATTAGGCCCTTCAGTAAAAAACTGAGCTGTTGGAACTTGAAGCAGCCTCTACAAAAGGGATATGATTATAATATATGAGCATAATTACACTGATGTGCGCAGTTTTGGCACTTGTAAAACGTGACATTGGAATTGGGTATAAAAAATATGTTGAAATAATATGAGATAATTAAATAATTAAACTAGCCTTACGAAGGAAGGGGACGTTTAATTGGAATTACTAAGAGTCTAATGGCAGGAAGGAGTTACGTGAGTATCAGCGCATGCGTCAAGGAAGACCAGTATTTAGAGAGTCGAGTAGTCACTAGACTTACTTAGGGAGGGTCAGTATATGAAATCATTACGAGTCAGTTCTGACAGGGAGGGCACGTAACTCCTCCTTCCTGCCATTAGACTCTTAATAATTCCAATTAAACGTCCCCTTCCTTCGTAAGGCTAGTTTAATTATTTAATTATTTCTCGTCTAATTCTAATCATACGAAGTCACGTGAGACTTTAGAGCGTCTAGTGACTACGAAGAAAACAAGGAGATAATGGAAGATAACAATAGTTTTATTCTTCCACACCCAAGTTCACAGAAAGGTAATACTCATTCTTCTCATGTACATACACACACACACACACACATATATATATTGTTTATGTATGCATCAAAAAACATAATCAACACAGTTCAGATTCCATGTTTCTTAACAAAGCTACGCAGGACAGAATGTCCGAAAGCAGGGTTGTCAACAACTGTCTTCTTGTAGAAGCGAGTAAATGTTGCTTCCGACGACCAGCCGGCCGCCTTCAGGATGGACGTTAGGCTCGCTCCCTGATTGGCAGCTGCCGAGCAGCTCGCGGCGCGGGTTGTGTGAGGGCCGTAGTGGACAGTGTCCACGCCCGCAGCGGCTAGCATCGTCTTCACCCAGCGAGAGAAAGTGCCGCGCGCCACAGGCGCATGCGGTTTGTTAAAAGAAATAAGTAATTCTTGCCCCTTTCTCAGCGGTTCAGTCTGCTTCAAATAGGCATGTAGGTGGCTCACAAGACATATTTTGGGGTTTTGGGTGAACGCTGGAATTTCCGCTGGTTCTGTGTGAGCACCGGGCTTTGTTTGTTTGTGTTTACTGGAGAACACAATAACACATTTGTTGTGGTGCATACGGATGTCTCCGGCGACTGATTTTGAGCAGATGCAGGGCGTGACTCCTTTGTCCTGTCAGTAGTGCAAGAAGCATCACTGTTCCAAGGGTCAACTGTTTTAGTGTGAGTTCGGCTGTTTCCTGTCAGTAGTGCAAGAAGCATCACTGTTCCAAGGGTCAACTGTTTTAGTGTGAGTTCGGCTGTTTCCTGTCAGTAGTGCAAGAAGCATCACTGTTCCAAGGGTCAACTGTTTTAGTGTGAGATCGGCTATTTCCGGCAGAGAACACATGTAATCTAAGACAGAGTCCACACTCCAAGTGTTTGTGTGTTTCGGCAACGCTGGTCTCGCTTCGAACACTCCTTTTACTAGGCGGTAGACCTCACGACTGCTACCTATAGTCGCTTTATTAGTTGAAGGGATGAATGTTGACAGCGCACTCCTGGCAGCATTGACAGAACTATAGCTAGCACCTTGATCAAACATATGTGCTAAAAAGTTTGCAACCTCAGCTTCTGAGGGCGACAAACTATCAATGTTATTTAGCCTTGTATAACACTTCCACTCAAGTGTTATACACTTTCTACGTATCAGGTCGCAAAGAATTCAACAGGAGATCAACTGCACGCCTGGAATATCCCTGTTGTTGGTATCTGCTCCGTAGATCTTGCATGCCAGTAGCTTCAGGCGTGGAAGCAGTCGGTGTCTCTTCTCCGGGTGGCTGGGCAGAGTCAACAATGTGACCCTGGATGCCAGTTGGACTGGCTTCCCGGTGATCATCTTCATCAAGACTGGCCACCACACCTGCGTTGGCCAGATTGGAACAATGATCACCCCTGTACTCCTGTCCCGCTTGACCTTCTGCAGCACTCTGGTTATTAGGCTGAAAGGCGGAAAAGCGGAAAATTCAAGGACTGTCCACGACAGAGAAAAAGCATCGACAGCATGTGCCTCTGGATCCGCTCTGTAGGACACGTAGCAGCTTCGTTGATTGTTTAATCTAGAAGCAAACAGGTCAATGGAAGGGGAGGCCTGTAGCTGAGCGAGTGCTTGTTCCAAGAGTCGTAAAACATCACATCAAACACTATCATAATGACTGAGCCTGCTCTGTGTGACAATTCAGTTCATCCCAAGTAAAACATTTCATTTACTGCATTCAGTATATTGAAGATAACGCGGCACATCAGTCACTCAGTTTATGTTGGAAAAGCTGGACGCCATAAACCAACCAACAAACAAAACTGAAGATGAATGAACTGAATGGAAAGGACTGCATAGTTCATGACAGTTGGTGAAAGGGCATACAAATTAGCTATATTCTGGCCTGTTCTTGTGTTGAGAGTGCAGGACTCCATTATATTTCTGCCACCGCGGTACCCCACTGCATGTATCATGGAATAAGGTGGCATAGCTTGTCGAACAGGCCGTTCGGATAGCCATCTCTGAGGCCTATCAGATGTGTACGCAATGCCTTGTGACGTCATCATCATATGCGCTTGACTCCACAACATCCGGTGAATCAACTACTGGTCCCGAAAGAGAGAAGCAGCATGAAAGGGAAGTATTAGGTGATTTCGACAGTAAGCTATCTGCTCTGTGTGTCTACTTTGTTGGGGATCAGCATCCAAGTTTACGGGGAAGCAGGTTAGAAACTCAGGTTTAATGACTTTTCTCAGATAATCAAGAAAATACCTGCGTTGTCGACCGGATCGTTCAAGGTTTTGCCAGTGTTCTGCTGCTACTGGTACTGTGGGAGGGTTGGGTCTGACCCGTGTACCCTGTCACAGTGTCAGTACAGTAAAACATTGTCGAACACCTGAGCGATCTGGCCCGAGTACTAGTCTTAATGTTGGTAAAATCCAAGGAGACGGTCGGAAATTCCTGGACCGTTTTAAAAGTTATTTTGGGTCACAAATATCATCACAATCATTAAATGAGGTCCATATTTACCGATTATAGCCGAAATCCACAATAATTTTGTTTTTGATTGTCAGTTTGAATCGCTGCACGTTGCCCTTTGACGTTTGACCTAGTTTCCCACTAACAACATAAGGATTCATTAGTGGCTAATTTTGGAAGGACAATCATACTCACAACTCAGCGTTCTCACTCTCAGATTGCATTTTTGTGTGTGTGTGTGCATTTTCCATGGGTTTTAATTTCAGTAGCTTGTTTATGAGGCCGCTTACCTAGCAGTAGCAGCACTTCCTTGGCCCGTTTGCCATTTGCAATCCATGATGCCGACTCAAAACAAAGACAAAAATATATGAAAAAAATCAACTATTGTTGCAGATTGTGGCTGTAATCAGTAGGTATGGACCTCATTTAATGACTGTGATAATATTTGTGACCCCAATTTTTTTTTTTAAATGGTCCAGGAATTTCCAACAATCTCCTTGGATTTTTCCCGTAATGTTTACCACCCTGTGTGTTTCTAAATAAACATCCGCTGCTCTTCAACTCGGCTTGCAAGTTCCATTCCTGACTGATGGCATAAATGATCTTGATAGATTATGTTGGCAATCCCTAATTCTGGTACAAACACCACCAGTACCAACACAAACATTGGGAGAGCACTATTTAATCTATTACTTTTTAGACTGGAGAGCACACACACACACACACACACACACACACACACACACACACACACACACACACACACACACACACACACATATATTATGCAATTCATTTTAAAAGACTTTAGAGATACCAGACAAATGTGAACTCTCAAAAATAGGTGGCATGACATTTATGGAAGATTCTGGGCTTATTTGGTGAAGCAGTTGCAGTTTTTGTCTTTGTCCTCATTCAGGAGCAGTCAGTCATTGAGTCAATCATCATTCTGATCATTAATATGTTATTTTTATGTGGTATGTGTTTCCATATATCGCTGACTTTCTCTTAATCTTATTAAAATATTAACATGGGATCTTGAACAGTTACAAATACAGTAACAGATAATGCTTGGTGTGTGCTCTGAATATGATGACAAGAGTGAAGAGAGGTGCCCTGAAGTTTTAAATAATATAATGTTTGATAGAAATCCAAGGAGCTGATTTTCCCTAATACTGTAATACTAATAATTATATTATAACTACTGGTAAAAGACAAAGTTGCTTGCTAATCTAGTAATCATATACTGATAATGATATAGTATATTATTATATAACAGATCATGTCACTGTTTGCATATGACACTATTTTGCAGGTCATATCCAGGACACTGAAGTGACAGTAGCTGGTCAAAATGTCAGGGTTTCTGGATAACTGCTCTGTCCCCAAGTGTGACTGTATTGAGCTGGGAGAAAAGAGGAACCTTGTGGCCTCCATTGTATCTGGTGTCATGGTAAGACTAAGAGCTGTGTTTTGTTGTAGTTTTTTGTTCGTTTGTTTTTTGTAACAACTAACATCATTTGTTTTTTGTTGTTGCATTTTTCATTGTTCAGATGAATTTTTGTTTTTTAATTTCAGTGCATTAGTAAATTAGTGCAGGATGAGGTGACAGGCATTTTTAAACTTACAGTATTTGAATGTACTGTATGTCGATAAAAGTATAATTTTTATACATGTATTATGTACATAGATCTGTATTCTTCATATACCTGCAACCATCGTAGCACGGCCTAGCAATATTTTTAATAAAACTTAAAAGAAAATGTGCTGTAAGTGTAAATGCTCTGTATCTGTAGATATGTCTACCTCAGTGCCTGTGTCTCTATTGGTGTTGTCGATGGAGGGTTCAGTGTGTGTGCCTGCTTGTTTTTGTGTATGTGTCTGTTTGTGTGTGTGTGTGTGTGTGTGTGTACATCATGTGCATGTGTATCTATGCCTGTGTGTGTGTGTGTGTGTGTGTGTGTGTGTGTGTGTGTGTGTGAGTGAATGTGTGTGTGTATGTGTGTGTGTGTGTGTGTGTGTGTGAAAAGATCAATGTTGTAATAATAAATTATATATTATGCATCCTTCTGTTTTTCAAATAACCACAAAGAGAATGATATATTGGTAAAACTAAAAGCTTTGGTAATGGTCTAATATCAGCTATTATATCTGTACATCTGCACACTCAGTTTTTGTGATTATTGTTGCTGTACTAAAATGTCGGGTAAATTTGCAGCCATGTGTGGTATACAGTTTCATTAATTCTGTCCTTTTAGTTTCAGACTGAGATTTGTAATTTTGTGGCCCGCTAATGCTTTCAGTTTTTCACGGGCTGGTGGATGGTGATTGATGCAGCAGCTATCTACCCTGATCAGAAAGAATTCAACCATGCCTACCATGCTCCCGGGGCTATATCAACAGTAGCATTCTTTTTGTAAGCTATTTTGTTTTATGCTTAATTAAAAAAGCATTGAGTGTGTAAGTTTGTCAAACTTTGTTCAGTGGTACAGTAGTATTCTAGTAATTATTTAACTCTACCCATTCATGCCAGGTGTTACTTGATTGACCATGACCTTACTTCACTGTGACTGGGGTGGTCATTTTATTTGTTGGTATTATATCTTCATCTGGTTGAGTCTGAACTCTGCTTTGGTTTCACATAATTTAAAAAGATGACATGCATGTTGATGTTTTTCACTGTGACGTGTGCTTATGGGAGATAACTGCCATGAACAGAACAAAAACATCAGTCTTGTTTTAATTTTGTTTTGCTTTGGGTTTGTTTTGTGTGTTGTTTCAAGGGTAGGGGGTGGGGGGCATGTGTTTAAATTTTTTGACTAAGATCTGTTTCTTTGCATGATGATAATCTGTTAATATTGGTTGAGCCCTAGCCGTTAATACTCTTTAGTCTCAGCACTTTTTATTCAAACTATGGTCAGATTCCAAGGTCATATAAAGTTTATAAAGCAAAACTGAAAATTTGATTTGTCTCTGTTAATGTTCAGTGTAAGATTTTGCAAATTTTGTTTGATTGCTAGTACGTTATATTTATCTTGATATGATCACAGCTGAAATCTTTTAGTGACTTCATCTTTTATTGTTTTAATCTGACAAGATAACTGACAAGGTCTAGAGTTCAGCCTTTAGTGCTGGGAAATCTGAAACAAAGTTGACTTTAGCATTCAGAACACAGAAAGGGTTTATAATAAATGAATGTACTGCTTAACTGGTTAGGCTGAGACAGTGTGCATTTGCAGGAGGAATGGGGGGCTTGCTGCGCTGTCACTCTGAAAACAACCAATAAAAGTGCCAAATTTGAAATCATTAAGGCCTTCCCCCCTTCGCATGAGCACGTGAAAGGACTTCTGTCAAAATGCACAGCACTGAAAGTAGATTTGTTATAGGACCATCAAATATACTCTTTGCAGGCGTGGATAAGTGCACTTTTCAGCCTGGAAATTTTACAGGCTGGGGCAGTGAATGGGTTAATAATAATAACAGTAATAATACAAATTATTATCTTGGTTTAGTGCAAAGCATGCAAGCTGTTTCTAGGAGTAGCACCTTGCACTGTAACACTTTCTACGAAAACAGAATTATGAGAATAACTGTTCCAGGTATATTGCCACCCATATAATTCACTTCCTACATGCCTAACACTGTATTACTATTACAATTAGTAATATTTGTGTGAACACATACATTTCAATTGTATGCATGTGAGGCAATCCAAAATTTAAACAGATGCAAACAGTGGAACATTTGTTTATTATATAATCATGATAGTGATTTCTTAGAACCCCAGTCTGCGCTGATCAAAGGGCTCCTTCATAAACGTAATGCATTCTTTACATTACTGTGTTTTGTTCTATGTTGTTTCAGTGTCTGAACTGATATTTTTTCTCTTTTAGAATCAACTCTGTTTCCAATGGACAGATCCGTGGTGAATCTTACACCAATGGATGTCTTGGGCAGACAGGCAAGTAATCAGTTCCTGTGGTGGTTTGTTTGTGTATTTTATGCACATATACATGCATGTGTACTGAATATCATCTATGACTGTTTGTCTATTTTATGCACAGACATGTATGCATACTGAATATCATCTATGACTGTGCAAGACGTTTTATTATCATTATGACAAAGTTTATTGTATAAGCAGATGCGGGGTCTTGCCCAGACATTGATCGTAGGTACCTGTTTGTGTGTATTTTTCTGCACAAAAAAAGAAAAGAAAAAAGGGCGTGTTGCTCTGCTGTATGAAACCAACAGCAGCAGTTCGATATGTGTTGTGTCTCCACAAGTTTGTGCTGTGTCTCCACAAGTTTGTGCTGTGTCTCCACAAGTTTGTGCTGTGTCTCCACAAGTTTGTGCTGTGTCTCCACAAGTTTGTGCTGTGTCTCCACAAGTTTGTGCTGTGTCTCCACAAGTTTGTGCTGTGTCTCCACAAGTTTGTGCTGTGTCTCCACAAGTTTGTGCTGTGTCTCCACAAGTTTGTGCTGTGTCTCCACAAGTTTGTTTCCTTGGCAGAGCAAATGTCACTTGTATTTCCAAGAGATAATTAGTTGCTTTGGGATCATCATGAGTACACTAGTAAGGTCTGTATGACAAGAGGTGTATATATATATATTATTATGTACTTTGAATTTTCATCCCATTTCCAAGATTACACAAACGCAAAATCTTCTTATCTAATTAGAGAGGAGAATGTCAGTCCCCAGTAGTCGTAATAACTTGGAGTTTTACGCCCAGTCAACCATTGCGGTTATACCAGGGCAAGTCAGCCCCCAGACTGGGAGTTCAAACCCATCAGCCTCTTGGCGTCTGGTGGTCAAGTCTCAGCTTAGCTATGACCTATTACTTATTAGGTAATTCAGCAAAGCTGGTTTGCACCAGTGAATGCCCTTTGTAATCTTTTGCTTTTTCATGAGTAGGCATTGGTTCATGCTGTGTATGACAATGGAAGTTGAACCTAGAACTGTGAAGCAGTACAAATGCCACTCAGCGATGCCAGACAAAAGTCAAGGGAGTTAACTACCCCACCTGAACTACCCAACAGACACACTGCTGATGCTAATCTGTTTGGTGACAGTGAGATCCACTGTTTGTTGACACCTGGAATGACTGTGCTTGCTCTTTGTCTTCATTTTTGTCAGGGTTCAAATGCCATTTGGCCTTGGGAGTATTGACGCTTATTATACTGCTGTGACCTGTAACTGTATTTATGTTTTTTAGCTCAGGGAGCATGAAAGTGCAGACTAAATTGGTATGCAAGTTAAAAGAAAGAAAATCTCCAAGGGGATATGTTGTCCTTATTTTTTGGTGGTGGTGGTGGTTTTTACAGCACACACACATACCCCCCCCCCCCCCACCCCCCAAACACACACACACACACACATACACACACACACATATCTACTTTCTGGCTCACTTGAGCTTATTCCAGCAAGATCAGTGATCAGACAGGTCTCAAAGAGAAAGATTGTTTGAATGTTTATTACTTGTCATCCAGGTGCACGTGTATGGCTGTTTTTTGGCTTTCTGCTGGCCTTTGGTGCTCTGATTGCTGCTTCCTGGATCCTCTTTGGATTCTACGTTGTCCACTGTGAGTTAGGCTTTTACTTAAGTTTTAGTCTTTATCCCTTGATGTTGAAAGGTAATGAGTAACAGAGTTAATATATCTTTGTGTGGATATGTGTATGTGCCCTTGCATGTAAATGTGTGTGAGTGAGGGTGTGGGTGTGCATATGCGTGTACATGTATGTGTGTCTATGTAAAGTAAAACATAAATTCTCTGTCTGTGTGTCAGTCTGTCTGTCTGTCTGTCTGTCTCTCTCTCTCTCTCTCTCTCTCTCTCTCTCTCTCTCTCTCTCTCTCTCTCTCTCTCTCTCTCTCTCTCTCTCTCTCTTAAACACAAATGCATACGCGCATCTTTGAAATGTTCCCCTTTTGCTTCTGGCAATATCCTGAATGGCCGCTTGTGCATCTTCATCTAGTATTGTTATTTTTGTTCATGGCATGTCATCAGTTGCACAGTGACATGTTGTAAAAGGAGTGTCTTGAATGGTCCCTCACGACTGCAAGCATTGAACATGCTTCAGTAATTAACAACTACAGCTGCCCCAAAAGACCAAATACTAAATCTGAAATACTTTGAACACTTTTTGTTGGTGGTTTTTCAAGCTGATTGATCAGGCATAGACACTTCCCATGTCAAGATCAACATACGTTTCATCTTCCAGTCCAAGAGCGTTAGTGGTTAGCTTAACTCAAGATCACTCAAGATCATTTTGACTTGATAAACGTTTAGTTTTACAGCTGAAATATTGTGTTACATCAGTTATTACAGAGGTTAAATGTGTTTGTTTTGAGATACGTAAGCTGGACCATTAGAATAAATGCATTTCAGTGTCTTAAATGGAGTGGGTTGTTGCCACAGCAAGTGACGAAAAGTTCAAGTTCCTATCTTTCTTACTTTGGTGGTCCACCATTCTGCTGTTCAGCTGTGTGGAGAAGGTTGTCTGTGGCAAGAGGGAAAAGCTCTTTTGAGTTAATTTTTTTTGTTATTAACCCCTTCGCTGCCATGATGTCACTTGAAAACGACCATAAAAAGTGCCACATTTGAAACCCTTAAGCCTTTTTGTTGTCTTTTTTTTGCACGGGCATATGAAAGGATTTTTATCAAAATGCATAACATTGAATTAGATGTGTTATAGGACTAGAAAATTTACTGCTTGTAGGCGCGTCCGTGTATGTTTCAGCCGGGAAATTTTACAGGCTGGGGCAGTGAAGGGGTTAAAAAGGAAGTAAACTCAGTAATTAGTGAAAGTTTAATCCACCTCTTAGGTTCAGTTTCTTTGTTCCAGTTACTTTCAGGGGAACAGTAGACTTGTTTCATTTACTGCAGAACTATCCGACTCCAAGTCACAGTCCGACGGATGATCACTTAACGTATTTGCAATTTTGTCTTGTGGCTGATTACAGTTGTGGAGCCTGACTGGCCTGGAATCGCCGTCTTTCTGCAAAACGCCCTCATCTTCTTCAGGTAACCAGACTGAAGAGACGTGATTATATTGTAAAATAAAAAGTAAACATGGTGCTTAACGTCCACAGAAACCATACAGCTTATTAGGGATGGGGAGAGGGGGGTATGGTGGGGGGGAAAGAGGGAGATTATATACCTGTCACTACCCTGTCACCACCAGAATGATTCTTGCATTAAGATGGGCAGCGATGAGAGCCATTTTAATGTTTCAGTAGGAAGCGATAGACAGAGTCACAAGACAGTGTCCACAAACCACAACCTTTTTGAAGAGAAAGGAGAGCCAAAGTAGTATCAAACTGAGGTCCTTCCGCTTACCAGCCTGTGGCATTAATAAACTTACCACTAGGCCAAACTGGCTCACAAGTGACTGTACTGTCAGGCCTACTTGTTTATATATATAGCACTTCCTGTAGGTTATAAACAAAGAAAAGGAAAAGGAACACAAGCTGGAAGCTAGTAGTTAGCTGAATTGCTCTGTGAGAGACAATTAAAGTATATTGACTTGACTAGTCACACATTATACAAAATGTGTTTGGCTTTGCTAGTGTGAATTGTCTTCAGTTTGGTTTATTAATCCATCACTTCATTTGGGACCTGCTCTGGTCCTGAGCAGAAGAATTACTTTTTGATTTCTGTGCACATTTTTCTTTAAGAATTACTTTTTGATTTCTATGCACATTTTTCTTTATAGCAATACTGCACATTGTATTATGCTGTGAAAAACCCTGACCAGAGGCACATGCACACGCATATATTTATACATATATATACACACAAAACTGAAACTGCAAATGTCAGTTTTTTTTCTTCTTTCTTTCTTTCTATTATATTACCTTGCTGTGAACTGACCTAAAATGAAACAGTCCAGAGGTCCAAATTTTTACCTTCCCTGTCCATTCACTGTCATTTCTTCCAAACCCTCTTACTACTTTAAAAACAACTTTTTAACAGCATTAGTTTTGGCTAATGAAGCAATTTACATATTGTTCAGTGGCTTGTTTCTTGAACTGGTGTAGAAGAATCTGAATCTGTGCTTTGTCCTGAGGTGACCCTATGCAGCTGACAGGAGGTTAAAATCCAAGAACTAACTGACTGGCTAACCCCGTTCAGACCTCACTAAAAGTGAAGCAAAAATCCAAGAACTGACTAGCTAACCCCATTCAGACCTCCCTAAAAGTGAAGCAAAAATCCAAGAACTAACTGACTAGCTAACCCCATTCAGACCGCCTAAAAGTAAAGCAAAAAATCCAAGAACTAATTGACTAGCTAACCCCATCCAGACCACCCGAAAAGTCAAGCAAAAAATCCAAGAACTAACTGACTAGCTAACCCCATTCAGGCCTTCCTAAAAGTGAAGCAAAAATCCAAGAACTAACTGACTAGCTAACACCCTTCAGACCACCCTAAAAATTAAGCAAAAGTCTCAAAAGAGGGACAGACCTCAGGGGTTCGTTTACATGGGAATTTGAAGTGAATTCAGAAAGATTTTGAAACAAAGTTGTCTTAATGAGAGTGGTCTCCCACCAGGATGATCTTTTGTCAGATGGTCTTTCATCAGGGTGGTCTTTTATCAGTATGGTCTTTCATCAGGGTGGTCTTTTATCAGATGATCTTTCATCAGGGTGGCCTCCCATCAGGGCTGTGCTGGTTGACTGGGCATAAAACACCAAGTTAGCTACCTACTCTCCCATGAGGGTGGTCTTTCATCAGGTGGTCTCCCATCAGGGTGGGCTTTCATCAGATGGTCATCAAAACAGGGTGGTCTCCCATTAAGGTGGACTTACATCAGAGTGGTCTCCCATTAGTGTGGTCTCCCATTAGAGTGGTCTTTCGTCAGGGGTTTCACCATACACATTATCATCAGAGTAAGAAAATGTGAAATCCTAGTAAAAGGTTTCCTGGAAGAACATGTAGTAAAAAATCCTGGAATACTGCAGATTTGTGTGTTTGTGTGTGGGTTTCAGTGGAATGGTGTTCAAGTTTGGACGCACCGAGGACCTGTGGGGCTGAGGATGCCCCCTGGAACAGAGACTGTGCAGATTAGAAAATGTGCTGCATCCAGTGTATGTTCTGGTACATTAAATGTTTTTTGTTTTTTTTCTAATGTAAAATATATTTGTACAGTAAATGCCACAGGATGTACAGTATTTAACTAGCCCACCAAGATATCAAATTCTCTAGGTCTTTTTTGGGGGGTGGGGGGAGTAACTGTCTCCCAAACTGATTTTTAAAAAATCCATTAACGCATTATTGTGGGTTTGGGTTTTTCCTCTCTCTCTTTCTCTCTCTCTCTCTCTCTCTCTCTCTCTCTCTCTCTCTCTCTCTCTCTCTCTCTCTCTCTCTGTGTTATTCAGCCAGTCAAATCCAGTCCTTTGGCATACTGCACAACTTCCATTTTTTGGTACATATAGCAAGCAATGGCTTTTTTTATTTTTTTATTTTATTTTATAACTGGAAGTCATAATTTCGTCAGTGGTTCTACATTTTCTTCTGAGGTGTTGGCCAGTTGTCATTTTGCAGAAGAGAGGCATTTTTTTTTTTGTGTGTGTGTGTGTGTGTGTGTGTGTGTGTGTGTTGGGGTTTTTAGATTTCATTATCTGTCATTCATTCCAAACTTTTACAATGAAGTAGAAATTGCTATGGAGAAAACATACATTCAGCAAACAGAGGTGTATTAATAATGAATCAGCAAATTTTCCTTGTGGCCCATAACTGTAGGTGAAGGAGAAGTGTGAGTAATAACTGAACACAGTGCATGCAATGGAGAGAAAAAAAGAAAGGAGAAAAAATACACCTTTCAGCAATGTGTTCTTGACAAATCTGTGATCTGCTACTTTTTCTGTTGGAATGTACCATTGCAGGATAAGAAGGAAACACCAACAAGCAGGAGATGGCAACCAGAAAAACAAACAGCTTCCAGTAGTTGCTTATATATTTGATAGATCATTGTATTTGTAAAGTAGCTAGTGTTCTTATATTTATGGTTGGCAACCTGTAAATGCAACTGGTTGAAAGAACTGAAGGTATCGAATCTCATAATTGTAAGTCTGTTTATTACATGCATGTGCATACAACTCTTGTATTGGTGCATTGCTTACTGCATGCCATTTTAGCACTCTTTTGACTCGTGTTAAAAAGTGGGAGTCTACTTATTGATCGCTTTTGAGTTAGGCCAGCCAGCATGTTAAAACCTTTAAGTTTACCATTATGATTTTCTCAGACACCATGAATGTAAAACTTTGCATGATGGTAATAGTACTAATACTCTGTGAGTTTTACCTGTTCATCCACTTCCAGTGGTCACCATTTCTTCAAGATCACAGCAGTGTCAAAGTTTTAATGGGACATTTGATTTCTTAAACATTTAAGTTGAAACTTGTGTGACTGGTAAATAAATGCATTGACTAGATCGTGAATATTCCTCTACTTTAGTCTTTTACGTGTATTCAAGGGTTACAACTGTCTGTTTCCTAATTTGACAGAAACTTTAACACTGGCTTTTCTGAGGCTTTTCACACTTTGGTTGGATATTGAATATAACCTTGCTCAGGCTCTACCATTTCATATCATGTCTGACGACTTTGACCTTCTTTCAAAATCACAGGTGTGTCAGAAACAGCCAAATGTGTGGGCTTTTAATGTCCTTTCTTGTTCTGTGTAGTTGAAACATTCTATGGCTGCAGCATACATTAAAAAGCTCTTTTACAATATGCTTTGTGTAACTCTGGTTTGTATTTAAGGGAGATAACTGACTCTCTTTTTTTTGGGGGGGGGGAGGGAGGGGGGTTACTTCAGTGTGAGTTGTCTTAATGTGACTGTCTTTCTTTTTCTCCATTTTAATAGTTGTATTTTACATCCTGTTTGCACACACTCATGCACGCACACACACACACACACACACACACACACACACACACACACACACACACACACACACACACACACACACACACATGTATCTCATATAGAAATGTAACTGAGTTCCTATTTCTCATATATGCATTAGGTATACCTCTGCTACCGATACTCGTTTATTCAGATATGTACCATTTCTTATCTTGTATCCCTGTAGATCTCAGTTAGCAGGTCTCTGGTGTTGTGTGTCAATAATGCTAGCCTTTGTTTTTCCTTTGCATGCCTGTGCAGGTTGTCTTTCTTCTGGCACCAATTACATATTTCAGTCAACGAGAGAAGGACTGAAGCTTTTCTCTGTATTTTGGTGAACTGACAGAGTTCTGTCTTCTTCTGTTTTCAGCCCTTGCTTTTAGAATAACATTTTCTAAGTTGACGGTTGTGTTCTCCGTATTGATTTGGATAAATTATGAGACAGGACATCTCAATGACAGCAAGTGCTTACGGTTTATGTTTAATTACTGAGTGCATTGGTGAAAGAGAGAGACTGTGTGTGTGTGTGACACTGTGTGTGTGTGTGTGTGTGTGTGTGTGTGTGTGTGTGTGTGTGTGTGTGTGTGTGTGTGTGTGTGTGTGTTTGAGAGAGATAGATATATAGATAGATAGATAGAGAGAGAGAGAGAGAGAGAGAGAGAGAGAGAGAGAGTTTATTTAACCATAAAACAGCCTTTATATTTCATATTTGGAGAGATATTGTTTAAACTGTAAATTTCCTTGATGCAGAACTGCATCCTGCTTATGTAACTGTTCCTACTCATGCTCACATTTCAGTTTCTCCTGTCCTGTTGTATTGTTTGTGTGTCCTAGTCTGATGTACTTATTTGGATGTATATATTTGTGAACAACAGAATTTAATGTGCACTTCTCTGTCTGCACTATTATTGACACAGCACAGTCCTGGTGATCATTTGTTATGTATATTGGGTGTTCTGTGTGGTATCTTGTCAAGTGGTCAAAATTAATCTTGGCACTAACTTGACATTGGAATAAAATTTCAGCTTTCTGTTTTGGCAGTGCCATTTTCCTGTTGTTTTATTGTGTGTGTGTGTGTGTGTGTGTGTGTGTGTGTGTGTGTGTGTGTGTGTGTGTGTGTGTGTGTGTGTGTGTGCATTTGTTGACCAACAGTTGTGTACGCATCTGTTTTCCTGTTTATGTTTTTAACTTGTGCATAGCAGCAGATTGATAGATGGGTAGATTCCAAACAAACTGTTCAAAATTAATAATGGCACATTTTCACTGACCACAAGAGATATTATTTTACAATCAAATTCTGGCATATTATCTTTTTGTGTGTTTGTTGTTTAATGCTAGAATCCAATTCAGATCATCGTGCATTCCACCAGGAAACAAACTACCACATACATGGTAATTAGATCGAAATTAAGCTTGTGAGACAGTAACCTGAGAGGCTTTGAGCTCAATGTGGCACACTCTAAAGGCGCTAGTGTTTCGTTTACCTTCAGAAAAGAGAATGACATTCGTGTAGGCTAGCGATGTTGCAAAGCCGTTCCCATATGAGGGCCTCCCCCGTCCCTAAAAAAAAAATCATACGGTTTCTGTGGCCGTAAAGCGTCTTTGAATTGAGTGAGCGTGAACACAAAAGCTGTCTCTTATCAGAGGGAAGACTGTATGCCCTTGCTTTTGTTATGCACATTTGATTTCTTTGCCTCTTCCCAGTTCTACGACTTGCGCTGTTTCTTCTTTTGCAACTGCAACGATGAAGTTAGCCTCGCGTGTTGTTAATGTTAGCTTTGGCAGGCTCTGGAAATCATAAAGCAACTGTCGGCATTCTTAAAAGCGACAACTGACGAGTTGCGTATTCACAGGTTTCCTTACCCATATGACCCTGACTAAAAAATGTGCCTTGAACAATGGGTTCAACGAGTTCCGGTTTTATGAGCGGTACATCCGTGAAAATTGTGGAGCGAGAAATCTGTGAAACAACTCGGTACAACAGCGTAAACTCGGTCATCCAACCAAAGCCCAACCAAGCATGACAGCGCCCTTGCATCGAGACACGGCACGTGGCAAAGTTGTTACTTAGCTCACTGAAATCATTCTCAGCAACTTTGATCTGTTGGAAATCAAAGTTCACAACTGCACGGTTGTTGCTAGCTCTCTGAAATCATTCCTCAACGACTTTGATCTGTTGAAAATCAAAGTTCACAACAGCACGGTTGTTACTAGCTGGTACGCACACGCTGGGTGTGTATATGTGTGCATACCCTTCCACCTCCCATAACAATAATCAGCCTTTTGATTGTGGTCCCTCTTTAGAAGAAGACAGTTGTTTTGTGCTATTAATTCTCAAGGACGAGTTCCTTTCCCTAAAACAGTTAAAACATTTTTTTTTTTTAAACCACAACACTTTAAAAAAAATATATATATAATGAGAGTACGGTATTTACTAATGAATGATAATCATGGACATTTTAGGGCGCTCACGTCAGGATTAGCCCCAGGCAGTGTAGGGCTGCACTAAGCCTGTGGCAGTTAACAGACTTCAAAGAGTATTGCCCAAATACAATGCTCTTTCATGTCGTAGGTTACGTTACATCAAACCATACATTACTAGTACTGACGTTTACTGTGCAGAAACACATTGTAACCTTGTCAACGACTCAGAATCGGCTGAACGGACACTTAAGTAACAGCAAACGTTTTCTATTGCTAATCTTGTGGTATCTTCGAAAGTTTCAGATTACATTTTTTTTGGTGGCATATAGAGCTGTTGTAGTTCGTGTCACGTGACGTTCTGATTACATTGTTCTAACAGGTCTGTGAGTTCATGCTCAGATTTCCCCAAGCATGTACAGCCTCCCCACGACATCATGGGCTGTCAGTTTAGTTCAAGACCGTATCTATTCGCTCGGAAAATCACATTCATATATATGGTGTGTGTGTGTCTGTCTGTCTGTGTGTCCCATCCCGTCTCTCAGAATTCTTTACAATGTTGCCTTTGAGACTGTTCCAATATTCACCTGAGTGGCGATGGCTCCTTCTCGTCCTTTCAATGCCCTCGGGAAGTATGCGACCTTGTAGCTGAATTTGATGCGCATCATAATGTTCTATTTATTCCCTACTGCGGGGTATTGCTTTCTGCTGTTACGAGATTAGGCTTTTCAACGCCGGGGGTTAGTGGGAAAGGGCCGGGCGTGCGTGGAGAGGTTAGGATAGGTTTTGTCTTGTTCTAGCTGTTAGAGTAGGGTGTGTGAGCTGTTAACTCATTCTTTGCCAAAGATTTTGTTGTACAGGTTTTGATTCCTTCGGAGAATTGTCTCAATGAACATTTCAGCGCGCCAGAAGTATTCATCTGGCGTCGTTTGCTTCACATGAAAATGTATCAAAAGTGAGAATTCAAGTCGGCAGTCATGTGACATCAAATGATCAAACTGATGGGAAACACTTCCTAGGACGTCATATGAGGTCCCAAGAGTACAAATAAGGGGTTAAAAAGATTCAGTCTCTTGCGTGTTTGCTTTTCTAAACGCTGAAAACCACCTCTTAAAAAAAAAAAGAAGAAAAAAGAGAGATTTTCTTTCATATTCCCGGCGGCGGGCCGCGACCAAAGCAAAGACTGCAACACCCACTCCCTTCCTCCCCCCCCCCCCCCCCCCCAGCCTCCGTCCTCCCCTCCCCAGAGTAGGCTGTGACCTCCACAACAGTGCTCGCAAAGTACCCACGTCGATGTCAAGCTGTTACACAAAAAAGCAAAGCGTGAATCGACCCACTTTTTTCTTGTTTGCTGCAGGCGTAAGCTTTTAACACTAGTGACTGATTGGATAGCTGGTGCGAAAACCCGACCAATGGAATGCAAGGACAGCAAAACTAGGAAGAATGGTGGCTGTTTTGCCCCAGCGGCGTAACTTGCCGGTGACGGATTTTGTATCCGCGACAGCTTTGCGGCTAATAAAAATGTAAGTTTCGTGGTCAGCTAGACATTCTGTCATCTCCGTTCGGTCTGGTCAGAAGATTGACGTTTGTTTTAGCTGCTGTTGATCCGTAATATTGACACCAGTTACTATACAAGGCTTTTGTTTTCAGTTCCTGTTCTTCCACTGACCTTTTGTGAGCTGGACTGAAGTGTGAAACTCGGGTGTTTCCCAAACACTGACATACAGATAGGCTACGAACATTCTCAGTCAGCATAGCATACCATGCCTGGGTATTCTTTCGTTTGTTTACGCTTCCAGATGCTACAACTTGCCACTGGTTCTTTGGTTGTCTTGCTGGCTCTAGGATGTTGCACACAGGCGGCATTGCAGTCATCGAAGCTGTCAAACGCCTCAGACCGTCTTGCGGAGTTCCGGTGCACTCAAAGGTCATGCGGTGGAAGATACAACCCTGAGTTGTACAGACAGGTGCTACTCACGTTGTTGTTCACTGTGGTCTGGTTCGTTGGTTGAATGATTGGTACACATGTGGCCATACTGAATTATGTTCATTTGTTATATACAGTGGGTGACTGCACGAGGTGTATATTTTTGCATGGGCATCGAGTTGGTTGTTGGTGGTTTGGTCAGAACATACTCCGTTGTGTAACTTCATTGTTCCATTGAACTGTAACAGAAATAGTGGGTGCTTTATCGTAGGATCGTCGTATGACATAAAATGGTTCACACACACACACACACACACACACACACACACACACACACACACACACACACACACACACACACACACACACACACACACACGAAACGCACGCACACGCACACATGGAACTTACGCGCGCACGCACACATCGAGCTCACACGTGCACACGTGCGCATGCACCCACGAACACATAGAACTCACGCACACACATACGCATGTACGCACGCACAATTTCTCTTGAGGAACCAAAACTGGTAAGTACAGCGAAAAAAAAGAAAAGTCATGATGACAGTCAGATTTACACAAGTAGCCAACTCACTGAGATAGGAATCAACACAAAGGGAGTTAAGTAGCGCTCGAAAGACGTCACACAAAGTCACTGAGATATGACTCAATCAGTCGCTGAACTTTGGCCTGCTACTTTATACCGTTTCAGATTCGTTGGCTGAGCGCAAATTTCAAGGGCTTGTTCATGACGCGCTGCGAGATCTTTAAGGTGAACTGGTGTCGAGCCAACAGAGGCCGCTGCCCTGAAGGACATTTCCCCACATACGGCCCAGAGGCGCATCTGCTCCGCAAGAACTGCGACACATATAACGCGCAGCTTCCTCCGGAAGTTACTGCTTTGGAGCCATCTTTGGTCCCAACTTCCGGTTTCGATTCTGAACAGACAAGTAATATGTCCACCAATGAGAACCAACGGTTCAAGCGTATGTTAAACGATGCCCCAGCAATGCCCGCCAGCGCCCAAGTCCGCGGAGACCGTGACCGCTGTTGCCAGACGTGAGTGAACTTTGTGTGTGTGTGTGTGTGTGTGTGTGTGTGTGTGTGTGTGTGTGTGTGTGTGTGTGTGTGTGTGTGTGTGTGCATCTTTTGCATAGTTATGCTTGAACCCTTCTTTTGTTTTGTTTTGTTTTGGATAACATTTTCCATCTCGATGTACATTATGTGTGTATGCTTGTTCAGCGCTTTGAGCCGCTTTACAAATTTCCGTTATTATTATTTCGTCAAGACTGCCTCACATACACATATATACGTTCGACCTTTTTCTCCGCTTAGGTCTACTTTATTTAATTATTTCTTCCTTCCTTTTTCTCTATCCTCCTTCAATCCCGGCTTATCGGTCCTTCTTCCCCTTCTTTTGTTCTTCTGAGGGTTTTTTATGATCAGATTTGTTTGTTTACTTTTTTTCTTTTCTTTTTTTGTTGTTGATTTTTTTTAGAAATTGCTCGGATAAATGCTTTTAATTTTTTGTAGATTTCCTGCTCTGATTTTTAAATTCTCTCTCTCTCTTTCTCTTTCTCTCCCGCCCACACCAGCTCCCACATATAATGTTCTCTTCGGAACGTGTCTGGCAGCGTGTCTGGCAGCACCTTTGAAAAATAGCCAGCACAGCCGGTTACTGCTTGATAACGAAAGCAGTATCCCGTTCTTGAGAAACGGTCTTCGGTAAGATTATGTGGTCATTTGTGTCTACAGATGGATGTTTGTTTGTCTTGGTTGCCGCAGTGTAGGGTGTGTGAGCTGATTCTGTTAATTATATATATATATTCCATCTCGATGTACATTATGTGTGTGTGTGTGTGTGTGTGTGTGTGTGTGTGTGTGTGTGTGTGTGTGTGTGTGTGTGTGTGTGTGTGTAACACCAGGCCTCTTTACTAAAGGCAAAATCGCCGTTAGACCAAGGAGTGGGGACCTACCGAAACACCAGGAACTGGGAGGACGGATGGACGTAGCAGACCATACCGAACGCTGGGCACCGTCACCACCAGACTGATCCTTATGATTATGAACACATCTCGAGCGCCTCGTCCCGGGATGACCCCTAAGCGCTTCACAATGGCAACTATATGGCGCTATTTTCTGCTTCGGGGAAGACCTACTGTGCTGTGGTACGCTGTATGCGAGTGACTATCGTTACACAGCGCCCCCCCCCCCCCCCCCCCAATTTTTTTCCTTAAATTAAAAAAAAAAAAAAAAATATCCACCAAAATTTACTGCCACTTTGACTAAGGTTATCAACTCGCTTTGTTCGTTGCAGAAAAAGTGAACTGAGGATCATGACTGGGCTCATGTTTGACTACAGGAACCAGCCGTGTTTTGTCGTGTCCTTGAACGACAGGCTTTACCAGCTGGCCGACGTCGGCTTGTGTTACGAGTAAGTAGCCTGTATACCGAGTCTTAGCGAAGACCGTATGGCTACACAAGTCTTCGTTTAGCCGCTGTACACTCTTTGCTCTCCGTAGTGACTCAGTGGGAGAGTCGGTGGCGCAGAGCAAACGTACTCGCTCTCGAAAGCCAAAATCTCAAACACAACGAGGCCCAGAGCGTTCGTGCAGAATCAGTCAACACATAAGGGAGTTAATTAGTACAAATGCTCGAAAAACGTCACACGAACACAACAACGAAGACCCGAGTCGCCTACGGTAACTCCCACCTGGCATGTGAGTAAATACATACATGGTATATAAAGTCCTCCAGAGGTACTTCCTCTGGTGAGCCGGTTTGGCCTAGCGGTATGGCGTTAGGCTGGTAAGCGGAAGGACATCGGTTCGATACCGCTTCGGCTCTCCTTTCTCTTCAAAAAGGTTGTGGTTTGTGGACACTGTCTTGTGACTTTGTCCATCACTTCCTACTGAAACACTAGAATGGCTCTCATCGCTGCCCATCTTAATGCAGAAGTCATTCTGGTGGTGACATTGTAGCGATAGGTATATAATCTCCCTCTCTCCCCCACCTCCATACTCCTCCTCCCCCTCCCCCACCCCCACCCCCCCATCTCCTCGTCCCTAATAAGCCGTACGGTTTCTGTGGACGTTAAGCACCATGTTTACTTACTTTACTTCCTCTGTCTTTGTTGTGTTTGTGCGACGTCTTTCGAACACTTTTGTTGTGTGCTGTTTGTTAATGCACTGTGTCAGTGGAACGTTCCTGTG
>OY757544.1:8575840-8590120 GCA_963584105.1 Alviniconcha strummeri
TACCCGCTGTCTCTGACTCTGTCTCAGTCTCTCTCAGTCTCTGCCTGTCTCTGTCTGTCTGTCTCTCTCTCCCTCCCTCGCTCTCTCTCCATCGGAATGACACTGAGACGCGGCGCACGGCCCCTAGTCAACGTGACAACCCTCTTGACCTTACACACTACACTACACACACACACACACACACACACACACACACACACACACTGTCACACACACACACACACACACACTGTCACACACACACACACACACACACACACACATACACACACACACACACACAGGCTACATACACACTCCGATGCACACACACTCACATTCACACTACACACCACACACACACGCACGCGGCATGACACACACACACACACACTGACACACACACACACACACTCAGTGACACACACACACACGACACACACACTACACACACACACACACACACACACACACACACACACACACACTCACACACACACACACACACACACACACACACACACACACACACACACACACACACACAAGGCACACACACACTCACACACACACACACACACACACACACACACACACACACACACTGACACACACACACACACACACTGACACACCACTGACACACACGGCAACGATAGTATTTTGTTTCTTACCCAAAGACAGTTAATTATGGTAACACTATAAAAAATGCTCAGTTTACTGACAGAGTCGCAGACGTTTTTTTATTGATACTGACACTGCCAGCCCGAAGTGGCATGGCACAACGGGCGACATTTTACCGGCGACAAGTATTTGGGACTATTTGAAGTGGGGAAAAATTACTTATCCCTATTGTCCTACCTCAGCTCTAAAAACTATCTCCCAAGTTGGTGAGTGATGGTATAAAATAACTCACACAACTATGTAAAGGCACTCAGTATTTCAAACGATCAGGTTCGTCGGAACGAAAACTGCACGGGAGTTGTTGCCCCTCGCTGGTCGCTCTTCGTCGTGAGAAGTTTTTATTTGTAACAACACAAAGTTACTTCCCCTGGAAGAGAAACCTGTGCATGATCAACGTTGATCACACTTGTAAACGCGAGCATGTCTGGGTCATTGAAAAAAGCCGTCAAGGCACACCAGCAGATTCACAGGGAGCGAACACAGGTAAGGAAATGATGATAATCATGGTCTGATGCAAGTACAAATACACCGTACTAAGTAGTAGATGGAACAACTTCAACAAGCAGTGCACTTCAGTCTTTAGCGTGCCACATGGCTCCGTTTTGAATACTTGGCATTTTACACCCAAAACATTTTGTGGCGAAAAACAACAACTTTAGAGAATAATTATGCAGCAACACAGCGTTGTCACTGGATACTCACCAAAAATGCTCGCTTCCAGCATTCGGTAATACTAATAGTAAATACAGTAATACTAATAGTGTAGTAACGCTAACACAACAGTAATACTACAGTAGCAGTTTATTAGATAACGATTTGACATAACACTAATACTAATAGTAATACCGTGATACTGATAGTGTAGTAACACTAGTCTGACTAGAATAGCAGTCCATTTGGGGATAATTTGGCAAAGGTGGAGATCCTGTCAGAAAAATTAAGCTATCCATTGCCACTGGATAATGTGGTCAGGTTTTTGCCATTGTTTTGCTGTTTGTTGCCTAGTTACATATATAGTAAAAATGCTTTTCAGCATTTTGCTGTGCAAGTCTGCCACACATTGCACCATCCTACCTTTGTGACAGACTTCAGCTTTACACACTCACTCTTAGTCTTACTCCCCACTTTGCTTCTGATACTCTCAGCCTCCAGATTCCTCATACCAGACTTTCCGCTGTTTGTCCCTGTGCCTTTTCCATCTTCAGCCACTCTACATAGACTGTCCTCCCTGTTCCTCTCTGAAACTAATGAAAGAAACCCTCACTGGATTCATTAACCTTGAGGCATTTCTTTTTCTAAAACAACAAACCTGCCCTGTTTTCCACTCTGTGCAAAATCCCAGTTTATTGTTGGTTTAAGTTTAAGTTGGTTGTAAATTGTGTCTGGTGTATTATTATAATACTATACTAGTGAGTGTTGGTGTCTGTATGTGTGTGTATGCACTTAAAAGACAGAGTAGTCTCTTTTGGACAAGATTTTGCACACTTCAGTTATTGTTGTTTATTAATATTATCACAATATTTTTTATCAGTACGAAGTTGTTCTACTTAGTAGTGGCCATTGACATTTTAATTTTTTAATTTTTTATTATACTACCAAGCACCGAAGTAGTGACAATGTTTATCAACTTATTGCAGTAATGGTTATTGTTATACAAAAATTAAATCTGTAGTGCATGATAGTTGATACTTTTCCACTAGCACAGAGATTCAAAGCAGCGATGCAACATGATGATGAGTTGATGCTTAATGTCCTCAGATGTCAGCTGACATATTAGGGACAAGTTGTGACCAATGCCGAAGCACAGTTCAATAAATCTTTACGTCCATGGAAACCAGAAGGCTCGTTAGGATGGACAGCCCAGGACGTCCACCTCGACTCTCACACAGCTCCTGAACTATGAGCGATGCAACATGGGTCAATACTCATATTTACAGGGTTGGAAAAATATGCTCCCAGCATTTATTTCTGTGCCAGCTTATGGTCTAGTTTTTTAAAAATGAATAATAAATAATAAGAAAATGGGGGATGGTCAAGATAGGCAGTGCCTTTATAATATTAATTACTAAATAAGCTATTACTAGCATTAGCATTATTTACTATTAACTGTTAATAGGTATTATTGCTTCAGTAGCCCAGTAGTAATGCCCAGGGCTGTTATTTCTGTTATCAGTAAGTGTTCTTAATTTTGCTTTTCATTGCAACTCAGTTTAACTGAATCCTTTGTTTTAAACACTGTCAGCCAGCCCACAGGGCCCACCTTGGTCAGCTGGAAAAACACAAAGATTATGTGGAACGTGCACGGTAAGTGATATTTGTTGCTCTGTAACATATATGATATGGGTTAATAATTTACTGTTGTACCTCTGGAACAAAGTTCTAGATATAGACTAATAGAGCTTCACATGCTCATTTTTATATCACTGTTTTGATAAATAAAATTTTACCCCCCCCCCCCCCCCCCCCCGATCCTCTGCACACACACACCAAGATTGTTGTTTGTATTGAGATAGTTCTGTGGAGACTAAACTGTTTTTCCATTTTGAAAATGAATAAAAGTTAAAAACTTAAAGTCATCAACAAAAGTTTGCTCTTGTTCAGGTTGTGTTAAAATGCTCTAGTTCAGTTTTACTTTTAGTTTTAGTGCCACAGTGTTTTGTTTTGCTTGCTTGCAGGGAACACCACAAAAAGAGGGATAAAATCAAGGCCTTGAGGAGGAAGGCAGCAGACAAGAATCCTGATGAGTTTTATTTCAACATGGTGTCTACAGAGAAAGTGGTTTGTGAATTCTGTGTGCTTGTTTCTTTTGTTGTTGTTTTGTCTGTAGCGTTACCGAACTTACTACTTAATTCATGCCAGTCTTTAATGCTAGTCTTTACACTGTACAGTGACATGTAAACATTTTTTGTTAAACTGAAGCTGTGTAGGACTGGAAACTCAAAATAGTATGTTGGAATTTCTCAGTTAGTTCACAATTTCATATGGTGATGACATATGAAGTTTATGCAGTGTATGGCTCCTGCATAATTATAGGGACAGGATCATATATTGTACAAGCTACTTTTCATGATTTTGGCCTGTGTAACATTAATGCCACTATGTGCAGCAATGTGATTAAAAAAAAGATAATAAAAGAAAAGAAAAAGAAAACAATAGCAAACACACAGCTTATGTTCTGTTTTACTCAAATTACTGCTTGTTAAATAAAACATGGACATCTGAGAGAAACTGGGAAAGACAGACTTCATATTATTCATAACACTAAAAGGAGAAAGAGAGAGGCTTGATGTTTTGGACAGCATTATTCTAGCCTGATCAGTGACAACATCATATTGGTGTCATAATATGTTCTGCTTATTGTGGCAAGAAATAGCATTCAATTTTCCTCAGAACTGAAAATATCTTAAGAAGATGATGGTGTTGTTACTGTAGACTGGTCACTTGCTCAGAAAAACAACAGCAGCAAACATCTACAGGGGCTGGACATCAGTAGACAGAATTTTGTAAGCTGATGAATGGCAGGGGTCATTCATGTAAGGAGAGAAATGTACAAAACTGTATTTGACTAACTGAGTACTTTCATTTCTGTCCAAACAAATATTTTGGAATCTGATGTCTGAGACTGAGAGGTAGTAATTTTGTAGTTGAGGAAGATTGTGTACTTGGCATGAGTGTGAATTAAACAAACACTTTGCTGCACAGGATGGAATACACCAGACAAAAGAAGAAAAGATGGAGACCACGACAGAAGAGCAACAGCTGTTGATGCAGCGGGAGGACCTACGCTATGTTACAATGAAGAGGAATGTGGAGCTGAAGGTAAAACAGCCTTGGGTAGTTTGGGAACATATTTAGTTTGGAAACAAAGTTTATCAAGGAGTGACTGGTATTTAATGACTTGCCTTCTGGTGATGCAAGACACAGAATCTAAATATTGTTTTTAAGGATGTCAGATTTTTCTGTCCATAAGGCATAACTGAATGTATGTTTTTACTATCAGCACTAACCTTGTTGCAAAACTTCACAGGGTACAGTTTAAATTAGCTAAACAAGATGCAATGGAAAACATGTCTGATATATACAATAACCTACTACTCTCGTAGTTACTTTAACTTGTTTAAGACTGTATACAAACAAACTGAAAAAAGTAAATTTGTGATACCTTCTTGTTCAAGATATTTACTTTTAGCAAGAGTAATATACAACTTACATGTAACTTCATGGAACACTAAATACTCACAGAATGTGACTTGTGTTTGTAAAAATATCTTCTCTGTTAAACACATACTACTTAAATGTCCTATTACTGCAAAGTTATTTCAGAAAAATGGATATGACTTAAATGCTTGCAACAACAATGGGCGGATTGTTGCTTGTTTAAATGAAAATCATATTTTCTAAACTAAACATTCTCCCTCCCCCTCTCTCTCTCCCTTTCTCTCTCTCTCCCTCTCTCTCTCTCTCTCATTCAAGGACTAGCTGTTAAACCTAAACTACAATCCTTGTAAAATAAAGTTTTCAAGTTCGAGTTCTCTCTCTCTCCAGAAAATAGAAAAACTGAAGGCAGAACTTCAACTGCTGGATCCACAGTTCCGCCAGAACAAACACACAGTGTTTGTGGATCGACAGAAGGATGGTCAGTTAACTGCTTTAACTTGTGTGCTCCAGACCTTGTGTGTACGTGTGTGTGTGTGTGTGTGTGTGTGTGTGTGTTGTTGTTGTTGATCGCTTTTCTATAGCGCTATTCTCTGCTCTCGAGCAGACTCATTGCGCTTGCATGTGATGGTATGTGAGTGACTAGCTTTTTATAAGGCGTTTTTGAATATCCACCAAAGTGGTGTACTTAACAGCACTGACATGGCTGGTGCCACATGAAACTGCCGCTGTGTGTGTTTGTGAGAGAGAGAGAGAGAGGGTGAGGCTATGTGCATAATTTGTGTATGTTATTTTGTATAAGAATGTGCATGTTTGCATGAGCTTTGCATTTGACCTGCTGCAGCAACGTCGCCTCAGCCATATTGAGACATCGGGCAACATTCTTTTTGACCTACATTAGAAGTTATGCGAGTCTAACTCTAAATAATGATGACTGCATGGCAACAGCTTTTTAAAAGTTGGTTTGTTGATGGAGTCTGTGTACTGTAAGATAGTTTATATTTTGTATGATAATCTCCATTTAGGTTTCTGCATTCATGTGAGTTATTGGTGAGCTTGACCTGATTTCAAGTTCAAGTGCATCAGGGAAGTAAACTTCAGTTGTACTTCTCAGTAAAGTATCCAGTCCAGTTTAAATTTTGTATGGAACACTTTGTCAAAGTCTTAAATGTGTTATATATTATTATATGTAAAAGGCTTTTCATGACTGCATGTATTTTATGCGGGTCATTTATGTTTTTATAGACAGCAAAACTTTGATGTAGGCTATTTCTTGGATTCATTTTTTTTTTTTTTTTTGATTTTTAAAAAGTGAATTTAATATTCTTTTAAGGAGAATAATTGTCATTGACATATTTCCTACTTCTTCATAAACCTCCTTTCTGTTTTTCCAGGGTTGCTCATTGAACAAAATCTTTGTAACTGTGCATGGTAATACCCTTAGCCAAGTTTTTATGATTCTGACCTGTTTTTAATGTCACATGCAGGACAGGAAAAAGAAAAGACAAGAGCAGCAAACATAAAACAAGATAACAGATCCACGTGGAGGGGGGCTCCACCTGGATCTGTTATCTTGTTTTATGTTTGCTGCTCTTGTTAGTACAGCACGCAGTTGTAAGTGCACAGAGACTTGGAATCTGAATCCTGTATAGATTCCATCACCTGCCGTGTGATTGAAGGTTGCTTCCTTGTTTTCTGCAGTGCCTGGTGCCATTGCCCGTGTGGAGGAAGAAAAAAGACTGCTTCAGAGAATACTTTCCCTCACACCAGAGCAGCAACAGGTCAGAATGCGTCTCTTTCTCATCCTGTTCCTGATGCCAGTCTGCAGAGTTTTTGAGGGGGCACAGTATTTTTTTTATTTTTTTTTAATCTGTCACAAAGAGAGGGTAGGGTAGGGTAGGGATGTGTGTCTGTACCTGTTTTATTTATTTAGACAGTTTTATGTTGTGGCGACATTGCAATGATCCTGAACTTTTTCCAGCTGCAAGCTTATTGCCTTTCAAGCCTCTCTTCTACTCGCTTGAGGTACTGTGTTATCTGACTCCCTGCTGGAGTCTACCTGCCGATGATGGTATGACTGTGCTGTGCAGGAGATGGACAGAAAGTATGGAATGCTGGCCAAGAGGTACGGCCGCCTGAAGGAGCTGACCACCATCATGCAGAAACTTCGGGTATCCATGCAGCTCAGCAAGGTGAGAGACAGAGACAGGCTGAGGGTGGAGGGAGGGACAGAGACAGACAGAGGTTGGATGGAGGGAGAGAGACAGACAGATGGTGGAGGGAAGGGTGGGGGGAGAGACAGAAACAGACAGAGGGAGGGAGGGAGAGAGACAGAGGGCGGAGGGAGGGAGGGAGAGAAACAGAAGGTGGAGGGAGAGAGACGGAGGCAGACAGAGGGTGGAGAGAGGGAGAGAGAGTCAGGGAGAGAGAGGGTGGAGGAAGGAAGAGAGACAGAGACAGACATAGTGAGGGAAGGAGGGAGAGAGACAGAGAGAGTGGTGGATAGAGAGAGACAGAGAGAGTGGTGGAGGGATGGAGGGAGAGAGAGACAGATACGGATAGAGGGTGGAGGGAGAGAGAGAGATGGGAAGAAAAACTCTACTTGTGTTGTTGTTTTTCGAGACGAGACAGGCAGAGAGAGATGGGGAGAAAGACTCTACTTGTGGTGGTGGTGTTGTTTTTCAGGACAAGACAGAGAGAGATGGGGAGAGAAACTCTGCTTTTGTTGTTGTTTTTCCGGACAAGACAGGCAGAGACAGAGAGAGATGGGGAGAGAAACTCTGGTTTTGTTGTTGTGTTTCCGGACAAGACAGGCAGAAATGGGGAGAAAAACTACTTTTGTTGTCAGAGACAGAGATAAGGAGAGAAACTCTACTTTTGTTGTTGTGTTTCAGGACAAAGCTGGCAAGAAGAAGCTCGTCAAAGCTGAAACCAAAGACTCCGCTGCTGTGTATCGGTGGTGCTTTCAAAGGAAGCGGTGATAGCGTCTGTGTGTGTGTATATGTACATGTGGGTGGGTGTATGCGGGTGTGTGTGTATGTGTATGCATTGAACAAGTTATGTACATGTCATGTGCAATGAATGCATTGTTTAGCACAGATGGAGAGATCTATTTCTAACAATAAACTTGAGAAATCATGTCCAGGAGGGTATGTTGTGTGTGTTTGCATGCCTTCCTTGTGTGTGTGTTCGTGCGTGCGTGCGCGTATGTGTGTGTGTGTGTAACAAGCTAAAGGCCCATACGAATCAACATTTCAATATTTGACTTTAATTTTCACCCACACACACACCCACACCCTTGCACAGTACAGATAATCAACAACAACAAAAATACATTCACCTTTTTAATTTCATTACAAAAGTGATATCGTTTTGATTGAATTGATGAACATAAATTTCATGTTCAAGTTAACAGACAATCGGTTAAAAATTATACAATAAGAGGATTTTTATTTTGATGAACATTTGGACTGGTTCTGTTGTCTTAAGGCATTCTGTTTTTTTTTTTAACTTGGGGGAAACATGAAAGTAAACAAAATGTAATGACACTATTGCTGGCAACTATTGTTAAAAAACAACAAAAAGAAAAAGGAAAAAAAAGAGAGAGAGAAAGGCCTATAGCTGTAAACTTTGATTTACAATTGGACAAAGTCACACATTTCTTTTCGGACCGGTCATTTCTCAACAATGAAATATACACAATTAGTATGCTGACGTCATAATCACACGTTTCTCTTCCACACGTCACTTCTCAACGATAAAATGTACACAACAATTAGTATGCTGACGTCATATTCTCTTCCGACACGTCATTCCTCAAGGATGAAATATCAATTATTATGCTGACATCATAATTAATGACGTCTAATAGAGAAGTGTGACGCATAGGCAGCCGCTGTTGCAGAAAGGGCGTTTCAGCAGCAGTTAAAGGGGTCGATTGCTATGACATCAGTCGCCACGACTCCCACCACCTCTCCAAGGATTCCCTGCCAAAGAAAGACAAATACTTCATCAATAACAAAACTCGTTTGCAGCATACGCTTCACTAGAAGCATACTGATACATTCACTGCGATCTTTAAGAATCCATTTTGAAAAAACACACACACAAAGACACAAGTTGGTCGAAAAACAGCAATTATGGAAATATCTCAATCTACGAACTTCATTTGGTTCTATACATATTTGATAATAAATAAATACTGTTTTGCTGTTGTTGTTTTTTGATGTTTTTGTTGTTGTTGTTTTTTGTTTTTTTACTTGTAGAGGGTCTTGATTTTTTTTTTTTTTTTTTTTTTTTTTTACTTGTAGAGGGTCTAGATTTTTTTATTTTATTTTTTACTTGTAGAGGGTCTAGATTTTTTTTTTTTTTTTTTTTTTTTTAGGTTGTTTTTCCTTGTTGTTTTGTCGGGATTTTTTGCTTCGTAGAGTTCTGTTTAGGAAGCCATCCTAGCTCTCAGACTTAACAATGAAGATTTGAAAAAAGGGTGGTTTGTGACGTATTTGATACTTTTGCCACACATTTCACGACGTCCTGACAGACTGCTGAGCATAGAATGGCAACGTGATTGGATCACGTCAAAGCCGACAAGTAACTAAGTAAACATGGTGCTTAACGTCCACAGAAACTACAAGACTTATTAGGGACGGGCGAATGGAGGTGAGTAAGTAAACATGGAGCTTTACGTCCACAGAAACGATAAGGTTTATTAAGGACGGGCGAATGGAGGTAAGTAAGTAAACATGGTGCTTAACTTCCACAGAATCCACAAGGCTTATTAGGGACGGGCGAATGGAGGTAAGTAAGTAAACATGGTGCTTAACTTCCACAGAATCCACAAGGCTTATTAGGGACGGGCGAATGGAGGTGAGTAAGTAACATGGTGCTTAACTTCCACAGAATCCATAAGATTTATTAGGGACGGGCGAATGGAGGTGAGTAAGTACACATGGTGCTTAACGTCCATAGAAACCATAAGATTTATTAGGGACGGGCGAATGGAGGTGAGTAAGTACACATGGTGCTTAACGTCCATAGAAACCATAAGGCTTATTAGGGACCGGGAAAAAGGGGTATGGAGGTGGAGGGAGAGGGAGATTATATACCTATCGCTACACTGTCACCACCAGCCCACCTTAATGCAGGAATCATTCTAGTGGTGACAGTAGCGATAGGTATATCTCTCTCCTTCTTCCTCCACCTCCACACCTTCTCCCCCCCATCCGTCCCCAATAAGCCTTACTGTTTCTGTGGACGTTAAGCACCATGTTTACTAACTTCTGTCACCACCAGAATGACTTCTGCATTAAGGTGGCCAGCGATGAGAGCCATTTTAATGTTTCATTAATTGTGAGGGACGAAGTCACAAGACAGTGTATCCACAGACCACAACTTTTCAAGAAAAAGGAGAGCCGCAGCAGATTCGAACCGAGGTCCCTCTGCTTACCAGACTAACTCCTTACCGCTAGGCCAAACCGGCTCACAGCCGACAAGGAAGACGTGGACGTTTTGAAATGACACACCTGCTAATCACGGGATCCCCGACTGAGTGAGGTTAAACTTCCACAGAGTTTGCTTGCTCAGAGCAGATTCTGGGATCATGAGTAAATGAGGAATATCTGTACTCACGAGGAAAGACACATCCGGGTTCAACCGTTCGTCTGGCGTGATTCCAGAGCAGTTCACAATGGCAGTTCTGTATGATGACAAATAGAACTTCATTATTCACTTGCAGAGACAGAGACAGAGACAAAGAGTCGGAGGGAGACACAGAGAGAGAGAGAGAACACGCACACACAGAATACACACAGAAGGCGCCCGCGCGCGCGCGCGCGCGCACACACACACACACACACACACACACACACACACACACACACACACACACACACACACACACACACACACACACACACACACACACACACACACACGAGAGAGAGAGAGAATAAATAAATGAATGAATGAATAAACTTTATTTTACGAGGGTAGTGGAGAAGACTCGAGGTCTTTTTACATCCAGCCCTCGCCCATGAGAGAAACTACTATTAACTAAGGATATAATGAGCTACAGTATGTTGAGTACATGTACATTTATACAAACCTTGTTGAAATGGACACCAGTAATCCGTGAAACAAGTCGATAATGAGAATTTTATTTAAAAAAAATATAAATTAGCTAGATCTGGGGCAAACACACACACGCGCATAAGAACATGTCTGTCATCGAAAACTACATGCACATAGAGCACAGACACACAGAAGGTACGGGCTGCCTGAAGCAGCATAACACAGGTTGGAAGCTGCACATGGAGAGATATATCCATGATCATGGTTTCACGTAACACCTAAGAGAGATAACATATGAAGCATAAGACGCTTTTTAAACACTGAAGGACTGACTGGAAGCCTCAATGCGCTGGTCAACAGAGAGAGAGAGGGAGAGAGACGGAGACAGAGACAGACAGACAGAAACAGAGAAAGATTATATTTTTGTGCGTGGAGGAAATTCGAGCAATCCAAAAGAAATGCTGTCTCGCTTCGCTCAGTTTAGCCCTGATTTCCCTCCATGTTCAGTTTTGTAGCTGTTAGGACTCACAAACAACTAAACTATACTAATGTACTATACTATGCTATACTATAATTACCATACTGAACTTAATCTAGTGATAAAAACCATCCTCACCCGGCCGCAGGCATCGCCTGAAAATGAAAAACGACGACAACAATCAATATGACCAAAAATGTTGGTAAACTTAGACAACAATCAGTATGACCAAAAATGTTGGTAAACTTAGACAACAATCAGTATGACCAAAAATGTTGGTAAACTTAGACAACAATCAGTATGACCAAAAATGTTGGTAAACTTGATCAAAGCAATTTAATAGGCCTGTTGATGACAACAAACGTTCGCACTAAGAATTAAGCCTTTGCCCAGGTATTGAAGACAGTCCAGAAAACTCGACAAAGAAGCTAGGCTGAGTACAGTTCTTCACGATCTCTAAGGCCCACTCACACGCTCGAGCGCCGGGCGTACTCACGCAAGGATACAGACACACACACACACACACACACACACACACACACACACACACACACACACACACACACACACACACACACACACACACACACACACACACACACACACACACACACACACACACACACACACACACACACACACACACACACAAGCACGCACGCATGCACGCATGCACGCACGCACGCACACACACATGCACGCACGTACGCACGGACACACGCAACAACAACAACATCAACAACAACAACAAAACAAAACAAACAAACAAACAAAAAACGCAACAACAACAACGCACAAGTAGTGTAGTGTGTACTAGCAATATACCCGTTTCAGTCAAAAATATTCTGCAGGAATGGCAGAAGTGGTTCTATTGTGGGTAATAGACGACTTTATTAGCAGCTGAAATGGAAAAAAGAGATTTATTTTTATTTTTTTATTTGATCGTAGTAGCAGAACTTGCGTACGTCCAGTCTAGTGAGGAGTTTTTTTTTTGTTTTTTTTTTACTGTTGATATGGGGTCTTTAATTCTCACTGACCTGCATTATTAGACTTAGACTGTGTATTTTTGTAATGTTTCATGTATAGCGTTTTAAGCCTCGCGGATGTATAGTCACAGAGGGATTTGGAGCAATAGAAATACATTTATCATTATTCTAGGTCACGGCGAAAAAGAGACCGAGAGCGAGGCTGGATTGCCATTCTTTGCACAACCCAACCTCCGGCAGTCATCCTCTTGGAAACCAGTCTCTCTCCTGGACTTTCCGGCCGACCATCACACTTCTGGCCATGGTGCTTTACATGCACATAAACCAGAAGGCTTATTATGGACGGGCGAAGGTGATGAATTGATGCTTAATGTCCTCAGATGACATATTAGGGACAAGTTGTGACCAATGCCGAAGCACGGTTCAATAAAAGCCACATACGTAAGGTGTATGCGTGTTTAGCTGTAACCTGCCACCTGCACCTTTGGCAGAATGACCGGGATTTTTTTACGTGCTACTGTGGTAACACGGGGGTGGAACGGATACCGAAATAAGAGTCAGCACAGAAAGTCGACCCTGGAGAAGAAAATTCTCCCGCCGTTCCAGCAGGGATTCGAACCCGCGACCTTTCAATCACGAGTCCGGCGCTCTAACCACTGAGCTATCACCGCCCCTTGGGCGAAGGTGGAGGGAGAGGGAGATTATATACCTATCGCTACCCTGTCACCACCAGAATGACTGCTGCATTAGGATGGGCAGCGGTGCATGAGAGCCGTTTTAATGTTTCCTCAATTGTGAGAGACAAAGTCAGAAGACTTTGTCCACAGACCGCAACTTTTTTACGAGAAAGGAGAGCCGAAGCGGAATCGAGCCGAGGCCCTTCTGCTTACCAGTCTAACGCCTTACCGCTGGTCCAAACCGGCTCACAGTTAAACCACCACACGGATATAGAATCGATTTAACATGAAGCCCCACATCATCATCATAGAATCGTTTTTTTACCGTGTTTCCGCAGTTTCTGGAAGGTTCCGGATCTTGACATAAGCTTCCGCACTGAAAGTAGTCCACGCAGCACTTTTGGCTGCCGGGGCAGGCGGAGTCGTAGTAGCATTCCTTGTGGCAGAGTCTCAGCAGTTGTGCCCAGGTGAGATGAGGTCTTGGACACACACCTACGCCTGTCAGGGACAGATACAGGTTTTAAGAGAAGCGACATATGAACACTGAGGTCCTGCTCTTGCTGTTTCGTGGTTGCTTGCTCGAGTACGCCATGTATGTGTGAGTTCGTGCGTGCGCTTTTGTGTGTGTGTGTGTGTGTGTGTGTGTGTGTGTGGTGAACGCGCGCGTACCTGTGTGTGTGTGTGTGTGTGTGTGTGTGTGTGTGTGTGTGTGTGTGTGTGTGTGTGTGTGTGTTGAGTTGTAATGTGTGGTGATGTAGAGTGCGTGTCAAATGCGTGTGTGTGTGTGTGTGTGTGTGTGTGTGTGTGTGTGTGTGTGTGTGTGTGTGTGTGTGTGTGTGTGTGTGTGTGTGTGTGTGTGTGCGTGTGTGTGTATGTGAGAATGTGTGTGTGCGTGTGCGTGTGCGTATGCGTGTGTGTGTGTATGTGTGTGCGTGTGTGCGTGTGTGTGTGTGTGTGTGTGTGTGTGTTGTGTGTGTGTGCGTGTGTGCGTGTGCGCGCTTGCGCTTTGCTGATTTCACATTTAAAATTATATACACTTTTTCGTTTACTGTTTCTGTGTCTCTGTCTACCTGCCTGCCTGTCTTTCTCTTTCTCTCTCGCTTCCTCCTTGGGGAAACTTTCCGTTCCTCTCTTGACATGTTCATTGCAACGCTGCTCCTTAACGAGTGATAGCG
This sequence comes from Alviniconcha strummeri, assembly GCA_963584105.1. Lineage (NCBI taxonomy): Eukaryota > Metazoa > Mollusca > Gastropoda > Provannidae > Alviniconcha > Alviniconcha strummeri. The sequence continues at coordinate 8,590,044 of OY757544.1, forward strand.
TTTTTAGCTAACAGACTAAAATAATGCACTGCTTGCAAACTGGTGCTGAACAAATTCAGACGGCTACAATTATGCTC
>OY757544.1:8590320-8602820 GCA_963584105.1 Alviniconcha strummeri
TAAGTTGACAACTGCGACCGGTTTTTGAGGATGAAAAATGGCACAAGTCGACAAAAAACAACAACAGCAAAACAAAAACTGCGACCGGTTTTTGAAGATGGAAAAATGGCACAAGTCGGCAGCTGTGAACGCTTTTTGAGGATGAAAAAATTCATGGCACACGTCGGCAGCTGCGACCGGTTTTTGAGGATAGAAAGTGACATCGGCATTCGATCTGGACCTTTTTATCTTTTTATCTTTCTTTTCTTTTTTTCTACTGAAATGAAAATAATGTATGTTGAAAAGAACTGAACATTTTTTTTTTTTTTTTTTTTAGTTCAACCTATTTGGCTATAATTTTACCCCTGCAGCACACATCATCACCAAAATATGACAAAAATCTAACAAGGATGGAATCCTTAATTTCAGCTGAACATTTTCTGGTGCCTTCTTAGCTACATCGTGCTTGACCTTTTTATTCGATATAAACTGTTCCAGCCTTGTACTGACTGTCCACTCCTGCCCAAGTCAAGTTCCGCGGGTTGTGACCAGAGCCAGTGTTGCTTAGACTGCACGTGCAACCGGTAGTGGCTTGTGTGGTGGGATAAAACACGATTTGTAGCCATTTTATTTCGAGCTGTGCTCGCAAATTAAGCTCAACAGGTTTCAGAGATACATAGGACTCCTCAAAGAACGAGAAGACGTTTGTGGGTTAATGATGATCATAGAGCTTCAGCCAGAAGAAGAAGAAAGAAGAGAGAGAGACAGAGACAGAGAGAGAGAGAGGAGACAGACAGACAGACAGACAGAGGGACAGACAGACAAACAGACAGACAGACAGAGGGACAGACAGACAGACAAACAGATAGACAGACAGACAGAGACGGAAACAGAGATAGACAAACAGGGAGACGGCGACAGAGATCTGATGATTTTTGTTTCGCCCTGATAATTATCACCTTTGAGGCTGATTAATAGTTAAATATTAAGGAATTAGTTAATTGTATACTAGATCGCCAAAAACCTGGTATAGCGGAGACTGTGGCGGATTGTGAACCTGGAAAGATCGTCCGTAAGCACTTCGTAAAATAAGTGTTCATGTTTTAAAACAAGAAAAACAAAAACAAAAACAAAAACCCTGACATCCCAGCTTCCAACATACTTAAGTTTTGCTTCTCTTCAGTCGTTTCCATCACACACACGCACGCACGCACGCACGCACAAAACAACAACAACCAAAACAACCAAACTTAAATGGAGATTAGACAGTAGTACAAAAAGTAAATACCAAAATACTTACCAAAGCTTCATTCTTGCTAATACCCAGAACACAAATGCTTGATTTTACGTGCTTTATAGTTTCAGCGTAAATGTCATTATGATTTTTTCTCTCTCGGACTGGACGCACTTTAGAAACAGGATGGAAATGTCTCCCCAATGTAGTGTGATTTAAGCGTGTCTGACTGCCGTTCATGTAGGCAGCGCTTGTTCGGTGAAAACACTAGCTTTTCGACTTTTTTTATATATATTTTTTTTTTAAAGTGTTGTTCGTACGGCTGCGTGATTTTGCACCGACTTTCGTAAAGTAAACATGGTGCTTAACGTCCACAGAAACCGTGAGACTTATTAGGGACGGGGAGAAGGGGAGGGGGGGGAGGGGATATGGAGGTTGGGGAAGAGGGAGACTATTATACCTATCGCTACACTGTCACCACCTGAATGACTCCTGCATTAAGATGGGCAGCGATGAGAGCCATTTTAATGTTTCGTTAATTGTGAAGGACAAAGTCACAAGACAGTGTCAACAGACCACAATTTTGGAAGTGAAAGGAGAGCCGAAGCAGAATCGAACCGAGGTCCCTCTGCTTACCAGCCCTACCGCCTTACCGCTAGGCCAAACCGGCTCACAAACCGACTTTCGTCGTCCCAGAGACAGGTTATAGCCCAAGTGTGCATGCACCTTTAGCATTCGGCCGACGTTCCAGCGATCTTACGCACTCGGGTAATAATTCCGTTACGCTTCGATCGCTTCAATCAAAAGGAAACTAACCCTAAAAGTGACGCCCGCATGCAAACAGGATCGCTGTCTCATAATTCTTCGACTAACGATATTGAACCAACGTCGGAAATGCTCGATGAACTTTTTATTTTATTTTGTTATCCAAGCACATGATCGCTCATCAGCTAAGGCAGTTTATGGCATATAAAAACATTACTGTGGTTCATCTTTTCAGACATTAGACCTATCAAAGCTGCCATTTGCGCTCAGTATACAAACATCGGCCAAAACTGATCACTACTCTATGCCAAAATTCGAAGCTGGGGGAGAGAGAGAGAGAGAGAGAGAGAGAGAGAGAGAGAGAGAGAGAGAGAGAGAGAGAGAGAGAGAGACAGAGAGAGACAGAGACAGAGACAGAGACAGACAGACAGACAGACAGACAGACAGACAGACAGACAGACAGAGACAGACAGAGACAGAGACAGACAGACAGACAGACAGACAGACAGACACAGAGGCAGAGATACAGAGAGACAGAAACAGAGACAGGCAGACAGACAGACAAACAGACAGAGACGGAGAGAGAGATGTGATGATTTTGAAGACGGCTGGAATAAATGGTGAGGAGTTGGTAGGCTATTCATTAGGTTTGGCCAAGCGGTAAGGCGTTAGACTGGTCAGCGGACGACGTCGGTTCGATTCCTCACTTTAGCTCCCCCTTCTCTTCAAAGGTTGTGACCACCTTCACGTGATTCTGCCCCACACAGTTAATGAAACGTTAAAATGGCTAAAGGCCCTGCGTATCCTGACGCCGAAATCATTCATTTTTGTCTGTTTTTTGCCCGTACCAATATTGTATCGTCTTCCTGACGACAGAAAATGGTGAAACAGCCCCATGCGAACAGCGCTTTAGGCGACTTTAAACTCTCTTTTTTTCTTTCTGTTTTTGCGTGGCTTTTGTCAGTTATACGTTAACCATATAACTTGGATTTCTGTGGTTTTCGTCTTCAACCATCCCCACCTACTCCTTCCTTTGTAAACTTCAACGCCCAGCATGTGGAAGTGATTGTCAATTTTGTCCCCCTCCTCCCCCCCCCCCCCCCCCCACACACAAAAAAAAAAAAGCAGAAAAAAAAAAAAAAAAAAAAAAGCTAGGGCACTTTTAAAGTTCAAAATTTGACAAATTAATGGTACTTCAACAGACATTTTCTTTAACGCTTAGTTGTCTCCGAAAGGGTAGTGTCGGGAGCGAAATTCCGAGAATCTGCTAGGGTGGGATAATATGGTTCTAGCACTGAGCTAGACTAGCTCAATGGGTTCTAGCCTACACCGACCGCTGTGCAAGGCTGTCACCGAAACAGACAGGCGAGGTGACCCGGCCATCCAGGCCATTTACTTAATAGTGGGTGGTAGAGTCACCGGAGAAATGGGTATACAGTTCGTTTTTAACCCTTTTGATGCCCAAACACATAAAAGAATCAAAAGAACGCTATTTATTAGGACAAAAACACAATCTGCAAATTATCGGGGTAATCCCCTTTGTGAATCTACAAAACTACATTTAAACAACGACTTTAGAACGCTAGCAGTCATTCTTGTTTCAGAATTTTCCTTTTGATGCCCACCTATTTTGTCAGGTACAACGTGTGTGTTTCCAGTTTTCTTTTTGATTATGGTACGATCTGAAAGATAACTGAACAATACTGTTAAAAACAACAACAACAACAAAGAAACAAACAAGCAAAAAAACGTTTGCGTGTTTGCCTTGCCCTAGAGAACAGCTAGAATAGTTCTCTGCCATGGACAACCACACATTGTAACTTGCTGTCGTGGCACTCAAATGCTTATAATACTAAGGCAGCTCTGTGGGTTCTAGGTGCTATCAGGGCAATGTCACAGTGTCTGTCACTAAGATCCACTGGCAGGCGATATAGACCGTCTTCCCTGGTTCTTGTCAGTCGAGGCACGTGAAGCCAACCCTGCTAGTGATATGGTCGTGAACCACGCACGCACGCACACACACACACGCACGCACGCACGCACGCACGCACACAGCTACACACACACACACACACACACACACACACACACACACACACACACACACACACACACACACACACACGTGAAGTCAACCTTGCTAGTGACATGGTATTGAGTCACACACACACACACACACACACACACACACACACACACACACACACACACACACACACACACACACACACACACACACACACACACACACACACACACACACACACACACACACACACACACACACACACACACACACCACACACACAGACGAGAATAATTGTGTTTAACCCATTACCGAGATCAACCATCGATCGTTCACTCTTCATTCCTGTTTAGCAGGCTTATTGCTTATTTCAGTTTAGATCTTTTAAACATAAAAAAGGGAAAATATCTCAAGAAGAAGAAGAAGCAGAAGAAGAAGAAGAAACCGGAATGTGCAAATTCACTGTCGTTACTAATCGATTGTTGTGCCTTTGAATTATTGGTCCGCTTGCTTCTGCGGATCTTTGATCTTAACATCAAAGTCTGATCCAAAAAAGGAAGAGAGGGTGGAGAACACTGATGGGTTAAGCATGTGTCCTCCTCCTTACGTGCAGTTTTTAATGAGGGGGTGGTGGGCTGTTTCCGTTCCGACAACGTTCTCAATTAGATCTTTCGCTCTCCTGTTCATAGAAAGATTATTACTATATCAGAATCAGAATATTTATTATCCCAGTACACGTTTACAAAGAAATTTGTCTGACGGTGCACAGTAACAAATAAAATAAAGAATAGATTGACAAAAACGGCAACAAAGGCTAAAAACGCACCAAACACACACAACGTATTATTATCACAGCATTAAAAAGTAGTTGTTTACAAAAGCAACTGTAACTAAAGAGGATTACTCTCTCTCTCTCTCTCTCTCTCTCTCTCTCTCTCTCTCTCTCTCTTCTCTCTCTCTCTCTCTCTCTCTCTCTCTCTTTATGTCTGTCTGTCTGTCTGTCTGTCTGTCTGTCTGTCTGTCTGTCTGTCTGTCTGTCTGTCTGTCTGTCTGTCTGTCTGTCTCTCTCTCTCTCTCTCTCTCTCTCTCTCTCTCTCTCTCTCTCTCTCTCTCTCTCTCTCTCTCTCTCTCTCTGATATCGCGCATAGCCAGCTTCGCCATATAACTTGCAATAGAATGTCAGCTCCTCGTTGAACGCCTGGTCTGATGAAGAAACATCATTGATCAACAGTTATTGACATGTTTGGGTCATCGGGGTAGCGCCCCCTAAGTGAGCATGGAACCTTCGTGCAGGATATCAGATAGGCAGTATGTTCAGTACGGGCCTTCTAGGACACTTGCCGTTTGCAGCCAGTCCCTCTAATTGTTACTGACGAACTCGGATTACAAATTCAAACCCGAACCAAAGAAGCATTTCAGAAAAGACTGCAGGATTTGTTTTGTTTTATTTCGTTCTCTTATTCCTGTTCGACAAAAGGATGTTTTGAGAAAGCCTAGTCCTTTAGAAACATGCAACCGATTAAAGAAAAAAAAATTAAAATGGCATCCACTTTTCCGGACCTAGAATTTTTGGACAGAGCGCATGGCGTTCGTGCACTGTAGTGACATTTTGAAATGCTCAGGTCAAAAACGAAACAAAGAAAGGACGGCAGCTTGCTATTTTAATACATTTTATGTAACAAACTGATTAAATCTTTTCGGGAGTGCAGTAAGCAAATCGCAGCGATTATGTGAAAATGTCGGGCAAAAAATCAGAAGAAGAAGAAGAAGAGGAGGAGGACGGAAGAAGAAGAAGAAGAAGAAGCTATTAATAGCCCCATGGTTTCTGTCGTGATTATTCTTTCCTATTCCAGTCGATTGCGCACTGGACGTGAGGCGTGCTGGCATGAAGGATTCGCTCCTGACAGAGTACACAAGACGTCTGCTAGCTGGACCCGGAATATGCTCTTGTATTTCGTAATGGCCGAGATTTAGCCGATTTTTGTTCGTAATCTGACAGCTAGACAGGTCTAAAAATGAACGAAATTTTTGATCAGTTCGCCGAGCATAACACCCCCCCCCCCCCCACCCCACCACCCACTCACCAACCCCATCCCCTACTCCTCTCACAACCACGCACCCTATGGTGATGATTGACTCATTCGTGTATTTCCGTCACGTTTTGGCTCTTTCCGACAAAAGGTAGATAACTGTATTGTTCCTACTCAAGAAAATTGGCTCCGTCTCATGGCATCCTTATATCAAATATTCGGCAGACGTCCTCAATCGGCCTACAAGAGAGCAAAAATGCGTACACTGGGTACGTGCATGGATTAGGCTACATGTGATAACTGCCTTAAAAAAAAAAAAAAAAAAAAAAAAAAAGCTGAGGCCTCACCTTCACCAGCGCAAAGGCTTACTTTTATTGCTCCTGTCAGAGGCGCAAAGTCACGAGATAGTGTCCATAAATCACAAATTTGGAACTGAAGATAGAAGAGGAATCGAACTGAAGTCTTCAGACTAATGCCTTACCGTTGGGCTAAAGTGACGCACCACAGCATATCAGATCGTCACCATGTAGACGACATAATGAGCGCCAAACGTGTTTGTTTCCCTGAATCAAAGGGAGAAGATCGACACTCCCGGAAACCAGTAACGATAGCAACCGCCCGTTCCCGAGTCAGTTAGTGTCGAAAAGCCGCAAACCTACAGCTCATCGTTTCCCAGCCGAACTCGATGGCACACCTGTACTCCTGTCCTTTCATCCACTGCCATATGACTGCGGAGCGGCCTAGCTCCCATCACAAGCTGCATACTCCTTTCAGAGCACTGAGCTAGGCATTCTTTCTGGCTCAGTGTTTCAGAGCCACTGACACGGTCCTAGGCTTGGCAATTAAGACTCATGCGTTCATTATAGCCCTTTCCGTCTGATGTTTCTAAACAGACTTTAACAAACCTCTACATTAACGGCCTCTGCGTTATTATTTCTGTTTGATCGAGTTACGCGCACGTTGTGGTACGCATATATTCGTCTACTAGAGGGATCTCCAAACCGAATCAAAGAGCGAAGAGAAAGACGGAGAAGGACAGATCAGGGAGCTTTTTATCGGAGTCTTTTACAATTGCATGAACTGAGACACCATTTTATTGTTGATGTCAAGTTTATCAACAAATTAGCCAGGACATCGTGCAAAATCGGCTATACTGAAAGCGGTTTGGTAGGGACTGGTGTAGTGACAAATAATTATAGCTGCCGTCAGTGAATCATCATTACCATTGCCGTCGTCGACGTCGCTGTCATCATCATCAAACGTATAACCACAATTATTGCCTATCATCACCATCACCATCATCATCATCACCATCATCATCATCAGCAGCAGCAGCAGCAGCAGCAGCAGCAACATCATCGTCATCGCCGTCGTCGTCGTCATCAAACTATAATACGATCACTATCTATCCATCCATAATCTAGCCAGGCGACCGGGCAGGCCTTGACAAAGCTCTCCGATGGGCGAACATTTGGAAGAAAAGTTTCAAAAGCAAGACATGCTTGGACGTTTGTTACACATTATCTATATATCTATATATCTATCTGTCTGTCTATCTATCTACGATCATATCATCACCATCACGACGACGACGACGACCACCACCACCACCATCATCACACGTAACAACCACCACTGTCTGTCGTCATCATCACCATCAGCATCATCAGCATCTTGTAAAGAGAGGTAACCGCGTTTTTGCCAGCACTGGTCGCAGCTTCCACTGAGAGGGCAGCTAGCTAGGGCAGTCATTTGATATTGACAACACCCGTGATGCTGCTGATCCTGTTCACATGGAATCACGACATGAATCCCCGCTCCCGCAGGCCATTAAACTGACGACGCGCTGACTGCCCAGACAGCTGGGGCGTTGCACGTGCAAATCGTGACGTCCTTATTAATCAGTGAACGTCAGGGGAGACTCTCCAAACTCGCGGATACTCCAGCCTCCCTCGTTCCAGAAAATCGCCGCCAGAGTTTGACGAGACAGCGGCAAAAGTCCACAAACGGTCGCGTTGGGGGCGATGTTTTGTAATCTGACACCATAGCCCGTTCTGAAACCGGCTTCTCCGGTTCTAGAGACAGGCGTGGGCAGTGTTTATGGCCAATCTCGTCAGGCCGGTGCTGGCCGGGTCGTGAGAGATGGACAGATCTGGAACGCTGTGAGTACGTATGTATGATTAGAAAATGTAATCGCGCAAACACACCGCCTACCACACCATCTATATTTAGGCCCCTATACCGCGCGGTACCGCTGAATAGAAATGTATTCGCACAAACACACCATCTAGCACATCATCTATATTTAGATGCTGCTTTCACACTGATACAACCGTCCTAGCTGACTGGGCATTTAAAAAAACAACAACAACAACCGTTACTTAGATACCGCTGCTGTCCATTATCCATATCTCTGCCAAACAGGTTGTACTGCAGGATCAGAGAGAGAGAGAGAGAGAGGAGAGAGAGAGAGAGAGAGAGAGAGAGAGAGAGAGAGAGAGAGAGAGAGAGAGAGAGAGAGAGACAGACAGACAGACACACAGACACACAGACACACAGACACACAGACACACAGACAGAGAGTTGCCCCGAAAGAAGTTAACCGAGCTAGAAATGTTCAATCGGAGACGTTTGCTCTAAATGAGAACTGATAAACGGAAATTCTGAATTCCAGGGGGATGTCGTGTGACATCAAACAATCAAATGTGAACTGCTCTTCCTGGGACGTTTAATGATGTCCTTAGAGTGGAGAAAGGGTGATGCTCGTTAAATCAGTCCTTTTTAATGCGCCGTGCAACAACTGCAAGGCGAATCGAGTCTAGTCATTTCAGACTGTGCCTGTTACTTGACAGTGAGTAGTTTTTTGTTTTTTGTTTTTTTTGGTCCATACGTCCTGAGTAAAGCAATGAATGAAACAGACCATCTTCTGTCATACACTGAATGAAACAGATCCTCTTTTGTCCTACAATGGATGAAACAGACCTTCTTTTGGGGGGTTATATAATGGATGAAACAGACCATCTTCTCTTCTACAGTGAATGAAACAAACCCTCTTCTGTCCTACAATGGATGGATCAGACCTTCTCCTGTCCTACTATGGATGAAACAGACCCTCTTCTGTCCTACAATGGATGAAACAGACCCTCGTTTGTCCTACAATGGATGAGACAGACCTTTTTCTGTCCTATAATCAGTGGATGAAACAGACCATCTTCTGTCCTACAAGGGATGAAACACACCCTCTTCTGTCCTACAAGGGATGAAACACACCCTCTTCTGTCCTACAATGGATGAAACAGACCATCTTCTGTCCTACAGTGGATGAAACAGACCATCTTCTGTCCTACAACGAATAAAGCAGACCCTCTTCTGTCCTACAAGGGATGAAACACACCCTCTTCTGTCCTACAATGGATGAAACAGACCATCTTCTGTCCTACAGTGGATGAAACAGACCATCTTCTGTCCTACAACTCATGAAGCAGACCCTCTTCTATCCTACAATGGATGAAACAGACCATGCGTCCTAGGTGGCTGTGTTATTCCTCTTCAACCAGTTCCGCCTCCCAGTATAATCCTTCTCGGTTCAAGTCTTGAGTACTGGAAAAGGCCCGAAGAAAGAGAAAAGAAACACAGCCGATCCGGCCGTAATTACCATATGTTTGGTTCTCAACGCCAGTTACGGCGTGAGAAACATCTCTCTCTCTCTCTCTCTCTCTCTCTCTCTCTCTCTCTCTCTCTCTCTCTCTCTCTCCTCTCTCTCTCTCTCCTCACACACACACACACACACACACACACACACACACACACACACACACACACACACACACACACACACACACACACACACATACACAGCTTGCTCAGGCTGGTAAAATGAGTTTAATGTAGTGTGCCACTTCTGGTGATAAAAATGGGACTGAAATCCTAGAAGCTGGGGACAGATAGTTTCGCCTGACGATATGATTATACATGGTTACTACCACAAGGGAAGACATTTTTGCATTTTAGACTAGAGGCAATGTGATCCATGCTTTTGCTATTTCATTACTCGCGAAGGGTAAAATAATTATAAGAGAGTGTGTCCCTAGACAATTAAATCAAGAACAAGAACAACACACACACACACACGCACGCAGGCACGCACGCACGCACGCACGCACGCACACACACACCACCACCACCACCACCACACCACACAAAACACACACACACACACACACACACACACACACACACACACATACACACACACACATACACACACACACACACACGCACGCACGCACGTACACACACGCACACACGCACACACGCACGCACACACACACGCACGCACGCAAATACGCACACAACAAAACAACAAAAACGACAACAAAAGAAGAAGAAGAAAGAATGGAAACGGAAGCAATTCGTCACGCACGCAGTCTTGCTGTCTGTAGGACTCCCCGGAGAGTGACAGCAGACCACAAATCCCGTGAGTCTTACAAATTCAAGGAGCCTCTTGGCCATCCATTATTTTCAACGCCATCGTGTCTTTAGTATCTGAAACCGCCACCTCCAACCCAATCCCCCAAGTCTAATCGCAGATGATATCGATTCTTGATTGGTTCTCGTCATACCAGAGCAAACTGCAAGTCCGTATCAAATCACAAGTGAAAGCGTGACTCACTCAGAAACCTCGGCAATAGTCGAAGCTTGTAATCTCTATACTAAGCTACTGCTGAAAGGGTGAGAATCGTTTATGGCTCTTGCTTCTTAACCAGTGGGTACATTGTTTTGTGCTTTCGAGGTCCATAACTGCAAGGATGCGAATGATAGCTCTATTAGTATAACTTCGAGAGGGGTGGGGATGGGGTCGGAATTCTGTTGCGAATAATCTGTAACTGAGTAGTACTACTTCTTAAAGCATCAGTAAATCTTCGCGAACTATGAATCATGTACTGGTTTAACACAGCGTTTCGTGTCCAGCAGCCAGTCCTGATTATTGCACTGCAGGTTCGACCGCGCAGCTATCATAATCAGTCACCTTGACCAGTTATCAATCATGTTACCACCCAGCGGAGCTAGGCGCCAGCCTGCATGGCTATCTGTCGGCGCTTCGCTGCTCGGCAACTTCCGCAAGCACTTCCACTGTGAAACAAGTTTGCGCCCTCGTGCCGCCGCCCGGCAAATTGGTTAATACTGCGATCTTCATGGCTGGAGGACGGGTGGAGAGGGGGTCGTTATCAAATCAGGCTGAAACTGCGAAAGGCGTACTCAACGCATCGAGTTGCAGCTTTCCACACTCACGTCTATGCTGACTCTTAGTTCGGTATCCGTTTCAACCCCATGTTACCGCAGGAACACGTAAACGTCCCGGTCATTATGTTAAAAACAACAACAACAAAACATCAACAACAACAACAAAATAGGCCGGCAGGTGGTAGATGGCAGTTAAACACGCATGCACCTTACGTATGTGCATGGTTAATTTGCATGAATTGACGTACGCGCCCTGGTTTATGGTTGTATGGTGTGTGCACAGAACGTGCCGAGACTGCAGCAGTTGCACGTGGCACCAGTCGTATAACAACGTTGTAAGTACACCACTTCAATACTCAAAACGCGCTAGAAAAAGCTAGTCACTCATTTAGAATCACAGCATAGTTCAGGAGCCGTGTGAGAGTCGAGGTGGATGTCCTGGGTTGTCCATCCTAACGAGCCTTCTGGTTTCCGTGGACGTAAAGAATTATAGAACCATGCTTTGGCATTGGTCACAACTTGTCCCTAATATGTCAGTTGACATCTAAGGACATTAAGCATCACTTCACACCACCACCTTAGAATCACATACGACAAGAGCGTAGCGAATCTTCTCGAGAGCGGAAAATAGCGCTGTATAAAAGCGAACAACAACAACAACAGCGTCTTCTGTACTGTTGCGGGCCATAATTATATAACCTCCAGCTGAGACTCAGACGTTTTCTGTCAGAGCAGAAACGACAGGATCTGTCTAGTTTGCACAGACTGGCCACGGTAGCTCTGGGATTGTGGGGGCTTTGCGCCACTGAATAGGCCGTGCCGTCTACCATTCAATTGAGCAAAGTAGCTGACTTTCTCAATAGTCTAGCTCCAAAAGACGATCAGTTCCGTCAGTGCAGGTACAGAAAAGTCGAGCCTCGACTGGCCATGGTGTCGGTAACTCTTGGGAAGTGAGGGGTGTTATACACCGGTAGTCGATGGGCGATACCAGTTACAATTCAGCTAGCTGCGCAGGTTGTGGACTTTCTCAGTTACGCAGATTCGGGATAAACATCTGGGTTGCGCGGAAAAGAAGTTTTCAACAGCCTGGCATTGTGTTCGTGCGTGCACGCTTGTGTTCGCGTGCGTGCGTGCGTGTGCGTGTGTGTGTGTGTGTGCGTGCCTGCGTGCGTGTGTACGTGTGTGCGTGCGTGTGTGCGTGCATGTGTGTGTGCATCTGTGT
>OY757544.1:8610320-8613687 GCA_963584105.1 Alviniconcha strummeri
AAGAGTACCGGTATTCCATGGTGTTTGCGAAATCGCACTCACTGAAGTGCTCGCTACTCAAATGGGCGTGATGCGGCGCAGCAAGAAAGTCAGATCGTTTGAATTGTATAAATTTAATCGACTTTAGTCTCACTGCAGGTCGATTGCGCGGGAGCTCTTGCATTGTTATACCTGGGGTCGTCTGCGAATTGTTACAGTTCGCGGCAACACAGTAGGCCGGCATAGTTAACTTTTTTGTCGACCACACGCATACACAGCTTACTGAAGAATCTAAGATGGCAACCGCACTGACTCCCCAGACTGACGTCACTTCCGGGAAGTCACGTGACTGATGGAGAACTTGAGACTGTAGTCTCGGCCAGCCTACAGAAAATAAAATCGATTAAAAACCCAATCAATTTTTTTTTTTTTTTTTTATTTCATTAAGTCTGAAACTAGTGACTCATTTGTCAGTTATTTCTATGGTCATTTTGCATACTTAAAAACCTTGGACTTTTACTTTAACGTGCACGGAAACCATAAGGCTTATTAGGGACGGGGAGAATGGGGGGGGGGGGGGGGGGGGGGGGAGGGGATATGGAAGGGGGGGGGGGGGGAGAGAGAGATTATATACCTATCGTTACACTGTCACCACCAGAATGATTCCTGCATTAAGATGGGCAGCGATGAGAGCCATTTTAACGTTTCAGTAGGAAGTGATGGACAAAGTCACAAGACAGTGTCCACAAACCACAACCTTTTTGAAGAGAAAGGAGAGCCGAAGCGGTATCGAACCGAGGTCCTTCCGCTTACTAGCCTAACGCCTTACGGCTAGGCCAAACCAGCTCACGACTATTAAATAAGCATTCTTTTTAACCTTTTATATGTCTGGATCCAAATTTTAACGAAGCGTCAACAACATAGGTTACCCGTCTGGACGAAATGACGCAGATTATCACAGTGTCTTACAGTAGCTAACAAATCTGGACTCTGCCACAGAAACGGAAGTCTCTCAAAAGTGATGGTTTTGCAGAAACTTTGTTTTACTATCCTCAGTGAAAGTGCAGAGTCATGTCACAGTAACGGTGCGGACCTACCAAAACATTTTGGTATCTATGCTTGAACTGAAATAAATCGTAAAATCGTGATTGTTTTTCTGGCTCTCTCTTATCATGTACACACGAAGCATATATATGATCAGCCTCGTTATGGTCTGCACAATGAAAGCGGAACATTCTACAGCATAAGGTAAGCAAGATGTGTGTCAAGGTCCTTATCAGAGTTTTAAGGATTCAGGCATTTTCGTAATTCAGAACTGACAACATTTTTACGTTTAGATAAACAAAAGGATATCAATATACGTAGGAAGGAATCTTGTTACTGAAAACGGGTTTTTAAGTGTAGCCAAAAGCAATGACGCAAAGACAACGGGTTTTTGTAGCCAAAAGCAATGACGCAAAGACAACGGGGTTTTGTAGCTAAAAACAATGACTTAAGGACTGCATTTTTCCCCTTCCGAATCCAGCAAAAAACAACAACAAAACCAAAAAACAAACAAACTGGAACTGCATTTTCTCCCCTTCCGAATCCAGCAAAGGAACTCGAACTCAAACTCAAAAACTTTAATATTCGAGGACAGTAGCGTTAGGTCCATTTGAACCTATTTAAAAGCCAGTCCTTGCTATACTACAGACATAAATAAGCACGACTAGGCTACGAACAGATACTGTAAGCACGAATAAGCAGTTGATTAATGCATCGGTGAGTACGTGTGTGCGTCCGCGCGTGCGCGCGCGTGTATGTAATGGCTCATATTGTATGAATGAGATTGTTTCATTGTTGATTTTAACTTTATTTATTTATAACTTTTATAAATGGCTAATTGTAATGTTTTGTCTATTTGGTAGTGCACTGTGTGAATGGAACGTCACCAAGACACATTCCTGTGTACATTTAAATGTCACTGGCGAATATCCTTGTATTCTTGTAATAAAACAGACAACTAGCCACAATGGTGAAGACAACGGTACCACCACCACCACCACCACCACCACCACCACCACCACCACCACCACCACCACCATAGCCATCATCAACAACAACAGCATTTATAACAACAACAATGTAAACCCATGGTACACAGACATTTGTGCAAAATGTCTATAACGTTAAGACACAAGACAGAGTTAGCAAAAGCAAACGTACAAGGAATGTTTCTCGGTGTCGGTTCAGTCTTTGTCATCACTATCACACTCATGCAACAATACAGCTCTATTTCCCAAAACGAGCAGTTGTGTCAAATGCTACTGTTTATTACTAAGCCCATTTACACAGACACGCCAATCATTAAAAAAAACAAAAAAACAAAAAGGGCAAAAATTACATTTAAATATTTAAGAACAGTTACAGCATGAAATAAAATGACTATGTAACAAAATACAATAATAGCAAAATAATAACACCAATTATTGCCCCCCCCCATCCGCAAAACAAACAAACAAAAAACAAACAACACACACACACACACACACACACACACACACACACACACACACACACACACACACACACACACACACACACACACACACACACACACACACACACACACACACACACACACACACACACACACACACACACACACACACACACACACACACACACACACACACACACATCTCCCAAAACAAATAAACAACCCCCCCCACGAAAAAAAAAAAAGCAGAAAAAAAAGCAAAAACAAAAACAACACAACAACAACAAAAAAAGCGTGACATTTCGGATTTCCCCGAAAATTCTCATGTTTCTCATTCTTTGTATCCTAAGAAATAGCGTTATTTTGAACCTTTTGTGTGTTTGGATCTTGTTTTAGAACGCTAGCGGTCATTCTTGTTTCAGATTTATTTTCATCAGTTTGCAGGTTCGCCGTTGTCCACCAGACTCCGTGACCATGAAGCTGGCCACTGTTCTCCTAGTACTGCTGCCCTTGGCGTTCTCTGCTCCAGAAAAACGCTTAATTCTCAGTGGTAATTAAGCTGACACATTGTTCTTTCTTTCTTTTTCTTTCTTCCTCTTTTTTTTCTTCTTTCCTTCTTTGTTTCCTTTAGTTCTTTTCTTTCTTCATGTCGCTTTTTTAAACCTTTGTTTTGTTTTGGTCTTCGTCTCTCTTTTACTCCCCCCCCCCCACCTCTCTCTTTTTCTTTCTCCTCAGTCTTCTCTCTATTTTTTCCCCCCGGTCGCCTCCTCTCACCTTCTTTTTCCCATTCTCTCTCTTTGTCTCTTTCTTTCTTTTCCCCCATCCTCTCTCACGCACGCATGCAAGCACGCACGCACGCACGCACACACACACACACACACACACACACACACACACATACTGCTCACA
>OY757544.1:8613887-8624427 GCA_963584105.1 Alviniconcha strummeri
TGTTGTTTGTTGTTGTTTTAGTTGCTGCATTTTTTTTTTGGGGGGGGGGGGTTGTTGTTTGTTTTTGTTTGGTTTTTTGGTTTTTGGTTTTTTTGGGGGGTTGTTGCTTTTGTTGAGTGTGTGTGTGCGGGTTGTTGTTGTTGTTGTTGTTGTTGTTTTTTTGTGTGTGTGTGTGTGTGTGTGTGTGTGTGTGTGTGTGTGTGTGTGTGTGTGTGTGTGTGTGTGTGTGTGTGTGTGTGTGTGTGTGTGTGTGTGTGTTTGTTTGTTTGTTGTTGTGTGTGTTGTTTTTGTTTGTTTTTTGGGGTGCTTTTTGGGGGGGGTCTGTTTGTTTTGTTTTGTTTGTTTGTTGTTGTTGTTGTTTGTTTGTTTGTTTGTTTGTTTGTTTTTGTTGTTTGTTTTCGGGGTGGGGGGTGGGGGGGGGGGGGGGGGGGAGGTATTATGGGCTGGGAGAGGGGATCCAAGGGACACAAATTGGTATGTTTCAATATGCTGTCTTTGTGCATAGTTCCCCTTGGCGATCGCAACGAAATGGCGAAGCTGCACCGACGAGAAGTGGCGATTCTAGCTAAGCAACTGGAAGATCCTTTGATTATGGGAGATGAGCACCAACAAAAAACTGTTCTTGCAAAGGTTTGTTTGTGGCTTTTCTGTACGGAGATACACTACCTGATGTGACTGTCAGTAAGTGAATAACTGTGTTGTGTTATTGACGCTCAAGACGGATTGGATGGACTTTTGGTTTTTCAGCTCCTCCGAATCAACACTTGCGCAGAGTCGTCAGTGCCTGTCGCTCGTCTGTCACGCTTGCCTATGTCCACTCATCAGTGGTACACACACACACACACACACACACACACACACACACACACACACACACACACACACACACACACGAATGCACACACAAATATAATAATAATAATAAAGAGGATTTCTAGAGCGCCCATCAACCACACTAGGTGGCAGCACAGGGCGCTTTACAATAACACTAACCACACACACACACACACACACACACACACACACACACACACACACACACACACACACACACACACACACACACACTAACATGCACACGCACACATGCGTGCGCACACACATACACACACACACACACACACACACACACACACACACACACACACACACACACACACACACTTCACTTTTAAAGGCTACAGCCTGCAAGCTATAGTCATGGTATGACGAGTGTTGGCCCTTCTTCAGTATTGTGGTAATTAATCCCAATAGTTTGAGCCACATTCCACACTTGGTGGTCGGTGCACACAAACATTTTCATCCAGTACGTACCATTCAGAGTCGGACAAAGCTCTGCACAGCCTCTCTTCAATGGTTCTCCTGTGTATCCCACTCTGATACACAATGTTGGCTGAACTTAGATTTAGGAGAGATTTTTAGTTGGAGAGTCAGTCAGAGTACTTGCTCTTGAAAGCACAGTTGAGTATGGCCACCAACTGGACAGATGACTGGTATGTGCTAAGCTTTGTGCCTACCCTGAGATTTCTCTAAAGTCAAATTCAGTGCAGGCTTTACATAGGTCCTTTGGACAAGAATGTAGCATGAACCAAGGTCCCACATGTATATATATATGTGCATGCAAAAAGATCACACATATATATATATGCATGCATGTTAAAGATCCTGTAGTCCATGTCAGAGTTTGGTGGACTATGGAAACACCAAAATAACCCAGTATGCACTAAAAGTGTCAGTCTTCAAAATGCTGAAGTTGGACACTATACAAAAGAAGAGAGAAAGGAGATGAAAAAGGCCTGAAATGACCGAAGGTTTTAGTTGCAGTGATTTAATTTGTATAACACATGGTGTACCTCCTTTCCACTGACGCCTGAGTGGTTATGAAAAAATAAATGTGGTTGTTATGTTAGACTCATTTAAGGCTCAGTTGACTCTGGAGAGGAGGGGGGCTATATACCTGATGCTACTCTGTCACCACGAGAATGATTTTCTGCATTAACATGGGCAGCAATGAGAGCCATTTGAATGTTTCATTAATTGTGAGGGGCAAAGTTACAAAACAAGGTCCAGAAACCACAACTTTAGAAGAGAAAGGAGAACTGAAGCAGGGAATCAAACCCATGTCATCCACTTACCAGCCTGGTGCCTCACCGCTGGACCAAACGTGTTTGAATACCCCAACAAACAAGCAAATTAAATATTTTAGAAATTTAGTTAATATTGGGACCTTTTTAAAATATTTTGTTGTTACTGCTATGTGCAGGTGCTGAGCTACGCCAGTCATGGGGAGAACTTGAGTCTGTTGCTGTCCGGCATGGTCAAACTGTTGGCCCATCATGATCTGTGTGTCAAGAAAGTGGCTGGTGAGGTCCTGCTTCAGCACAGTCAGGACGAGGCTGAGATGGTTCTGCTGGCTATCAACACTCTCTCCCTCGACACACAGGAGAGCAGTCCCATGGTCAGAGGTGTGGAATCACATGTATGATGTATACATGATGTAGGGTGCTGTGTCTCAGTTTTGTACCTGGGTCAATTTTGCTGAATAGACACACACATGCACACACACACACACAGACACACACATGCATACACACAAACACACATGCATACACACACAAACACGCACATGCACACACACACACATACACAAACACACATGCATACACACACAAACACGCACATGCACACACACACACATACACACACACACACACACACACACACACACACACACACACACACACACACACACACACACACACACATGCATGCATGCACACATGCACGCACACACACACTCTACCTCCACACAATCTCTCTCCACCTCCACCCACCTCTCTCCCAGTCTCACACACACACACACACTGCCCCCCATCTCTCCCCACCCACCCCCACCCCCCACCCCCAACCTTTTCTCCCACACCCCATTCTCAGTAGTCACCACTGAAAATGTCAGCATCCAGCATATGGAGAGAAAGTACACATTAACTGATTCAGTACATGACACAGCTTCCAATGCCAAGATAGTTCTGAGAAAAGGTGTTTGGGTAAGTCTTCAGCTTCATCAACAGCATGGTCCCTTTTGCTGTCTACAGTCCCACAGTTACTTTTTGGGTACTGTAGGCCCACAGTTACCTTTTGGGTACTATAGTCCCATAGTTACCTTTTGGGTACTTGTTTGACTGCATAATCTTTGTTATCTTCCCTTTTTTTCTCTCTCTCACCTTTTTATTTTTATTTTTATTTTTGCTTCTCCGTTTTCTCCCTTTTTATCTTCTTCTTTTCTGTCCTTGTGACTCTTTCACTAGTTTCAGTTATAACAATCATTCTGTCAGTCTGTACCTTTGTGTTTGCATACATGTTTAGTGCATGTGTAAAGCACCATGTAGTACAAATAGTTACATACTGCACCCCCCCCCCCCCACACACACACACACACACACACACACACAAAGGTACTTCTACTAGGACCTTGAAAATGACTTTATCCTGTCATATGGTATATTGATTTGTTTTTGTTTTCCTTGAAGAAAACACAACATCTGTACAAGACTAGTCTACAGCCAGTACAGGAAAGTGCAGTAAAAGTATAGACATTTTCATCACTTTGTGTGGCACAAAATTTGAACTTTAACAAAGGTCAGTTTCTCTTAAGACTAATTAGAGGGTTGCATGCTGTAGTTTATACACAAGGTTTGCATTTCCAGAAAAAAATTAACATGATAACAGCTCACCTTATGTTCTCTTTCTGTCAGGTCTGGCACTGAAGACCCTGTCGTCACTGCAGCAAGACTTTGTCGCTGAACACTTGGAGGTGGTCATCCCCAAGGCTTTGGCCGATGAAACTGCTTATGTTCGTAGAATTGCTGTGTTGGCGTGCGTGAAGCTTCACCAGTTGTCCCCATCGTCGGTGAGGGATACTGGACTGATCGATAACCTGTACAGCATGATCCGAGACTCCGATCCTGCTGTTGTCGTTGACTGCCTGTCGGCACTGGAGGAGATCCTGAAGGATGAGGGAGGTGTTGTGATCAATGAAGCCATGGCTCACTATTTGTTGAGGAAGCTGAATTCTTTTCCCACGTGGTCCCAGATACGGGTTCTGGACATTTTGAAAAAGTACAGCCCTTCCAGCGAAGACGAAGTGTTTGACATCATGAACACCGCTGATGGGCTTCTCATGCACAACAGTTCTACGGCAGTTGCCATGTGCCTTCAGCTGTTCCTCCACCTTTTGCACAGCCTCCCTCACTTGAAGTGTGAGGTGTTCAAGCGATGTCAGACTGCTCTGGTCAGTCACCTGGGCTCGGGGAATGTGGAGCTGAGCTACGCTGTCCTCAGCATCATCTCTGAAGCGCCGAAAGAGGCCCTCCGTCATTTCTGCAGCAGCTTTCAGTCTTTTTTCTGCCGCAACAAAGACCCGTGCTACCTGAAGCTGAAAAAGCTTGAGCTTCTGCCTCTGTTAATCACCGAGGAAAACGGGACTGCCGTCTTGACAGAACTGAGCCTCCACTGCTTGAGCGTGTCCCTGGCTGTGTCTCTAGGCGCGATGCGAGCTGTGGGTTACGTACACCAGCATATCCCATTTCTCTCTGGAGCCTGTCTGGAAAAGCTGGGCAGCCTGATGCACACATCTTCTCCACACATTTTGTCCAATCTTCTGCAAGTTCTGCAGGACATGGAGATCTCTGACAGCAGTTTCTGGGAAGAGTTGATGTCTCCGGTCAGTCTGAATTTCCACACCATCACCGACAGCCGTGGCAAAGCAGCTATTTTGTACCTTCTTGGGGAACGCCTTCGGGACTCGGAAGATGCTTTTTCAATCATCGAGGATTGTGCAGAAGAATTTGCAGAGCTTGAAGGCAGGGATTTAAAGATTCAGCTGCTCACAACTGCTACCAAAATGTTCCTGGCACACCCATTTGAGTTGCAGAGTCTGCTGGGAGGGCTCTTGCAGGTAGCTGTAGGAGACAAGGATTTAGAGGTTCAGAGTCGTGCTGGGTTTTTATATAATTTGCTCGAGAGTGGTATTGACACAGCCAAGGCTGTCTTGTTGGACGTGCCCACATGACCCAATGAAGTTTTTTTGTTTTGTTTTTTTAAACAGTATGACAATCAGTCGCAGTTCACCAAACTAACTGTCAAGTAGTTGGCAGTGGCTGAAAATCCACGTCTTCTCTTCTGCATACTGATTTGTAGTTTTCTTTCTTCTCATTCTACCAATCCATCACCAGTAATGCATGTATTTGTGTGTGTGTGTGTGTGTGTGTGTGTGTGTGTGTGTGTGTGTGTGTGTGTGTGTGTGTGATAAAATGAGTGTATGCTTATGTCTTTGTAAGTGTTCCAGGCTCTTATGAGATGTGGCACCATAAATAATCTATTATTATTATTATAAAATGCACCTCTGTGGAGGATGAAACTGAACAATAACTGTCTCACTGAGTGAGGGTTGGTGGCAAAAGTGTTTCTTTGAGTGAACTTTTTGTTGACATTAATGTCACAGCTTATCAGACCTACTTTGCATCTGTTCTTTTCTCATGTTAAATAAAGATCCTGTGAAGATTGAGATTCAAGAGTGATGTTTGTTTGTGACGAGGAGGCAGGGTTGAAACTGCAGGCAGCTGGATGTTACATCGACCATTAATATTTTTTGACCACTTCTCGTATACTTTTAACCGTGTTTTGTAGTTTCTTCACAGTTGGTTATCTGGTGCTTCTTGTTTTGTTAACATTGTTGATTTTTCATATGAAATCTCTTTCTCTCTCTCTGGTTGCAATGCCTTAGGGAATGGAAGGGACGTAACTCCCACATCACTAAGATTGTCGAGTCAGACAAGCTGCGATTATGAGTTACTTCCCTTGAACTGGTTTGCCTGTTGTTAGTGGCGGCATCAAACTCCAAGCACATTAATTTGGAGGAAGGTGCCGGAAAGCGGTGCTCGGAGTGTGTGGCGGCATGTGTGTGTGTGTGTGTGCTCTGAGGTGCGTGACTGAGTGCGGCCGCTTGTTAGTATTGGCGGCAATATCATTTGGATTATATCCTTTCATTCAGTGTTAATGTTGGCAAATAAACACTGGGTCACTGAATGACGACTTGCTTGAACACACTATAGCTTAGATGTGCATAATGCCATGAAGTGTAATGACTGCCAGGTCCAGATGATCGTCTTTGACTGAAGCAGTTTCCTTCCTAGGGGTTGGTTGGGGGGGGGGGGGGTAAGAAGATGGGTCTTCCCGGTAAATACCCCCCACCCCCTTCTCTCCGTTCCTAATAAGCCCTGTGGTTTTTATGGACTTTAAGCACCATGTTTGTGACTTACTAGTAAATACTGGCTCGCCACATCTTGGACGTTTGTTGTTGTTGTTGTTGTTGTTTGTTTGTGTTTTTTCTCTCCGCCCCTTCCACAGTAACTAAACGTAGTGCTTAACGTCCACAGAAACCGAACGGATTATTAGGGACTAGGAGAAGGGGGGGGGGGGAGGGGGTATGGAGGTGGGGGGAGAGGGAGATTATATACCTATCGCTGCACATGACTGTTACCACCAGAATGACTTCTGCATTAAGATGGGCAGCGATGAGAGCCATTTTAATATTTCAGTAGGAAGTGATGGACAAAGTCACAAGACAGTGTCCACAAACCACAACCTTTTTCGGAAGAGAACGGAGAGCCGAAGCGGTGCGGCCCGTCCCTAATAAGCCGTACGGTTTCTGACCATGTTTACGAAGCGGTATCGAACCGAAGTCCTTCCGCTTACCAGCCCGCCTTACCACTAGGCCAAACCGGCTCACAGGCAACCACGGAGATGTAACGAGTTGTTATAGCCGGTTGGACGACCAGACTGTTATGTAGCGTAATGTATCTGATGCGACCTGTGATCAGTCTGAAACAAGCCTAAACAGACCTAATTAGCCGATGTTCTGCACACCGCGTGACATTCAAATGGCATAGTTGCTATTTCGTTTTCGCTGTATCATGAGGCATGTCTGTTAGAGTTCGTGTACAGCCCCCACCGCTCCAAAACTGACTGAAATGTGTACACTTTTTGTGACACTGAACTTCGTTAAGAGTTCACGGTCAAGGTTAGAAATCTCAGTTCAACGTACCACGAACGAACCGGATTTGCCTCGTACTAGCATGATTATACACTTGCACGTGATCAGCAGCGGTCACGGTCGTGGACAGCCGGGCAACTCATCGCATTTTATTTTTTTTATTTTTTATTTCTTATAAAGCGCTATTCTCTAAAAAGACGGTTAAACTCACTGCGCTGCTGTACCTGACAAAAACCACATTAACTTGACATACGTTTCCACAACTGAACAGAACCTTAAATATTGTGGTATACTATTATCACCTAGCAAACAATCACTACACACACACACGCATACACTCACGCAAGCATGCACGCACACACACGCACGAGCGCGCGCGCACACAACACACACACACACACACACACACACACACACACACACACACACACACACACGCACACACACACACACATACACATTACACGGCCGAGGGACGGCGCCGCTGAAGTACTGGCCGTCACTGAGCCGTGGCAACTCCGCTGCTACCAATCACTGTCTGTCAGTCCAACCATGGTCCAACCAGAGCTACTACACTACAGCAAGCAGCGTCTCTGGTCCAACCAACTTCAAGGTTAGCTGTGGTCAGGAGAAAGCCGGTTTTCCGGCGAATAATGGTTATTATTGTCCATCCACGTTCACCAGGTCGTTACTGTGCCAACGCTCTTAGCCTGTTGTACTGGACTGGCCCCCAGCGCTGAGGTAAGGGAAGCAGGGCCACTCAGTCATTTCTCCATCTGCGGCTGTGATTGGCTGATTTTCTTCGATCATGTTTTGGTTGATGGGAAGGGGAAAAATCTGATGCGAGTATGGCTGCCAGAGTTCTGATGGAAAAGATCAAAACACACAAGAGGTTCATAAAAACGTTTTGTTTTCCTATTAGGACAGTCCAAAACGGGGCAGACCTTTTTTTCAAGCAACCTTGGGACAAACGACAGGCAAACAATGACTGAGATGAGCGGAAAAGCTTAGTATGCGAAAACTTACATTATCCTTCTATTCATCTCATTGTTTGCTTGTAAAATAATTGTTCTGTATTTCTTCTTTTGTCGCTTGAAAAGCGGGGGATCGACCGCGCCGAAACCCTTTGCACTGTTTTTTTGTTTTTGTTTTTGTTTTTGTTTTTTTTACTGCCCTGTGAAAATAAGCTTTCTCTTTAATAACTGGTAGGGCAGGGACAGCTCAGTTGGTGATATGTGCTTTCTGGTCCTGTCTGTCCCTGTCAATGGGCTAGTGGCACAAGCTCCAAAATTCACCTGGACACCGTCCCCGTGTCCTTGGGAATTTGCTGCGGGAAACGCAGCATAGCTAGGTTATATTTTGTGGTCACAGAGAACAGTAGGGTATATTTGCCTCCTCAAGCACATTGTGAACTCAAGGCCATAAGTTCACGTTTCATTCTTTAAGTGCCCTCACGGATATTGTAGGTGCTCTCACGGGGACTCTACTGTACACGGCAAAGTTCACACTCTAACAGTACACGGCTAAGTCCATACAGAGACACTACACTTGCTGTAAGATCTCTGGCCCACACTCCAAGCGTCGCTTTCCGGCTCCCGCTTCGTTCGAGAGGATGTCCGGCGCCGTAAACCGACGCTTGGACGTTTGCACTCAGAAGCCCATTGTGTGGTACAGTGCTCTCAAGGTCTGACTCAAAACTCCAAAGTAGCCTACTAGTTTACATCCTTCCTCCGACCACTACCATAACTGGTTACGCCAAAGACCTCTGAACCTGAACTGTCAGCTAACGGATAGTTTTTCGTTGTTGTTGTTTGTTTGTTTGTTTGTTTGTTTGTTTGTTTTTGTTTGGTTTTTTCGTTAGTGTTCAAATGAGTAATTTTGTAACAGCCAACTCAGATTATATCAGACGTTTGTTTTACAACTGCCCACTGCACGTTGCCTCCTCATGCACATATAAAACCGAGATCGTTTGAATCGAGACAGAACTCTTTTTTTCTTTCTTTTTAACCTGGGGCGGACGCGCCTCGTGTTTATGTACGTGCTTGGACGCTATGTTGCTTCTCATTAGGCCGCTGACAGCGTCGGTGCCAGCTGCGCGGAGATGGAGAGTGCCCCTTGTCAAGGCCTTGAGTGGCGTAATCCCAGGGCTGGCAGAATTGGGAGGAAGGTGCCGGAAAGCGATGCTCGGAGTCAAATTCCAAGCACTGGTTTACGACATCCTTCCTTCAATGCTCGGAGTGTGGTTCGTATTGTGGGTCGAGGCCGCAGCTACTACCCTCTGAACACTAGTAGTCCCTACACAAGTGATGTGGACCTTAATTCAGTCAGTGCCCTCTACAAAATGCTACCCGTCGTAGAGCTTTCCCGTGAAATGCAATATAACTGAAGAGGGGGGAAGGGGGGGCGCGGCGGGAGGGGGGAGGACGAGGGGAGGGGAGGGGGGCAGACCTTCTCGGGGTCATGGCCGAGAATCGAATGGGTTTGTCACGGAATGGCGGAGGCGGAGGCTTCGAGTGGTACATTCTTTCGTTCCTTCTTTCTCCTGATGATAATGTAACTGCCCCGATCAGTTGTCAAAAATTGGTCAGGTCTACATTTAAAAAATTCTCTTTGAGCTGATAGGGTTGGGTTGGGTTCAAAACTCGTTTAAAAGATCACTGATTCTGATCGTACGTGGTGAACTAGCAGCATCTGGAGGAACAGAGTTCCAGAGTCGGATTGCCAGTGGGAAATACGCGTTAGTGCAGACTGTGGCGTTTTGGTTCTTGGAGCTGTTTTTTCGTACCCCCCTCCACCCCCCACCCCCACCCCCCCGAGCTGTGGAGACGGGCGTGTGTCGTCAGTAGCGGGGATGACATCGGCAAGTCCGTTGTCATGACTCTGGCTGGCATCATGCAGACCTTGTCTGGCCTCTGCTGTGGCCTTGGAGAGGGGAGGGGGAAGGGGAGGCACTGGGGCGAGGAGATTTGGAGGGCGGCCAGACGGACTTGAGAGGGGCGATTTGGAAACCAGCGGAGAGGTTTTGCGGGCGGGTTCCGTTTTTGTGCCTGCCTCTCTCTCTCTCTCTCTCTACTCTCACTCTCCTTCTCTCATCTCTCTCTCTCTCTCACACACACACACACACACACACACCGTGTCACAGTTACACACACACACACAACACACACACACACACACACACACACACACACACAACACACACACACACTTCATGTATACATACACACTTCATGTATTGTTTAAAAGGCGTACTGTGACTGGCATAAAAGAGTTCTTAAATCTATTCGTCTTACAAATGGGACATCTAAGACGACGACCTGATTCCCATCAGCAAATTCCTGATTAAAATATGGTCCTTCTTCGTTAAAATAACGCGGGCTTTCTGTAAGATCTGCTGTTCACAGGAAAGACCCAGGTCTCTCTGAGGCACTGCAGTTATCTTGGAGGCGATACGGACAATTTTTTGCAGGCTGTTCCTATTCTTCA
>OY757544.1:8624627-8643736 GCA_963584105.1 Alviniconcha strummeri
AACTAAAAGTTCAATTTAGAAACGAATCATAGTTCTTCGAACTGTCCGAAGTATGTTCGGCGAACAAACATTCGCCCAGTTAAGAACGGACTTCAGGCGTTAGGCTGGTAAGCGGAAGGATCTCGGTTCGATATCGCTTCGGCTCTCCTTTCTCTTCAAAAGGTTTGTGCTTTGTGGACACTGTGTTGTGACTTTGTCCATCACTTCCTACTGAAACATTAAAGTGGCTCTCATCGCTGCCCATCTTAATGCAGGAATCATTCTGGTGGTGACAGTGTAGCGATAGGTATATAATCTCCCTCTCCCCCCACCTCCATACCCCCTCCCCCCACCCCCTTCTCCCCGTCCATAATAAGCCGTACGGTTTCTGTGGACGTTAAGCACCATGTTTACTTACTTACGTACTAGTTTGAGTCTAGCATCCTCTCTTGTATCGTCTTCTTTTCAGTAGCCGTGCTTCATGTCACGGGTAGCTCCGACTGACAGCCTGCATATCAGACCAAAAAGGTATCAGCATCATTATTAGACACGAGCCCTTCTTAATTAGAAATCTGACAAATAAATACACTAACGAGAACAGTTGGTGATATAATTATGTCTGCTAACCATGAAATGTCACCCTTTTAATGCAGAGCGACTGAAAAGGCAGTCCTCGCGCGCGCGCGCGCGCGTGTGTGTGTGTGTGGGGGGGGGGGGTGTGGGGGTGTGTGCGTGTGTGTGTGTGTGCTTCCAATCTTCCTGCTCAGTGATTATCAGCCAGTTACACTGGTATCAGTGATCGAGTTACCGGGTTACTGCCCGCAGCCTGTAAAATTTCCGGGATGAAAAGTGTGCACACACACACTATGTCACACACACACACACACTATGTCACACACACACACACACACACACACACACACACACACACACACACACACACACACACACACATGCCTGTGAACATTTATATTTTCCGGTCCTAATAACAAATCTGCTTTCAATACTGTGCGTTTTGAAATTTAAAAAATCCTTCCACATGCTAATGTAAAAAGGAAAAAACCGAGAGTTCAAATTCCGCTCTCTTGCTGGTCGTTCTTCTTCTTCTTCTTCTTCTTCTTTAAATTTTCGTCTATTGTCCGAGTGGGAAAAACGGTGCTTACTGGTCGCTGTCACGTTTGATCTGCCGCCAGTATCAGTCTCTCCTGGATTCCTTTGCGTGTTTGTGTGTGTGTGTGTGTGTGTGTGTGTGTGTGTGTGTGTGTGTGTGTGTGTGTGTGTGTGTGTGTGTGTGTGTGTGTGTGTGTGTTTGTTTTGTTTGGTTGTTTTTAATTCAAACCACTATCTGTGGCTGGTGGCTTGGTCAAATACATTCCATAGGGTGAAAGAATTGCGTGAGTAGCAGGGTTGTTTTCTGTGTGTGTGTGTGTGTGTGTGTGTGTGTGTGTGTGTGTGTGTGTGTGTGTGTGTGTGTGTGTGTGTGCGTGCGTGTATGTGTGTGTGCGTGTGTGTGTATATGTGTGTGTGTGTGTGTGTGTGTGTGTGTGTGTGTGTGTGTGTGTGTGTGTGTGTGTGTGTGTGTGTGTGTGTGTGTGTGTGTGTGCGTGTGTGCGTGTGTGTGTATATGTGTGTGTGCGTATGTGCGTATGTGTGTGTGTGTGTCATTTCGACCTGGGAAGGTCAACCACGAGGCTAGCCACAGGGCTACGGCGTGTCCCTGAACTGACTGACGCCACAACCGGCACGGAGCTCAAAGTCTACACCAATGTCAGCCATCAGACATTCCCACGTCACGTCTGAACGTTTGTTTTGGGTGCATGCCCATACTGGCAAGCCCACGAGGTAATCACATGTGCGGATTATTGCATGACTTTTTTTCTTTCTTTTTAATGCCGATTAAGTAAACATGGTGCTTAACGTCCACAGAAACCGTACGGCTTAATAGGACGGGGAGAAGGGGGGGTAGGGGGTATGGAGGTTGGGGGAGAGGGAGATTATATACCTATCGCTACACTGTCACCACCAGAATAATACCTGCATTAAGATGGGCAGCGATGAGAGCCATTTTATTGTTACAGTAGGAAGTGATGGACAAAGTCACAGGACAGTGTCCACAAACCACAACCTTTTTGAAGAGAAAGGAGAGCCGAAGCGGTATCGAACCGAGGTCCTTCCGCTTACCAACCTAATGCCTTACCGCTAGGCCAAACCGGCTCACGAATTAACGCCGATTTTGCCAGGTACCCTTACGGCTTAAGTACCCTTGCCTGAGAGGGGGCAAGCGGTGCAGTTAACTGACTGATCAACAGCAAGCCTAGTACATGCAACAACAACAAATATATTCAGTTAATAGAGCTGAAACTTTCAAGGCACACTTCGTTCAGAATCAGCACACAAGGGAGTTAATCAGCACTCGAAATACGTAACACAATTACAGCAACAAAGACCTGAGTCAGTCGCAGGCTACGGTAACTCTCAATTGGCATGCGTGTAAATGTGTAAAAAAAAGAAAAGAAAAAAAAAAGGTGAGAGTTACCGTAGGCGACTCAGGTCTTTGTTGTTGTACATGCCGTGTTACGTCAGTATTTGGAGCCGCGCTAATTAACTCCCTTGTGTGTTGACTGATTCTGCACGAGCGCTCTGTTTCCGGCAAATTATTCATGCTTCATTCCTTTCCCAGGCGGGGGATCCGGGCGGGGGGTGGTGGTGGTGGGGGGTGGGGGGGTGGAGTGACTTCAGAAAGTTGCAGGAGTATGCAACTTTTGGGGCTAATACTGAATCTGTTTCGTGTTTCGTTTTGACGTTGTTGCCGACGTTTGCAACATGTCGTGATATTTTCAAACGAAACAAAACAAAATGAAATGAAATGATGGTACGGGGATGGATAGAGGAATATTTCGTCTGTTACATGGTGTGGTTGTTTTCATCATAATTATGTGCTGTGGTTTTTCAGCGGTAACGTCATTTTTGACCTGAGGGTAGGCGACAAGTGGTAATACATTTGGGGGAAAGGTTGCATGGGAGTGGGCGGGGGGTGGGGCCGGGGGGGGAGGGGGGGTAGGCGTCCGAGCCAGCTAACATATACTTACTTAGTCACGAAACTTGCTTTCTAAATTTAGCACAAAATTAACGGAACATTATTTTAACACAAAATCGTGCATTTCAACATTTTATTTTAATCTCTCTTTGTGTGTGTGTGTGTGTGTGTGAGTGTGTGTGTGTGTGTGTGTGTGTGTGTGTGTGTGTGTGTGTGTGTGTGTGTGTGTGTGTGTGTGTGTGTGTGTGTGAATTAATTATTGCAGTTGAATTTTTTGTTTTGATCTCTTCCTGCTGCCTCTTGGACAAACATGTTTTGAGACGGCTGGTCAGTTAACCTTGAACGGGCCGACACGTGTCAACTTTGCGGCATTCGTCAGAACCAGTTTGAAACTGATTCAAATCGGGCGTAATCCTTTGATCATGAAACCGATTCAACGTGGCAAGTACCTGAAACATTATAAATAAGACATTTACGTTTTAATTTGTTAAGCCACGGGAGATAATTCAGCTCAGTTCAGCTTGGCTAAAATTCATTTGAAATTGGTTAAGATGTGTAACTTTTGTATTATGTACTTATCTTTGAACAGGCTCCATGACCAAAAGCCAACAGTGACAGATCCGGCCTAAATAAACAGTGAACTGGTTCTGTTACGCATTGCAGCACTGTTCAGCAAATGGTGGACATATTCCGTAGTTTCAAACTGAGGATTAACAACAGTGTGACTTTCAGATGGATTCGACATGCCTTGTCAATCACTGATGCTTGCATGTTAGGTGAAAGCTGCTGTCGTCGCAGAGGATCCGAGTCAGTTCTTGCACAAGCCGTCCTTCACTTAGTTGAAATTACGCGTGTAACGCGGTAAATCGAGTGCTGTGAACTCTGTTGATAATAGGCATGGCTACAATCGCTGATTGACTGATGCTATTTCTGGCTGTTGACCTTGACTCCAGGATGAAAGTCATTGTGCCAAAACCATACGATGGTCGCCTGCCAAAAAGCGGCCGCACAAGACAAAGCCGGTGAGCTGCCTTGGAAAACATCTTATTTTCAATGTCGGCCAGAGCCGAGCCCCGGTCGATTCAATCCCGTGGGCTGATTCCAATTTCGTGGATCACGAACAGTGAAATTAAAAGGTTACATTTATTTTCAGTGCGCTACATTCGATCGGCTCGTTTTAGTCTGTGACGGTCGTGAGCTATTACACACACACACTCGCGCGCGCGCGCGCGCACACACACACACACACACACACTCGCGCGCGCGCGCACACACACACACACACACACACACACACACACACTAGACACGCACGCACGCACGCAATATGAAGTACACTGAAGAAATTAAACCTCGGTAAACTGACGGCTTGCGAAATTGCGAGTTCGGATAGTTTGTTTCACAATGTTGCCGATTAGGCCCATATATCAAATTTCGAAAACGAACCGTTTCTTCGTGAGCCATTGACGATTGGCTGATTCGGATGCCGTGGACACCACCGTAGGTGGATCACTATATCGCATGGTCGGCCGTGACGCTGCGACTGACAGAGAAGCAGCTAGTAATTCGGCCTCGCAATCGCTGACCATAGGCCTACATCAGTAGTGTAGATCTTGAAGAGTTTCCACCGTTGGTCCTATAAGTGTCAGTGTAGCCACGGTAGGACCTTTTACAATTACAAGGTTCCAGGCGAGATCAAATGATCAAGAGGAGGGAGGTGGAGCTGGTACTAATATGACTGTAGAAGCAACCTAGCGCCCAAGCACGCAAACATGAGGCGCATCCACCCCGGGTAAAAAATATATTTAAAAAAGCCGTCTCTGTTCAAACGAATTTGGTTTTATTTGAGCTGGCGTAAGCAATATAATCAGTTATAAAACAAACGTCTGATATAATTTGAGTTGTTTGCAACCAGCTGTTTGAGCTCCAACAACAACAAAATGCTCGTTAGCTGACAGTTTTCTGGGACCTATGGCATAACTAAATCCGGCTGTGGTTGAAGGAAGGATGTCGTAAACCAGTGCTTGGAGTTTGCGCCTTGTGCTCCCCGTCCTTAATGAGCCTGTTGGTTGTGGATGTAAAGCTACACTGAAACAAAAAAGGAATGACGGCCTGACCTGGGTGCAGCTCACTGTGGTGTGGCAAAGCCGCCGCGTTGGTGATCTGTAATTCAGTTGACCTTAATTCTGTGACTTCGTGACGGCCTTTTCTTTATTCGGCCATGGCTCACCCGCCTTGATTTCAGTGTAGCGGAATGACCTGCGTGCAAGCAAATTCCAGGCACTGGTTCACGACGTCCCTCCTCCAACCACTGCCATAATTGATTACGACATCCATCCTCCAACCATTGCAATAATTGATTACGACATCCATCCTCCAACCATTGCCATAATTGATTACAGCCATCCTCCAACCACTGCCGTAATTGATTACGACATCCATTCTCCAACCATTGCCATAATTGATTACATCCATCCTCCAACCATTGCCATAATTGATTACATCCATCCTCCAACCATTGCCATAATTGATTACAGCCATCCTCCAACCATTGCCGTTAGCGATTACGCCATACGTCTAGAACAACTTGGCTTGCTGACGTAGTTTTTCAGTCGTTGTACTGAAATGGCAGCACGTTTGTAACAGACAGCTCAGATTATATCAGGCATGGCTTTGAGTTATAGCCATCCACGTTGCTTAAGCCAGTACAAATAAAACCAAAAATCGTTTGAATCGAGACGGGACTCTTTTTTTTTTTTTTGCTGAGGGTGGACGCGCCTCGTGTTTACGTCAGTGCGTGCCGCTTGGACGCAGTGTTGCTTCCACAGTCTTGTCATTAGTACCCAAGACTTTCAGAGGGCGTTTTTCCCGTCCCTAATAAACCTTGTGGTTTCTGTGGACGTTAAGCACCATGTTTACCGGAGGGCGCTGACAGCATCGGTGGCACACTCCGAGCATCGCTTTCCGGCACGTTCCTCCAGACTCTGCCAGATTTAGTTACGCCACTGAAGGGGCACTTTTTATCTCTGGGCAGCTGTCCACCGACGCGGTCAGCGCCCTCCGAAAGTTTTGGGGACTAATATGACTGTAGAAGCAACCTAGCACCAAAGCACGCACGTAAACATGAGACGCATCCACCCCGGGTAAAAAAGAGAGTTCCGTCTCGATTCAAACGATCGTGGTTTTATTTGTGCTGGTCAAGTGTAAACTTTGTTGGCGGCTCTAAATGACACGCCTTGTTTTGAGTCGTTTGTAACAAACTTACTACTGTTTGAGACCTAACGAAAAACTGCTCGTTAGCAGACAGTTTTGTGGACCCTATGGCATAACTAAATACGGCAGTGGTTGAAGGAAGGATGTCGTAAACCAGTGCTTGGAGTTTGCGTCGGTGGACAGCTGCGGCACGGGGTTACTAAGGAGTGCCCCTTCAGTGACTGACGCAAAAAGTTCTGGCAGAGTTTGGAAGAAGGTGCTTCGAAGTCAAACTCCAAGCACTGGTTTACGACATCCTTCCTTCAACCACTGCCGTATTTAGTACGCCATAGCGTCGAGAAAACTGTCAGCTAACGAGCAGTTTTTTGTTGGTGCTCAAACAGTAATAAGTTTGTTACAAGCAACTCAGATTATATCGGACGTTTGTTTTATAACTGACGATGTTGCTTACGCCAGCTCAAATAAAACCACAATCGTTTGAATCGAGACGGACCTTTTTTCACCCGGGGTGGATGCGCCTCATGTTTACGTGCGTGCTTGGGCGCTAGGTTGCTTTCACAATCTTGTCAGTACCCGAACCGGCCTTTCGGATGGCGCTGACCGCGTCTGTGGACAGCTGCGCGGAGATAAAGAGTACCCTTCAGTGGCGTAACTACTTGAAATCTGGCAGAGTTTGGAGGAAGGTGCCGGAAGGCGATGAGTGTGGCTCGGAGTCACTCCAAGCACTGGTTTACGACATCCTTTCTCCAACCACTGCCGTATTTAATTACGCCATAGGTTCCTGAAAACTGTCAGCTAACGAGCAGTTTTTTGTTGGTGCTCAAACAGTAGTAAGTGTGTTACAAACAACTCAAATGATGATGATGTGGGGCTTCATGTCCTCGGATGTCGGGTTGACATATTAGGGACAAACTGTAAGAAACTCTTAAAAGTAAAACAACTCAAATAAAACAAGGCGTCATTTATAGCCCGGCCGCGCCAACAAAGTTTACACCAGCACAAATAAAACCACAACTGAATCGAGATGGAACTCTTCTCTGTTTTTTTACCCGGGGTGGTTGCGTCTCATGTTTATGCAGTTCGTGCTTTGGCGCTAGGCTGAAGCAACCTAACGCCAAAAGCAGTCCTATTACTTGTATTAGTACCGGAACCTTTCGGAGGGCGCTGACCGCTTCGCTGGACAGCTGCGCGGAGATAAAGACGGCGTAACTAAATCTTCAGTGGCGTAACTAAATCTGGCAGAGTTTGGAGGAAGGTGCCGGAAAGCGATGCTTGGAGTTTGGCTCAGAGTGTGTGGTTAGCACCCAAACTCCAAGCACCGATTTACGACATCCTTCCATCAACCACTGCCGTATTTAGTTACACCATAGGGTCCAGAAAACTGTCAGCTAACGAGCAGTTTTTTGTTGGTGCTCAAACACTAGTAAGTTTGTCACAAGCAACTCAAATAAAACAAGGCGTGTTCATTTATAGCCGCCAACAAAGTTTAGATCAGCACAAATAAAACCACAATCGTTTGAATCGAGGCTGAACTCTCTTTTTTACCCGTGGTGGATGCGTCTCATGTTTACGTATGTGCCTTGTCTTTTTTACCCGGGGTGGATGCGTCTCATGTTTACGTACGTGCCTTGGCGCTAGGTTGCTTCTGCGGTCATATTAGTACCCGAACCTTTCGGAGGGCACTGAGCGCGTCGCTGGACAGCTGCGCGGAGATAAAGAGTGGTGTAACTAAATCTGGCAGAGTTTGGAGGAAGGTGCCGGAAAGCGATGCTCGGAGTGTGGTTAGCACCCAAACCTTCTGGAAGGTGCTGACTGAGCGTCGGTGGACAGTTGCACGGACAAACTCCAAGCACTGGTTTACGACATCCTTCCTTGGGTACCCTAATATGTCAACCCGACATCCGAGGACATGAAGCCCCACATCATCATCATCATCCTTCTTTGGAGGAAGGTGCCGGAAAGCGATGCTCGGAGTGTCACGTGCTGCACGGAGAGTGCCCCTCGAGTAGCGTAACCGGGAAGGTCACGGCAAAGAATGTCAGTGGGAGCACATCCCTTGCCGGGAAGGTGCCAGAAAGTAACGGTAAGTAAACATGGTGCTTCAGTAACGTCCACAGAAACCATAAGGCTTATTAGAGACGGGGAGAAGGGGGGTAAGGGGGTATGGAGGCGGGGGAAGAGGGACCCCGGAGAACGATGCTAGGAGTCGGTGTGGGATGCAACTCACTGTGGTCAGCAAAGCCCCGGTGCCGCCTAAGGCCTTAGTCTCTGACTGTGGAACTCCCGCCGGGCGAGTTACTGAGTAAGCGGTAAAACAATTATGGTGCTTAACGTCCACAGAAACCATAAGGCTTATTAGTGACGGGGAGATGGAGGTGTGGGGGGGGGGGGGGAGGGGACTGAGAAGGAGATTACTCAAGTATACCTATCGCACACTGTACTAAGGTGGGCAGCGATGAGAGCCATTTTAATGTTCCATTAATTGTCAGTGAGAGACAAAGTCACAACAGACAGTGTCCAGATGATGATGATGAGTTGATGCTTAATGTCCTCAGATGTCATTTGACATATTAGGGACAAGTTGTGACCAATGCCGAAGCACGGTTCAATAAAATCCACATACGTAAGGTGTATGCGTGTTTAGCTGTAACCTGCCACCTGCACTTTTGGCAGAATGACCGGGATTTTT
This sequence comes from Alviniconcha strummeri, assembly GCA_963584105.1. Lineage (NCBI taxonomy): Eukaryota > Metazoa > Mollusca > Gastropoda > Provannidae > Alviniconcha > Alviniconcha strummeri. The sequence continues at coordinate 8,633,546 of OY757544.1, forward strand.
TACGTGCTACTGTGGTAACACGGGGGTGGAACGGATACCGAAATAAGAGTCAGCACAGAAAGTCGACCCTGGAGAAGAAAATTCTCCCGCCGTTCCGGCAGGGATTCGAACCCGCGACCTTTCAATCACGAGTCAGGTGCTCTAACCACTGAGCGATCCCCCCCCGTGTCCAGAAACCAGAACCCGGCTTTTGAAGAGAAAGGAGAGCCGAAGCGGTTTCGAACCGAGGTCCTTCCGTACTTACCAGCCTAACGCCATTACCGCTAGACCAAATCGGCTCACCGGGTCGAGTTAGATAACTGACCCGGCAGCCTTATCAGTTCAAATTCTTCAAGCCGGCTTGTCTGACTCGGTGATTAGCAAGCCGCCGCGGCTTTGAGTCTGACGCTTCACACCGGCCGCTGATGAGATAAGAACAAATAGGTATAGGAGTTCCGCCTAAAAAGCCTTACAGTGGCATAGTTCAGGAGCTGTGTGAGAGTCGAGGTGGCCGTCCTGGGCTGTCCGTCCTAACGAGCCTTCTGGTTTCCGTGGACGTAAAGAATTACTGAACCATGCTTCGGCATTGGTCACAGCTTGTCCCTAATATGTCAACTGACATCTGAGGACATTAAGCATCACTTCATCATCATCAGCCTTACAGTGGTTTCTGTGGACGTTAAGCACCATGTTTACTTTACTTACTTAAATGCCGGCTCAGTGACTCACTGACTCATGGGCCGTCCGCCACACCGTCCATGCTATGCTGATGAGTTGATGCTTAATGTCCTCAGATGTCATTTGACATATTAGGGACAAGTTGTGACCAATGCCGAAGCACGGTTCAATAAAAGCCACATACGTAAGGTGTATGCGTGTTTAGCTGTAACCTGCCACCTGCACTTTTGGCAGAATGACCGGGATTTTTTACGTGCTACTGTGGTAACACGGGGGTGGAACGGATACCGAAATAAGAGTCAGCACAGAAAGTCGACCCTGGAGAAGAAAATTCTCCCGCCGTTCCAGCAGGGATTCGAACCCGCGACCTTTCAGTCACGAGTCCGGCGCTCTAACCACTGAGCTATCCCCGCCCCCTATGCTATGCTGGGCCAAGAGCTGAGCAATAACCGAAACCCGGGTCTGCATTGCAAACAAACATCTTGAAGTTGAACTCAGCCGCTATTGCCGTTGAATTTTGTCGTCAGTCAGTTCGGCGGTCACTGAGACTAAGACAGTTGACACTGAGTCTGGTGTTAACATCAGTCCTGGAACTACTGAACCCGAAGATATGTGATCTTATGCTGTTATTGACTCAGTTGTTTTTAGCTGATCATTTGCTTTGAACCCTCTTTTGTTTCATGTTTTGTGCACATTTAACGTGCTACTTTTTATGTCTTACGTTGAATCATCATACCGTGCGTTTCATTTGAATCAGTTTCAATTTATTTTGCCTGTTACATTGGTGGTATGTTTCAAAGCAAATTTCCTTTTACAAGACAATAAAGTATAGTCTCATCTTATCTTAAACATCAGGTCAGAGTTCAGGAGCTGTGTGCCGAAACTGTCGAGGTGGCCGTCCTGTACGGTCTCTGTGGACGCAGTAAAGCAACAGTGAACCAAAGAGCACGTAGGTGTCCACGGATTTCGCCCAGTTTCTTGCTTTCATGTTACTTTACGTCCACGGAGGCGAGATGGCCTATTAGAGACGGGGACAGAGGGGGAAGGGGACGAGAGAGTGAAGGCTCGACCGCGGAAACCGTCCGAAAAAGACCGGAGAGACCGTGGACCGCCGTCAGAACAATGGAAGTGTTAAGGCGGTGTCCCCTCGCCAATGCCCAGCGACTTGTGCGCTGCGCAATTGCTGTGCTGGACAGAGTCACTAAGACAATGTCCGTTGCACTGCTGTTGACGAACAACTTGGACAACTCGAAGCAAAAGACGTCCAACTAGCTCAGCCCAGCTCCACCTCCCTACTCATGATCTCTTCTGGGCAAATGTGAGGGTCCAGTTCCACCTCCCTCCACTAAGATCTCATGATCTCGCCTGGAACCCTGTTCGTCCTGTGCACACTGAGCCCAGATCAGTGCCTGTGCATGAAGCCCCCACGTGGCTTGCCCGGCTGCGTTAGTCCATGGACGGGCTGTGGTCTGTCACAGTAACCTGCCACTCAGCCTGTCGCCGCGGCAGTGCCATGTGCATGGTCATAGCTGACGCACTGAGCCAAACCGGCTCCAATGTGAGCCGGTTTGGCCTAGCGGTAAGGCGTTAGGCTGGCAAGCACTGAGAGGGACCTCGGTTTGAATCTGCTTCGGCTCTCCTTTCTCATCAAAAACTGTGCTCTGTGGACACTGTCTTGTGACTTTGTCGCTCACAATTACGAAACATTAACTGAAACGGCTCTGATCGCTGCCCATCTTACGGAAGTCATTCTTGTAGTGACTCAACAGTGTAGCGATAGGTATATAATCTCCCCCACTCCCCTCAGCTCCATACCCCCTTCCGCATTCTCCCCGTCCCTAATAAGCCTTATGGTTCCTGTGGACGAGTTAAGCACCATGTTTACTTACAAACTCCAAGCGCTGGTTTACGACATCCTTCCTGATGCATGTATTGCCGTTAATGTGTCAGAGTGTGTGCGTATGTGTTGACGAGAGAGAGAGAGAGAGAGTGTGTGTGTGTGTGTGTGTGTGTGTGTGTGTGTGTGTGTGTGTGTGTGTGTGAGTGCGCGCGCGCGTGTCAACGAGTGCGTGCCGACACGGTCAGTGTGTGTGTGCTAAAATGGAGCGTATCCATGTCTTTGTAAGCGGCGGCTCCGGGCTCTTGCCAGATGGGGCGCCATAAATAATGTATTATTATTATTATCATTATTGTTATTATTATTAGGCACGAGGCATTGCTGATCGTGCATACCGTGCAGCGCCAGCTGTCGGCAGCGCTCGATACAACCACAGATACTTGACAGCAAGTTGCCGCGATGTCGTAGTGTCTCTGACAAATGTACGTGTAAATTACTGAGTCATATACTGGGAGAGCAAATCTCACGTGTTGATCAGTTTAGTCTCCTTCTTTAGTTCGGGCTCAGCTGAAAGAGTAGCGGCCCATCTCGAAGAGGGTAAAGAAATGCGTGCCAGACCTTGTGAGAGCTATTAGCTGACTTCTATTTTTCTGTCGGTTCATTTTTTATTTTAGACCCCACCAGCGTTTTGACCTGGCAAAGTGACAAACTGTGTCACACGGCGGCGACCTTCGCGGTTCACAGAGCGTGTCTATTAATACAAATAGCCCGCCTGAAACTGCCTCACCGGGCCACTGAGGTGCTCGTGTACTCTGAAAAGCCTCATAGCCAGGATTTCTTTCAGCTTTTCCCCCTCCGCCGTAACACTGCAAGGTTGTGATTTCTTGTAAGTAGGCTAGTCTGACCTACTCACAGGCGGTTTGGGCAGTAGGCCAACATACCACCCGGTACAGATAGGTACAGAAAACTGAGAAAACAAGCCAAAGGCGTTAACACTTATTTCTAAACACACACACACACAACACCATAGCTGCTGCTTTATTGCTTTTCGTTCAAGTTCAGTGTGTTGCTTTACGAGCCGGTTTGGCCTAGCGGTAAGGCGTTAGGCTGGTAAGCGGAAGGACCTCGGTGCGATACCGCTTCGGCTCTCCTTTCTCTTCAAAAAGGTTGTGGTTTGTGGACACTGTCTTGTGACGTTGTCCAACACTTCCTACTGAAACATTAAAATGGCTCTCATCGCTGCCCATCTTAATGCAGGAATCATTCTGGTGGTGACAGTGTAGCGAAATTGATATAACCTCCCTCTTCCCCCCCCTCCCCCACCCCCCATCCCTAACAAGCCTTATGGTTTGTGGACGTTAAGCACCATGTTTACTTATTTACTTACGTCCAGGGAATGACGATTAAGTATTAGGGATGGGGAGCCCAGGACGGCCGCTGAAAGAAGATGAAATGTATACCCCTTCCGACATAGTCCTGTGCCTACTGAGTAAGATTCATACGTAAATTTAGGTGGATAGAAATCACGAGGCGTTAAAATTGTTAAACTAAAGAAAACAACAATGAAAGCAGACAAAATCCACGTCCCTCGCCGCAGTCGTGTGTCTGCTAACACACCACAGTAATAAAAAAAAAACAGTTTAAAGAACAAGTTGGAGGGAATAGTGTGTTGGCTAGCACTAGTAGCAGTACATGTAGTAGGTTTTCAACGGAAGAGTCTTCATGTTGGTTAAATGGGCTGGCCGAGTGAAAGTCTTCAAGTTCACAAGGCAGAGAATTCCAGACAGAAGAAGCAGAATAGGAAAAAGAACGATGTCCAAATGTTTTAATAATGCGTAGAGTTGTCTTGACAGGGAATGCAAATGAAAAAGATCAACAAACAGGGAGAAAAAGGAGTGACCACATGTTGACAAGTTTGTATACATGCTAGTCAGTGATCATGCATGTATGGACACGATATCGTTTCATGAATTTTCACGGACGTACTTGTATATAGCGAGCATGTGCAGAGTACATGTATATATGTGTGAATGTTTGTATGCATGCATTAGTGTGAGTGTAGTTGTGCTTTAGCTGAGAGAAGGACAAGAGTCAACAAGACAAACAGTATTGTCGGAAAAAACAAACATGAGTGCTGCCACACACACACACAACGCTTGCACCCATGAAAAATATAAATACTTGTATATTATACATTAAAATATTAACTTTTATTTGACAATTTTCAAATAAAACCAGACAAAAAATGTCGAAAGCAAATCTCACATTATCAAAAACAAAAATCTCAGTCCTGAGTTTTGAACATATAGACATGAGATTGCAAAACACTAGCGTCAGTAAAATCCATTTTCAATCCCTGAGTTTTGAACATGCAGACATGAGATTTGCTAAACACTAGTGTCAGTAAAATCCATTTCCAACATATCTTTACTAGATACAGAGGCTGCACAATCAATTTCAGACCCCCAACTGCATGAAGCAGCCTATCCTTGGTAAAACTGGCATAAAGAAACAGTATAAAATTTCACTTAAGATTTTTTTTTAAATTGCTATTGATTATTTAATAACCTTCGAATTTAATGAGCTCAGCTATCACACCACCATATTTCAGATAAGCTGTATCAAAGCGGTATAGAACAAATACAAGTATATCACAGTCAAACTCTATCCGCCAAGATGAGTAATTTACCCTCAATCACTTATGCATGTCCATTTGGATAAGTTTTGACAAGCTTGGTAGCTACTATTATAAATTAGGCCTATAAATGTTTTCATATTGTTATTTTGGAACTACTTTCAACAACCATGAAGTTCAGTCAGCTGCATGTCATGTCAAAACAAAAATGTGTACATTGCATCAAAAAATAAGATGCAGTTCTTATGAAAAACACAGATGGTTTCCAATGGTCAGGTGTCAATCGTTTGATACAAATTAAGATTGAGCATCATAACTGTACAAGGAAAATCTGTACACAATGAAAAGGACTAAGAAGCATGAAAACAATGCAGTTTCTGAAGTTTATCCAATTTAAGAACACATCTGGGGAAATGCCCATTTTATGCATGGCCTCATCTTTTGGACAAAGATTTCTCAAGGCTTTGACAAATGGACACTCAAACGATTTTTGTGTCAGCAAAGTGCTGCACTACGTTTCACCCGGCTCTCATCTTAACATCCATTACTTCTTTCTCCATTCATCTCGTGACTTGACCGTGTCTCTCGGTGTCAAGACAATGGGTCACATTCTCCTAGAACTTACGCCTGCTCATTCTGTATCGCTCTCATGCACACAGAGTCTGCAATGATAAACAACACATCAATAGGATAGACAATGTTCACTTTCACTGCGTGCCGCCACTCAGGGCTCCACCTGCAAGGTGCATGTACCAGGAATGCAAGCAAGCGTGACGTTATGGATGCAGTCAAGGGCGGCAACCCGGGACCTTTTCCTCTTGACAACAGCAGCTTCCCCCATGATGCATTCGACATCATGAAGTTTCAGGTTGATCATGCCTTGCTGGCGCTGGTAATACGTCACGTTGCATTCCAGCAACACGCGGACACGTTTCACGACATCGCCATTCACCACCTGCAAACAGACAATGTAATTACCAACATGCTACCCATTTTGTAATGAATCTTATTATGACTAAACGGGGGGTGGGGGGGGGGGGGTAAGTTTGTGGGCTCTGTAAAGACCAGCCATGTCTTGTACCTAGGCCCACTTGCCGTGGTAGCTAGAGACCATAAGCACACTCTAAATCTATCCTAGGTCAAGTTCTGACATGGTTCACCTTAACCAGTAATTTCTAGTATTTGACCAGTTAACATCAGCTTATACTGGGGGAAACAATCAGCAATCTGTCAAAGAATCAGCAATCAGTCAGATGTACTGGCTGTTATTTCGTTTGACCTGTTCTCAAAAATGCAGCGCAGTTGAGAGAGTGCACGTGGCACATGTGTGTGTATGATCTATAGGTGGAAGGCAGCAGGGTGGATGCTGGTACAGCTCTAGTTGCAGCATAGACGGCCATGTAGCTGAATGGTTACAATGCCTGTCTGACCATTTTTATGAATTGCTTAGCCTTCATACAGATGTCACACCAGTCTGAAAAAATCTGATCAGCAGCATCTTGTCTCTTTTTCCATCTCCTGCACATTGTGACCAAACTGCAGGAATAAACTCGGGGGGGGGGGGGCAAACACAAACCCACCTCGCTTGAAATCTCCTCCTGAACACCGGGAACCCTCTCGACCTTGACCTCTCCGATGACCCCAGCCCCGTTGTTTCCATAGATGGTCAGCCTGTCCGCTGGCTGCACAGCATCCAAGGAGAAAGCAAAGCCCCTGGGGTCACTGTCAGACCAGAAGTAGTTGTCGTTGAAGTTCAGGGTGTCCCCAGTGAAGGTCAATCGCTTGCCGTAACCAAGGCCGATGGACTGAAGAGTAAGGGCCCTTCCACTGAAGAGGTAGCGCTCTGTTCCAACATGGCGGACGCGGTAGCGGAAACCTGGCAGGATTCTGGGATCCACATAGACACCTGCCAATGACAGAGAATGAGTGCACTTAGTCACAGCAGGACTTCAACATGGGGCCATGGACATGTACAAACATGCACACATTCACTCACATGTACAAACATGCACACGTACACATTCACTCACAATCTGTTATCTTCTCTAAGCCTATAATTATTCTAAAAAATGTAAAGATCTTAGAAATTTATTTATTTTACTGAAAGTTCTGAGAAAACTGCTACTGGCATTACTGTGTGCATGTTTTTTGTTCCTTCAAAACTGCACTAGTTCACACTAGTCTACACATGATACAACTGCGCCATCCTTATATTGCGGTCCGTCCACAAGTGTTTTTTTTTTTATGTTATCACGTGTTTATGACAAGAACCGCTTTCTTCAGTTCTGGAAAGCAGTCTTTCCATTTACAGTTCATTACTTCAGCCTCTGCATAAATGGCTTCACCCAGGTCAGAGAAAGCCGCTACTACAATCCACATAAATCACTTTCCATACAATTAATTAACAATGATTAGATTTAGTAATTATTAATTAACCACTGATTTAGATTTTTCAGATTTTATATTTAAATCTTGAGTGGACCACATTATAAGGCACTTGCGCCAATACTGAGAAAAATACGCAAAATCTCATTTCCTAATCCTAGTGAAAATGCAACAGTTTCTGCTTATGGAGAAATCAGTTTCCAATATTATCCGAAAGATCAAATGTCTAAGTTCTAACACAAACTGACAAAGAATACAAGCTTACTTTTATAATTTAAAAAAAAACTTAAATGAAATCAGTGTGTTCAGATTTTCTTTGCATTTCTCTGGCTATTTAGTATTTGAACTCAGTAATCATTATTTAAATCATTCACAACCAGATTGAGAGAAACAGATTGAAAACTGACAACACATTTCATCAATCAATAGAGCAAAATACTGTAGGAATGAGAGGGCCTAGTCGGGTAGACCACAGAAGATGATTCCCTTACTGTTCACACCCTAACCGGGCCGGAACAACACGAACTCAAGTTAGGAAAAACTTGGACTTCGTGCCCAAGCAGAGCCTGAAAAAGAAGATTTCAGCAAGGAACATGGCAAAAGAACATCACAAGCCTATGAACATGAGTAGTTTCTATCTAGATCATATGCAACCCATCCCTTGTATTTCACAATACCAGAGATTGTCATGGTATTATTATTTTTTGATACACTTGGCAAAGATTTGCATGATGAATGGAAAAAATATATCATATAATAATATATATATATATAGTATACTGATAGGCCTGAAATACAAACATGAACATAGTTAACATGATCCACATAACAAGCAAAACAGACAGTGAGTTGATTATTTAAGCGGTGTAGATAAAGATGCATCACACATATTCATAGGCAATGATCAACATATGGCACAAATATGACTACAAACTTACTTTCTGGAATTGGAAAGCAGAGAATCAAGGCTAACATCATACTCTTCATCAATAACTTCCTTAACAAGATACAACGCAGGTCAAAAGAAGGTAACACGGAAGTGTTTTCTTCCTCTGACCATACATGATACAATGATACATAATACTAATAATAGTGATGGCTTAGAATGGAAATAAACAAACATGCTAAATGCTTCACAAACATCACAGAGTTAAGCACAACTTATCAAAAATGCCTGATCCAACAAAATGAGAACTGTCTAAATCATGTTAAAAAAATCTTTGCCAAGTTTATTTGCCCAAACAAAGCCCAACCCATAGCAGTATCACAAGTTTGTTTGATGACGATAACATTGTGTATTAATTAAAAGTGAGGGGAAAAATGACACAAACTCATTCTAAAGAAGAAGAAAAAATTATATATATTTTCATGTAATTGTAAGCTGCTTGAACATCATGAAACACACCAAGCTAGGAACCGTACATTTCTACAACGCCAGGCAAAACTACAAATCCGTCAACACTGCACCCTGAATAAATGAATTTTTGAACTTGATGTTGGCAAATTTTCAGTGTGCAAAAACAACAAACAACTTTTTACATACTCAGACACAGTTTTGATTTGAATAATTGTGAAATGGTAAGAAATTCAGGAGCTGACTTGACCATGAATTGACCCCCCTCCCCTATTAGCAGATATCTAACTTACTTGCTGACAAGTATGGACTTTGGTTGATTCCAATTATAATGTAATCACTCCTTCAAACCACTTTCACTTAGAAACCAATCCTGAATCGATAAAACTGATTAACCTCAACGAAAAGTTTTAGTTTTTTGTTTACACTTTAAGCTGCTGAAGTACTCTGGGAGAGAGGGCGGAGGGTGGGGGGGGTGGGGGAATTTAAAATGCCTGAGGACTACGTACATATGCAACTAACAATTAACATCTAATTACTATGAAAATTGTTTGCGCATTGCAGTACTTGGTCATCGTTTATGGTCCGTTAGTTAACATTGTTCAGAGCTTAATAAAGGCTCATCTAGAGATTTTATGTGTGGTCATTATATATATATATTAGTATAGATAATATTTTCGTTGGATCATGATCATAAATTGAGTAAATCTTTCCAAAAAGACGGCAGACTGCGTTAGGCGGTTCCGCGCCCAGTGTGCTCATGAATTATGCTAATCGCTGCACATAATCTTTAGCAGAAATGGCGGAAGGAGGAAAACGAAGTCTTACCGATGACCGGCATCTCGTGCGGGCGAAGTCCACGGACAACATACTCAGCTGGGAGGTCCCCGATGTCCTGTCCCCGGACCACAACGTCGCGACCCTCCGGCTCAGGCTCCTCGTCATTCTCGTCGCTCTCTCCCTCTTCGATGGCGTTGTCGAAGAAGAGCGGCGAGGCTAGCTTGCGGTTGGAAAGGTTGGAGGTTTGGAGCCGCGGGATCCCCAAGAGAACCGCGAGGTCGCCGGGTCTAAGAGTGGCATATGGCGAAAGGCGACGCAACAGCAATTCCTCTGTTTCCATCTCCCCTCCGAACAGGTTCTCCTCAACCAGGCTGTTGACGCTGTTGTTCAAGGCTTCCATCGACATCTTCGAGGTTTTTTGGGGGGCAGAGAAAAAATAACCGACCGGGCTTGGTTTGCGAAAATTCAGCTCTGTGAATGAAGGCGATGGGGTTTTTTTACGTTGTTGAGGGCGGATTGGTCAAGATAGACTAGAAACAGCGC
>OY757544.1:8643936-8766436 GCA_963584105.1 Alviniconcha strummeri
TGTCTCTCTGTCTCTCTGTCTCTGTCTGTCTCTGTCTCTGTCTCTGTCTCTGTCTCTCTCTCTGTGTCTCTGTCTCTGTCTCTGTCTCTGTCTCTGTCTCTGTCTCTCTCTCTCTCTCTCTCTCTCTCTCTCTCTCTCTCTCTCTCTCTCTCTCTCTCTCTCTCTCTCTGCGAAATGTCAGCCATGTCAAACATGTGGTTCTCAGTAAAATGACAAAACCAAACAGATGCATATCTCTGTGCAATAACTGCAGACATACAAGAGGAAACGACGACACCAGCCTCGCTGTCACACGCTGCCATGCAGTGTGTGTGTGTGTGTGTGTGTGTGTGTGTGTGTGTGTGTGTGTGTGTGTGTGTGTGTGTGTGTGTGTGTGTGTGTGTGTGTGTTTGGTGGTAGTTATAATACAAAATCCAGGTTCTCTGTCTGTCTGTCTGTCTGTCTCTGTCTGTCTGTCTGTCTGTCTGTCTGTCTCTCTCTCTCTCTCTCTCTCTCTCTCTCTCTCTCTCTCTCTCTCTCTCTCTCTCTCTCTCTCTCTCTCTCTCACACACACACACACACACACACACACACACACACATATACCCTCGTGGGTCGAATTCCACACAACCAGGAAATCGGTGGCACCATCAGTTTCAGATTTTCGCCACCGACCTCCTCTGTCGTCGTGTGCTTGCAGAGGTGAGGAGGAATCGAAAGACTTTGGACCAACACCTCTCGGATACCATCGGAACAAAACACGGCATAGCTGCCATACTGGACCCCCGGCGTGGCCACCGAAACTACTGCCTCAGAACGTGGTACACCCCACTAGACACGCCCCGAAAAGTTCACCAAATCCAATCGAAGTAGACAGGATTCCAGTCGAAGATAATACTGATATCAAATAATAATAGTAATAATATCAACACACACAAAATGTCTTGCATTTCCGGATTACAATAGCGTTCTTTTGAATAATACTGTCCGATTAAAATAGCGTCTTTTTAACGTCTTAGTTTGTTTTCATCTTGTTTCGGAACGCCCAGTTATCTTTGTTTTGTTTTTGTTTTTAATCGAAGAAAAAAATTACAACCATTAAAAATATCCTTCTACAAATGAACCAGCTGAAAACTAATTTAATTTTCTTCTTTTGTCTCTTCGTAGATTAACTGTGTGTTGCCCAAATAAAGAAGAAGAAGAAGACGGCGTCTGCCCTGACAACTTACATATAATTATTTTGTATTGTCCGATCAAAAATAAGCGTTCTTTTTCTGCTTTTGTGTTTGGGTCGTAGAAGGCGGTGCTAGATACAGAACTCTGCTATCGCCTCTGTATTCATAACTTTTTCAGTGCTGTGTGTCCATGCCACTGAGTTGTTTCACGCTTTCTAGCTTGACTATTTTTCTGGATGTATCGCTCACCAAACCGGAAGACTCGTTCAACCCATTGTTCAAGGCAATTCTTCATTCAGTGTCATGGGTCGTGGGTCAGGAAACTGGCCAATACAGCTATCCGTACAGGTGAATGCGGGGGACGTTTCGCGGCGCAGTCTGTGTAGGTGTAGTGGGGTGTACGGGCCTGAGAGTCGGGTGGCTTGTCGACAGTTGCCCGCACGTTAAAACAATGTCAGCCAGTCGCCGAATTACGGGACAATGTGAATGGTGGCAACATGTGAGGAAAACAGACGAATGAGGGAACAATGAAGCCTTAGTTAGTTAGTTAGTTAGTAGTCTCCTGCTCCCTCCAACACCCCTCTCCTCCACCCCCTATCCACCCACCATACCTTTGGCCCATCCTACTTTCCAGGCCCCTATCCTCCCACCATACCTTTCAGGACCGGGTGTAGAGGTATTGGCTAGAGGCAAGTTTAGCGCAGTCATGAACACTGCTCTTACAGTTCTGCAGGCGTGACCTTCACATTGGGATTCAGAGGACGCTGTGGCATTGGTAGCGCGGACTATAGTCTTGAACTCAGGGGAAGGTCCTATTTTTAAAGTACTGCCTCACCAACTCTGTTTATGTCTGCAAACTGTACATGCTGAAGAATTACGTATATATATATCTGTAATGTAATCAGGACATGCTTGGACTGTTATGCGTTCTCTATATATATATGATATATATTGAGTACCCCTTTTGTACTGTACAAGTCTGCAAGAGCAATGTTTGGGCTCCTTTCACCATTGCAACATTGCCCAAGCTAGATAACCTTGTGTGTAGCATATTGCCCCCGCAGTTGCCCAACACTCCTAATGGATGTGTACCCAAGTACAGGCATTTGAAATGGTGAATGTCTAGTGTATTTTACTGTCAAATATCTTGTCAAGTACAAGTTTGTCAAAGTGTAGTTTGCTGTAGAATTTATTTTCAGATTTTGTTTAGCACCAAACAGAAAAGTCCAAATGATCAGATTGTACAGTAAAAAATTTGGGGACAAAGTAATGCTGTCATTACTTGCAAGTGGGTTAATCCTTTAAAAAAAAGAAGTCATTTTGGAACCTGGTTTTGGCAACTGATAAGCTGTGCTAATTATAATTTTTGTGAACATTTTGTCTTGGTGCAGTCACTGCATTATATATTTATGTATATATTTTTAGAATTGTAGAAAGCATTAATGTTCAGTGTTTTTAGTGTCCTAGCTAGATAGTCATAGAGCAAGAATGTCATGGCAACAGTAAATATATATTCATATGTATAATTTGTCTTTATATTTGTTTGGTATCCAAGTGATTGTAACCAGTCTTCAGTCATTAGGTAATTTTAACAAAATAAACTGTTGACATGGTTATTTATAACTGGTGCCTATGGCAACTGGAGCCGTTGCCAATTCCTGGCTGGGGTTTTCATGATTTTTTACTCATCACAGAATGTGTGTAATTACTTGGTCTGCTTGAGCTCCAAACAATTTACATAAATAGCTTTTTCCCCTCCCTACTTTGTGTGTATGAATAATATATCTCTTGGAATATATGGTCACATTTGCAAACTTTTAAGTTTTGTAACACAATTCTGTAATGTATATGGGTTTGTTTAAGTGGCCACAGCTGGTTTGTGTCCTGAATTATGTTGGAATGCCTACATGTATTAATGAATACATTTTTAATTACTTATTTTCCCCTGTTCAGGGTTCACATTAACCAGTCATTTCTGGAATTAAGACCAGGATACACCAGGAAAAAAATCAGCAGTCAGTCAGACATACCAGCTGTGATTTTGTTTGATTGGTTCTAAACAACAACAACAACAAAAACAGAGAGAAAGAGATAAGATAGGATAATACTTTATTACATAGGGATAAAGATTTAAGCACGTGAGAGAGAGAGAGAGAGAGAGAGAGAGAGAGAGAGAGAGAGAGAGAGAGAGAGAGAGAGTGTTTGTGGCATGAGTGTGTGTGTGTGTGTGCATGTTTTTTTTTAAATTTTATGGGAATGGAGCAGGGTGTTTGCTAGAAGAGCTCCAGTAATAGTAGTGTGGATGGCTGTGTAGTAGCTGGCCCCTTACAGTGATTGTCTGACTTGTTTACCAAACTTCTTTTTCCATATTACAAATGTCACAGTTAAAAAAGAAAGAAAAAAAGTTTAACACATAAAAAAAAAAAGTCACTGTTGTTATGTGTGTGTGCGTGCATGTATGCGTTACACTGCTATTTGATAATAATAATAATAATAGGGAACATATAGAGTGCTTTCGGAAACTCAAAGCACTTTACAACTTAAAGAAAAACATACAATGCGCAAATGGTAATGATACAAATCATATACAATATAATGATACAAATCAGTGGTATACAAGCGTACAAAACATACGGAAATTAACAATTTCATACAAAGCATGGCAAAAACACATACACACAAGATCTGGTGCACATGTATGAGCACATACCCCCCCCCCCCCACCCACACACACACACACATAGGATCGCACACACACAATGCCAGTAAAGAGCACAGGTGCACTGGCTCACACACACACTGCTGAGATTGGGGGGCGGGGGTGGGGGGGGGGGGGGGTAAGACTAACTTGAGGGTAAGGGTGAGAAGAATTGTGATAAAGAGCAAGAGAGAGAGAGACTCAGAGAGTTCCAGATTTGTGCAGCAGATCAGCTACTACTGGTCAAAATACTGTTTGAAGAAGTAAGAGATGCGATTTGAATATTGAACTCATAACTTTTAGTTTTATCCTTGTTCAGCGTGTTTTTAATGAAGGACACTTATTTCTTGTGCCAAGATCCATTTACTTGGACTAGTTGCTCACCACTGGGCTTGCCCCCACATTCCAGGTTTTCAAGTTAAAAACCCATTTGAATTCTTAAATTGAATGCATGCCTTCCTAAGATCTCCTTTTCTCTTATTCTGTCATTCTCAGACTGAAGAATGTTTGTTTTACCGTGTGGTTGACTGGGCATTAGTTACCAAATGACTAATTTTAACTTAATTCTGATTGAGCCATGCCTCTGGACTTTAGCTACATAATAGTGGAAAGCCTTATCAATTATTCGTTTGCTGATACTCTCTAAAACTTCCTGTTTTATTTTTGTTCTGTTTGTTTGTTGGCCTTTGGCTGTGAACTGTAAAACTTAAAGTTAATTCTGATTGAGCCACACCTCTGTGGACTTTAGCTATATATAGTGGAAAGCCTTACGAATTCTTCTCAGAGTCAGAGATAGGAAAATGATAAAAGGAATAAGAGTGGTTGACTGACCTTAGGGATGATTTGTGCTGAGAGGCTGACCTTTCTGGTAAGATCCTTTGTCAGAGATTGAGGGATGATGCCAGAGCAGGACCGGTGATGGAAGAGGGGCAGTGATGAATGCTGCCAAAGGGACAGGAGTAGGGAATGTGGGCTATAATGTTGACAGGAGGCGAAACTAGCTTCCCTACTGAGGTGATGATGAGTTGATGCTTAATGTCCTCAGATGTCATTTGACATATTAGGGACAAGTTGTGACCAATGCCGAAGCACGGTTCAATAAAATCCACATACGTAAGGTGTATGCGTGTTTTAGCTGTAACCTGCCACCTGCACTTTTTGGCAGAATGACCGGGATTTTTTACGTGCTACTGCGGTAACACGGGGGTGGAACGGATACCGAAATAAGAGTCAGCACAGAAAGTCGACCCTGGAGAAGAAAATTCTCCCGCCGTTCCAGCAGGGATTCGAACCCGCGACCTTTCAATCACGAGTCCGGTGCTCTAACCACTGAGCTATCCCCGCCCCCGAGCCCTACTGAGGGGACTGAAAAGCCACTTAAGTGTCTACAGCAACAGCTCAGGAGCATTGAGACAAAAAGGTGTAGAGGCTGAAACCAAAATTTGGGAAAGCAGGTCAGTAAGGAACTTGTTTTTTTATGCCCAGTCAACCAGGGTTGTTATATCAGGGCGAGGTGGTGATTCTTTCACTAGTTCAGCTTTGAAAGGTTTCCAGTTTCAGGCGGTGGATGAAGTTACTTCTTTTGGAATTTTCATTCTTCTTCATTGTATTTGACCTGATGTAACCTTCCTGGTTGACTGGGCGTAAAATATCAAGTTACTTACTCTTCTTTGTATCCCACAGACTATGAGGTAGCTGCTGACACTTGGCTTGAAAGTGGGACTCACAGGATGATTCATGACAAGCAAGTTGTTTAAAGTTACATTATGTACTTGGTTTCAGACCTTTTTGTGAAAGGTTCATGGTTACACTTGCAGTGGTACTGATAGTGGTATATTTTGTCTTCTCTGCCTTCACATACTTTTTTTTGGGGGGTAGCACTTGCTGCAAGTAGGTTTATGAGGTGATGTGAATCTAAGGTTTGTCCATGGTTGTGGTGTCTGGCTGTGGTGATTTGGTTAAGTTCATTTAATCATTGTTAAAAGGTGTTTTCTCTGGTGGATATTAATTTATTATGCATGTGGTTCTGAGGTCAATACTGCTGGCTTGTTTTTGCTTTTAACCCCCCCCCCCCCCCCCCCCCCCCACACACACACACACACACACACATACACTTCATTTTGTCCCAGCTTTCACTGACACTAGTAACAGTCTGGTTTGTTCTTCTGCATTTCAGGCATTGACCTTACTGGAAGTTCATCCTGGACTAAAGCCGACTGCAAACCAGGGAGGGACAGTTAAGCACAGCAAAGTCAGAAAGTGCCTCTTCAGTCAGCATCCTGTTCAAGATCACTAAGCCAGTGTCACAATATTGGTGACTGACTGCATATTATACAGCCCACAAATCCAGCCGCTTTTGGGTGACTGGAGGTGAAGTCCAGTGGTGACCATGCCTGTGGTGTCACCGTCACCAGGTTGCTGCCATGGCAACGAGCAAGGTCTGTACAACCCAGCCTACGAAAGTGATGCCTGCGGCGTGGGCTTTGTGGTGAACATTGATGGGACCGAATCCCACAGGGTAAGCTGTCAGTGTCTCTTTGTGTCATTTAGAGATCTCTGCTTTGCCTTTGCTTCTGTCTGTGTCTGCATCACCGACCACAGTATCAAGACACCAGCCAGAAAAACAAGCAGCCAGAAAAACATTTAAAATGCATTTTGGCAAGTCCTCCTTTACTTTGCCAATTTGAAGAACTGCCCAGTATTTATGTATCGGAGCATGTGGACATGAAGGTTTGAAGAGAAATGGAGGGGGGAGGGGGTACACCTCTCTCTCCCTCCCTCCCTCTCTCACTCACTCACTCACCATTTGTCCTCCTCTCCCACATCCCTGTACCCGTGGATATTAAATATTTATATATCATCCAGTGATAGAGACACAATCGATTTTTAATGCCCAGTCAACCATGACAGTTATATCAAAGACACAGTGAGCCAGTTATGGAACACTGTGAGTGACTGCCAGTATCACCCTGGATGCAATCTGTAGCTCTGACATCAGCGAATTGATTGTACAAACAAAAAGTGACCACTGTGGCTGATGTGTATGATCGCTTCAGGTTCAGAAACAGATGGTGCCACCAAGGGCGTCCATCACTTGATGCATTTTCTCATGGCTGACTGGGGAGTGGGCAATAGAGCTGAGAAAAACAGCATGAACTGGTTGACAAAACCAGCATGCCCTTGCCTTGTGTGCTGTTTTTAACTGGGGTAATATTGAGGGGACAAATTGTACACTCAAAAAGTGACCATTGTGGCTGATGTGTATGATCGCTTCAGGCTCAGAAACAGATGGTGCCACCAAGGGCATCCATCACTTGATGCATTTTGTCATGGCTGACTGGAGAGTGGGCTATAGAGCTGAGAAAAACAACATGGACTAGTTGACCAAAAAAGCATGTCGTTGCCTTATGTGTTGTTTTTAACTTGGGTAATATTGAGGGGATGAACTAAAAAAATGTGTTTGATGTTTGTGTGTATATATATATACGTGTGTGTGTGTTTTGTTTAATATATATATGAAAGGTTTTGAAGTGTGCATTTGCTTATGACTGAGTTTGATAGCCCTGTGCAGTTGACATGATGTTAAAAAAGCTGAAAAACTCAGCTATGTCAAATTTCAGTTGCAAAAGTTCCCACCCCTACCCCCCAAACACACGCACACACAACAACAACAACAACCACCTTAGTCAGTTGCTGCAATGTGCAGTTGTGAAGAATATGAATTTGTATAATGGTTTTATATTTTCATGATGAAAAATTGTCAGTTGCAGGAAAATAATCTGAGAAAGAAAAAAGAAAAGGGTGAGAAAAAGAAAAGAAAAAAAAGCGTTTTCCATGATGGGATTAACTTATTAAGTTTTAACTTTTTACTCTTGCAGTTCAATGGTTTAGGAAGAAGAAAATAATTCAGGAAACAGTAAACCAGCCAGTATTAAAAAACTCTCTGCATGAAACAAAAAGCTAAGGAATTCTGAAACAAAAAGGAAAGCCCCACTAAACCGGTGATATGAAATTAGGCTGTAATGTTCACAGAGAAAGCAGCTATTAAGTTGAGTCACAACTGATTCAAAATGAGAGCTACAAATAGAATGGTGGTTCCACCAAGGAGTAATGTTTTCTGCAGTGTGCTTTTGCCACACAGTAAGTAGTATGTCAGTTGTAATTTGTATACAAATTGTTGATAATAATGATGGTTAGTTAGTTAATTCTTGTCTTTTAACTAATCAACCATCATTATCGTCTCCAGTTTGCATGCCATTGGTGATGGTGAAGTTAGTTTGCATGCCATTGGTAATGGCAATGTCAGTTTGCACGCCACTGGGGATGGTGAATTTGTAGAGCACTCCAAACATCGATTGGAAAGCCATCTTCATGACACCCATTGTGGCCATCACTTTGCCAAATCAAGATATAGTTATAAACAACTACACACACAAGATCAAAATTACGAAAGGATGTTTAAAGAATTGGGTTTGACACTATGATTTTTCAGCTGGCAATTACAGTCTCTTGTAGTCGGCTGAATCAGCAACAAACATTGCTATGCCAAACACCTTTCATCATGCCATCCTTCTGTTGTTGGGAAGGTTTACCCAACAATGCTTTTACCCACATTTGCCATGGGAGTCACTGTGGGACATGGAAGTCACTGCGGGACTGGCATCAACCCAGGTCTGCCTTTACTATTGGCGGCAAGGAGTGGGCAACGTTTCTTTTATGGACTTGGGCACCCATCAGTTCTCTTGAGATTAGAATGGGATACTCCCCTGCACGTCTTTGTTGGGAACAGTCTTTGTTGGGAACATTCACGAGTTTTTATTGATTCTGTGTCCCGGCCTGCCTTTCCTGCATGCAGCATTCTGTTTCATCAGTAGCTGTCTGTGGCTTGCCCCAAAGCAAACGATTGATTTTGTACTCAGTCATTCCATCACAGAGGAACCTAATCTAATGCCCCTTCGAATGCAACTTTTATTTAAATCAGGCTATTTCTAATTATCAGCTGTACATCATGTTCGAATAAGTCAGATGAAAGGCCAGACTAAAGGATGTGTTTATGAACTATTGTAAAGGAAGTTGCATTGGTCTGAGAATTTATGCTGCTGATTTGGTTGTTGTTTTTGTTGTTGTTGGCCTGCTATAATTTTTTCATTTCACCAATTTTTTGCTTCTTTTTCTTTCTTCTTCTTCCACTGTTCCAGTCTTTTTTCCTTTTTAAAGGAGTGTTTCATTCAGTCTTGTTTTCATTGTCCTTAATTAAAATATTGTTTTATGGCAATGCTCAGACTTTTTTTCTTCTGGAGATTGGACACATCAGAAAGGACTAGTAAATTATTCAAATTCCAGATGACATGTGCACACGCATGCATGCAAGCACATACACATGCACACACACACACATACATGTATATATGCACACATGTATACAGAGTTTGCTGTCAAACCATCGTTTCTGTCAATTTGCATCAGACTTCTGTTATTTCTTTGAAGATGGTATGGTAGAGAGAGGGAGGAGATATTGGGGGGGGGGGGGGCGGGGGATAAAAAGAGACTAGTAAGTTTGTGTTTTACGCCCAGTCAACCAGTGTGGTTATATCAGGGTGATATACAGTCCTAAACAAAACAACTAAATTAAAACAGACACTGCTTAGTGTTTCCATTCATGGAACTGACCAAAATAACTAAATTGAAACAGACACTGGTTAGTGTTTCCATTCATGGAGCTGATTAGACCTGGAGCTTAGTGGGACCGGCTCAATGGGGAAACCACTGTCAGGCATCCTGGGGTTCCAGTCATCAGAGCCCTTGGTGAGCTAGACTGGAAGAGTTCTGTGTACGTCTACGCTGGCTGCTGTCAATACAAATTTAATCCCAAGAAGATCGGGCTCCCCACGGGGAAGTGGTATTGGCAGTAAAGTGGAATTAGATGGCTTGTTGTGGCATCTCCCTCAGCCCGGCTAAGCAGATTAGTGTAGGCGGTGCTGACGAAAATGGAGTGTAAGTGCAGCGAGAAGAAAAAGAATCCTTTGCTGTCCCTAGGAAGAACTCTGCATTCCATGTTGAATAAGAGTTTGAGGCACAGGCAGAGCTGGTGATGACTTCTGTTGTTGCACGATTGTTGGCGGTAAAACACATTGCAGACTAATAAGGTCATGGCCAAAAAGAAAAAGAAGATAACTCCTTGGAGATGAAACTGTTGACAAACCCTCACTTCTTCAAATGTCAGTTCCAGACATCCCTGTGATCCAGGTGGATCCCACATTCATGCAGTTACAGATCCATTTCTAATGTCCCTTCGAATAAAGGTGATAAAGGTAGTTCATGATCCCACGTTTGTGCAGTTACATTTCAGTCTTGGACTTCTTAATGTCAGTCTTGGACTTCTTTCCCCTGTGATCTTGATAGTTCCTAAGCGCACTTTCATGCTGTTACATGTCCATTTCAAACATCTTCCCCTGTGCTTTAGATGGTTCATGATGCCATGTTCATGCAGTTACATGTCCATTTCAAATGTCCTCCCCTGTGCTCAAGATGGTTCATAATCCTATGTTTATGCTGTTACATGCCAGTCTCAGACATCTTCCCCTGTGCTCTAGGTGGTTCATAGTCCCTGTTTATGCGGTTTTATGCCTGTGTGAAACAGCTTTCCCCTATGATCTAGATGGTTTATGATGTAAAATATTAAAATTTGTGTAAATACATTGATAGTTTTAAGTTAATACCACATTTGTGCAAATACATTGATAGTGAATGCCACATTTGTGCAAATACATGTTCATTTCAAACATCTTCCCCTGTGATCTAGATGTTTATGATACCATGTCTGTGCAAGTACATGTCCATTTCAAAGCATCTTCCCCTGTGATCCACATGGTTTATGATTGCACATTTGTGCAAGTACAGGTCCATTTCAAACATCCCCCCCCCCCCCCCCCCCGGTGATCTAGAAGGTTTATGATTGCATATTTGTGCAAGTACATGTCCATTTCTGACACCTTCCCCCATGATCAAGATGGTTTATGATTGCACATTTGTGCAAGTACAAGTCCATTTCAAACATCTTCCCCCATGATCTAGATGGTTTATGATTGCACATTTGTGCAAGTACGTGTCCATTTCAGACACCTTCCTGGTGATCAAGATGATTCATTATTCCACAGTCATGGAGTCTCAGATCCTGGTTGACTGGGCATAAAACAGCAACTTAGTTACTTACAGTCTCAAGTCTCTTTGTCCTGTGTTGCAGGTGCTGCAAGATGCCCGGGTGATGTTACAGCGTATGGAGCACCGCGGTGCATGTGGCTGTGATAATGACAGTGGGGATGGGGCTGGAGTGTTGACTGGAATTCCACACAAGTTCTACACCAAAGTTCTGCGGTGGGTGTTCCTTTGTTTTTGTTTTTTTGTTGCCTCGACCTTCTGTCTTCTTCACTTGGAACAAATAAATATAGATCCAAACACACAAAACTATAAGGTTAAAAAAAGGGAAAAAACCCTGCTATAGTTAGGATGCAACACAACATGCACATTTTCAGAGCAATCCCCTTTATCAAGATACAAAATGACAGCAGTTAAATAAAGACAGGCTAGGCTGTTCTGTCAGAAGGGGGACAGTGTTTCAGTTTGGGCATTTTGAGCCTTTTAAAATTCTAATGTCAAGACTGTGCATTATATGACACAAAATAATGTGGGTCAGGATTGAAACATACAAAAGGTGGTTTAAAAAAAGAAGAAGGTGGGACAGGAAGGGGATGGGGAATACATGTTGTTTTTTCATTAGAATTGGAACAAAACAAAACAACTTGCACATTTTTTGCAAGAACACCGTTGTCCTGAAGATGGACTAATTAGTGGTTTGGGTACAAGGGCAGTGAAAAAAATGATGCAATAAAACAACTTTTCTTGTTTTTGGAGGTTTTCCTTTTGGATCTTAAAGTTAATGAGGTATAGGGCAACCATTTTTTGGGGGGGGAAAAATGGATGTGAAAAGATTGGTAAAGTAATGTACTTGTGCATTAGAAATGATTCATTATTATTATTATGAGTCACACTTTTTTTTCCCCTGATGGTTATGTTATGTCCTTGTCCTGTGTGGTTGACCAGATGTCAAAATCCAATTACTGGTTGATGATGTCCATGTGAATGCTTTTATATTGGAATTATTGTAATTAATTCCTCTGAAGCTGGCATGCACTTGCCTGAAATAGCATAGGATACATTGCATCAGCGCATGTATTCATGTGGTACTGTGTGAGGAAAACAGTGCATGTATGCAATGAGAGGGATGAAACAAAGAACACACTGCATTTGATTTTATTGGACACAACTCCAGTGTACAAACCTTTGTTCCACCCCCAATGCACACAAATATCTCCAACCTCTATGCACTCCACCCCCCTCACCCCACCTTGCCCCTCACTTCACCTAGATATAACCCTCCTGGTTGACTGGGTTTTAAAAATTCAAGTTGCTTGCTTCCCCCCCCCCCCCCCCACCCCCACCCCCACCCACACCCTGTTGACCTAAGCCAGTATGAAGCACATAACACCTCACCACTCAGCAGGTCTGTGTTCCACATGAGGGCATTCACACAGACACACATTTCAATGAACTCAACTATATTATGCCATAAATGTTTATTGTATTGCAGCAAACACTGACATTTCTAAAGCGTTTCATGGCCTGTGCTTCTGTTGATGGAGGAAAGGGGAGGAGGGGGTGATTTTTAAATATTTTTTATATGGAATATTCACCAACAAGGGCAGAAAAAGAAAAAATGTGATCGAAGAACATTATTTTGTAAGAGGTAAGATAAATTGCATCAGGTCCACTCCTGATCTTAGGGTCATTCAAACACTGCACACACAGACACGCACGTATATGCAGACACACGTTATCACATACACACACTCATGCACTTACATATGGACACACAGGAACATACACACATGCATCCTAATACATACACAACACAGGTGTGCTCATGCATGCACACACACACACACACACACACACACACACACACACACACACACACACACACACACACACACACACACACACACAAACACACCAAAACAACAACAAACAAACAAAAACACTAAAAACATGAATGCACAGAGGAAAGATAGAAAGCAAACTGGGGAGGGGCATTGTTTACATGGGTGATATGTGTGTTAGTGTTATACAAGTCCTATAAATAACAGAACTGAGGTCACATTTTTTGCCTGGGTGTTAATGTGCGCACGCAAGGAAAGCATGATACAACCTATCCTGTTTCTGGTCTGTAGTGGGGAAGAAACAACAACAAAACAGTCAAATGTTTTCTGTGACTTGCTGACACAGTTCATTTACCCTGTAGCAGCATGGATATTTATAAGGCTCAACTACTGCATATTTAAAACTTTGATGAATTGTGTATTTAAAAAAAAGAAGTGTGTGTGTGTGTGTCAGAGGCTTTTTCTGTGTGTGTGCATGTGTATATATATTTGTGCGTGTGTGTGTGTGTGTGTGTGTGTGTGTGTGTGTGTGTGTGTGTGTGTGTGTGTGTGTGTGTGTGTGTGTGTGTGTGACTGAGGAGAAAAAGATCTGTGTGTTCATCAGAGTCTTTTTCTCTGTGTGTGTTTCATGTGTGTGCATATATTTGTGTGTGTGAGGTTGAAGACTTAGATGGGAAGAAAGTTAGTCTTCCTAAGCTTGATAAAGGCTGCACTAAGCTTTTCACAATTTGCTATGTATTCATTTCCAGTGAAACTGGCTGCAATGGCGTTCTCCCTGACGCTGGGAAGTATGCAACAGGTCTACTGTTCCTTGACCGTGCCACTGCCAGCCAAGCTGAAGAAACCTTCACCAAGTTTGCTGAAAAGTATGAACTGCAGGTAGGAGAATGTGTTCTAGATTGTTGTCTTTTTTCTAAGGAGAATGTGTTCTAGATTAATGTCTTTTTTTCTAAGGAGAATGTGTTCTAGATTTTTGTCTTTTCTCTAAGTCATAGCCTGAAATGTACAGTGGAATCTTCTGCATTCAGAGTAAGTGGGAAGATTAGAATTACTGCTTCTGAGGAGAAATCTTAAAGCCTTGAAGTGAGTGCCCAATGTACATGCAAAATAAAAAACATGTTTTAGTTGTTTTTGTTTTGGGGGTTGATTTCCTAGGTGTAAAACTGCTGGTTCAACCCAGAACTTGTTTGGGTATTTTAATTTCATGTGACATGCAGTTGTTCTTCTGTTGTGGATATCTGCATATCTCAGCCTTATCCACACACATTTTCTAAGGAGTGGTTGTGTAGGTTAGGAGAACTTCCAGTATTTTACTTGCATACATGCACATACATGAAGTATGTAATCAAATAAACTTCATTCTTAAAATAAAGATATTGGTGGCTAGTTACTGACTTGGTCATTTGGGTATTAATTAATGTGTTTATTATTGAATTCTTTGCTTGTTTGATGAAAAAACAACAACAAGCAAACCAAAGAAACAATGCTAAGCAGGTGGGTCAGATTTGGTCACCTACACTGCATATTACTACTGTGCATGTTTAGTAAAGGCCAGTGCGAGACGAATGTGTCTGATTACTTTGGTGGGTTTGCATTCTGTTCTTCATTGCAACATATCCAAGCCTTTTTGACACGAAGATTGAGTGTTTGGGTCACAACTATTTTCAAAATATTACATGTAATGAAAGCCTACTTTTTGCTGTTGTGCAGGTGGTGGCTTTCCGCACAGTTCCAGTTAACAACTCATGCATTGGTCAGGTAGCCAAGTCCATGGAACCGTTTATTAGACAGGTGGGTACACCATGGGCTTTTTGCTCTTTTGTTTTCATTTGATGTAATCTGAAGATTGGTGGTTGTGTATCGTAACACGTTAATGATCAGTAGATTAGCTGATGTATTTCCCAAGAACATCCAATAATTCCTTTGCAGAATCTGAGTCATTACCATGTTACAGAAGGGATGCATTTGCTTTTCTTTTCTTTAATATTCTATGCATGACAGTTGCCCATTTCACCAAACCAGCTCAGAATGTGCAAACATTTAAACTGACCAAAGAAATGTAAGGAGAGACCTACATGTTGAAGAAAGTATAGTCAGTATATTGGTTTTCTTTTATGCTTAAAGGAAACAGACATTGCCTTAACAAAGAAACTTGATGCATGGTTACTGATAAATTGAATGTAGTCTCAAGGGTGACCTTTTAGGTTTTCCAACTACATGTATGATGTGACATAGATGTCTTAGATATGTCATACAACTTCTACTAGTGATAATGAACAAAAGCTCAAATTGTCAAGGACACTTGGATCCTAACAGTGGGCTGTTTGGAATTATGTTTCTAGTTGTCTTTGACACTGACTGGTTGAGAATCGAAAACAAGATCTTTTCAGTGATGATGTTTGTCATGGAGTCGCCATTGTGTAACAAGACCATTCTACTAGTTGAAATGCAAGATATTTTTATAACCAGAAATGTCAGCTAATTTTGCTGTAGGTTTTGCTCATCCATGGAATTTAAACTCAACTACTGAGCCTTTAAAAAAACAAAAAACAAAACACAACTAATCTACATGCACAGTTTACCTACCAGTAGTTGTTTAGTTTAGTTTTTTAAACCTGGGTGCATACTGACATACAACTGAAAGTGCTCAGATTCTTAGAGACTGTTCTGTCCATGTTTCAGGATAATAAAACTGTCAGTGTCCTCAGGTTTCCCTTAATTTTTTTTATTTTTTAAAATATATTTCTTCTTCTTCTTCTTCCCTTTTTAGGTAAAGTCTTTTCACATAAATGATGTTAGATTGTTCTTACAATTAGCTAGTTAGCAGCATATGTTAGCAAGTTACACCAACACAATAACAGACCTCAAGAAATTAAGGCAGAAACAAAAAGAGGAACTTTGTTCATGCATGTGACTTGCAGTCACAAACATACGTTTATATATTTATAACTGTACATTTTTTTTTTGAACAATCATGTTGATTACTGTCATGTATGGAATATGTTATATGTCATCCACTTTTGTTTTGAGTAAGGGAATGAGATGGGTCTTTTTGTTTTGATTGTTTTAACCAAGTTTTTCAATTGAAGATAGATGACATTGTTTACAGTTGTTTGACATAAAAAAGCAATGGCAACTTTCTGGCAAATTGTTGATTGTACAAATGTTTGCTTTTTGTTTCCAAAACAAACAAAACTGAAAGCTTCCAAGAATTGATGATTTTGAAAATACGAATCAGTCTTATGTCTGCGCCCTCTTTAATTTTACAAGTTCAGTGGTTTGACAGTGCTTCCTCCAAAGGGAATGTTTCTCTGATTGAAGTTGATACACTTGTCATTTTTATTTATTTAAATTTAAATCATGCAAGCACCATCTGAAAATCTTTGTGTAACACTGAAGGAAAAACAGTGGACGTTTGAAAATATAGTCCAACTCCTTGTTAGGAAAAGTATTCAAGCTGGTATTTCACATGACATTTTGCAGATGGAGACAGTTCAGATGACTTCTAAGAAATTGCTCAACAGTTTGCTGTATCGTTGTTTGCTTTGGAGATTCTGATTGTCTAGGAATCAAGCGTATAGACTTTTGTAGGAGTGATGACTCTTGTGTAGGAACCATTTATTGTTGTGTGGGTGACCTTGGCCTGTTTTTGCAGTTGGCTCCTGCAGTCTTGCCTTCCTTTTGCCGTTCTCAGAAATCATTGCCCAGTTGTGTGCCGCGGCTCGGCTGCAAAGTGCGCGATGAATTAGGAGAGAATTCGAGACCTCCCTGGTCTCAGTTCTGGTGTGTTGGTCCTATCGTCACCAATCCATTCATTCTGTTTTTTGTTTTTTGTTTTGTGCATCTCAGTTCCGTGACAAAATTCTGACCTTTTCTGGTATAGGCTGGTTGCTTTTGTAAACAGTTCTGTGTTTTACTGGGACATTTCTATTACAGAATTAGACTATTGGAAGTGAAAAATTGGTTTATGTAACACATTTAAAGAAGAATCAAACAAATGAAGCAAAATATTTCTGTACAGGTGTTCTAGTGTAAATTTTGCCTCTTTGTTTCAAGTTCAGTAACTGTTCAGTGCAGAAAGTAAACGTTTGACAGCAGCTTTGGGGAATATGTTTTATAGACCAGCCTATTCATGGAATGGGGAGGGGTATGATTGTTTTTTTCAGTTACCAAACCTGCATTTTCAAGGCTTTTTGAACTACATGCAGTATCACATGAGCCTGTGTATAATGATGAGGGGGCTGTGGGGACTTCAGGCCAACCGAGAGGAAACCTAGGCTGGCTTTTTCCCTACAGTCTGTGCTAAAGATTTCTTTGAAACCTGTCATGATAACTTCCTTGCTTGGCAATGTTTGTGTCAGTCTGACCTTGACCTAATTTCAAGGCTACAGTGGTATGAGGGTAACCAGTGCTGGCATTTTTGCAGAGTCTGTGAAAGAAATACTGTTTAAACTTATCACTGTAACCTGGCCTCTTATACATGCCAACATACCAATCTGACCTTGACCTAATTTCAAGGCTACAAGGGTGTCCAGATGGTAAAACTGCAAGCTGTGTGTATTTCCTTGATGATTTCTCTGTATACTTAGTAAAGAACAATGTGTGCCTTTAAGTCTATTGTTTGTATTTCCTTGGTGATTTCTCTCTATATTTGGTAAAGAACAGTGGGTGCATTTAAGAGAGGTAATTCATGTTTTTGCCATTGGCATTATAACATAACAGCAGCATTTCTGGAATACTGTTTATGCGAGATCTTAGAAGCTATGCATGATGACAGCTTTCTTTAAATTGTATGTGTTGTGCTGGTCATGACCAATTTTTATGCTAATCAGAAATGATCATTTAAAAAAAAGCTTGTTTTTTCCTTTGGATGTGAGTCGGCTAAGCATTTGTTCAGCTTGTTAGGACAGACTACTGAGCAAATTGTTCTATGTGGCTGGTAAAAACAACAGACATATGACAGTATGACGGACAGATTAGGAAGGATTTTTTGCAACACCTGCACAAAAGGTGTTTCTTATTTACAGCTCTTTTTACAGTTTACCATAAGATTAGGCAACTGTGTTCAGTCTTAGGTGATCCATGTATGTCCTGTTTCGTGAACGTTTGTCATTTTATTACTTTTTTCTGCTTTATGTTTTTTTGCTAATACACCGTGGTGGCTGAGGTGCATCATTTTGTATTACGGCAGGTGTTCGTAACAAGTCCAAAGGGAGTGTCAGACATTGAGGAATTTCAGCGACAGGTGAGAAGTGAAAATAAAGTCTGTGTGCAACTTGTTTTGACACAAAAATGGTGACCCCCCTCCCACACACACATACACACACACAACAAATTACAGGGGGGGTCAATATTGTGTGAAGTAGTGTCAGACATTGAGGAATTTCAGCGACAGGTGAGAATGAAAATAAAGTCTGTGCGCAACTTGTTTTGACACAAAAATGGTGACCCCCCCCCCCCAACACACACACACACACAACAAATTACAAGGGGGGGCACTATTGTGTGAAGTAAGTTTACTTTTTGTGACCTTGTAAAATTGCATGTGGGCTTCAGCAGTTTGCCGACTGGCATGGAAGACGAAAGGGAAAGGGTGAGGCAGGTAGTTATTGTATTGCAATGACCTCTGAAGATGGTCTGCAGCTGCCTGAATGCCACACAACACTGTTCAGGCATGTGTTCATGCAGGTACAAAATAGCAGAAATGGTTGTACAGTATTCAAGAAAAGAAACATTGGGCAACTTTTTTTGTCAAGCAAATATTGATTTTTAGTGAAACTGACTGAAAACGAAAATGATTCCCCAGATATTTTGCAGACTGTTTCGTGGGACGGTCTTGTAAATCTGTGATGGGCATTTCATTCAGTAAACATTGAAACATGTTCTTTTGAATCATCAGTCAGGATCAAATGTTCGTGTTTAAGAATAAAATAAAAACACACACAAGAAAACAAACACAGAATCACTGTGGACATCTTGCACTGAATCCATGGATGGCGAAGGAAGTGTGGGAGTATTTGGACAAGTTTGAAAGGAAAGGCAATTTCAGCATGTGGGAGGGGAAAGGAAGAAGACAAGCAAACTGAAAATGGCTTCAGAAAACACATCTGACTTTCCTTTCCTGCCGTGCAGCTTTTGTTAGCTGCACACGCACCACTTACATAAGTGGCCCATAGCAATCTCACAGATAGGAACTACTCTCCAGTGTGTTCCAAGAGACAGCCTAGGCTGTTCACACCAGCAAGTCACACTGGCTTTTGCTCTAGCCATGGGAGTCAAGTTGACAGGCTGCTGCAGTGGAGCATATTGATTTTTCTGAAGGGCTGGTCTAGTCCTAAGTGCAGAGTGGTAGAACACTGGTCTCCATGGCAGCACACACCATATCTTGGCTTAGGAAATGGCATGGATGTTTGTGACATTTTCAACAACTGGATGAAGAAAGGGTGAAATGTCAGTCCCAGCTGATGGGGAAACAGAAGGCCCGTGAAAGGAGATTGATTGATTGATTGAACTTTATTTCTCAACAGTGAAGATAGCACAAAGGCTGACTCACATATCTGCCGTTGCTACAATACTACTAATAACCAAGACATTCACAGTGAAATGTTATTACAGAAGGATATAGACAAATACAGCATCAGTAAAAAAAAAAAAAAAGTACAATTAATAAAATAATAATAACAACAACACATATAAAACCAGACAGCGATTGCAATGGAAATGAAAAAAAAAACATAGCAGTGAAAAACGACTGGAGTGAAAAAGTCTAAAACTCAGTTACACACACATACACACACACACACACACACACACACACACACACACACACACACACACACACACACACACACACACACACACACTCTCTCTCTCTCTCTCTCTCTCTCTCTCTCTCTCTCTCTCTCTCTCTCTCTCTCTCTCTCTCTCTCTCTCTCTCACACACTGGGAGAGGAGCTGGGAGAAGTTGTGTTTGTGGTCCCTGTAGTTTTTTATCTTGAGCTGCTTCCATTAGGATCTGGCAGAGGGGAACCCAAGAAGTCCCATCCTGGGATGGGGGGGGGGGGGGGGGGGGGGGTCAAAAGTAAGCAGGCGAACTAAGAAGACATTGCCAAACAAGATTTTTTAAATAAAAGCTCAAAAAGCACATCCATACATGCACGCACACACACAACCCCCCCCCCCCCCCCCCCCCACACACACACAAAACAACCACCCAGCAAACAAACAAGCCAAAAGACATTAGGGAAAACAACCAACAAACCGATAAACTGTCCCAAAAGTGTCCAGCAGCTTGCTTTATCTCCTGTCCTTAATGCTTATGACACTAAATCACCAGTTAACTTGAATAATGCATGCTAAAGTACAAGGCCTAGCTAGTGATATACCATAGCAGTAGGTGGGTAAGTTGGGGGTAGGGAAGGGTCTTACGCGTGGTTCTTCACCATACAAAAACCAGTGTCCAGATCATGTTTGTGTATTAAGCAGTAAGTGTTGAAACTGAAATGAGTTTTTGAATGTAAGCCGTTGTAATCCAGTCAAACACATTGTGCTTCAGCATACAAAAAAAAGTGTCCAATTATATTTGTGCATTAAGCAATCAATATTGAGACTGAAATGAGTGCGTTAATGTGAACAGTTGTAATCCTGTCAACATTTTATGGTTGCCTTTTCATTGGTAGGGCTGCCAAATTCACAAGTGTTAAAATTTTGTTGCATTTAAAGGGGTGCAACTGACGGCATGTGGTGGATAAGTTGGGGGGGGGGGGGGGAAGGTAGAGATGGTTAGAAAGGAGGCTGGAATGACTCGGAGGAAGGTGCTGTAATGATCTCTGGCAGGTTGTTCCTGTTCCAGCTGCAGTTGTCTCCATCCAAGGGGAAAACAAGACATTTGGTGGTGTGGTTATGAAGTTCTGTGAGAGGGTTGGTCATAAGTGTGGGCATGGAATTGTTTACTGTGCCGAGGGGGGTAGGGAGGGGGCCTTCAGGCTTCTTGGTGTTGATGTTGCATGAAATGGAAGGTCCTGATTACTTGGTGGCATGGTTATGAAGCTCTGTAAGAGGGTTGGTCATAAGTGTGGACATGGAATTGTTTACTGTGCCGAGGGGTGGGGTGGGGTGGGGGTCCTTCAGGCGTCTTGGTGTTGATGTTGCATAAAATAGAAAGTTCTTATTATTTATTTTGTTGCACTGTGAATTTTTGTGTGTGCGTGTAAATTAATTTTGTTGCACTGTTGAGCA
The DNA here is from genome assembly GCA_963584105.1 of Alviniconcha strummeri. Lineage (NCBI taxonomy): Eukaryota > Metazoa > Mollusca > Gastropoda > Provannidae > Alviniconcha > Alviniconcha strummeri. The sequence continues at coordinate 8,665,023 of OY757544.1, forward strand.
CTTGTCCCAGTGTGTCTCTTGAATCAAAACTATGTTTGAATTACCCCAGGTATATTTGCTGCGAAAGTACTCCTCTCACCACATCCCTGAGACAGGGGTTCGATTCTTCATCTGCAGTTTGAGTACACACACCATTGTTTACAAGGTTGGTACTGTTGGATTTTTCTCTGTGTGTGTATGTGTGTTAGTAGGCAGTTTGAAACAACAACCAGAAAACTTGATTGTTAACAAACAGAAAACTATTGGAGGTTTAGTTGTGGTTTTGCACTGCAAAGGCAGTTCAGCTTTTTAGTGAAAATCTCAAGAGTTGGCAACACTAAAAGAGAAAAATACACATGCATGTGCAATACAGTAGACTGCAATACAGTATACTGTATTGTGAATTTAGGCTTGGTTTTTTTGAGAGAGTTGCATGAAGTGAGCATGCGATTTGCTTGGAAAATGCTAACACATGAAAAGATTGTACTGTTATGGTGTGATTGAAAAGGGTTCAAGGAAATTTCAGACTGTTTCATTCTATTGCATTCTCATATCTGACATAGCATTTTAGTTCCTGTCATTCATATAGTCAGGCAGCGTTGTTATTCACAGGATCAGCTTTATACCCAAAACAATGCATGTGACATAACATTCTTGCTATTCACATGGTAAGCTGAATACCCCAAAACAACACATGACATGATGTTCAGCTGGAAAAAACAACAACACATGTTGATGTGGCATTCTTGGTATTCACAGGCTCAGTTGAATGCTGAAAAACAACACATGTTGACACAGCAGTCTTGTTGTTCACAGGGTCAGCTGAACACCGCTCAGCTGTGGCAGTACTTCCCGGACCTGTCGGACCCAGACTACGAGTCGCACATTGCGCTGATCCATAGCCGCTTCTCCACCAACACCTTTCCCAGCTGGGAGCGTGCCCATCCGCAAAGGTCTGTCACCCAGAGAATAGCGCTGTATAAAAGCCACCATCATCATCACCCTTCCCACATCACCAGTGAGGGGACCAAGATCTCACAGTGTCACTTTCCCAGTAAATATAGTTAAAAATGTTCACTTGGAAACGTAGTGTCCAGTATCCTAGTACGGTAGCCCCCGAAGGGAGGAAATGTCAGATTTTCTGCTTCTCCCCCTGTTTGGCATCTCAGGGCTGTCATTTCATTCCTCTTTCCTATCTCCTGTATTGTTTTTTCTGCCAACTCCTCTTGCTCTTTCTGTCTTCTCATTTTCTGCTAATGGTCCCTTTTGACTTTTTCCAGAAAATTCTCAAAACGTTTTTGTTACAAGTTAGTTTTTTTGGTTTTTGCATGGTTCTTATTGAGCAGACAGGTGACAAAAATCCCTTTTTAGAAAGTGGCTTGCCCCCAACAAACATTTAAATGGAATAGAGCACTCTTTAACTGTTTTGCCATCAGTGATAAAAAATTGTATAGAGAAAGCACTACATAAGGTACAGCGTGAGTTTTACACAAGATGCATCATGTTTTGAAATTCTAATTTCTGCAGAAAGATGTTAGAAATCTTTGTATAGATAATAAATGAACAAAAATCTGAAACGAGAATGACTGCTAGAGTTCTAAAACAAGAGGCAAACACATAAAAGGTTCAAAAGAACGCTATTTATTGGGACAAAACACAATGCAATGACAGGGATTACCCCGAAAATTCACACGTTGTGTTTTGTCCTAATAAATAGCATTCTTTGGAACCTTTTGCGTGTTGGAATCAATAAATAAACAAAAATAAATCATAAAGAAACCCAATACTCAACATTGCCATGAACAGGAACATTTTTGTTGGATACAACAACAATACATCAAAGATTTTGTATATATTACTGTGTAGATTTACTATGTAGTGCATCAAAGATTTTTTTTTCGTAAACTGTAAGGCACATTCCACCCATTTGTCAACAACAACAATAACAAAAATGCTTGCACGGGGAAATAATGCAGCATACAACTTGTCCATTTCCCTCAGATACCTGGCCCATAATGGGGAGATCAACACGCTGCGTGGCAACCACAACCTGATGAAGGCGAGAGAGGGGGTGATGAAGAGCAGCGTGTATGGCGACAAGCTGGCAGAGCTGTATCCCGTTGTGGAGGAGGGCATGTCCGACTCTGGCTGTGTCGACAACGTCCTCGAGTTCCTCTGCATGGCTGGAGGGCGAGAGCTGCCCGAGGTGAGCTGGGGTGGGGTTATAGCGATCAGGGAATTGGTTGGGTGGTTTTGTCAACAATGTCCTCGAGTTACTCTGCCTGGCTGGAGGGCAAGAGCTGCCTGAGGTGAATGGGGTGGGGTTATAGCGATCAGGGAATTGTTTGGGTGGTTTTGTCAACAATGTCCTCGAGTTACTCTGCCTGGCTGGAGGGCAAGAGCTGCCTGAGGTGAATGGTGTGGGGTTTTTTTTTAGCAATCAGGGAATCAGTGGGTTGGTTTTGTCAACAGTACCCTTGAGTTCTTCTGCATGGCTGGCGGGAGAGAGCTGCTTGAGGTGAATTGGGGTGGGTTTTTAGCAATTGGGGAATTGGTTGGAAGGTTTTGTGGACAACATCCTCGAGTTCCTCTGCCTGGCTGGAGGGCAAGAACTGCCCGAGGTAAGTTGGGGTGGAGTTATAGCAATCAGGGAATAGGTTGGATGGTTTTGTGGACAATGTCCTTGAGTGCCTCTACATGGCTGGAGGGAGAGAGCTGCCCGAGGTGAGTTGGGGTATTTTTTAGTGATCAGGAAATTTGTGTGTTGGTTATTTCAACAATATCCTCGAGTTCCGCTGCATGGCTAGAAGGCGAGAGGTGCCGAGGTGAGTTGGGGTGGGCTTATAGTGCTTGCCGGGAGAAGAATATTCTTCCAGCAAGCACTGAACGCAACAACAACAAGAGATAAGATACTTCACCTCTCATATCATTTTTAATTGTTTTTAACCCTTTCACTGTTGTTTAAGTGTCGTTTTGTGGCCTGAAGAAGCGGATTTCCCTGAAATTTGCATCGTGTTGTCTATGTCGTAATAAATAAGCGTTCTTTTAAATCTTTTATGTGTTTGGATTTTATTTTAGAACGTAAACAGTCATTCTTGTTTCAGGTTTTTGATTGTGAAGCAGCTGGTCATTTGCACAAGTCTGTGTGCTGTCTGTGTCTGTTTGACAGGCTGTAATGACCATGGTGCCAGAGGCCTGGCAGAATGACAAGAACATGACTGAGGAGAAGAAAGCGTACTACCACTGGGCTGCCTTTGCCATGGAACCCTGGGATGGACCAGGTGAGAATTGTTGTGATGAAATGGTGGTGCGATGCTTATAAGAGAAGGTTTGTATTGTGTAGGTGATGCAATATTTTTAGACTGTATATTTGTAGCCTGTTTTTTGACGGGTTGTGGAGATCTTTTCATGAGAATGTAACTCCCAAAGATGTGTTGACAACAAACAGAGCATGTAGCTTTGGCTAAGAAAAGCGAGATGAGAAAAGTTGCAGTGCATGTATATGTGTACATTCAAAAGTATTTCATGCCCCAAAGCAAAACAAAACGGTGAAAACTGACACTACAGTCAAGATTTTTAATTGACAGATTTGTTTTTGTTTTAACAACTGCCTGTTTGTTTCAGCTCTGCTGACATTTTCTGATGGCCGCTACATTGGAGCCATCCTGGATCGAAACGGCCTTCGCCCTTCCCGTTACTATGTGACAAAGGACAACTTCATGTACATGTCCAGCGAAGTGGGTGTTACAGACAGGCTGCCTGAGGAGGTGGTGCGCAAGGTGAGGAAATGATCCTTCCTCTTTATTGCCATCCAATGGGTGGCCACAGTCAGGTCGTTGGAAAACACTTGTTGATTACCCTGCCATTTTCAGGGGCCTGAAACAAAGAATGAAAGAAGCCACACACACATGCATGCACATATGCATGCACGCACACATGCACGCACGCACGCACGCACACACACACACACACACACACAAACAGCTAACACTTTCAGCAGTTTTAGCATCCCCACAGGTGTTTTGAAGTTTCTGACTAGTTCTCCCCAGAATGCAAGATGCTTTTGAGGGCTGACCCCTCTCCTGTACAGCCCCTAGTCATCAATGGCTCTGCTGACTGGGGGAGGGTTGTCCACTCATGCTGCATACGCACATAGCTCACAAGCCTTGTTTGTTGCTTGCTTTTTTTCAGGGGAGGGTTGTCCACTCACCCTGCATACACACATAGCTCACAAGCCTTGTTTGTTGCTTGCTTTTTTTCAGGGGAGGGTTGTCCACTCACCCTGCATACACACATAGCTCACAAGCCTTGTTTGTTGCTTGCTTTTCTTCAGGGGAGGGTTGTCCACTTACCCTGCATACACACATAACTCACGAGCCTTGTTTGTTGCTTCTTCTTTTTTCAGAGGAGGGTTGTCCACTCACGCTGCATACACACATAACTCAAGAGCCTTATTTGTTGCTTCTTCTTTTTTCTTCACACTGCATACACACATAGCTAAAAAGCCTTGTTTGTTGCTCTTTTTTTTCAAGGGAGGGTCGTCCACTCACACTGCATACACACATAGCTCACAAGCCTTGTTTGTTGCTTCTTTTTTTTCAGAGGAGGGTTGTCCACTCACCCTGCAAACCCACATAGCTCATGATCCTTGTTTGATTGTTGTTGTTGTTTTTTACCCTGATATAACTGCACTGGTTGACTGGGCTTAAAACATCAAGTTATTTACCTCAAACAGGCATTGAATGACTGAACCCATTACCCAGAGGTGGGAATTGAAGGGAAGGAGGTTATGGGGATTTAAACGCATGCTGTCTTCTCCCCCAGTCGGTCTTCTTGCTTAGCTCTGCTTAGCCCTGTGTTGTTGACTGGGCTTAAAGCACCAACTAACTAATCATCTTCCTCTATAGCACGTAAACAGCTACTGTAATGCTTCTGATATGATGGAGTTTGAGTGTAGACTGACTGGTTTAGATGTCCAGTTTATTTGTTCAGAGGGGGAGGAAGTGTACTTAATACTACACTGTCAACACCAGAATGATTCTGCATTAAGATGGCCAGCGATGAGAGCCATTTTAACGTTGCACCAGTTGTGAGGGGCAAGCTCACAAGGTGGTGTCAGCAACCACAATTTTTTAAGGGAAAGGAGAGCTAAAGCAGGGAATTGAACTGACATTGTCCGTGTATCAGCCTAATGCCTTACTTAGGCCGACCCTGCTGACACAATTGTCGAGCAGCATCTCGCCCTGTTTCATGCTCCGTTTGTCTTGTGTGGCAGGGTCGCTTGAAGCCTGGACGCATGTTGCTGGTGGACACGAAAGAGAAGGTGTTCATGAAGGATGAAGTGCTGAAGGCCAACATTGCATCACTGAGGCCCGTCAGCACCTGGCTGAAGGAGGTGAGCAGCGGACTGTAACTCTTTACATGGTAGTGCTATTCCCAGATTATTCTGGGTGAGCAGCGGACTGTAACTCTTCACATGGTAGTGCTATTCCCAGATTATTCTGGGTGATCAACAGACTACAGTGTAACTCTTCACCGGGTAGTGCTATTCCCACATTATTCTGGGTGAGCAGCAGACTGTAACTCTTCACCAGTGCTAATCCCAGATTATTCTGGGTGAGCAACAGACTACAGTGTAACTCTTTACCAGGTATTGCTATTCCCAGATTATTCTGGGTGAGCAGCAAACTGTATCTCTTCACCAGGTAGCACTATCTTCACCAGGTAGCACTATTCCCAGATTATTCTGGGTGAGCAGCAGACTAACTCTTTACTGGGTAGCACTATTCCCAGGTTATTCTGGGTGAGCAGCAGGTGGTAACTCTTCACTGGGTGGCACAAAAGTTTTGAAAAGCACCCATGAGTGTTTCAAAGCAACTTTTAAAAGAACCTGTAGTGATTCTGAGGATGCCTTTTCGTGGGCTTGCAGACCATCACGATGGCAGAGCTGAGGGACCACCACAACAGGGCCGCTGTCAAGAGGCAGGGCCACATGCGCCAAGACTCCACCGTCGGCAGCTACGTGGAGACCGACCCGCGCATGTCGCTCTACAACTACACCATGGACGGCATCAACTTGCTGGTGCTGCCCATGATCCGTGAAAAGTGAGCGCTGGGCATAAGGTTGCATGTGTTGTGTGTGAGAGAGGAGAATGTTTGTGTGCTTCAGGGTCATAACAGTAGATCCGATTCTCAAGTTTCACCTTACAGTGTGTGTGTGTGTGTGTGTGTGTGTGTGTGTGTGTGTGTGTGTGTGTGTGTGTGTGTGTGTGTGTGTGTGTGTGTGTTTTCCCCCAGCCTTACTGTGTTGATGATACTGTTTAGTTTGGTGTGTTTGAAGCTGCATGAAAGAAGACAAAACAGCATCATACATAACCTCTGAGAGCACAATATTGACTGGCCTGTTGCAGCATTATGCTGTAATTCAAAAGTCTGATTGATGACTGCAGCTTAGCCCTTTTAGGACAGAAGCCTTGAGATCCTTTTACTTCCCCATCAGTCGGCATTGGGACTCAGTTTTATAAATAAGCGCAAAGGATAGATGTCTGCTTCTAGAAACGTTTATAAATAAGCACAAAGGATAGATGGTTGCTTCTAAAAACTTTTATAAATAAGCACAAAGGATAGATGGTTGCTTCTAAAAACTTTTATAAATAAGCACAAAGGATAGATGGTTGCTTCTAGAATCTTGAAAATTTGCACATTCTTGTGCCGTGGTTGCACACTCTCATTCTGCACAAAAATAAGATAATTGGCTGTATGGAAGTCAAATTTACAGGTGAACAGCAGGTACCTCTAGTGATTGTCAAGTTCTGTTTGCTTTCTGGCCAAAGGCAGTCAATGGAAAAACAGGTGCATTTTAAAAAGAAAATTCCACTGAGTCCTTACCCTGTATATTTCATCTGTTTTTTTGTTTTGTTTGTTTGTTTTTGCCAAGAACATCATTGTGGAGTATTTATTCAGAAAGATGCATCCATCTGTTACAATCTACCTTTTGCTGTCTCTTTGACACTGCTTTGCATCATTGATGTACATTTTGTAGTCTCACATGACACTTTGTATCTGACAAGGGAAACAACTCATTGTTTTCAGGAAGGAGGCCCTGGGTTCCATGGGTAATGACACGCCACTGGCGTGCTTGTCCAACTTCAACCCCCTGATGTTCTCCTACTTCAAGCAACTGTTCGCTCAGGTCACCAACCCGCCCATCGACCCCTTCAGAGAGAAGATCGTCATGTCACTGGTCAGTGCCTGCTGTCATTCCTTTGAAGAAAACTTTCTCCTCCATTCCATCCCCCCATCCCCCAAAACCCCTTGTTTTAGAGGATTGTATAGATTTTGGCTAACTTTTAAAGGTAGAAGTTCTGCTTTGTTTATTTATCTATATGAACAGTTGTTGAGTGCCTTATCTCGAGATGAGCCCTAAGCATTTCAGAATGGCAGCTATAGTGCTATTCTCTGCGTCTGCACTCTAGTTGTATGCGATTCTGAATGAGCGACTGTAGCTTTACACTGCGCACTTTGAATATCCACCAAAGTGGTTACTATGCTGTTTAGTTGATACATGGCTGGTGCCAAGTGAAACTCCTGCCATCTCAGCGCATGTTCTGTGTACACAATGCAGCTATGCGCCAGTTTACTTCATTTGACGCCACATACGTGGGGTGCATGTGTGTTTGACTGTAACCTGCTACCTGCCCTTTTGGCAGAAAGACAAGGGTCTTCTACATGCTACTGCAGTAACACAGGAATGGAACAGATACTGGAAATAAGAGTCAGCACAGAAAGTTGACCCTGGAGAAAAAAAATCCTGCCAGGACTTGATCCTGAGACTTTTCACTTGTGAGCCCAGCACTCTGCCAATGAGCTATCCCCACACCTTGTTTACTTGCATGAAAAAAACAGCAGTTCCATTTAACGAGCTGTGCTTGGCAGTCTAGCTGCTTGGCACAAGTTAAAAATCTTTCTTTTCAATTTCAGGCGTGCCCAGTTGGACCAGAGCACAACATCTTGGAGCCGGCTCCTGAACAGTGCCAGCGTCTGTGGCTGGAGCAGCCAATCATATCCTTGTATGACATGGAGGTTCTCCGCTACGTCTCTCACAAGGGATGGCAGGTATGGGTGGTCTTGTTTCAGTGTCAGTTGTTTTGATGTTGTGGAAACAAGAGAGTTTTGTAGCTTTTAACTGTGTTCGTTGACAAATTGCTATCCAAGAACTTTGACTAGAACTCATTTTTTTTCAGGGTGAAACGGGGCAGGGGTGGGGTGGGGTGGGGGGAGGTGCAAATGATGGTGACATGTGTCGTACAGTGCTGTTCTTGCTGCCCAATATCATAGAATACGTGTTTATTTTTATACCCCCCTCCCCCGGCCCCCTACCAACCAAGTTTGGGGGGTGGGGGTGGCAGGTTAAACAAGAAACGGAATATATATCGGAAACAGAGTTGACTGCTGATGCCATGAAACAAGATCCAAACACACAAAAGGTTAAAAAAGAGCACTAATATGAGTAGGACAACACAAAATATGGACAAATTGTTTCTTCTATGCCCTCTGCACCAACAAGTCTTCTGCAACCAAACTTAGTTTTGATGGCAGCGCTGATTAACTCCCTCATTTGTTGATCTCCAGAGGTAGCTGACCAGTCCTCTTTCACGTGTGTTTGCAGTCCAAGCAGATCGACATTGTCTACCCAGTGCAGGAGGGGGCAGATGGCTTTCTCCCAGCCATCAAGCGCATCTGTCGTGAGGCTGCTGAAGCCGCCCGCAATGAATACAAGCTCATCATCCTGTCAGACCGTAAGGCAGGACCTGGGCTGGTGCCTGTGGGGTAGGTTTGTTGGAATGGATTAAAGGCTGGGGCCAGTGCGTTGATGGCTTAATTGAGTGAATCGTGGGGATGCAGAGGGTCAGTGTATTGGTCACTTGAGTGGATCAGGGGATAGGGTCTGTGTGTGGGTTGCTTGAGTGAATTGTGGGGATGTGTAAGGTCAGTGCGTAGGTTGTTTGAGTGGATCAGGGGATAGGGTCTGTGTGTGGGTTGCTTGAGTGAATTGTGGGGATGTGTAAGGTCAGTGTGTAGGTTGTTTGAATGGATCAGGGGATAGGGTCTGTGTGTGGGTTGCTTGAGTGAATTGTGGGGATGCGTAAGGTCAGTGTGTAGGTTGTTTGAGTGGATCAGGGGATAGGGTCTGTGTGTGGGTTGCTTCAGTGAATTGTGGGGATGTGTAAGGTCAGTGTGTAGGTTGTTTGAGTGGATCAGGGGATAGGGTCTGTGTGTAGGTTGTTTGAGTGGATCAGGGGATAGGGTCAGTGCATAGGTTGTTTGAGTGGATCAGGGGATAGGGTCAGTACATAGGTTGTTTGAGTGGATCAGGGGATAGGGTCAATGTGTAGGTTGTTTGAGTGGATCGGAGGATAGGGTCAATGTGTAGGTTGTTTGAGTGGATTGGGGGATAGGGTCAGTGTGTGGGTTGTTGGAGTGGATTGGGGGATAGGGTCAGTGTGTAGGTTGTTTGAGTGGATCAGGGGATAGGGTCAATGCTTAGGTCGTGTAAATGGATCAGGGATAGGGTCAGTACATAAGTTGTTTGAGTAGATCAGGGATAGGTCAATGCTTAGGTTGTTTAAATGGATCAGGGATAGGGTCAGTATGTAAGTTGTTTGAGTTGATCAGGTGATAGGGTCAGTGCATTGGTTGTTTAAATGGATCAGGTGTGTAGTTGTTTGAGTGGGTCATGGGATAGGGTCAGTGTGTAGGTTGTTTGAATGGATATGGGGATAGGGTCAGTGTCTAGGTTGAGTGGATCAGGGGATAGGGTCAGCATGCAGGTTGTTTGAGTGGGTCATGGAATAGGGTCAGTGTGTAGGTCACTTGAGTGGATCAGGGAATAGGGTCAGCATGCAGATTGTTTGAGTGGGTCATGGAATAGGGTCAGTGTGTAGGTCACTTGAGTGGATCAGGGAATAGGGTCAGCATGCAGATTGTTTGAGTGGGTCATGGAATAGGGTCAGTGTGTAGGTCACTTGAGTGGATCAGGGAATAGGGTCAGCATGCAGATTGTTTGAGTGGGTCATGGAACAGGGTCAGTGTGTAGGTCACTTGAGTGGATCAGGGGATAGGGTAAGCCCCAGTGTACTATGGATAAGCTACCATTCAAACTAAATCTGTGGTATGGAGATTTAGAAAAAAGAAGCTGTTTGCACATTCATGTTTTTGATCATTGCAGATTGCTTTCAAGTTACTTTCTGTAGACATTGAAAAACAAAAACAATAGTCTGTTTGTGTATACATCTTTGTAATCATTGCAAATTACTTTCAGGTTTCTTTTAGCTTTGTGGCTAGAGTGATAAATACCCCCTTCCCCCCACTCCCCCCCTCCCCACACCTGTATACAAAGTCTTAACACTGAAAAAAAAAAAAGTTTGACATGTTTTATTCCACTTTTTGTACAATCTAAAGTTTTGCATGTTTTATTCCACTTTTTGTACAATCCATGGCAAAACTGTAAGCCTAAACCTAAAATACAAATAAGCGTAATTGTTAGGTCTTAACACTTGGGGCAGATTGTTTTCCATGAGTCTGATTATCCTTCACGTGTGTACCCGTCATCCACCAGGTCCTTGCTGGCTATGGGAGCAGTGCACCACCATCTGATTGAGCAGAAGCTGCGCATGAAGGTGGGCATCATCGTGGAGACAGGAGAGGCCAGGTGAGTGGGTTTTCTTCGCATGAAGGTCGGCATCATCATTGTTGAGACAGGAGAGAAGGTGGGTATCACCGTGGAGACAGGAGAAACCAGGTGAGTTGGATTTGGCATGAAGGTGGGGATCATCACGTAGACAGGAGAGAAGATCGGTATCATCGTGGAGACAGGAGAGGCCGGGTGAGTGGGTTTTCTTCGCATGAAGGTCGGCATCATCATTGTTGAGACAGGAGAGAAGGTGGGTATCACCGTGGAGACAGGAGAAACCAGGTGAGTTGGATTTGGCATGAAGGTGGGGATCATCACGTAGACAGGAGAGAAGATCGGTATCATCGTGGAGACAGGAGAGGCCAGGTGAGTGGGTTTTCTTCGCATGAAGGTCGGCATCATCATTGTTGAGACAGGAGAGAAGGTGGGTATCACCGTGGAGACAGGAGAAACCAGGTGAGTTGGATTTGGCATGAAGGTGGGGATCATCACGTAGACAGGAGAGAAGATCGGCATCATCGTGGAGACAGGAGAGGCCAGGTGAGTGGGTTTTCTTGGCATGAAGGTCGGCATCATCATTGTTGAGACAGGAGAGAAGGTGGGTATCACCGTGGAGACAGGAGAAACCAGGTGAGTTGGATTTGGCATGAAGGTGGGGATCATCACGTAGACAGGAGAGAAGATCGGTATCATCGTGGAGACAGGAGAGGCCAGGTGAGTGGGTTTTCTTCGCATGAAGGTCGGCATCATCATTGTTGAGACAGGAGAGAAGGTGGGTATCACCGTGGAGACAGGAGAAACCAGGTGAGTTGGATTTGGCATGAAGGTGGGGATCATCACGTAGACAGGAGAGAAGATCGGTATCATCGTAGAGACAGGAGAGGCCGGGTGAGTGGGTTTTGGCATGAAAGTGGGCATCATCACTGGAGACAAGTAGAGGCCAGATGAGTTTGTTTGGGCATACCATCATCTGTCCATCAGTCCATCCTTCCATGTGTCCTGATTGGACTCTTCCCAACCACAAGGAGCAGCATGTAGACATCCTCATGCACTGCAGGCAAGGGTCATACCCATTGTTATTTCATGGTTGGGGGGTGCATTGTGTTACATTGTATGGTATCTGTAATGCAAAAAGTACATGTAATTGAATAAAACGTAATCAACAACAACGAGAACAACAAAATCCAGTCACTAACTCTCCAGCCAAGTAAAGCAGCTGGCTCTGAGATGGTGTTCTGTTCTGCTTGCAGAGAGGTCCACCACATGTGTCTGTTGCTGGGCTACGGTGCCGACGCTGTCTGCCCATTCCTGGTGCTGCAGATGGTGCGCAGACTGCGAGACCAGGGCCTCATCGACGCGCAGCTGTCCAACGAGGACATCTACTTCAACTACCGCGCCGCCTGCGCTCGGGGCATCTCCAAGGTCATGGCCAAGATGGGCATCTCAACACTGCACAGCTACAAGGTAAAAGGTGTCTCTGTTCACTGAGAGCTGTTAGCATCTGCGTGAGATGTGAAATCTTGTGGATGTCCTCTTCCATGCTTCTCTCTCTGGTTGTGTGGGACATGCTGATTAGGGTGTTACTGCTGATGGTGTCTTCACAAGAAATAGAGTGTGTGGCGTTGAATAAGCTCTCTTTTTCTCTTCTTTAGCGTTGAATAAGCTCTCTTTTTCTCTTCTTTATCGTTGAATAAACTCTCTTTTTCTCTTCTTTAGTGTTGAATAAGCTCTCTTTTTCTCTTCTTTAGTGTTGAATAAACTCTCTTTTTCTCTTCTTTAGCTTTGAATAAGCTCTCTTTTTCTCTTTAGCTTTGAATAAACTCTCTTTTTCTCTTCTTTAGCTTTGAATAAGCGCTCTTTTTCTCTTTAGCTTTGAATAAACTCTCTTTTTCTCTTCTTTAGCTTTGAATAAGCTCTCTTTTTCTCTTCTTTAGCTTTGAATAAGCTCTCTTTTTCTCTTCTTTAGCTTTGAATAAGCTCTCTTTTTCTCTTTAGCTTTGAATAAACTCTCTTTTTCTCTTCTTTAGCTTTGAATAAGCTCTCTTTTTCTCTTCTTTAGCTTTGAATAAGCTCTCTTTTTCTCTTTAGCCTTGAATAAACTCTCTTTTTCTCTTCTTTAGCGTTGAATAAGCTCTCTTTTTCTCTTCTTTAGCTTTGAATAAACTCTCTTTTTCTCTTCTTTATCGTTGAATAAACTCTTTTTCTCTTCTTTAGCTTTGAATAAGCTCTCTTTTTCTCTTCTTTTCATGTATGTTTCACTGGCGCACTATGTCATAATTAGCTTGTCCTGTCACTAGTGTGCAGATGTTATTTCTTCTGCTTTCATTGTGCATTTGTATCAGTATTTTTGTTCAATCATTATTGTATCGAGGCATGGCTGCATATTGAACACAAGCTACCATGCAAGTGTTTGTATAACACAAATATTGTTTAACAACCTGATGTCGATTTTTGTTCCTTCTGTTGAGTATCACCATCTCGGTGTATTGTGACCGAAACCAAAGAGTAGTAGTAGCCTCATCCTTGCCGTCAAGCTTGTGTGTAACATCTGGTTCCTGTTTCTGTTTATTTGCTACGACATCATATTTGTTGCGTTTTACCATTGCTGTGTCACAGTGATTATAATTATCATTACAGGGGGCCCAGATCTTTGAGGCAGTCGGTCTGCAGCAAGAAGTCATTGACCTGTGCTTTGCAGGAACGGCCTCCCGCATCGGCGGCATCAGCTTCCAGGTTCTGGGAAAGGAGGTGAGTAGCGCCAGCCTCTTATTTATTTTTTTAGTACTCATTGTCCTTTGTGGGGGAATCTGGGTCACCTTGCCTGGGTAAGGCACAGCAACCTCAGGAACAGTGCGACCCATTTCTGTCAGGGTATGCAGTATTTCTGTGTGTCCAAACAGTGGTATGGCTTCCAATGTTTAAGATTTTTACGTGCACACAGATGCTGATGCATGTGATTGCACATGGAGGCTGTAACCTGATTCCAAAGTTTTAAGGGTAAATTCCACGCTCTTATGTTATCCTGGAAGAAAGGATGAGAGAAAAAAGCACCCCCCCGCCCCATAACAAGTGCAAAAACAATAAATTGTCATCAAATTTCTGAGGAGAGTAATTAATACAAACTGACAACATGGCTAATCTTTGCAGTGTTGTTTTCCTTTTCTTTAATCTTTGCAGCATTGTTTTTCTTTTGTTCCAGGCGATGAATCGTCACCGCAAGGCGTTTGAGAAACGAGAGTGTGACAACCAGCTGATCATGAGCGTAGGGCAGTACTACTGGCGAAATGGTGGAGAGAAGCACATGAATGATCCTCTCAGCATTGCAAACCTCCAGGTACATGTCAAAACACCAGTGCTGTAAAGAAGGGAAAAAAAAGTTTGGATGGAAGCATGTTTGAGCTCAGTAATGTGTCTCTCTTACATTTTTGAGGTGTAAGATGAGCTCTCTTTTTTTTGCACCATTTCTACTTTATGCAACCTACTGTAATCTACCCGTGTCCTCGCCTTAGAACAGTACCTATTACTACTGGAAGAATCTGCTTCTTAATTAAGTATTTGAATCTGCACAATTGTTTGTTGATTCTCTGAAATAAATGAACAGATAGCTCTACAGGTTGCACAGAAATCATGGTGTGATTGTCAGAAACGTGCAGTTAGATTCAGAGCTCCTGTTGTGTGTGTGTCCTTTACACCAGGACGCTGCCAAGAGCAACAGCCGTGATTCGTACGCGAAGTTCACGGAGGCGGCATGGACCAACAACAAAGAGTGCACGCTGCGTGGCCAGCTGGACTTCCACTACCAGGACACCCCCATTGACATCTCTGAGGTGGAAGAAGCCAAAGAGATTGTCAAGAGATTTTGCACAGGTGAGGATAATATGGAGTGAACAGATGGAGGGTGGGGTGTAAATGTAATGGGATTGGTGTGTGGATGGACTTTGTGGATTGGTTGGCATGGCACCATTGTCTAGAATGAGTACAGTCGCACTGGATTATGTCATTGTCAGGCGAGTATGATGGGGGTTTATGTTTGTTATGTTCACTGTAAGGATATTCACTATGACCTGAAACAGACTGAGACCCAGTCTTTGTGTGATATTTTTGTTCTCTGTAGTCTGAAACAGAAGGAGACCCAGTCTCTGTGTGATGTTTTTGTTCAATATAATCTGAAACAGAACTAAGTAAGGAAGTAAACATGGTACTTCACAAAATAAGGAAATAAACATGGTGCTTAACAACCACAGAAACCATAAGGCTTATTAGGGACAGGGGGAAGGGGTTATGGAGGTGGGGGAGAGGGAGATTATATACATATCGCTACACTGTCACCACCAGAATAACTTCTGCATTAAGGTGGACAGTGATGAGAGCCATTTTAATTTTTCATAATTGTGAGGGACAAAGTCACAAGACAGTGTCCACAGACCACAACTTTTGAAGAGAAAGGAGAGCCAAAGTGGAGTTGAACTGAGGTCCCTCTGATTACCAGCCTAACACCTCACCACTGGGCCAAACCGGCTCACAGGAACGAGACCCAGAGCACTTGCGTAGAATCAGCAAACGAAGGGAGTTAACTGGCACTTGAAGACACCACTTGAACCAGTCAACAAAGATATAAATGGTCTATGGTGACTGACCGCCACACGCTTCGCTTGACGATATTCACCGCCATGCTTTTCCCACCCTCTTGACCATTCCGCACTCATGTGGTGTTTCAGGCGCCATGAGCTTTGGCAGCATTTCCCTGGAGGCTCACACCACTTTGGCCATCGGCATGAACCGCATAGGGGCCAAATCCAACACCGGTGAGGGAGGGGAAAACCCAGAGCGCTATCTGAACCAGGACCCAGAGTTCAACACTCGCTCCAAGATCAAACAGGTGGCATCGGGCCGATTTGGTGTGACCAGCTCATACCTGTCACACGCCAATGAGCTGCAGATCAAGATGGCGCAGGGGGCCAAGCCAGGAGAGGGGGGAGAACTCCCGGGATACAAGGTGCATTAC
Source organism: Alviniconcha strummeri (assembly GCA_963584105.1). Classification (NCBI taxonomy): domain Eukaryota; kingdom Metazoa; phylum Mollusca; class Gastropoda; family Provannidae; genus Alviniconcha; species Alviniconcha strummeri. The sequence continues at coordinate 8,680,700 of OY757544.1, forward strand.
AGTTTTGTGTGAGGGTGAGAATGGAGGGGAAGGGTGAGGGACAAAGAGAGAGTCTAGGTCAGTCGGGCTTGTAAATTTTAATATGTGTGTGCAGATGGAAGGGAAGGATGAGCAACAGAGAGATGGATGTGTAGTTTAGTGAGCTATATAAATTATCTATTTGTCTGTGTGTGTGTGTGGGGGGGTATGTATATGTGTGTGTGTGCAAATCTGTAAAGGTTTGTAACGAAGATTAAGATAAAAAGGTAGCACCCAATTTCATGTGATGGCAGAACTCGTTTATAACAATGCAGCCATCAGTATTTTGTCTTGTTCAAACCTTTGCTGAAAGAAGTAGAAGTACCAGGAAGGTCTGCAGCAGGGACCTTTGCAGTACTTTGTTTGGAACAGAATTCCACATTAAAGGAGTTTGTTATGGGAGGGTACCATGTGGTACCTGAATGTTGTCCTTGTCATGTACAGAGTGCATGTAGCAATAGTTGCCAATGGCTGTGGGTTTTTGTAGTCTGTTTTCTATTTGTAATGTTTGAAGTTAAGTAAAGTGGTTTCTTTTATTCTGTTTTACCCAACTTGTATACTTTTACCTCTGCTACTTTGAACTGTCAACTTGTTTAGTGTATTTTTTCTGTGAGTCAACCAGAAGACAATTGTTTCATTTTATGCATTTATAATGAATAATAAAGTTCTTTTGAAATTGAATTTTGAAACGTGTATGCTGAATGGCTTTTTGTTGGAACATCTTGCTGGTGATGGTGATGATAGTATAGGATAATTATGCTGACTGCTTTCTCATCATGTTTCAATAATTTGTTATGGTTCTTCATGTTGGTTCAGGTGTCAAAGGAAATTGCCAGGACTCGTCACTCCATCCCCGGCGTGGGTCTCATCAGCCCCCCTCCCCACCATGACATCTACTCCATTGAGGATCTTGCACAGGTAAGATGCAGAACATGGTCACCCAAGTTCAACTCCAGTGTTGCTTTATGTCCACAGAGACTATAAGAACTATTAGGGATGGGGAGCCAAGATGGTCACCTTGACTTTCACACAGCTCCTGAGCTCTGAGAGTTGATGCAGAAGTGTTGCTTTAGGTCCACAGAAATCATAGGCTTATTAGGGACGGGAGCCCAGGACGTCCACCTCGACTTTCACACGGCTCCTGAGCTCTGACCCTGAGAGTCTGACCCTGAGAGTCACCTGAGTTTACATTTTGTGTAAAGTAACTCAGAAACTTTTCTGTGGTGTCTAGTCATTTTAGGACATGGATTTTTTTCTTCTTCTCCAGAATCTTGTTAAAATGACTACATGCTCAGTTGAATTGTTATAGAGACATATTTTCTTTTATTATTTATTACCTGCCTGTCACTTTTCTTCCTCTTGTTCCTCTCGCTGCCACATGTAAAAACAAAAATTGGACAGGGATTAATTTGTGTGTGTGTGTGTGCATTTGTTTTTCAGCTGATCTATGACCTGAAGTCAGCCAACCCAAAGGCACGGATCAGTGTCAAGCTGGTTTCTGAAGTGGGTGTGGGCATCGTTGCTTCTGGCGTTGCAAAGGTCAGTGCAGGTGGTTGATAGGGGACAAGACTGTAGAACTCACATTTTCATAACCCTCTTTACTGATGATGAGTGAGCATAAAACAGCCTTAAAATGTAAGTTCAAACATTTTGTTGTTTTTGTTGTGTTAATGATCAGTCTGAAAAGGAGTTCCTATCCCAAAACAGCCTAGAGTAAGACCACTTGCTGCTGTTCTGTTAACAATAACGATAAGTCTGAAAGGGTGTTCCTTGCCCAAAACAACCTTGAATAAGACCACTTTTTTTTCTTCTCACAAATCTTTAATTTTAAAGGGGTTCAGCTATTTTCAGCTTAAATCATTGATTAATTAATAATTGTGCATTGTTCATCTGCTTTGTGAGCCAACTCCTGCTGTGGAGTGCCACGGACAGAGAAATTAAGGTCCCCTTTGTAGAAACCGGAGGCTGTCAAAAGTTCACTTTGTAAAGCCAGGTCAGAATATAGCTTTGCATGCTTCTCCTACTCCCAAAGATTGTGCCTTTCTATTTTGTGCCTTCTCAGAATATTCAACATTTGTTGTTGTGGAATCCTCTCTAGACATAAGGTGATAATAGTGTCACAACAGTTTATCAGACTTTCATTTATGTGGTAAATAATACACCATTTCACCCTGACATGACCATGGCAGTTGACTGGCTTTCATTCATTTGTGGTGCAGTAAATCATTTCACTCTAATAAGACCTTCACAGTTGACCGAACATTCAGCATCATCTAATTTGTGATGTCAACAGCGCATGGCAGAACACATCATCATCTCCGGCCGTGATGGTGGCATTCATTTGTGAGGCAGTAAAGCATTTCACCCTAATAATTATGACTTCACAGTTGACTAAGCATTCAGTATTATGTTACTAACTACCTTGTGACCCCCAACAGGGCATTCATTTGTGATGCAGTAAATCATTTCACCCTAATATGACCTTCACAGTTGACTGAGCATTCAGTATCATGTTACTACCTACTTTGTGACCCCCAACAGGGCAAGGCAGAACACATCACCATCTCTGGCCATGATGGTGGCACCGGCGCCAGCAGCTGGACAGGCATCAAGAATGCAGGGTTGCCATGGGAACTGGGCATCTCGGAAACTCACCAGACGCTGGTGATGAACAACCTGCGCTCTCGCATCGTCCTGCAGGCTGACGGGCAGATCCGATGTGGTACGTCGGTGGTGGTTTCAGTGGTGTGGTATTCTTATTGTGCCGCTTGTGTATAAAATACGCACAATAGTTATAGGTATAAGTGTATATAAGTAAATAAGACTTACCTTGTAAAAGACAGACTATTGAATGAGGCGATTCACAACAGCGTATTGAACCCATGTCTTGACTGGACAGCTCTCTGGAATCGACTGTTGTTTTACCGTTGAATTTGGGGTTCTTCGACCGCCGATCATGGGTGTGAGTGCGGATTGGTGGTTTGTTGCAACCCAGAAGTACTCTTCCCCAGCAGACAGCTCTGCGACACCACATTCCCATGTGGTTCTCAGTGGTGAATTCACTGGTGTAGTAGTCTCAACTTGCTCCTGTAACAGCTGGCGTCAGCTTTTCATAAGAGGCTGTGAACACAGCAAGGTTTGTGTGGAAGTTATTTATCTGACATATCTAAATTTTAGTTCATTTTGTGTGGAAGTTATTTATCTGGCATATATAAATTTTAGTTCATTCATTTAAAGACATTTGCTTATAGGCAGTTACCATAACAGTGTGGGTTTTTTTCTGGGACAGGAAAGTCGGTCCTTAGCTCAGTGCCCAAGCTGGAAGCCCAGGGTGCTGGTTTTGTCTGAATCTTGCACCCCGCCCCCACCCCCCCACCCCCACCAGTCTGGCATAGTTAGATCTAATGGGGCCATACGGTATTCACCAGCACAAATTCTGGGGATCATAAGAGCGTGAAAGCACGCAGCATAGAGGGATTCAGTGCATTAGAAATGTATTGATTATTAATATTATTATTAAAAGGCATTATTAAGTTAGGTTGTGTACTGTTGTGTTTTCACGGATAGCACTTTTGAGCCTGACGCATGTATCGTAGAGGGATTGGGCACATTAGAAATGTATTAATTCTTAACATTATTATTGTTAAAGAGCATCATTAGATTAGGTTGTGTACTTTTGCAGTGTTTTCATGTCTAGCACTTTGGAGCCTCCTGCATGTTTATTATGAAAGCCGTCCTGCCACGTGAAGGCACCAGTGCCAGTTGGCTGGTGTGAAATAATAATACGTAGAAACCAGAATTGATATTGCTTTAGCAGATTTACAAAACGGAGCGGAATTTTGTCAGCACTTTAGGAAACCTTGAACTTGCAAAATCCTACGGTTTGTCACCTGCCCAAAGCACTAAGTCAGAGTTGCCGTAAGATCCCACTGGTATTTCTTTGTTTGCAGGCCATGATGTTGTGGTCGCGGCGCTTCTGGGTGCAGATGAGTTTGGCTTCAGCACTGCGCCGCTGATTGTCCTGGGCTGCACCATGATGAGGAAGTGCCACCTGAACACCTGCCCGGTCGGCGTGGCAACCCAGGTGAGATGAGAGTCGCTGCAAGAAATGTGGACGCATTGTGTGGACAGCATCACTGAGGTTTTCTTTGTTTTTGTTTTGTAATTTCGTGTTTTGTTGATTTTTTTTTTTTTCTTTTTTCTTTTCATCTTCTTTTTTTAAATATTTTAATTAAGTTTTTATACATATAATTTTCTGGCCTGAATGAATGAAATGATCAGTATAGACCTGCTAACCCATGCTTTGTAAGACTAAGAGAAACATATTTATCACATGCTTTGCAGTGTGCAACTTTTTTTATATTTTTATTTTATTTTTATAATTTCAATGGCCCAAAGGTTTAATGAATGAACATTTTGTTAGGGTGTGTGCATTTGTTGTGTAGGATCCTGTGCTGAGGCAGAAGTTTGCTGGCAAACCTGAATACCTGGTCAACTATCTCTTCCTTCTTGCTGAAGAGGTACTGTCACTTTCCTGTCTTTGCTTGCAGGCCCATCTGTGCCAGTGCGTGTGTGTGTGTGTGTGTGTGTGTGTGTGTGTGTGTGTGTGTGTGTGTGTGTGTGTGTGTGTGTGTGTGTGTGTGTGCTGTTCAGGTGCCTGTGTGTGTACATGTATGTGCTGTGCAGGTGCCTGTGTGTGTACATGTATGTGCTGTGTGGGTGCCTGTGTGTGTGTGTGTGTGTGTGTGTGTGTGTGTGTGTGTGTGTGTGTGTGTGTGTGTGTGTGTACATTTATGTGCTTAGAGCAGTCTCTCTGGACAAGATTTTTGTAGTGTAGAAAAAATACTTTCACTAAAAGGTAGTGTCACTGGCAGATCTTTGTTTACAGGCCCATGTGTGCGGATGCCTGTGTTTGCTTAGAATAGTCTCTCTGTGTCAAAAATGCTTTAATTAAGAGGTAATGCCACGTGCTGGGTGACGGAGGGCAGCAGTGGAGGCAACAACCCTCAAAAGATGGGATTTTATGGCTGGAAACATAGCAGATTATAATATACATTGTAAGATGGGTTTCAGTTTTGACTGTACATCTTGATCAGGTGCCTATATGATAAGATTATAACAGTGAAAATAATATGAAGCAGGAATTAGGAACCTAAATAGCAGAAAGAGGATGTCTGCTAATTGCAGCTAGTATGGTGTGTGTGTCTGCGTGTGCATGCGTGCACATGTACTTGCAAGCCTGTGTGTGTCAGTGTGTTTAAGGTTAGGTGTTAGTGAACGGTGTGTTCCGCTGACTTGTACTCAACTGCAGTGTCAGACAGCTGTAGACTGTACTTAAAAACATTCCCTTTTTAATTGTTTTTGTGTTTAATCCTTTAAGGTGCGAGGCTTCATGGCCAAGATGGGGTTCCGCACCTTCCAGGAGATGGTTGGCCGCACAGACAAGCTGCGTTTTGCACCAGATCCCAACAACCCCAAGGCCCAGATGCTGAACTTTGACCGCATCCTCAAGAACGCGCTGGAGATCCGACCGGGGACCAACATCGTTGGGGGGTCTGTAGCGCAGATCTTTGACCTGGACCAAAGACGGGTAAGATGTTCACTGTGGACACTGGTATATTGTTTGTGACTGATCAGTGTGTAGCTGTATTTGAACTGAAAGGGGACTCTTCATCTTCTTCTGCATTGCTCTTTTACAGGGGTAGTACCCCATTTCTGGGGAGATGGATTGCATATGTTCTGGACAAGAGATGGATAAGATTTTTAATGTGTATGCTGGCCTATTGTTTGTGACTGGTCAGTGGATGGCTGCATATGCGCTCAGGGTTCACACAGTCTTTGAAGGTCTTTAAAAGTTTGGTGAAAATGGCCTTGAAAATCTGTGAAAATTGAGTGGGGTCTGTGAAAGTTTGTGGATTTTGTGGTCTTCAGAGCGCTGGGGAAAAACTATCTGCTTATCAATCAGAAATTGCATTTCCCAAGACCAAACGGTAGTTTTTAAAAAAGTCAAAAGTTTTGTTGTTGTTGTATGAACCCCATGCACTGAAAAGGGAATCTTCATTATGGGGGTAGTACACCATTTGTGGGGAGACAGATTGGGTATGTAACTTTTTTAAATCCCCCCCTCTACAATGATGTGCAGCCATAATCCATCTTCAAGGGCTGACTTAGTGTGTGCTGTATTTTCAAGTGTCCAGACAATAGTATAGCTGCCAGGGGTTGGGATTTTTAATATGGACACAGATAAGAATGCATACGATTGCACAGGTGAGATGTGCAAACGCACAAACAGTATTAGAAAGTCTGCACTGAATGGTGACTGGGAAACAGCTTGGCCATACCTGGCAGAGGAACTTGCATTGGTAGTGCAAGGGGCCTAGCGCTCAACCACCTTAGCTATGCCCCGCCAGTCAGTGTTTTATGTCTGTTAACAGCAAGGTGATATTAGACCATTTTTTAATTTTTTTTATCCTTCCAAGGACATTGAACAGATTGAGAACTGGTATTGGTGTGTATCTAAGAAGGAGCAGGGGAGGGAGGCTGGGTCTCCATCATTTTTTGATTTTTTAAATTTTATTGTCTTTCCAAGGACCATGAATGGATTGAGAATTGGTATTGGTGTGTATCTAAGAAGAAGCTGGGGATGGAGTCTGGGTCTCCTGTATCTTTTGAATTTTCAGTGTCTGTAGAGTAAGACACAGACTGTGTGCACTAAAGTTCATTGCTTAGTGCTGTCTTGGTCTTCCCAGGACAACGAACTGATTGAGAAGGCGCGCGAGGTGGTGGAGGGGCGGAGCAAGCAGGTGGTGATTGACATGGAGGTGAACAACCGGGACAGGACCTTTGGGGCCACGCTGTCCAACTACATCTCCAAGTGAGTGGGCTACGCCTTGATTTAGAATGCCTGACTGGCACCATGGCAGTCACTGTGAAACAGCGCTGGGATTTTCTGCAACTGAAAACCAAAGCATAGTCTTCTTGCTCTGGTTTTCAGTTGCAGAAATCCCCGCGTTGTTTCACAGTGATTGTATATAGCTGGATGATCACCAGTTGATTCAGCATTGACTTCAGGGATTGAAGGGTCTAGCCCTTTTTCATGTTTTTATATGTTGAGTGACGCTCCTGTATGTGTGACGCTCCTGTATGTGTGATGCTCCTGACATACGTCCAGCCATCAGTCTGTGCATGCATGGGAATTGTCCAGCCCCTGTGCTTGTGTGCAAGTGAGGGTCATGCCCGCATGCAACACGGGGCGATATTTTGCCATTCAAGGTGGGAATCCTTGTTTACGGCCTGTATTGTTGATGGTTATGCTCCTTGTTTCAGCATCAAGGCAGAGGAGGGGCTTCCAGAGAGAAGCATCATCATCAACTGCAAGGGCTCTGGAGGTCAGAGTTTTTGTGCGTTCCTGGCCAGGGGCGTGCATGTCACTCTGGAAGGAGATTCCAATGACTACGTTGGGAAGGTAGGAGGAGGGTGTCTGAAAGTTAAGCTGGACTGTTTTGGGTTTTGTAAAGAATATATGGCCCAGTGCAGTCTACACTCCTTGGGCTTTTTTGTTGTTGTTGTTGTTGACCTTGGCATTAAACTTATTCAGTTCTGTTTGTTTTATTCTTTCATTCTCTTCCTGCTGAGTAATCTCACTGCTTTAACTCCCCTCCTACAAGTAATCTTGCTTCTTTAAGTTTGACTCTCTTTCCGTCAAGTAATCTCACTGCCAAATAACTCTCCTCTTGCCAAATAATCTCACTGCTTTAACTCTGCTCTTGCCAAGTAATATCATTGCTTTAACTCTCCTCTTGCCAAGTAATCTCACTGCTTTAACTCTCCTCTTGCCAAGTAATCTCACTGCTTTAACTCTCCTCTTGCCAAGTAATCTTGCTTCTTTAACTCTTCTCCTGCAAGATATCTCACATCTTTAACTCTCCTCCTGCCAAGAAATCTCACTGCTTTAACTCTCCTCTTGCCAAGTAATCTCACTTCTTTAACTCTCCTCCTGCCAAGAAATCTCACTGCTTTAACTCTCCTCTTGCCAAGTAATCTCACTGCTTTAACTCTCCTCCTGCCAATAAATCTTACTGCTTGAACTCTTCTCTTGCCAAGTAACATCATGACACTATAGCTCTCAAAGAGTGTTAGATGCGTTTTGGTTTGTTTTTCTACCTTGAGATTTAAATTTTTACCATACTGCAGCAACGTAAATCTTCAAAAAAGAAACCAGTGTTGTTATTGCATCAAATTTTGCACTGTGTCTGAATGCGATGGAACTAAATTTTGGTAAAATTTGAAGAAGTGTGTTGATGGTGGTGGTGGTGGTAGTGGTGGTGTAAAATAAGACAAAACGCACAGCAGCTGTGTTTGGTAGACACAGCAGACTTGCTCTTGAGTTTTTTTAGTTTTTTTTAAAATAAGCTAAACTTCACATTAATGAAAACCTACAGAGTTAGCAAGTTTTGGATTGAGAAGTTAGCAGGAACCCTGTCTGAAAAGAAAGAAAGAAAAAGATAAGAAAGTTTATTGGTTAGACAAAACACACAGCAGCTGTGTTTGGTAGAGACTTGCTTTTGATTTGATTTGATTATTAAATAGGCTAAACTTTACATTAATAAAAACCTACAGAGTTAGCAGGTTTTGGATTGAGAAGTTAGCAGGAACCCTGTCCGAGAAAAAAAAGAAGAAAAAAAAAAGAAGATGAAGAAAGTTGATTGATTTGTGTGGTATTCAGGGTCTGTCTGGGGGTGAGGTGGTGATCTACCCGCCCAAGAACATGCCCGCTGAGTTCAAATCCGTGGACAACATCATTGTGGGCAACGTGTGTCTGTACGGAGCCACCTCCGGCAAGGCCTTCTTCTGTGGACAGACTGCCGAACGCTTCTGCGTCAGGAATTCTGGTGCCATCGCTGTCTGCGAGGTAGGCATGAAACATTCTAGGTTCACATTTTGTATCTTGCAGGTCAGGAGAAAGAGGGTATGTGACTGTGTGATGAGTGGCACAGCACTCTCCGCAGTGCCTTGTTTCCGCCTGCAGTTGTTGCCTTCTTTAATTACCAGTGTGAATTAGTTTTTGTTCCAGTTTCTTTGTAGACATGGACCCAAATGTTTTGAGGTGTATGGCTCCTGGATATTGTCAGGACTGTCCGTCTGTCTGTCTCTGACTGTCCGTCTGGCTGTCTCTGGCTGTCCGTCTGTCTGTCTCTGACTGTCCGTCTGGCTGTCTCTGGTTGTCCGTCTGTCTGTCTCTGACTGTCTGTCTGGCTGTGTCTGTTTTGCTTCTTGTGCTTCTGTCATCCTGTTAGCACCCTGTCTGGTTGACAGGAGCTTCAAATCCAGTTACTTACTCTGTCTCTGTCTGTCTGTCTGTCCCTGTCTGTCTGTCTGTCCCTGTCTGTCTGTCTGACTCTACCTCTTCCCCCCCCCCCCCCCCCCCCCACTCTCCCCCTTTCATCTTCTTCTGCCAGTCTCTTTCATGAGATTGACAGGGTGTTAAAATTCAGTTTCCAACTTGCCACCATTCTCTTGCCTTCTTCTTGCACCCTGAGCACAGAGCCTCTTTCTGTACTCCTCCCTCTGTCGTGGTCTTGGCTTGCCTGCTTTTGCCTCCTGCCAGGATGTGCAGGGTGGTGGTGATGTAAACAGGCGTGCAGTCGCCATTAATGGCTGGTACAAACCCGTGCCAGGATGTGCAGGGTGGTGGTGATGTAAACAGGTGTGCAGTCACCATTAATGGCTGGTACAAACCCGTGCCACAGCTGCAGGCCATGCCACAGGCATCGTGACGTCAGTGTTGCTATGGCTTGTCATAGCTCAAGCAGCAGGTGTGTTCAGTGATGCAAGTGAACTGTGACCAGCAACATTATGGTCATAGCAATCATACTGATCGTGACATGCATGGGGATGTGTATTTGAAAGGATTTCTCGGTTTTGATTTAATGGAAGTCAACTAGTGTCGCCATTTCTGAATTGAAGAGCTACCGTGCAGTCTGCCACTGTGTACACCCATGCTGTCTGTTGTTCTGCGCTGTGATCGGCTGCAGCAGGTCTTCATTTAGAACATGTCTTACCTTTTCTGCGTGCATTGCCTGCCACCTTGCCACAGCCAGACAATGTTAACATGGCGTGGCTTTGATCCCATACGCAGAGCCACTCTGCAGAAATCTTGACACTTTGCTGTTATGTGGCCTACAGCTGTAGTGTTTCACATGTGTCTGTTGTGGCCTTAACAGTTCAGTTCAAGATGGTATCTATGTGCTGGGAAAAACCCATATGTGCTCCACCCTGTCTCTCAGAGGTTTCCCCCACATTGTCCTTGAAACCAGTCCCATGTTTGTCTGATTGATAATGGCCCTCTCTCATCCTTTCTCAGCCTTAACTGTGCACAAATAAGTGGCCTGTTCTCGATGGTGTTGCAGGGTTGCGGAGACCACGGCTGTGAGTACATGACGGGCGGCCGTGTGCTGGTCCTGGGTCTTACTGGCCGCAACTTCGCTGCCGGCATGTCTGGAGGCATCGCTTACGTCTATGATGTGTCAGTACAGTTTGACAATATCCTGGTCCTCTTTATGCTTGAACTCTAAAGTTTGTTGACTGATTTTTTTGTGGATGGTATTTCCCATTGTTTTTTCCATTTGTTGTTGTTGCTTTGTGTGTGTTGATTTTTAGACCAGAATTTTAGAAATGGTTTTCAAGTAGTGCCTGTTGTTTGCTTTTTTTCAGGTGAGCGCCAACAGCATTTTTGAGTGCTAATTTGGGCCAAGTTGCCAAAACAAACGAAGGAAAAAATTTAAGAGGGAGAGAGAGAAAGAGAAGTTGGAAAGAAGGAAGTTATGATTATTATTATTTTCATTGTGGGGCATTTAGTCAAATAACATGTGAGTGAATGAATGTATGCATTGTACCAGTGGATGGATATGCATCTTGGATATCCACTGGTACAATGCATACATTCACTCTCTCATTCACACTATTTTTTCATGCCTCTTCATAACAGTTTCATTTTTATACAGGGCAGACTTCCACCAGTTACAAATTCTCACATGTTCCCCTGCCTGCATCCATTCAGTAAAGTATGCTTTCACCGTGATGTAAGTGTGTGAGTTCATTGGGGTAGGAAGTTATTACGTTTCTCTCTTGCTTTTTGCAGGGCTGGTCGCTTCAGCAGCCTGTGCAACATGGAGTCGGTGTCACTGGAGCCACTGAAGAAGAACATTGACGTGGATTTTGTGCGTGAGCTCCTCGAAGAGTTCCAGCAGAAGACGGGGTCACAGGTGGCCCGCAACATCCTGGACAACTGGGACGCCGAAAAGGGCAAGTTCGTCAAGGTAAGACACTGTGTTAAGCATTATTGGTTCCTGTGGATGCTACAAGAAGGGGTGGATTAACCAGTACAGAACATTTAGCACCCAGACAGCCGTGAAGGTTACAGTAGGGTGACGCAAAATGCATCATGTCATAAATGAACAATAATGATATAGTAGGGTGACGCAAAATTCATCAAGTCACAATTGAATAATAATAATAATAAAAGTATTTATAAATATAATGTGCAAAATGTTGTTCAGAAAGGACCTCTCTAAGTGCACACACGCAGGGGCACCCACACACACGAGTACACTGTATGAAATTTACAAACGACTTAAACAGATAGAGTGGAGGTTTACAGCGGAGGAAGATAGCAGCGCAAGAGGGGAAAACATTGCAGGTCTCTAGCGTTTGAAAAAGAAATGAGGGTAGATTTCAAGGAGACCAGCAAGGGTGGTGTGTGTTTTTTCGGAGAGGAGGGGAAGGTCATTCCTTGTAGAGGGGCTGAGGATGGAACAGCATCTGGTGCAAGGACTCCGGAGGCTGAGAGTATCAGAAGGAGAGCAGAGAGTACAGGATTGTGTGTAAAGTTCAAGCTGCATGTCTTGTTCACTGTTAGAGAGACTCATCACTTTAGGTTGAAAAAGGATTAGAGGAATAAAAAGCAGACGTTTGAGAGGCAGAACTCCTAGTAGCAGGTGAGGATGCAGAGCTATATTCTGATCTACTCCAAGCTCAGAGGGCGGAGTCTGTGATAGCTTTGGATCCTCAGCAGGTAGTACCAGGATTTCTGCATCCAGAATACTTCATCATTTTGAGAAGAGGGCTGAGGTGACTGGTGCAAAAAGGGAAGAGAGTTTCTCTGTTGTTGCTAACGTTACATTTACCTCGAAACACACAAAAGGTGAAAAGGAACACTTACTTTAATTGGACATTTCTCCCAATATTTCAGTGAAGCAACATTGTCATTCACTCCTATCAGTCTGTACACTGTGTGTGTGCACACACACATGTGTGTGTGTGTGTGTGTGTGTGTGTGTGTGTGTGTGTGTGTGTGTGCGCGTGTGTGTGCATGCATCTTGCACATAGTTATGCTTGAACCTTTGTTGATGTGTACTTCATGTGTTAACTTTTGTTAAATTGCAGGTGACATTTTTCGTCTCAGTGTACATTATGTGGATTAATGTTTGTTCAGTGCTTTGAGCTGCCTGGTAGGTGCTTTACAAATTTCCATTATTATTGTTAATACAAAACAGGGGCAAATTGTCCCCCTTTTTCAAGCAGCAAACACACAGATGCTGGCATGAGGTTTGATCTGCTTAGCTTCTGTTCTTGGAGAAGTTATAGGGGAGAATACTTGTGTCCCACAGAACAAATTTCCATATTATTATTAATACAAAATATGGGCACATTTTCACCCTTTTTCAAGCAACAAACAGATTGTGCACTAACAAGTGATGCTGGCATGAGGTTTGATCTACTTAGCTTCTGTTCTTGGAGAAGTTATAAGGGAGAATACTTGTGTCCCACGGAACTGTAATGTCATACTTTTTCAGTTGTTTTCTATTGACAGGTTTTCCCCCATGAGTACCGGCGTGCCCTGCGGGAGATGGCAGAAGAGGCGGCGGAGGCGGAGAGACTGAAGAAGGAGCAGGAACTGATGATGAGTGGACACCACCACAGCATCACTGAGATCCACACGGAGAAGATGGAGTCGCTGGACAACATGTACGACGAAGACATCATCAACGAAATAGGAGAGGACTGCAAAGAGGTAAGGGAGGAAAGGTGGGGGAGGGGTGCCTGTGTATGTTGAGGTTAGGAGGAGGGGTTTGTGACGGGTGGGAGAGGACTGCAGAGGTATGGCGGAAAGGGGAAGGAGCCTGTGGGTGTTCAGGTTAGTTACGAGGGGTTTGTGATGGGTGGGAGAGGACGGCAGAGGTATGGCGGAAAGGGGAGGGTGCCTGTGTATGTTGAGGTTAGGATGAGGGGTTTGTGACGGGTGGGAGAGGAGTGCGAAGAGGTAAGGAGGAATGGGGTGTGGAGGAGGGGTTTGTGATGGGTGGGATATGAATGCAAAAAGTTGAGGAGGAAAGGGGTGTGGAGGAGGGGTTTGTGATGGGTGGGAGACGAATGCAAAGAGGTAAGGACAAAAGGGGTGTGGAGGAGGGGTTTGTGATGGGTGGGAGACGAATACAAAAAAGGTATGGAGGAATGGGGTGTGGAGGAGGAATTTGTGATGGGTGGGAGACAAATGCAAAAAGGTATGGATGAATGGGGTGTGGAGTAGGGGTTTGTGATGGGTGGGAGAATAATGAAAAAGGTATGGAGGAATGGGGTGTGGAGGAGGGGTTTGTGATGGGTGGGAGACAAATGCAAAAAGGTATGGAGGAATGGGGTGTGGAGGAGGAGTTTGTGATGGGTGGGAGACGAATGCAAACAGGTACAGGTCAAGGAGAGGGGAGGGAGCCTGTGTATGTTCAGGTTAGGAGGAGGGATTTGTCCTGGGTATGAGAGGAGTGCAAAGAGGAAAGAGAGGTTCTCTCTTATGCTGGTGAACTTCCATAATACCACTGTTAGGAGGAAGGGTGGATTGTGTTGTAAGTGGATGTCTCATTTGGACTTCATTGTGTCGGTTTTCATGGCTTCGCAGGATATATTCCAGGATCTGTTTGGTGGAAGGGTGGATTGTGTTGCAAGTGGATGTCTCATTTACTCTTCATTGTGCTTGTTCTGTTTTCTTGGCCTACGCAGGATATATTCCAGGATCTGTTTGGTGGAAGAGTGGATTGTGTTGCAAGTGGATGTCTCATTTGCTCTTCATTGTGTCAGTTTCCATGGCCTATGCAGGATATATTCCAGAATTTGTTTGGTGGAAGGGTGGATTGTGTTGCAAGTGGACGTCTCATTTGCTCTTCATTGTGTCAGTTTCCATGGCCTATGCAGGATATATTCCAGGATCTGTTTGGTTTGCTTCATAAGTTCAAGCTGTTATACACAGATTTTCTCCCATCATGTGTGTGCAGATGAATATGTCCACATGTTCGTGTTTGCCACTAATGTGTGCATGCATGTGTATAAGCATTTGTGGGACACAGGGTGCAAGTGTGTTTTGGTGTGCTTCCTGCTTTTTTGTGTTATGTGTAAGCATTTTGTGTGTTGGGTGTGTGCTTTCTTGTCTATTTAGAATACTTTCTTTATATGATGCTGATCAGTGTGAGTGTAGACATTGTTATTTTGTGAATGATTTGTTTGCAATGCCCAGCATTAAGTACATGTGCCAAGTTGGTATGTATACCTTCTTCAACTGTGGCATGCATTTGTAGATCCACAAAGCGCATTGAGCAATGTTCAGTTTTGTGTGTTTCCCTTTGGAATAACAGCTGTTGATTTGTATTTACACAGCGCAAGTCCAGGAACCCGGCCAGCATGGTAAATCTGCCAGCGTGCTTGTACAAACAGTGTGTGTGTTGGCGTGGTCATAACAGTCTCATACAGCTAATTTGTCTAAGACCATAACACAATCTGGTGTAGCACATTCTTGTAGGACCTTAACCCTTTGTGTCCTGGAGGCTCAGCTGCTTGTACAGCCTTTGCAGCCTGGCATTTTTAGCCTCGCTGCTCAGAAACAGCTGCTGTGTTAAGATCCTACTCTCTCCACTTCTATGAGAGATAGAGCCATCAGGGTTTGGCTACATGATCAGAAATGAACAGAAAACACTGTGCTAGATTTTCAGTAAATATTCATTTGCTGTCTTTCAGCAGTTGATGAAATATGAAGAAAGGAACATTTGAGGTGTGACTACTGTATTGTCCTTCTTCTTTTTTGCTAACATTGTATCAACATGTGCACACAGTGAAGAAAATATTAACTGACCAGTTTTGCTCACTTGCTTCCTTTAATTTTTATAGTTACACTATCAGGGTCAAAATCACTATCTTCATCGACGAGTACTTCAGTCAAAACCTTTGTGAGTGTGTGGCAGTGGCACCTGCTCATAATGTAGAAGTTTGTAAAGCACAAAGAAATTATGCAAAATCTGGTCTAAATGTCACATGTGGAAACAGCTGAAGGAACTTGGTTGTAGTGACCTCCCTCCCACATTTAGTAATAGTATGCATACTTTTCTAACCTCAAAAACTGGTTTAGTGATATATCTTTGTCTTTGTGTGCCTGACTCTAAGTGGGGTGCAGGGTTGAAAGTGTGAAGACAATCTGATATAGTGTGTTTTGTGCAGTTGTCTTTGATCCTAAAAAATCAGGTATGGTGCATTTTTATAGGATCTCAGTGCAGTTGTCTATGACCCTAAAACAATCTGATATGGTGCATTTTTGTAAGATCTCAGTGCAGTCAGAGATAGTACGTTTTGTAGGACTTCAGTGCGGTTGTCTGTGACCCTAACAGACAGATATGGTGTATTTTTGTAGGACTTCAGTGCAGTTGTCTATGACCCTATTGCAATCTGATATTGTGTATTTTGTCTATGACCATAACACAGACTGACTCAATGGGTTTTTCAGTGAGTGTAACACTAGTCAAAGGTGTGATAATTTCCTCTGTTAAGCAAAGAATATGTTAACCACAGTGTTTCTGTCATGGCTCTTATACCAGATGATGACTGCATGCTTTCCTCCGACGTGGCTGTCATGCCAGATGATGACCTTACTGAGTCCAGTGTTTCTGTCTGTCATGGCTCTTATACCAGATGATGACTGCATGCTTTCCTCCGACGTGGCTGTCATGCCAGATGATGACCATACTGAGTCCAGTGTTTCTGTCTGTCATGGCTCTTATACCAGATGATGACTGCATGCTTTCCTCTGACATGGCTGACGTGCCAAATGATGACCTTACTGAGTCCAGTGTTTCTGTCTGTCATGGCTCTTATACCAGATGATGACTGCATGCTTTCCTCTGACATGGCTGACGTGCCAAATGATGACCTTACTGAATCCAGGGATTCTATCATGGCACTTACCCCAGATAATATCTGTTGACTGCATGCTTTCCTCTGACATGGCTGTCATGCCAAATGATGACCTTACTGAGTCCAGGGATTCTATCATGGCTCTTACACCAGATAATGACTGCATGCTTTCCTCCAACATGGCTCTCATGCCAAATGATGACCTAGTTGAGTTAGGTATTTCTGTCTGTGGTGGCTCCTATATCAGATGATGACCATGTGCCTTTCTCTGACATGGCTCTCATGCCAGATGGTGACCTTACTGAGTCCAGTGTTTCTTTCTGTCGTGGCTCTTATACCAGATGATGACCGCATGCTTTCCTCTGATGTGGCTGTCATGCCAAATGATGACCTTACTGAGTCCAGTGTTTCTTTCTGTCATGGCTCTTATACCAGATGATGACCACATGCTTTCCTCCAACATGGCTCTCATGCCAAATGATGACCTAGTTGAGTTAGGTATTTCTGTCTGTGGTGGCTCCTATACCAGATGATGACCATGTGCCTTTCTCTGACATGGCTCTCATGCCAGATGGTGACCTTGTTGAGTCTGATAGTATGGTTTGACATAGTTCTCCCACCAGATGATGACCTTAATTGTTGAATCAGTAGTTTTGTCTGATGTGGATCTCATGGCAAAAAATGACAAAATATTAACTAAACATTTTAGCTGATGATTCCTCCAAAGAAGCTGATGCCTAAATGAATGATCACAGAGCCACAGACATGTTGGGATTTAACAGACTGAGAGCAACACCTGCTCTGCTTATCCTGGGAAAGAAGCTGAAGATATTCTTGTTTCTTTTTAGAAGGCATTTGACACCAGTTTGGTATGAAACATCAGGGAGTCAGGTAGCCAAGGACCCTACTCTTAATGTGATGCTCACTTGGCTAAGGTTTCATGCACTGGGGTGCTGGGATTTGATTCTGACTAAACAAATAAATAAATATATGAATAATAGTGAAATTAACAGCAGTCTATTCTGCACACTCACATTTTCCATTTCCTAGGTTTGATTCTTTCTCATGTCTTGTATTTATACCTTTCAAGAATCACCTGTATGTGGTGACCCTATTAACATCAGTAGGCATCAGTTGAATAGCCGTTTGTTCATCTTTTGAACTTCTATTTTCTTCATCTTTTGAATTGCTGTTCATCTTTTGAATTGATGTTTATTCATCTTTTGAATAGATGCTTGTTCATCTTTTGAATTGATGTTTGTTCGTCTTTTAGATAGCTGTTTGTTATCTTTTAAATAGATGCTTATTCATAGTTTGAATAGATGTTTGTGCATCTTTAAACAGATGTTTGTTTGCCGTGCAGTTATATCAGGACGATCAAAGTCTGCTGCTTCCGTAGCATTATACTTAACAATATATGCACCATATGCACAGGCGTTTGTTTGGTTTTCTTCTGTGTTTTATTTTATTTTTTATACCCACTATTAGTACGAGTGTGAAGGGAACCCCGAAACTATCCAGTGGATGCACTGTAGGGAATGGGAGAGACACATTGAACACTGTCTGGACCTGATGTTGATTTGTTAGGTTGAGACTGCATCTCGAAACATGAAACCATTCAAAGTTTGTTGGTATGTGTGTGTGTGTGAGGGGGAGAGAGAGAGAGAGTGTGTAATAGTGTGCATGAGGTGTGTATGGATATGGATTTTTGTATGAGGGTGTTGTGAAGGGGGTGGGGGGGTAGTTTGATTCAGGTAATTAGACCAAATGTATGTTGTTATTGACGCTGGCAAGCAACCACAAATGTGTTACAGCATCCAGTTCTCCAAGTCAGCTTGCCACAGCAACAAGCTTCAGAGTTTGATAACAGTCTTTTTGAGATTTTATTTTATTTAGCACAGTGTACAAACATTTTTCATAGGCTAATCAGTGCATGCTTAAGGGAATGTGCATTTGTAATGCGAGCAGTCCCCACCCCCCACCCCCAGCAGAATAGATGTTTAACAAGTCCAGTTGTACTGCTTCAGCTGACAATAGTAATGATAATAGTGCTGCTTTTGTTTGTATCTTCTGCTTTTTTATTTTATTTTTTGTGCTTTGTTGTTGCTGCAGTATCTGTAGATCAGGGTGGTCTCTCGTCTCTCATTGTTTTTTTGTTTTTGCTGTGCTGTGTCCAAAATCAGTCCTGTGGAAAAGTTTCATTCTTGTTTTTGCTGTGTTGTGTCCAGAATCAGTCTTATGCAAAAAAAAAGGTTTTTGTTTTTGCTGTGCTGTGCTGTGTGCAAAATCAGTCCTATGGAAAAGGCTTTTTGTTTTTTGTTGTGCTGTGTCTAAAATCAGTCCTATGGAAAAGGCTTTTTGTTTTGTTGTTGTGCTGTGTCTAAAATCAGTCCTATGGAAAAGGCTTTTATTTTTGCTGTGCTGTGTCCAAAATCAGTCCAATGGAAAAGGTGATTTTATCCATGGCTTGGTGCCCACTGTAGCCTGTGCTGGGTGATGTTTCAGATAAGTGATGATGAAGACGAAGCACCAGTCGTGGACATTGAAGAAACAGTCCCTGACGCCTTCAAGAATGTTGAGCTGGACAAGACCAGGTATACAATGCAACTTGATTATCCGTGTAGAGAAATTTGCCTTTTGTCTGCCTGTGTTTGTCTGTCATGTTGACAGTATCTGTCTTTGGTGGTTCCTTTTTCTTTCTTTTTTTTAATCAGAAGGTAAAGTATGCAGAGAAAGAAGAATACTAAGATGTAGCAACAATTGAGTACACAACAGAAATTGTGGTAAATGTAACAAACCAGAGGAAATTCTTCCCCCACTCCACCCCTTCCCTTCAGACGAGCAGTGATTGTCTCAAACTCAACTGCAAAACTAAAAGGTGACCACTCATTCACCTACTTAAGCCCTACGTTTTCACTGTCCATGTCACTGATTAACAATCCAAACATTTTTTGTGAGAATGATGATTCTGTAACAACTGCTGCATGTGTGCACACATGGTGGATGGGGTACCCTGGGATGGGGTATGTGTGTGGTGCATGCTGTGTGTGTATGTTGTACTGTAATTGTTAGTATCTATAATTGTATATTATTTTAAGGTCATATATATATGCATGTATTTATGTGTTGTTATATTATGGTATTGCATCATGTGAGGCACTTAGAACCTATATGGATTTGTGCCATACAAATACCGTTTTGAATTACTGATTGAAACAGCTCTGGCAGAGTCATTAGACCAGGAGAGTCCTTAGACCAGGAGTCTTTGCATGCAGTCTGGCACCAAAGTATGGGTGCCTTTCTGATGTTTAAAATTGTCTCCCAAAGTCAGTATGTTGCTGCCTGAGTAGCAGGGGTGAGGATAAAAATTGAGTGAACAACTGCTGTGTGTTTATATTTGTTTATTCCATCCATTCCTGTCTGCTTCTTTGGTGAGGTTCCCATCTAGATCCCCAAAGTTACCCTGGTTCTCCATCTAGATCCCCTAAGTTACCCTACCCTGGTTCTCCATCAAGATCCCCCAAAGTTACCCTGGTTCTCCATCAAGAGTCCCCAAAGTTACCCTGGTTCTCCATCAAGATTTCCCCCAAAGTTACCCTGGTTCTCCACCAAGATCCCCCAAAGTTACCCTGATTCTCCATCAAGATCCTGAAAGTTACCCTGGTTCTCCATAAAGTTGCCCAATTTCCCCATCAAGTTACCCAGTTTCCCCATCTAGTTACCCCAACTTTCCCATCAAATTTCCCAAACTTCCACAGTTTCCCTATCAAGTTCCCCAAAGTTTCCCAATTTCCACACCAACTTCCCCAAATTTAGCCAAAGTTCCCCATCAAAGTTCCCCAGTTTCCCCATCAAGTCTCCCAAAGTTCCCCAGTTTCCCCATCAAGTTCCCCAAAGTTACCCTGTTTCCCCATCAAGTTCCCCAAAGTTACCCAGTTTCCCCATCAAGTTCCCCAAAGTTACCCAGTTTCCCAATGAAGTTCCCCAAAGTTTCCAAGTTTCCCCATCAAGTTCCCCAGTTTCCCCATGAAGTTCCCCAAAGTTCACCAGTTTCCCCATCAAGGTTCCCAAAGTTACCCAGTTTCCCCATCAAGTTCCTGAAAGTTACCCAGTTTTCCCATGAAGCTCCCCAAAGTTCCCCAGTTTTCCATAGGAGAGATTCATTGTTGGGACATAACAGAACATTTACAGTACTTGTGCTTTTTTGATTATCATGTGGATGTTGATCTTGATAATGTACAGTGCCGCGAGCTCATTTTTTGATAACATTTTTTACAGGGTATAGTGCTATATAAGAGTTATTGATAACACAAAAATTGTGAGTGAGCCGGTTTGGCCTAGCAGTAAGGCATTAGGCTGGTAAGCAGAGGGACCTCGGTTTGAATCCACTTCGGCTCTCCTTTCTCTTCAAAAATTGTGGTTTCTGGACACTGCCTTGTGACTTTGTCCCTCACAATTAATAAAACATTAAAATGGCTCTCATCACTGCCCATCTTAATGCAGGAGTCATTCTGGTGGTGACAGTGTAGCGATAGGTATCATAGTCTCCCTCTCCCCCCACCTCCATAACCCCTTTCCCCCATCCCTAATAAGCCATACGGTTTCTATGGACGTTAAGCACCATGTTTACTTACAAAAATGGTGTTCATTTTCCAGAGGCTTTGTGAAGTACAAGCGAGCAACATACCAGTACCGCAATGCCAAGATCCGGCAAAAAGACTGGGATGAGATCTACAACCACAAGTCCGTCCTCGAAGGGCTTCGCGTGCAGGCTGCCAGGTAAGATGCCTTGATATTTTTGCAAGTGTTTGTGGATGCTTCACTTCACAGTGGTTCTGTAACAGTGTAGTTTGACTGATATGAGATCCACAACCACAAATCTGTCTTCGAAGAGACTTTGTGTGCAGGCTGCCAGGTAAGATACCTTGATGTTTTTGCTTGTGTTTGTGCGTGCTTCACTTCGCAGTGGTTCTGTAACAGTGTAGTTTGACTGACATGAGATCTACAACCACAAATCTGTCCTCAAAGGGCTTTGCGTGCCGGCTGCTAGTGAGATGCAAGGACATTTTGCAAGTATTTGTGCATGCTTCATGGCAGTTCTGCAACAGTGTAGTTTCACTCTTCTTTCGCACTGCCAGCTGTTTCAGATGGCTGCACATGAACCACAATGGCAAACTGACCTTGCAAAACCAGTTGTGATGTCTACAAAATCTCCCCACTCTGTCCATATTCGAAACACAGCTCAAGGCTTTCCTCTTAGACGGGCCTTTTGATGAACCTAGGTAGACCATTCCTGTGACCAGAGATTATGTGTATGTCTGTGTGTATATATATGTATGTGCATGGATGGTGTGTGCTAGCGCATTGAGTTTTTGTTTTGCAAAAAGATTTTACACTCTATAAGAATTGTCTGCCATTATTATTACAATGATAAGTTCTGGCTTGCAGGCATTGGGCTACTGATTGCATAGCATTAACACTCTTTTTGATGGAAAGAAAATGCTGAAATGATTAAAGTCACTGATCAAAGAAGCAACAGATAATGTTAGGCTTGCAAACTACAGACATTTGTCGAATGCATGTATGTCTTAAGGTTTTATCTTAGCACACCTGTATCGATGTGTGTATGCTGCACATGTGCCTGTTTGCATGTGTGTGTGAGTGTGAGTGTGTGTGTGTGTGTGTGTGTGTGTGTGTGTGTGTGTGTGTGTGTGTGTGTGTGTGTGTGTGAGTGTGTGTGTGTGTGTGAGAGTGTGTGTGTGTGTGTGTGGTGTGGTGTCATGCTAGGAAGTAAGTGGATGTATAACTGGTTAAATTTTGTTTCATGTTGTAGCACGTTGTCACTGTTCTTGCTTTTGTATGCGCCTTGGGCTGTTAAACTACTTTTGATAGGTAGGACACTTACAAATTTCCATTATTATTATTATAACAGTGGTGTCATGGTCTGATTGCTTTTGACCTTAGGTGCATGGACTGTGGTGTTCCATTCTGCCAGTCGCACAATGGCTGCCCCCTCAGCAACCTCATCCCCAAGTGGAATGACCTTGTCTTCAAGGTTAGTGGCATCTTTGTGGGGGTTTATTTTAGGTAAAAGTGTGGAGAAAAAAAACAAGCAAGTAATTAATTGTAGAGGAATTGTAGTTAGAGCTGGAAGGCCATAGATGGAATAAATGTAAGAGTAAGGGTGGGGGGAGAGTCATTCTCTGTGTTTGTATGTTTGTTTGTTTTGTTTTGTTTAAAAAAAATCAGGATCACAATCAACTTTGTGCTTGTCATTTTGTATTTTTCTTGTAATCTTCCGAAATAGAACAAGGCCGAATTATAAAACACTGGTGTACAATCAACAGAGGGAGCTTAACTTTAACATTTGAAAGAAAGGCGTCACACAAACCCAACAACAACGTAGACCTGAACTGCATTTACTGCATATTTTGACCATGTTGTCATGTGTGTGTTTGAACCATGTCATCAGCGTGCTTTAACCTGCCTCAGCACCACCATGCATGCGTCATGCGAGAGACAGTTAAACCCGTGTGTTTATCTCCGTAGCACAAGTGGAAGGAGGCCCTTGACAACCTGCATCAGACCAACAACTTCCCTGAGTTCACCGGACGAGTTTGCCCGGCGCCATGCGAGGTATGTGGTATTTCTCACGAGTGGTACGCAGACTTTGCATGATCTGTTACGTTTTTTTGGAAAGTTTGGGAAAACTGAAGTGCCCTTTTTCAAGTCTGGAAAATTTTAGGAAAATGACATTTTTGGTCCGAGATTTGGGAAAGTTTGGGGGATTCTATGATAATGGTCAAACAGTTAATATGCAGGAGGGTGTGGGTGTGGGTGGGTGATGGGGGGTTTCAGAAAAACAAAAGAAAAGAAAAAAGAGGCCCGATTATGGATGAAATAGAACAAATACAGAATTTATGTAACATGAAACCACTCAGGGACCTGGTTCAGACTGATGTGTTGTCATCTGCATATGACAGGAGCTCCCATCCTTCAGATTGTGCATATATATATATACTGTTTACATTTTTCACCAGGCATGAACAGTAACTTGGTGCTGGAAAGTGGTCCTTAACTCTCAGAAACGCTTTGCAGTTTTGAAGTAAAAAATCCTGTATAGTCCTTGATATAAAGAGGTACGGGGGGGGGGGGGGGGGGGGGTGATAGTTTAAAAAAAAAAAAAAAAATGTCCAAAGAGTGTGTGATGACAGTTTCTGGTTTGATGTAGGTGATTGTTGGGTGGGTGGGGGGTGGGGATTGAAGGATGGGTGATAGTTAAAAAAAAAAAATCAAGTCTAAACAGGGTGTGTGGCAGAGTTTCTTATCTGTTATGTGGGTGATTGTGGGGGGTGGGGGGGGGGATGTTCAGGGATTGGTGATAGTTACAACAAACAAAAGAATTAAGGTCCAAACAGTGTGTGATGACAGAGTGTCTGGTCTGTTATTTGGGTGATTGTTTTGATGCTGATAGTGCCAGCAGCTATGACAAAGTGAAGCAGGTCCACACCTTTAACCTGCCCTGTATGAATGGAAATTGTTTATGCATTGGCGGTAGTCATTGCTAGTTTGTTAGTTGCCATTCTGAAGCACAGACAGCTCACCTCAAGGTTAGGCGCCTGACAAGCATTTATTGTTACTGTGTACACCATATTGTCTTCTGTGTCTTCACTTTTATTGTGTATACCATGTTGTCTTGTGTGCCTTCATTATTAAGTATACCATGTTGTATTGTGGGCCTTCATTATTACTATGTGTACCATGTTGTCTTGTGTGCCATCATTATTATGTACACCATGTTGTCTTGTGTGCCTTCATTATTAAGTATACCATGTTGTATTGTGGGCCTTCATTATTACTATGTGTACCATGTTGTCTTGTGTGCCTTCATTATTAAGTATACCATGTTGTCTTGTGTGCCTTCATTATAATGTATACCATGTTGTCTTATGTGCCATCATTATTATTGTGCACACAATATTGTCTTGTGTGCGTTAATTATTATTATGTACACCATGTTGTCTTGTGTGCCTTCATTATAATGTATACCATGTTGTCTTATGTGCCTTCATTATTATTGTGCACACTGTATTGTCTTATGTGCCTTCATTATTATTATGTACACCACATTGTCTTATGTGCCTTCATTATTATTGTGCGCACCATGTCTTAGGGAGCCTGTGTGCTGGGCATCAACAGTCCGGCAGTGACCATCAAGAACATTGAGAACTCCATCATCGACTACGGGTTCCAGCACGGCTGGGTCCATCCCATGCCTCCAGCTGTTCGCACCGGAAGGAAGATTGCTGTGGTTGGCAGTGGCCCGGCGGGACTGGCGGCCGCTGCTCAGCTGAACAAGGTACTGGAGAGGGCATGCTGCTCAAATGTAGACAGAGGTATGCTGCTGAGATGGAGAGGTATGCTGCTGAGATGTAGAGGTATGCTGCTGAGATGTAGAGGTATGCTGCTGAGACGGAGAGAGGTATGCTGCTGAGATGTAGAGGTATGCTGCTGAGATGGAGAGGTATGCTGCTGAGATGGAGAGAGGTATGCTGCTGAGATGTAGAGGTATGCTGCTGAGATGTAGAGGTATGCTGCTGAGATGGAGAGGTATGCTGCTGAGATGGAGAGAGGTATGCTGCTGAGATGTAGAGGTATGCTGCTGAGATGTAGAGGTATGCTGCTGAGATGGAGAGGTATGCTGCTGAGATGGAGAGAGGTATGCTGCTGAGATGTAGAGGTATGCTGCTGAGATGTAGGGGTATGCTGCTGAGATGGAGAGGTATGCTGCTGAGATGGAGAGAGGTATGCTGCTGAGATGTAGAGGTATGCTGCTGAGATGTAGAGGTATGCTGCTGAAATGGAGAGAGGTATGCTGCTCAGATGTAGAGGTATGCTGCTCAGATGTAGAGAGGTATGTTGCTCAGATGTAGAGAGGTATGCTGCTCAGATGTAGAGAGAGAGGTATGCTGCTCAGATGTAGAGAGAGGTATGCTGCTCAGCTGCAGAGAGAGGTATGCTGCTCAGCTGCAGAGAGAGGTATGCTGCTCAAATGTAGAGAGAGGTATGCTGCTCAGATGTAGAGAGGCATGCTGCTCAGATGTAGAGAGGTATGCTGCTCAAATGTAGAGAGAGGGATGCTGCTCAGATGTAGAGAGGTATGCTGCTCAGATGTAGAGAGGTATGCTGCTCAGATGTAGAGGTAGGGTGTGCTGGTGTAAAATAAGGACTGGGCTGGACACATGCTTAGTTATATTTGAATGGTAAGCATCTCCTTCCAGAACTGTTTAACTTGCAGAAGCCTGAATAGCTGGGTTAAGAAGTTAGGATGTTTTTCAACATCACAATGATTTCCTTTGCTTTTGGTTTTGGTTTACTTTTTGTCTGTTTGTTTCCGGTGCTCTGCAATTTTTATTTGTTTACAGTTCACTACAATTTTATTTTATCTTAATGCTTTCCTTTGTTTTTGTTTTTTGTTTATTTTTTGTCTGTGCTCAAAGTTCACTGTGAAGACTTTTTTGATGTCTCAGTTCATCAGTCTAGTACGAAGCATGCACATAGATTGTTGTTTGAATGAATTCTGAATTTGTCTTTATCCAGGCTGGACACACAGTGACGGTGTACGAGAGGAACGACAGGGTGGGAGGGCTGCTTCGCTACGGAATCCCCACCATGAAACTGAGCAAAGAGGTGAGAGTGATTTCCTCCCTCCCTCCCTCTCTTTATTTTGTGCTGCAGAATCCCCTCCATAATACTGAGCAAACAGGTGAGAGTGCTTTCGTCCTTCCCTCCCTTCCTTCATCTCTTTATTCTGTGCTGCAGAATCCCCACCATAAAACTGAGCAGACAGTGAGAGTTGTTTCCTCCTTCCCTCCCTCGCTCCCACCCTTTCTCTCTTTATTCTGTGCTGCAGAATCCCTACCATAAAACTGAGCAGACAGTGAGAGTTGTTTCCTCCTTTCCTCCCTCCCTCCCTCTCTCTTTACACTGTGCTGTGGAATCCCCACCATAAAACTGAGCAAACAGGTAAGAGCTTTTTTATCCTCCATCCCTCTGTCCTTCCCTCCCTCCCTTTCTCTCTATTCTGTGCTGCAGAATCCCCACCGTAAAACCGAGAAAACAGGTGAGGGTGCTTTCATCCCTCCCTCCCTTTCTCTCTATTCTGTGCTGCGGAATCCCCACTGTGAAACTGAGCAAACAGGTGAGAGTGTTTTCCTCCATCCCTCCGTCTGTCCCTACCCCCCACCCCCCTCTCTCTCTTAACTCTGCACGGCAGAATCCCCACCATAAAAACTGAGCAAACAGGTGAGGGTGCTTTCCTCCCTCCGTCCCTCCCTCTGTCTCTTTACTCTGTGTCTGTCATAAGGTCTCTTTTTGTGTGCGCTATTATTTCTGTGTCTGTGTCTCTTTGCTTATCAGCACAAACTTATTAGCATATGGATATGTGCATGCATTGTACCATGCTCTTGTATTAGAGTGTGGATGCAACCACACATGCAATTACCTATGCCTGCAGGCAAGTAGATTTGTGTGTGTGTGTGTGTGTGTGTGTGTGTGTGTGTGTGAGAGAGAGAGAGAGAGAGAGAGAGAGAGAGAGAGAGAGAGAGAGAGAGAGAGAGAGAGTGTGTGTGAGAGAGAGAGTGTGTGAGAGAGAGAGAGTGTGTGTGTGTGTGTTTGCAAGAGCACATGTGTTTATGTGTGTCAGTGATTATGTGTGTCAGTGTGTATGTATGTGTGTGTGTGTATGTGCGTGTGTGTGTGTGCATGTGTGTGTATTAGAAGGAGGAATGTGTTAAATTTCAGTGCAAAGCAATCAGTTCCACACCCAAAACAAGCATTCCCTCAAACACATAATGATTCATCACACTCACACCCAAACCTTGGCTCTCCCCCACAGGTTGTCCAGCGACGAGTGGACCTGCTGCAGCAAGAGGGCATCCAGTTCAGGGTGAAGGTGGAGGTGGGCAAGGACGTGCTGGCCAAAGACCTCATGAAGGAAAACGATGCTGTGCTCTTGGCTCTGGGCGCTACCTGGCCCCGCGATTTGCCCATTCCTGGTGAGGAGGTTTCGTAGGGTGTTGGGTTTTACTGCAGACAAAGCGCCATCTGGCCCCACGATTTGCCCATTCCTGGTGAGGAGGTTTCGTAGGGTGTTGGGTTTTACTGCGGACAAAGTGCCATCTGGCCGTACAATTTGCCCATTTCTGGCCCCACGATTTGCCCATTCCTGGTGAGGAGGTTTCGTAGGGTGTTGGGTTTTACTGCAGACAAAGCGCCATCTGGCCCCACAATTTGCCCATTCCTGGTGAGGAGGTTTCGTAGGGTGTTGGGTTTTACTGCGGACAAAGTGCCATCTGGCTGTACAATTTGCCCATTTCTGGCCCCACGATTTGCCCATTCCTGGTGAGGAGGTTTCGTAGGGTGTTGGGTTTTACTGCAGACAAAGCGCCACCTGGCCCCACGATTTGCCCATTCCTGGTGAGGAGGTTTCGTAGGGTGTTGGGTTTTACTGCGGACAAAGTGCCATCTGGCCGTACAATTTGCCCATTTCTGGCCCCACGATTTGCCCATTCCTGGTGAGGAGGTTTTGTAGGGTGTTGGGTTTCATTGTAGACAAAGTGCCACCTAGCCCCACGATTTGCCCATTCCTGGTGGGGAGGTTTCATGGGGAGTTGGATTTCCTTCCAGAAGACTTTGTCATAATGTTTAGAGGTCTGGTACCAGAGGATTTTGTACCAGTGGTGTTCTAGAGGTTTGGTACAGGAGACTTGCGAGAAAAGTAGTTTAGAACTTTGGTGCCAGAGAACTGTGTACCAGTGTTGTAGGGATTTGGATCTGGAGACCTTTGTACAAATGTTTTAGGAGGTTTGGTACCAGAGACCCTTGTACCAGTGTTGTAGTGGTTTTGTAGCAGAGAACTTGGCAACAATGTATTGTTGGGAATTTTTGTTTGTTTGTTTTGAACTGGTGTTCTGGTAATTTGGTACCACTGAACTCTTGTCAGATTTTCAAGATTTTTGTTTCATTTTTAGATTTTCTTTTAAAATGGGTATTTGAAGTTTTGCATCCAAAAGTCCTCTTTTATCTCCATGCTGTGGGCCTGTTACTGTTATGGAATATTCTGTTCATACGCTGCTTTGTTTTAATCAACTAAAAGTGGAACTGTGATTTGTTTTATTTTAGACTCCTTCCTCTTATTCCTTCAGCTAACCGCAATCCTTTGGTTGATTATTTTGTTGCTTCTGCGTATTTATGTTAACCTGATTAATCCACGGCTGGAGGCTCCATTAAGTGGGAGGTAGAGAATTTTATTAATGGAAAAAAAAAAGAGGAAAAAAAACCTCTTAAACAAACTTATAGAGTCACAAGAACTCTTTGGAACAGTGGTATTCCTTCTGCATTGGATTTGTTTATTAAACAGAACAACTCTTCTTTCTTTTTTTTTCTTTTTTTCTTCTTCTACTTCTTCGTGTGTTTTTTTTAGCTGTATAGAATGCATGCAGTTTAAAAGTTAAGTCTTGGCAGAGAAAAAAAAGAAATTTAAACATGCTCGAGTCATTGTCAATTTCAGTCTAACGAAGCCTTACCATAAGTGGGAGGCAACAAGATGAAATGTTAAAACCTTAATCATTATTTTCCTCTTTTCAGGCCGTCAGCTGGAAGGCATCCACTATGCCATGAACTTCCTGGAGACCTGGCAGAAGCAGCAGCACGGCAACAGCAGCCCCTACATCTCTGCCAAGGACAAGGACGTCATCGTTATCGGCGGTGGCGACACTGGCTGTGACTGCATCGCCACTTCCCTGAGACAGGTGAGATGGACGTGCATGGTGCAGGCAGTGCCTGGGACAGCTACCCTTTAAATGATGGTGACAGCCTTGCGATCTCAGGGGAGCTGTATCTGTCTGTCAATGACTTTTAACCACAGTGTTGTTTATTCAACCCACAAGGGAGTTAATTAGTATTTGAAAGATGACACACAAATACGACAACAAAGACCTGAGTTGCCTACGATAATTCTCACCCGGAATGCAAGAAATACAAGATACATAAACTCTAGGATAACTTGAGTCACCTTCGGTAACTCACCTGACATGTGAGTAAATACAAGGTACATTAGGGCAAGGTATACAAGGTACATGCGAGTAAATACAAGGTACCTTGTATTCATTTGCATGCCAGGTGAGAGTCACTGAGAGAGCTCAGGAGCTGTGTGAAAGTCGAGGTGGCCATCCTGGGCTCCCGTCTGTAATAAGCCTACGGTTTCCGTGGACGTAAAGCAACACTCAACCAACTCAAGAGTTACTGTAGGTGACTAGGGTCTTTGTTGTGTTTGTGTGACATCTTTTGAGCACTAATAAACTCCCTTGCGTGTTGATCCTGCATGGACGCTCTGGGCCTTGGTCTCTTTCAGATTGTCGTTGCTTTTTCTTGTTGGTGTTGCTGTAACACAACCTTGTCATTTTATGATTGGAATGAATGTGCGAGTCAGTGTATTTGGCACCATTACACATTCCTTGCGTAATTACTTCGACATCTGGCAATAAACTTGCATTGTACTGTATTGTCTTAATATTGTAAGGGGAACTGCCATAAATCACAGTCCCTGCCTGTCCAAGTGTCCAGGTTTTGTCTGGAACATACCTGCAGAACATGCCTTTTGTAACAGACTTGTTTTTGTTATTCAGGGCGCCAAGAGCATCACGACATTTGAGATCCTGCCCCAGCCCCCACCATCGCGCGCAGCCAACAACCCCTGGCCCACCTGGCCCCGGATCTTCCGTGTGGATTACGGCCATGAAGAGGTTCAGTTGAAGTGGGGCCGCGACCCCCGCATCTTTGAGATCAAGAGCACTGTAAGTGTTGCGAGTTATCCAGTTAGTGTCACGACTGATATTCACATGCCATGTTGTTTTGTTTTTTTCTTCACCAAACGTTAATTGTTCTGTTTTGCTTGATATATATTTATCTTGGGTGTGTAGTTGTTCTGTTATCAGGTTTGGTTTTCCTCAGTCGAAAAATGAAATGCCGTCATTTTATTTCTAAGGAATTTCTGGATGACGGCAATGGTCACGTGAGCGGCGTGCGTACCACGCAGATTGAGTGGCAGAAGGATGAGTCTGGGCGCTTCATGATGAAAGATGTTGAAGGTCAGATCAGCATTATTTCAGTACTTTACACTGTCCTGCATGAAAACTGAGAAACTTGCATCTGCCTATGAAGCTTCTGTCTTTTTGTCCCTGTCCATCTCTGGTATTTTCCTTTTCATGAATATTAGAGAGAGTGTGTGTGTGTGTGTGTGTGTGTGTGTGTGTGTATGTGTGTGTGTATGCATGTGTGTGTGTATGGGGGGGGGGGGGGGGAGGTGTATGCTGATTTATTCTATTGATGAATGATTTGCTACCATACCTAATGCTGCTGTATGCCTTGGTAGGTAGCACATAGAAAGGGTGACTAGCTTTGAAGTCCACATGTAATTGAGCACTAAGCAGCAAGGGGAATGTAAGACTCTGCTAACAAGGATCAGAATAGTATTTTGTGTAGAACCTTGTTGTTGTTTTGCAACCTCATCAGTTTTATTCTGTGAAATGTAGCTATTGATCACATGTGCCAAATAAATGTTACTATGAGTAACTGTTACTGTATTGTATGGATCACATGTGCTGAATAAATGTTACTGTGAGTAAATGTATAGCTATTGATCAAATGTGCCAAATAAATGTTACTATGAGTTTGAGTAACTGTTACTGTATTGTACTGATCACATGCACTGAATAAATGTTACTATGAGTAACTGTTACTGTATTGTATTGATCACATGTACTGATTCAAATGTTACTGTAAGTGTTACTGTTATTGTGTGAAGACAAGAGAACTATATTGTGTGAAGACAAGAGAAGTCAGGATAGAGTCTTTGCTTTCTGCACCTCACCACTGATTCTCTCAGCAGCGTTAGCCACTGACCAGTCAGTGTTGACCTGTACCCATGTTTCCCTACCAGGTTCAGAGAAGGTGTTCAAGGCGGACCTTGTCTTGCTGGCCATGGGCTTTGTTGGGCCAGAGCGACAGATTGTGGAGGAGCTCAGCGTGGACCTTGACCAGCGCGGAAACGTGTCCACGCCCAGCAGCAAATACAACACCAGCATCCCAAAGCTCTACGCCGCAGGAGGTATTCATTTCTGTGTCCTCGTTCTCAGAAAGTAGAGTCTGTCTGTTTGCATCCCTGTTTCCAGACAGAGTCTTGTCATATTAGGGCTACACCAGCATCCCAGCGAGTCTTGCGCTTGCTGGGTGGTTGTGCTTCTGCAGTCTGACCGTGTGCTTGCTTGTGGGAGTGATCGTGTCCAGCGTTGTGTCTTGTTCATGGACATAATCATGTCCAGTGTTAACCTTGTTTATGGTAGCAATTGTGCCATGCTTGGAACAGTTCCAGCATCCCTGAGACTCTTGTGCTGGTGGGGGGGTGTAGTTCTGCAGTCTCTTTTTATCCTTCTTGATGGAAGCAGCTTGATCACATTGGAACAACACCAGCATCCCTGTCTGCTCTGTATCCTTGTTTGTTGGGGCAATCTGCTCCAGTGGCATCCTTTTCCACGGAGTCCTGAGGTGACCCAGAGCAGTTGATGGGATGTTAAAATCCCAAAACTAACTTGTTCATGGCAGCAACCTTGTCACTCTGGAACAGCACCAGCATCCCTCAGACTCTGTGCTGCTGGAGGTGTGCTTTTCTGTAGTCTGTACCCTTCTTTGTGGGAGCAGTCTTGTCCATTGCTGTCCAGAAGAAGTAGCTCTGAAGCTGTCTTGTGCATTGCTGTCCAGAAGAAATAGCTCTGCTGTCCTCTTGTCCGTTGCCGTGCAGAGGAAATAGCTCTGATGTTCTCTTGTCCATCGCTGTCCAGAGGAAGTAGCTCTGATGTTGTTTTGTCCATCGCTGTCCAGAGGAAGTAGCTCTGATGTTGTCGTGTCCATCGTTGTCCAGAGGAAGTAGTTCTGATGTTCTCTTGTCCATTGCTGTCCAGAGGAAGTGGCTCTGATGTTGTCTTGTCCATCGCTGTCCAGATGTTTTATTGTTCATCACTTTCCAGAATAAGTAGCTGTGATGTTCTCTTGTCTGTCACTGTACAGAGGTCCAGAGGAAGTAGGTTTGATGGTCCTAAGTGCTCCATTTCACTGTAATTGTAGCAGTTTCATTTGTGCCTGCATACAATCACCCAATGCAGGAAACTCCAGCAGACCTGCTTTTGGGCAGCTGCTTCTTAATTCAAACTTCCTTCCTTCAGGGAAAAAGCTGGTTCTGAGTCATTGATCTGTTTGTCCCCAGACTGCCGACGGGGCCAGTCACTGGTGGTGTGGGCCATATCTGAGGGACGCCAAGCAGCTCGGCAGATCGACCTTGACCTGATGGGAGACACGAGCCTTGCTGGTCCTGGCGGAATTGTCAAGGTGGAGTAGGCTCTGCGTACTGATGCCGGAAAACTTGGCAGGGAAGCTTTGAAAACATTTTGTTTTAGGTTTTGTTGATAGGGAGAATGTCGATGCTTAGATCCACCAGCCCACAAGCCATACACATTCAGACAGAAAAACTCAGTTGAGTTGATCCAGGAAAAAAAACTCAGGTGAGAATGTGAAGTGAAATGTAGCATTGAAGGCTTGAGAATGTGAAGTAAGATGAAGCTTTGAGGGCGTGAGGGTCTGAAGTGAAATGAAGCTTTCAGTGGTGTAAGGATCTGAAATTAGCTTTGGTGGTGTGAGGATCTGAAGTGAACTGAAGCTCTGGTGGTGTGTGGATCTGAAGTGACATGGAGCTGTGATAGCATGAGGAGCTGAAGTGAAATGCAGCTTTGATAGTGTAACGATCTGAAATGAAATGACTTGCGGCATGAGAATATGAACTTGAAAAGATCTGGCAACATGAGGATCTAAGTCAAACAAGTCCTTGGTTGAGTGAGACCGTCAAGTAAAATGAAATTGTTCTGTCAGGATGAGGATTTGAAGTCAGATTGGGCGGGGGGCGGGGGGGGGGGGGATTATTATGAAATGAAATAAAGTGTTGGTGGCACAAAAGTGACACAAAGCTTTGATGTTGTGAGGATGTGCGCAAAGCGAAGCGGAGCTTTTGGGGGTTGTGTGCAGGTATTAGTGGAAAGTGGCTTTGGTGGCAGAAGACTGTAAAATAAAATAAAGTGAAGCTAAAGCGGGACTTGGGTCTGAAATGGAACGAAACTTTTGGTGGCTTGGTAACGAGTATGCAGTGCAGTGATGAAAAGTATAATGAGCAGTGTGTTGGTTTGACTCCTGTTTGTGTGTATTTGTTGTGCTAAGATGAAGATTCAGTCTCTTACCAACAGCAGTTGATGTGACAGTAGCTGTGAATCGAAATTTTTATACCAATGTTACATAATCTGAAGTAGTCATTTGTGTCTCATGGTCTGTTGTGTGTTGTGAGACAATGCGTAGCACCGTGGGTGTTAGAACACTGAACTTGTCAAGAGTTCTAGGTATGTCCATATTGAGAGATACAATATTTCTGTATTTAAGGTTTTGCTAGAAATTATACATCATGGAACTGATGTGCAAGGACCTATTTCACATTTATTGTAACGTTATTTACATTTGTTTGGGGTACATTTGTTGTTTGTTTTTTGTTTGAGAAAAACAGGTGTAAGTGATGCGCTGTATTTGTGACAAATCTGAAACAGAACAAGGCCCAGAGTGCTTGTGCAGAATCAACCCACAAGGGAGTTAATTAGCGCTCAAAATATGTAACACAAAGACCTGAGTCGCCAATGGTAACTCTCACCTGGCGTGTGTGTAAACACAAGGTACATAAACTCTGCAAGAGGTACATCCTCAGTGTAGATTTAGAGGCTGTGCCTCTGTTGGGGAGTTTATGTACCTTGTATTTACACACATGCCAGGTGAGAGTTACTGTAGGCGACTCAGGTCTTCGCTGTACTTGTGTTATGTATTTTGAGCGCTGATTAACTCCCTTGTGTGTTGATTCATTGTATTCGTAGCTCTGCTGTAAAGGAGCTAGTATATGTTGTATTTGGGGCAGGATAGTTCAGCTGACAGAGCATCAGAATGAAAAGCCGGGTGCAATACTGATGCAAATTTGATTCCCTGGTGCGGCAACAGATTTTTCTCCCAGAGTCAGCTTTTCATTGCTGACCCTTTTATGGTGTTTATACAGCCCCTATGTGCAGTCACAGGCATCAGTGTCTGTGCGTGCATTAAAATTTCCAAACACTGGCAGCCATACCATTGTTTGGACATGTGAAAATACTGCACAAATTGGTAGGAATGGATAGCACTGCTCTTGAGGCTGCTGTAATATATATTTCTTTTGCCAAATTAATTGTAGATAATGCACATTGAAGGACCATAGTATTCTGAATATAACTTAAATATTTTGCAGGTATTAAAAGTAAGGTTAATCTTTTGACCACTGATAATGCTCATTGAAGGACTGTCATATTATGAATATAACTTAAATATTTTGCTTGCATGAAAAAAGTAGGTTAATCTTTTGATCACTGTTTGTGTGGCTGTGAGACGCATGAACAGGATCATGTGCAAAGATTAGGCTGGTGATTTCGGCATTTAGGTTGCCCATTCTACCTTCTCATCTGGTACTGGCTTTTCGCTGAGGCATGCTAACAGACAAAGAGACTGTTGGAATGTTTCTGGCTTTTGCAGTAACAGGCAATGTTAGCTTTTTCTCTGAGACTATGTTGTTGTTAATGTTGTTGATCGCTTCGATTTAGTGCTGTTCTCTGGTCTCGAGCAGACTCGCTGCACTCTTATCGTTTGTGATTCTAAATAGTTAAGTGTTGCTTCACGTCCACAGAAGCCATAGGCTTATTAGGGACAGGAGCCCAGGTGTGTTCTAAATGAGTGACTGTAGCTTTTTACAGCACATTTGGAATATCTGCGCAAGTTGTGTACTCTCAGCTCTGATTAATTGTAACATGGCTGGTACCACGTGAAACTGCTGCCACCTCAGCACATTCTGTGTGCAGCATTCCACCATGCACAATGTCACATCACTTCATGATAACCATATACATAGGGTGCATGCATGTTTAGCTGTAACATGCCACCTGCACTCATTTAACTAAGATTTTTCAAACTGCACATGCTGAAAATTTCAAATTGCTATTGATACTTTTGTACCAGATTTTGTGACTATAACTTAATTTTGAGATCAAGTGAATGTATTTTTGAAGGGAAAACTGCTAGTTAGGTTACACCATCAAATTTCGTATATGATCACATTTGTACAGCTGTATAAGCAATACATGGTCAGGATTCAACAGAAACTGACTGTGGTGATTTGAGACATGTTTTAACCCCTTTACTGCCATGATGCTACTTGGAAACAACCAATAAAAGTGTGAAATTTTCTTTTCTCTTTGGCACTGGCGTGTCAAAGGATTTTCATCAAAACACATAACATTAAAAGTAGATGTGTTATAGCACCAGAAAATATACCATGTGGATCTTTCAGCCTGGCAATTTTACAGACTGGGGCAGTGAAGGGGTTAAAGGGGATGATGGACTCGTTTAAGGAGTGCAAAAGCATTGTTGGATCAGACTTCTGAAGTGAGAGCTTTCAAACTGTGCATGATGGGAACATCCCCCCGAGTTGCACACTTTTAAGCCAGTTTCAGAAGGTATAATCGGATGCTCTCAGCAGCATTTGAAGCACAAAACTAAAACTGACTGTACACAAGGCTTTAAGTAATTTTAGCACATTTTCAAGGAGACGGTTGATGAGATTCCAGCCTCTGTGAAAACCTGAATGTTTGGCTGTTTTTTGTTTTGTTTTTAATACTCTTTTTCTGAGACTTTGAAACTCTCCATGATGATGATTACCCTCTATCAAGCTGTATGCATTCATGCTGGTTAAAGTGACCATGACCAGTTGTCAGTCACAAAAGAGTTGTGTTTCTTTGATTGTTTTTCTCCAGTTTTGAATGCAAATCAGCCTATGGACATCAGATATGTCAGAGAGGACTTGATACACAGTGCTTTTATTTCTTTTAGATTATTTTGATTTCATGCTGCCAGAACATTTGCTTACTACATTTTTTTTTCTTTTGGTTGGGATTATTTTGGTTTCATATTCCAGAGTTTGCTTGATATTTGGCTTTGTTTTTATTCAGATTACTTATTTAGATTTCAGGTTGCTTAATAAAATAAAAAGCAAAAAAAGTTAAAAAAATCTATAGCCTCTTTCTCTGCTGGAGCAAAATATTGCTTCTTCTTTTTGGAGATGGATATGCACCTGTATTGTAAATATTTACCATTTTTATGTATATATTCAGGATGGACTTAAAAAAAAGAAGAGATTTTGTTGACTTTTTGGTTCAAAATAGAAATTCTAAAAAACACATTTGAATTTGGAACATGAGATTTTGTGATGCAAGATATTAGTGTTGTGTGTACTTGTCTGTATTCAGATTCTGACTTTACCATTGTACATAGTGATATTGTTGCAGTGCTGTTTAAAACAAAAAACACAACAACAAAAAACGTAACACACACATGCACACACGCATGCATGCACGCGCGCGCACACACACACACACACACACACAAACACAACAACAAAAAACATAACACACACATGCACACACGCATGCATGCACGCATGCATGCACGCACGCACACACACACACACACACACACACACACACACACACACACACACACAAAGAAAAAAGAAGAAGAGCTTTTATAGTTTGTGTGATATGTCAGAAACACTTTTGCTGTTAACATAACCATACTGTTACACAGAAGATTGTATCTTGGCTAAAATCTGCTTTAAAACATTTCATTTATTAGTTTCCCCATATATAATTTATTGTCACCTGCTTCCGTTGTCAATAGATTTTTACATGTAACTGATCTGTATGCTTTGTGAACTTCCATTTTCCTTTTTATGATGGAGTAGTAGCATTAGCTATGGAGCTGTGATTTGTATAGAATGTTCGGAGTGTTCAGTAGTCGGGGTAGCTGACACTACTCAAGCTACACACATTAGGTGTGCAAGTGGCCATCTGCAATGTCACAAAATCCAAACTCATTGAAGGTTCAAAGGAACGTTATTTATTAGGAAAAAACACAATCTTCAGATTTTTGGGGGTAATCCCCTTTATCAAGCTACAAAATGATACTTAACCAATTTAAACAGTGAAAAAAAAAAAAAAAAAGAGAAAAAAAGATGAAAAATGAGATGTAATGGAGGTACACTATTTATTAGGACAAAAACACAATCTGCAAATGTTCAGGGTAATCCCCTTTACGAAGCTACAAAATGACACTTACACAACAGTTAAATGGTTAGAAATGATGAAAAATGAGATGTAATGGAGGTACACTATTTATTAGGACAAAAACACAATCTGCAAATGTTCAGGGTAATCCCCTTTACGAAGCTACAAAATGACACTTACACAACAGTTAAATGGTTAGAAATGATGAAAAATGAGATGTAATGGAGGTACACTATTTATTAGGACAAAAACACAATCTGCAAATGTTCAGGGTAATCCCCTTTACGAAGCTACAAAATGACACTTACACAACAGTTAAATGGTTAGAAATGATGAAAAATGAGATGAAAAGCTAAATCAGTTATTTGTTTTTGATTGAGCTATGTTTTCCTGCCCAGTGCTTGGAAGAATAATCACAAAGGTCTCTAGTCAAAACGTACAACTTCTGAATGTCCGTTGTTTTTCGCACTTAGTGCTGTGACTGGATGATCATCTTGCACAAAAGACCCTCTTCAACTGTGCATACCTCCTGAGTACAACTACAAGCAGAGAAAATAAAGAAAATAATAGATAAAGTAAAATGAACGCAAAAAATAACACAAATGTGAGAAATTGTAAGAGCTACTCCAAACAAACAAAGTAAATCATAAAATTTAAACAAATAATTTTGAAAGTAAGCATCATGCTAGTTTACCTTTATCCATATCTATCGATCCATCATTAAAGCTTGTTGAGTTCTTTTTTCCTGCCTGTATCTTCCTATAACAAATCCATGTATCTTGATTAAAAAAAAAAAAAAAAAAAAAGCGCTTTCTTTTTTATTTGAATCTGTCAGATCAAAAATCTTTGGATGAAGAGATGGACATCTTGTAGGAATTACTTGACCTACAGCCGAGTTGTTATGATTATATCTACTAATCTAGCCAACAATTTAACTCAGAAATAAAACATCTCCTGTTGATTGGTCTCAAAACAAAAATGGGCTTTGTTCAATCAGTATGTATTTTGCCAACATTATAACTTTAAACAAAAACAGTCCCTATTGGTGTGTGTGTGTGTGTGTGTGTGTGTGTGTGTGTGTGTGTGTGTGTGTGTGTGTGTGTGTGTGTGTGTACATACAGCACTGTAATTATGAACAAAAACAGGCCAGAGCTGAGACTGAACAAGAAGAGGCCCTGTAGGTATATATATACAGCCAACACTGTAACTCTGAACAAAAACAGGTCTTGTTGGTTTATTCAGTTGGAGCTCTGTAGGTAAATATACAGCAGCCACTGTAACTCAACAAAAACAGGCCCTGTTGGTTTATATAGCCAGAGGTGAAACTCTGAATAAAAACAGGCCCTGTAACTCAACAAAAACAGGTCCTGTTTGTATATGTAAAGCCAGCACTGTAACTCTGAACTCCTCTGTCTTCAGAGGTAGTGGCCTGTGGACACTGTCTTTGTGACTTTGCCCCTGACAATTAAAGAAACATTGTCTCTCATTGCTGCCCATCTTAATGCAGGAGCCATTCTGGTGGTGACAGGGTAAGCTTAGGTGTAAGGGGTGTACTACAGTACACCCCTTCCCCCACCTCCTGGGATGTCAGCCCACACCAGTACCTCTTCTGAGACAACTTGGTGTTAAACAAGGTTAACCTACCAACCAATTTATATATAGCCAACACTGTCAGTTGGACCCAAAACAGGCCCTTAGCTGTGCACATGCATGTTGATGTGGCTTGGAAGTGTCCACGCAGGGAAAAACAAGACCTTTGAGTTTGAAGCATGCTGTAGTAATCGAATGGGATGGAAACTCACTTTACTTACATCTTTACAGAATAGAACAGCTCTAGAAAAATGTACTCATCTATATGACGACACATGAAGAACAGTTAAAAACACAAGCTCTTTCAACTCATGGTCTTCGTTTGGTGTAGTTCTATTTTGTCAACCTGACCTGCAGTTGTTCTCTCATTTCTTATATCTTTACAGAGTTCAGGAGCAAATATAGGGAAAGCGTAGTGCCCGACAATAATGAGAAGTATGAAACACAAGGCGTACTGTTGTTATTATGCATGTATGCAATACAAATTTATATCTGTCTTTCGCAATTTAGATTCCTGTAGGTGCAGGCTTGTGTTTTCAAGACAAGTGCATAGTCTCGTTTGGTTATGATATCTTGTAGCATTTTATAACAGTTTTGTTGCTGTTCTATGCATTTTTGAGCTAGTGTCAGTGTGCTATGAATAAAGTCTGGTGTATGGTTATAAAATAGCATATTTCTTTCATAAGACTTGGACAAATATTGCTCCATTCTTTTTCATATCATTTATTAACTTTTCTTTCAGCTGTGCATTTTGCTTGCTTGCAAACAATAATTCGTGAAAATAATAGTATATTTGCTTGTTGAAGTATCCAAAAGCATTTGTTATTACATTTGGTAAGTAAAGTGGAGACCCTCCATTTGTGATAATACTAATAGACTACGCATGTGTTTGCTTAAACAGTAGTAGCCATTCAAATAAACTTACTTTGTGCTCTATTGGCACATCAAGAAAAATTAATCTGTTTGGTTGTGTTTCTGTATGAGAGAGAGAGAGAGAGAGTGTTCCCACTTTATTTCATTGTTGTTGATTTTCTCATGTAGTCGAAGCCTGATAAGTTCAAGTCAGGTAAGCTCAAATGCAAGATCTGTTTGTTCAAGCATTCATCATGTCTGAGCTAACTCCTTTATCTTTGTTAAAAAAAAAGAAAAAGAAGAAGTTCAAGTTGGGTAAGTTTAAATGCTGGATAAATTCAAGTCGGGTATGTTCAAATGCTGGATAAGTTCAAGTTGGTTATGTTCAGATGGGGAATAACTTCGTCAGGTGAGTTCAGATGCTGCATAAGTTCAAGTCGGGTAAGTTCAAATACTGCGTAAGTTCAAGTCAGGTAAGTTCAAATACTGCAAACGTTCAAGTTGGGTAAATTCAAATACTGCGTAAGTTCAGATCTGGTACGTTCAAATGCTGGATAAGTTCAATTTGGGTATGTTCAAATGCTGGCTAAGTTCAAGCAGGGTAAATTCAAAAGCTGGACAAGTTCAAGTGAGGTAAGTTCAAATGCTACATAAGTTCAAGTCAGGCAAGTTCAAATGCTGGGTAAGTTTAAGTAGGTTAAGTTCAAATGCTGGACAAGTTCAAGTAGGGTAAGTTCAAATGCTGAACAAGGTCAAGTAAGTTCAAATGCTAGATAAGTTCAAGTCAGGTACATTCAAATGCTGGATAAGTTCAAGTTGGATAAGTTCAACTGCTGGATAAGTTTAACTAGGGTAGGTTCAAATGCTAGATAAATTTAAGTAAGGTAAGTTCAACTGTTGGATCAGTTCAGGCATTTGCTATGACCCACAGGCTCACAGCACCAGGTAAGTTCACTTTTCCCCTTCCCGTTTCTTGTTGTTTCGCCTTAAATATGAACAATTTCTTTCTCCTTATGCTGTTTATTTTGTCCCAGGTCATAAAAACATTGGTTACGGACAGTGGTAGACACCAGAAAGTACACTACACAGTTTTTAAAGTGGGCGGAAAGTCACAAACCTCAGAGACTCTGTGTGTGTGCGTGTGTGTGGGTGGTTAAGTTCAATTGTGTGGATGAAGAGGAGCACATCTGAACTTACCTGGCATCAAAATTCACACTCTTCAGATGGGTTCAATTTCATAGCTGAATGATGGTAAATCTGAACTTCTCTGGCACTTTGGATTACTAAACTTCAGATAAGTTCAAGTAGTTTTGATGTCCTGAGGCACCACAACTTGTCAACTTGGACTATAACTATAACATGTTGCTTTAAAATGAACAACCCTGGTTTTACTAAAAATGAAACAGAACGAGGCCCACAGCACTTGTGCAAAAGCAACACACAAAGGAGTTAATCCGCGCTTGAAAGAACAGCACACAAGCACAACAACAAAAACCTGAGTTGCCTTCAGTAACTCTCACCTGGCATGCAAGTAAATACAAAGTTCATCAACTCCACCAGAGGTACATCCTGAAGATTGTGAGGGTGTACCTCTGGTAGAGTTGATGTACCTTGCATTTACATGCATGCCAGGTGAGTTACTGCAGGCGACTTGAGTCTTTATTGCTGTGCTTGTGTGACGTCTTCTGAATGCTAATTAACTCCCTTGTGTGTTGATCCTGGTTTCACTAAATTTAAAAATGACAAAAACAAGTTGACCGGTTCAGCTTTGTATGGAAAAGATTAAAAACTTTAACCCCTCAGTCATAACTTGGCTTTGGTCAATGTTTTCATTTTGGCAAATAGAAAGAGTACAGTATGTGTTCCTAATTTTGCCATAATCATGCTCTGTTGGTTACAT
Source organism: Alviniconcha strummeri (assembly GCA_963584105.1). Taxonomy (NCBI): domain Eukaryota; kingdom Metazoa; phylum Mollusca; class Gastropoda; family Provannidae; genus Alviniconcha; species Alviniconcha strummeri. Next base: position 8,722,568 of record OY757544.1, read on the forward strand.
GGCACGTACAAGACTGTGTTTTCGACATTTTGTTCTGAGTTACATATCTGCACATAATTTCCCTCTCTCTCTCTCTCTCTATATATATAATGTCATGTTCATTCATTCCAAATTGTGTGTTGGACCCATATCACAGTGCTTCCTGCCAGTTGGAGCAAATGTACAATCCCTCTGCTGCTCTGGCTCAATGGAGCCAGCGATATGTGTATTAGATCCACTGAGCAAGACCTTGAGGTTGTGTGTTGGATCCATTGCGCACAAAGTGAGCAGTGGTAAATTTATGCAGGTTGGGTTAATTAAGTCCTGCTCTGTGTGTGTGTGTGTGTGTGTGTGTGTGTGTGTGTGTGTGTGTGTACATTTGTGTTGTATGCATTGAATTTTGACAATATGCACATGTAAAGAATGTGTAAGTGCTTAGGGCCTGTGTGGGTTAGCACTCTTAAGTATCCTTTATTATTATTATTATAAATCATACCTACTGGTAAAAGTATTTCCCCATTTCTAACTCTGACAGTACCTTGTTTATGGGAGCCTAACACACAACACTCACTTGAAAGATGTCACACAAACGCAACATCAAACAATAGCAGGAAATAACTAGTTTTTTTATGCCCTGTCATCAATAATGGTTATATGAGGGTGACAAAAAAACAACAACAACAACTGAAAACAGAAAATGTCACAAATGATGCAGGAAGTTTTATCATTTTATTCCAATCATGATGTAAGCCTTTTTATTTGTTCGTAAGGCAAGTAAAATTTACGCACATACATATAATGACACATGTAATACTGATTGAAAAGAAGAAGAAGAAGAAAACACACACACACCCCAAAAAATAAACCTCCAAGGAACACAATCTTGTTCAGACTATGACCCATCAAAATGAGAACCCATTTGGGATAATTATATAAATTAGAAATTGGATTTACCATCCTGTCCACCACATACACTCACCTCGGGATGATTGTACTCTATCATAATTAGTAATTGGAATTTAACGTCCTGTCAACCACACAGGGTCACCTCAGGACAGTCAAACTCGGGTCATAAGCAAATACACATTTCAAAACTCTTCTCATGCATATAAACCCTTTGTCAAGTCAATCAACAAAACCAATCACTTTTCAAACATAAAACATATACAAACATCAGACACATTTTTGAAGAGTTAGTCCCTTCAATAATACCCCTGTTAAAAGAACACATAAGGCTAGGACATGCAGGCATCGTCAACCATTCCAGCAAGTGCACATATTCAAACTCTTCTCATAATTATGTAAACCTTTTCTCAAGTCTACAAACTCAATCCACACACAGTACACAAAAATGACACAAAACATACATACACCAAACATTTGAAGACTCAGTCCCTTTAATATTGCCTTGTTAAAAAACATGCAAGATTAGGTCATGCTGGTGTCCTCAGCCCTTCTATCAATACCAGATTAAACTAAGAAAGAATAGAAAGAAGAAGAAAAATGACAAGACCAGGTAGGTGGAAATGAGACAGAAAAGGGGAATCAAATGACAGCCCTGAGATTCCAGACAGGAGAGAGGTATCAGATATCCCCAGCCTCCCTTTAGGGGTATAAACATATACAAAAATAGAACTTTTAAAATCCACTCTGACAGTAGCAGACCCAGGTTCCTAGTCTGGCCTCCCATCAGGGGTATAATCATCAAAAAAAAAATACAACTTATAAAATCAACTCTTGACAGCGCCAGAGCCAGTTGAAGTGGTGATGTTTGCATATGCATCATCCACGAGTAACACAGTATAAATGACAAAAAAAACTTGGTAGTGATAGCAGAAACTAGTTCTGAATTTTGTTCTGTGCAATTTTTCTTGAAACCATAAAATGAAGGGCAGTGAGTGGGTCTGAGATACAAGACAAGAGGCAGGCACACACACACGCATGCATGCATGCATGCACACAGACACACACACACACACACACACACACACACACACACACACACACACACACACACAAACACACTAAAAAAAATCATGTATAGAGAGTGTATGTGGTAAGCAGAAATATAGACAGAAAACTGAAGATTTTACCATTGAGCATTGGGCAAGTTACAACTGACTTTAAAAAGAACCAAAGCAAATATGCAACTTGGCCTGAAAACAATGAAACTGAACAAATATTTCCATATATATGCACATTTCATTTGGTTATACATCTTTACATACCCGTTCTGGTTGACTAGGTGTTTTAAAAAAATCAACCTTGCTTTTTTGTTTCAATTTGAGCTCCTGAGGGTGCAGCCATATTGGTTCACTCTTTACCAATGAAAAGCAGAAAAGGCTGGTTCTTGATACACTTGATACCCTTGCCACACATGCTGGCCTTGTTGATGACATCACTGACATAGACAGTTGGGCACAAAATGGCAGCACCCACAGTTGTGTTCTTGCAACTCTAAAACATTGATTTTCAACCAAAAAAGATGATAAATTGATTGAAAAACTGCTGTGCATCTATTTTCATTCCAATTGTAGTGATATGCCTCATGATGCTTCTTCAGTCTGCCCCCCCCCCCCCCTCCCCTCCCCTTTGGTCATGTGGGGCTTAGTGTCTAAGATGTTGGATGGACATATTAGTGAGTAAGTAAACATGGTGCTTAACGTCCACAGAAACTGTAAGGCTTATTAGGGAAGGGGGGAAAGGGGGTATGGAGGTGGGGGAAAGAGGGAGATTATATACCTATCACTACTCTGTCACCACCAGAATGATTCTTGCATTAAGATGGGCAGCAATGAGAGCCATTTTAATGTTTCATTAATTGTGGAGGGACAAAGTCAGAAGATAGTGTCCACAGGTCACAACTTTTCAAGAAAAAGGAGAGCCGAAGCAGATTCAAACTGAAGTCCCTCTGCTTACCAGTGTAACGCCTTACTGCTAGGCTAAACTGGCTCACTGACACATTAGAGACAAGCTCCCCCCTTTATATGTCTCTCTGGAGAAGAACACTTTACCTTGAGCAGTTTTACTGCCCATTTTTCTTCAGTAGTGCAGACATCAACTTTCTTTAAAGAATAGAATACTCTGTTCCTTCTGTTGTTTTTTCATTTTATTTGCTCTTTCTTTCTTTCTTCTTCTTCTTCTTCTCTCTCTCTCTCTCCATTCTCCTTTTTGTTTTGTTTCTGTTTTCTATGTTAACAAAAGCATGACAGTTTAAGAAATTAATTTAATAGATCATGATACCCTGGTTTTATAACCTCAAAATATATAATTTGCATTGCTTCTTACAAACTCACACTTAATATGGATCATAATGGACGATGCTTTGAACTAAAATCAACACATATTAGTCATAAAAAGCCCTTTAAAGATTGTTAGATGAAAACCAATCACAAAGAGATTGTCAATGCAGATACTGGATTGAGTGTGGGAGGTACGCGGCTTCGTTTGGATGGCTCAGAATTATAGCAAACAGAACACAAAGCAAAAAGATGACTTGCAGTGATCTGTCATAACACACACAACAATCAGCAACTGTAACACATACAACAATCAGCAATCACCAGAAATAGAACAAGAGGCATGATGATATCTATACAAGCAGTACAAAAAGTCAGCACTATTAGAAAATAAAAATAATAAAAACATAATTAAGATATAAACATCTTCAATACATTGTCTTAGATACAAGCAGTTGTGCTGTGCCAGCCATATAAAAAATAAGTACAAAAAAACCGGTTTAGAAGCAGCTCTATCAAATTAAGTACACAGGCATATCTTATAGACAACAAACTCTCCTCACAGACACAAACAGTCTACCATGAGACACATCTTTGAAACAGTTCCCCGAACAGGTGGAATGATTCCCACTAGTTTTTCAAAGATAACATTTAGTTAGTTTACATATTAGATTTTAAGCACACAAGATCACCTCAGGAAAAACAGTAAAGGTAACATTTAGTTAAAGTTAAAAAAACTCTGAAACAAGGTTGACTGCTAGCTCATCTGAATAAAGAACTGCTGGCATCACAATAAAAGTATAATAACAATGTGTGTGTGTGTGTGTGTGTGTGTGTGTGTGTGTGTGTGTGTGTGTGTGTGTGTGTGTGTGTGTGTGTGTGTGTGTGTGTGTGTGTGTGTGTGTGTGTGTGTGCATTTGAGTGTGTGTGTGTGTGTGTGTGCATTTGAATGTGTGTGTGTGTGTGTGTGTGTGTGTGTGTGTGTGTGTGTGTGTGTGTGTGTGTGTGTGTGTGTGTGTGTGTGTGTGTGTGTGTGTGTGTTTGTGTGCTCAGTCAATTACTCAGTGCCTGTGTGTCTCACTTTTTTCCCTGGGCTTTGATGGCAGTGGAATCCTTATAAAGGTTCTTTGATTTTCCTTTTGATCATTATCAAAAGGGTTCTCTCTGTGACAGACTTGTGGGGGGTTTCCCCCAGGTACTCCAGTTTTCCCATTCATCCCCTGAGATGTTTGGAACAGGATGCCTTTTCTTCCTCTTCCAGTGTGGGACTCTTCTTTTCTTCTCTCTCTCTCTCTCTCTCTCAATCCATGCATATTCCAAAGCGCAGCCCCCCCCCCCCCCCCCCCCCACCCTGTCATCTAATTTTGATGTCATAATATTAATTACATCACACCTATTTCATTTACACATCATTGTCATGCCAACATTCTTCCAGACACTCTTTATAAAGGTTCTTTGATTTTCCTTTTGATCATTGTCAAAAGGGTTCTCTCTGTGGCAGACTCATGGGGTTTTCCCCCAGGTACTCCAGTTTTCTCATTCATCCCCTGAGATGTATGGAACAGGATGCTTTTTCTTTCTCTTCCAATGTTGGACTCTTTTTTTTCTTCTCTCTCTGTGTTAATCCACTCATATTCCAAAACTCAGCTCTACTCCCTGCCCCCCCTCCCCCCCACCCTCCTCTTCTGTGTCATCTAATTTTGATGTCATAATATTAATTACATCACACCTATTTCACTTACACATCATTGCCATGCCAACATTCTTCCAGACACTCAGGCATTCCACAAACAGTAACTGGGTAACTAGATTAACTGTCATTTTGTTGCTGTGAAAAAGGGGCTTACCCATAAGATTTGCCCACGTTTCATACTGTCCCGTTAAAATCAGCTTTGTTTTTAATCATTTGTGTGTTTGATCTTGTTTCTGAGCGGGTAGCAGTCAGCCTTGTTCCAGATTTAAAAAAATAAATAAAAAATGTTCAAACATTTAGTTTAGTTGTTAGATATAAATGTCACACGATCATCTCAGGAAAAATATGAATTAATTCAAGGTAACGGTCACTCAGTTTATAGTTAGTCATCAAATCTGAACACCCTGACAACTGCGCAGCATCACTTCAGCATAAACGCCGTCATAAGTCAAAAAATGCATTAAAAACTCTTCTCATATCCAAGCTATAGCCGAAGCAAATTCACAAACCCTGTCCAAGCACAAACACAGCACAGGAAATCCCACAAAAGACAGAAGAAACCAGCATCGGTCTGTGGAGCTCAGTGACACTGTCACTGATCATCACGCACAGTTTAAAATATACAGTCTCTTAAAAAAAGCAAGTGCTATAGATTGTCATGGTCAGCTGTACACCGGAAACATACTAAGTGTCTGCCTGATAAACACAACCAAAACCTTGATGCTATTTTGGATATGATCAAAGTCATAGTCATTATATATAAAACCCTGTCAGCCACACAGTAAGTGGTTGGAGTTTGACGTCCTGTCAACCACACAGTAAGTAATTGGATTTTAATGTGCTGTCAACCACACAGAAAGTAATTGGATTTTAACATCCTGCCAACTACACAGCATACTTGTCAACCCATATAGTTTACCAGTATAAAATACAATACAGTTTTTTCATTACTGGTGGGGGGGATATGGCCATATAGGAAAACTGATACAGGAAAACATAATTTTCATAAGATTTTGTTGTTGAGCAAAAAGAGTGAAAAACTGTGTCGAACAAGCAGCCAACACACGCCACTGCCAAATGCACACTGACTGGCCTAGTGCAATAGGCTAAGAAATCTCATTGGAAGTGAGATTTGAAGTCGTGCATGCATATTTAGCATGACATTGCTTCTTCCTTCTACTGCCACACGTGCCGGTTGGAATTCAAAATGCCGCTGCTGCCAGCGAAAAAACAAAAGACCCCGGTCTGCATACAGGTAATACAGGTCCTCAAACTCTGGGCTATGGTCTACTCCCAAAAGGGGTTGGCAGCCACCTCTGGACAAACAAACTGTCACAAGCAAATACACACTTCAAAACTCTTCCCATATGCAAAGCATTTTTCAAGTCAATCAACAAAATCAACCCATACACAAATACAGAACAAAACAGACATACAAAAACATCAAACACAGACTTTTGAAGAGTTAGTCCCTTTTGCACCGCCCTTGTTAGAAAGCACGCAAGGCTAGGACATGATGGTACCGGTGTCCACTGTCTGATTTATCAATACCAGACTAGTATACAAAAAGGAATGGGGGGGGGGGGGGAGTGAGGGGGGGGGGGCAGGCAGTGGAAATCTGGGCACATTATTAGGCCTAATTAATGTCGGTTGAACCAGCTGACTGGAGCTTGGTACCGGAATCATTTTTTATTGCCAGTACCATGCACCGAGAGTCTCAACAGTCTAGCGAGAGGCTCTGTTAATACACATCAAAAGCTCTTCTTATTTGATAATAATAATAACAATAAATCATTCTCATAAAGTGCAGTTCTCTAACCAGAGTTAAACTCACTGCGCTGTACAAACATCTTATGACAAAAACCACATTAACATACATTTCAAACACTATGCCCAAGTCAACACAAAGGAGTTAATTAGTGCTGGAAAGACGTCACACAAACACAACAACAAAACAACTGAGTCGCTACGGTAACTCTCACCTGGCATGCGAGTAAATACAAGGTACATAAACTCCAACAGAGGTACATCTGGTACATTTACTCACATGCCAGCAGTACATCTGGTGGAGTTTACGTACCATGCATTTACTTGCATGCCAGGTGAGAGTGACTCAGGTCTTTGTTGTTGTGTTTGTATGATGTCTTCTGAGCGCCAATTAACCCCTTTGTAGGTTGATTCAGCATGAGCGCTCTGGGCATCAATCTGTTTCAAGTCAAATCCACAAGACCCTGTCCAAACACAAGCACAACATAGGATGCCCTTAACAGGCAGACAGTAACATCAATGTGTAAAGATCAATGAAGCTGGTCATTACACACTGAAAAGCAGCGACAGTTTAAAATATACAGTCTCTCAAAAACTTTAAAGATTTTGTCGTGGTCAGCTGCACCCCAGAAATACCTCAGTTGTCTGCCTTACAAACATGCTGAAGTCATAAAGGTATTTTGGACTTAATTCTGATCATGCAGTTCATAAAATTGGTGGATACTGAATGCCCAATCAAATGCAAAGATCACATCTAGGAACAAACCAATTCATCAAATCATGAACTAATGTAAAATGCAGATTCACTGTTTCAGTGTTTGTAATACACACCACTTTGTATTTGCAGACAGTTGGGGAAAAAATGCACCTGAATGAGCCTGGAGGGCAAAAACTACAAAGGCAGAATTCCCAGCAGTTGGCAAAGCACACAAAGCTATAATCTGAGGGAACCTTGGACAACTGTGTTCAGTGAAGGGACCTTAATTTTTCAGTCCATATTATCCCACAATTTATCATTACTATGTCAGCGAAGACCAGGCAAAGCTTAAACTTAACTGTGTAATAATTACTGCAAAAAAAATATAACTTGCAGCTAAATTGCATTCTTGATATCCCTGTACAGTCCAGCCTCAATATGTCACCATCACTAGGGTAAACCTCAGTGGAGGTCATCACCATGTAAAGTGCCAGAGACCAGTAATCTCAGACTGAACCATTGGTATGTTTTTTAAGTGCATGTATGGAATACTGACTTTCATAAATGTTACACTCACAAGAGTGTAAGTCACTGCATGCAAGAGGGCCAAGATTTCTCAGCACTTTTATGGCACTTTAGTGGTCAGGGACTGTGGGAAACAATGCCCTATAGCTCTGGAACTGGACGGCCATTAACTGGCACTGATTTTTCTGTATATCTGTGTTTTCTGACGCTCCCTTCAATATTTTATATAGATTCCTTTTTTGAAGCTCCCTGCTTGAGCTGTTTGGATGTCCAAATAACAAGTGCCATTTGCTTGCTAAAGTCTCATGTGGAGTTCAGCTAAATTCAGAAGACAAAGCACTACCACAATTGAGAACAGCAGTTTTTAAAATTATCTGCCAGTCTGGAGCATCATGGCTGAAGGAAGACTGCAGTAGCCTACAGAAGATCCCAGTCATACTGCCAAAAGTGCAGGTGGCAGGTTACAGCTAAACACTCACAAACCCTACATATGTGGCTTTTAATGATGTGACCCTGTAAACTGGTGCTTGGTTGTGTGGTGTGCACAGAATGTGCGCTGATGCAGCATCAGTTTCATGTGGCACCACCCACATAACCACCATACAATGCTGTAAGTACACCACTTTGGTGGATCTTCAAACATGCTATTGGGCAGTTCAGGTGGAGTTGTTAACTCCCTTGACTTTTGCCCAGCATTGCTTAAGTCCCTTGGCTGTTTTTACTTCCGGTGTGTACTCTCTTCACAATGGAAGGCGGTGACAATAAATACACGAAGTTTACAGTGCCAACTTTAAAGGCATTTCTGAAGGTCTGACAACAAAATGTGTCTGGTAACAAGCAAAAACTTGTTGCTTGTGCTAGAGGAAGGCAATTTTTTTATTTTTTTCATGAAATTGTGATCTTCTGGGTAGCCACAAAACGATGTAAAGACACCTTTTTCCCATTCTCCATCACCTTTCCCCTGTAATTTTTGCAAACACAACAATAATGGCATTTTTACTGCTTTGCAATTCTACATTCAGCTTCCAATGTTATACACAGTGTGAAGCAACGCCTACCTAGAAATCGGCTCGGAAGTGACGCTGCGACCTCTCGCGACTTCTTGCGCGAAAGATTACAAAGGGCATTCACTCATGCAAACCAGATTCACCAAACTGCCTAATAAAAGTCACTCATTCGCAATCACATGCAACAAGAGTGCAGTGAACCTGTTCAAGAGCAGAGAATAGCACTAATAGAAATCCATCAACAAAGATGGTGGAGGTGACAGAAAGCCTGCCACCACACATGAAGAAGATACTTGGACCATTTACACCACAGCCCAAGCAGAACTTGTGCTCAGCTCAGCTCAGCTTAAATTGTTTGAGTTTGTATTTATTCATAACAAACTGTTAGTACAGCCGGTCTCAATGTTAACTGTGGATTTTCCTACACTGTTGGTTTTGAGTATTCTGGTGTGTTTGTGACCACTTTCCAAGGGATTGTGTCTGTCACTGTGTGCACATTCACTGTCCCAAGTTTTTAAGTGGTTTGTTGAGTATCCACTTACTACTGCATAGCCTAATGATGCAGGATTGTGTTTGAGACGGTGGTGAGAGTGTACAATTTTTGAACATGACTCTCGTAACCTTACCTGCTCATGCCAAAAGACCTTGTTGCATGGAAGGTGAATGAAAGGAGTGTGCATGACATCTTATCAGAATCATGATAGAAAGTTTAAAAAATCTCACCCTCGTGTAATCCCAAGAAGAAAAAAGAAGAAGAAAAAAGCATCTTTTCTTTGTCTTTTTTCTCCTTCTCGCAAGCACGTTGTCACAGCCTGACACTCATGCAGACTCATATAAAAAAATTATGCAAGTCTGAAAGTAAGGTAACATTTACACTTTGTAAAGATTTTTTTTTTTTAAGTTAAGATATATGCCTGACTCACAGAATGAGACTGGGGCATTTTCTCAAGGCATCAGCCACTTCCAGCACTTCTGTCAAGTTGCGCCTATTATGCTGGTGGTTGATCCAAGCCCCAAGCGCCTGCTGCACTGTGTAGCTCTGAGATTCGATGGTGAAGAACTTGCTCTTCGGTAGCATGGTGTGTGCGGGACATGATGTAAAAAACACTCCATTTTTCTTTGAGCGAAGGATTTCCTGACCTTCTCGAAGGAGCTTGGCTCTGGTGTTGACAACTTCTCGCAGGTTCATGTCCGAGCACAGCTCAACTGTACAGTCAATCTTCAGGGCATTTTTGCGGAACCAAGTGTCGTAGAGTGAGTTGATGAAGAATATGGGCGTGAAGATGTACCTGTGGAAGACTTCAGGCAGAGCACAGCGCCATTCTTCCTCCTTGTTCATCAAGCGCGTACACTCTTTGATGCTGACTGTGTCTGGAACAAATGAGAGAGAGTTCACAGCTGGATGTCAAACCAGCACCTCACCATGGGGAACTGTGGTGAAGTGCCCTTAAAGGGGAGCCAAACCAGAGAAGAGCCATGGGCTCTAGGAACAGGACAGAACTAAAACATGCACACAGTAATTTGTCACTCAATGTTTCACCCCGCTGGCTCAAAATCAACATTTTCGACTCGCAAAAACATGACCATGACTGCAGCATTTTGTCTCCATTTTCAGGCCAGCTTGTGTCTCTGGTTTGTTTCCGCTTTAAGTTCACCCCAGGCAAGGCTGTTCTCTCTTTAAATTCATTAACAGCATAACTATATTTATCAACAATGCATGCACCTCTTGGCCATGTCTGCACTTGCAAGGCCAGAGTAAAGATTGTTGAATTTGTATCTTTCCCATATTAGGATGACCTTCAGCAGCAATAGACGATTTCCGGAAATAACAGGTGAAGATAATTTGACAGTGTTTTCTTACTCCGGGAGAGTAAAGTCCCCTGAATGGAGGTGGCAGCGGAGATCTGCGACACTTTGAGATCTTCAGGCATGGACCTATTATAATTTATACTAGACTACCAGCTGGGGGAACCTACTATCCGATCTGCATGTTCCCCACGAGCAGTGAGTGTTTGATCGGCATTTCTGATGCCTTTTGTTTATGGGTATCCGTCATCTTCCCCACGTGCTCACTGTACCCCCAACAAAAGCGTGCCTACTCTGTGCTACACCCGCAGGCATGGACCTATATATACAGGTCCATGCCTGAAGGCTCTTACCAAGTGCAGTCCCCTGGATTTCTGAAGATCGTCTATTATCTGTGTGACATGGCAAGGTCAGAGCATGTAGATGGCATGCAACTGCCTGAAATGGTGGAGGACACTGCATGTATATTACATGCATCTTAAAGCAAATGCAAGAAAACAGTTGCATGTGCAAAATCTCAATCCAAACACATAAAAGATTCAAAAGAACGCTTATTTATTATTACCCTAAACATTTGCGGATTGTGTGTCTATGTCATAATAAATAAGTGTTCTTTTGAATCTTTTATGTTTGGATTATGTGTTTTTTAATGCTAGCAGTCATTCATGTTTCAGATTTGTGTGCAAAATCTCACCTGGCTCTCGGAGAACCTCAGAGTCTAGGCAGAGGAACACAAACAGCATGTACCCCCTTTAACAATACAGGGAACTTGTGGACTTTCATGAACCCCCTTAACAATTCAGTAAACTCATGGACTTTCCATGTACCCCCTTTAACAATACAGTGAACTTGTGGACTTTCATGTACCCCCTTAACAATTCAGTAAACTCATGGACTTTCCATGTACCCCCTTTAACAATACAGTGAACTTGTGGACTTTCATGAACCCCCTTAACAATTCAGTAAACTTGTGGACTTTCCATGTACCCCCTTTAACAATACAGTGAACTTGTGGACTTTCCATATGCCCCCTTTAACAATACAGTGAACTTGTGGACTTTCCATGTACCCCCTTTAACAATACAGTCAACCCATAGGCTTTTCATGTACCCCCTTTAACAATACTGTGAACTCATGGGCTTTCCATGTACCCCATTTAACAATACAGCGAACTTGTGGACTTTCCATGTACCCCCCTTAATAATACAATCAACCCACAGACTTTCCGTGTACCCCCTTTAACAATACAGTCAACCCATGGGCTTTCCGTGTACCCCCTTTAACAATACAGTCAACCAATGGACTTTCCGTGTACCCCCTTTAACAATACAGTCAACCCATGGGCTTTCCACAGTGCTTCCTGCACTGACCTGAGCTGAACTGCATGGCCATGCATTTCCATACAGTAAACACTCACACATTGCCACAACCAGCATTTGTACAGGTATTTTCTCAAGAGCCTTTACTGCTGTAGGAATACAGGCATGCTAATTCCCCCCCCCCCCTCCCCCACACAAACACACACACACACACAGATCTGTCTCTTCATACTGACAGTAAGAATTCCTGGTTAACCCTTTCCTTTGAAATTCTGCAATCACCTTTTACCTTGGGTTTTGACTGGTGTCAAAATGCACAGAGTATCACGAGTTTATGTTATGACCAGCAATACTCCTGCCACCTTGCTGTCCTGGGATAAAATGTGACAGCACTGTTTTGTCAGATACAAACCAACAGAATTCTCTCAGTTCTGATTGTTCACACTGATTTCAGTGACCTTCAAGTCACAGCAGTGTCTGAAAAGTAATACCATAAATTTTAAAACGTGAAGTGTTCCTGACTGTGGCGACACTAGCGTTGGTGGCACTTTTTACAATGGTTCCTACACACAAAAGACAGTTTCCACCTGCCTTGGCTTGGGCTGTGTCACAACACACTGACACCAGCCAGATCACCAAGGCTTGGGCTGTGTCACAACACACTGACACCAGCCAGATCACCAAGGCTTGGGCTGTGTCACAACACACTGACACCAGCCAGATCACCAAGGCTTAGGCTGTGTCACAACACACTGACACCAGCCAGATCACCAAGGCTTGGGCTGTGTCACAACACACTGACACCAGCCAGATCACCAAGGCTTGGGCTGTGTCACAACACACTGACACCAGCCAGATCACCAAGGCTTGGGCTGTGTCACAACACACTGACACCAGCCAGATCACCAAGGCTTAGGCTGTGTCACAACACACTGACACCAGGCAGATCACCAAGGCTTGGGCTGTGTCACAACACACTGACACCAGCCAGATCACCAAGGCTTGGGCAGTGTCACAACACACTGTCACCAGCCAGAACACAAAGGCTTCGACTGTGTCACAACACTCTGACACCAGCCAGAGCACCAAGGCTTGGGCTGTGTCACAACACTCTGACACCAGCCAGATCACCAAGGCTTGGGCTGTGGGCTTTGTCACAACACACTGACACCAGCAAGAACACCAAGGCTTGGGTTGTGCCACAACACACTGACACCAGCAAGAGCACCAAGGCTTGGGCTGTGTCACAACACACTGACACCAGCAAGGACACCAAGGCCTGGGCTTTGTCACAACACACTGACACCAGCAAGAACACCAAGGCTTGGGTTGTGCCACAACACACTGACACCTGCAAGAACACCAAGGCTTGGGTTGTGCCACAACACACTGACACCAGCAAGAACACCAAGGCGACATTAAAATGTCGTCATGCACTGCATAGTTATGTGGAGACTAGCTCAAATGCATCCACCCTCAAGAAATGGAGATAAACCCTCTGAAGATGGCATGTAAGCCCATGTGGCGGATGGGGAATTGAAAACAATGGTCACACATGCAATCCTCTCACTTTACGGAATGCATTTGTCAAATGTATAATGGCCTATATAGGGTGACCCCCGGAGTGTTTAGCCAGGGGACGCAACAACAGCAACAGTTTCCTTACTGTGAGCATGGTGAAAGTAGAAGACGTCTCTGAGTAAGTTGCCCATGGTGTGATCATTGTTGATGTCCGGCACATCCACAAACAGCCCACCATCCACCAGCAAGTGCAGCGTTTTTACGCTTGACGGAAGTTGCTCCCTTAACCGGTCTGCATGGATTAGAGCTCCCAAGCTCCCAGCTGAAATATGAAATAAATCCAGTGTAAGTAAGATTAAAGCAGCATTTGAATCATACATTAAAAAAAGAATCTTGCGTGTAATGCCTAGCATGGAAACAAACATAGTTCTGATTTGAATAAGCAAGTCTACAGTTCCTTAACTATGTAAGTCACCATTTGCCAAAGAGTCAGTTCTGGGTACTGTCTTTCCTGAACAAAATTAATTTAAGTCTCTCTCTCTTGATCCTGATGTGACTCTGTGTGGTTGACAGGATGTTAAAATCCAAGAGCTGACCAACTCTCTGTGATTCTCCCCTCATGCCAATCTGATCTATCGACAACATCCATATATACAAATGGTTGAAATGAATGCCAATTTTAATGGGGCAATATAAGACACAGTATGCAATCTTGCTTTAGAATGCTAGCAGTCCATCTTGTTTCAGATTGTGTGTGTGTGTGTGTGCGTGCGTGCGTGCGTGCGTGCGTGCGTGCGTGTGTGTGTGTTTGTGTGCATGAGTGTGCATGTGTGTGCATGTGTGTGTGTGCATGTGTGTGTGTGCCTGTGTGTGTGTGCATGTGTGTGTGTGTGTGTGTGTGTGTGCATATGTGTGTGTGTGTGTGTGTGTGTGTGTGTGTGTGTGTGTGTGTGTGTGTGTGTGTGTGTGTGTGCATGTGTGTGTGCATGTGTGTGTGTGTGCATGCATGTGTGTATGGGCATGCGTGCATGCGTGCGTGTGTGTGCATGTGTGTGTAAGTGTAATCCCTCCACAGTCTGTCCCTCCAAATTCTGCCTTTACCTGAGGAGCCTGCCAGAATGATCTGCTCAGCATCTTTGAAGAGTGTGAAGGCAGTGAGGTACTCTATCAGGGCATCAAACACCAGAGCCCCTCGCATGTACACTTCCTTTGAGTTGACAATCAGCGGATCAGACCTGTTGCCTGCACAGGGAAGATTCAGCCATATCAGTATTGTTGGGGCACAGAATAATGACAATAACGATGAGAATATAGAATATAGAGTGCTTAACCTTTGAATAAAGCCCTCAGCAATGAGGCCATTGTACAGAGCATTCAACAGATACTGCTACACAGTAATCGCAACCCAAATCATTATTTTACAATACACCAGTACTCACACCAATAACAAATGTACAACACACACACACAGAGTCACACACACACACACACACACACACACACACACACACACACACACACACACCACATGTGCATGCACATACACACACACACACACACACACACCACGTGTGCATGCATACACACACACACACACACACACACCACATGTGCATGCACACACCACATGTGCATGCACATACACACACACACACCACATGTGCATGCACACACACATACACATAAGCACACACATCCCACATGTGCACACACACACACACACACACACACACACACACACACACACACACACACACACACACACACACACACACAACAGTACAAAGAAACAGAGGACTGTACAAAGAAACAAAGAGGACTGTACAAAGCCATACCCAGGAAAGAACCCCCATCACAGTAGAGGAGGTCGACCACATGCCACATGCAGAAGGTGGGGTTGGCAGTGCAGTCACTAGACATGATACCCTCCAGGGGCAGAGACATCTTCGTCTTCAAACTGGACCCCAGGGCAGTTTCACTTCTGTAGGTTCATAAACAGATAAGGAGCATTACATCACACATGATTGCACACATGTCCACATACAGTAGTGAAACACACACTTTATTCCAGTGGCACGAGGATAAGGATGATGACAAAATGTCAATATCCACAGTTAAGCAGCACAATGCTGTAAATATGTGTCTGTTGTGTTTTAACTTAAAGTCAAGCAGAGCTAAATCCAAACACATAATTCATAAATGGTTAAAAAGAACACTAATATAACATAACAAAACATGTGCCAATTTTCACATCAAGCAGAACTAAATTGGTAAATATTTAAAACAAAAGGTCTTATTGTAAACCTAAATAAGATTTAAATGGTTAAAAAGAACACTAATATAACAAAAGATGCGCCAATTTTCACATCAAGCAGAGCTAAATTGGTAAATATATTTAAAAAAAAGAAAAAAAGGTCTTATTGTAAACCTAAATAAGATATATATACCTGAGCAAGATCAACAAACAAGAGAGATAATTAGTGCTCAAAAGATGTCACACAAACATTCCAACAAAGACCTGACTCACTTACAATAACTCTCACCTGGCATGCGAGTAAATACAAAGTACATAAAATCTACCAAATGTGTTACCCTCATCAAGTAACTCAGGTCTTTGTTACTGTCTTCATGCGACGTCTTTTGAGTGACGTTAACTAAGTCCCTTTTTTCTTGATTCTATGCTAGTGCTCTCAGCCTCATTCTGTTTCAGATTATACCACAGCAAAGCCATACCTGTGAAAACACTCATCTGCTGTTTTACACCACCCTCCACTCTGCAGATGAATGATCCAAAAATGAACTGCAGGAACCACACCTGTGACGTGAGCAGAAAGGATGATAAAATGTTAGTTGTTACCAGCTGAGCCTTCTGTATCTTCCCTCCCCCCCCCCCCACCCCGTTTTTTTTTCTTGCTTCAGTTACTACACTTCAGCACAACTTACAACAAAATACCATTCTGAAATTGCTTTCTTTCATTATTCACTATTTTCTTTAACAAGTCTCCAGCAGCGTGTGGTCACATTAAACTTTTTTCAGTACCACCATGTTAAGTCAAAAACAGTCTTTCTGTAATCTGTCTCTCTCACTACACAACCTGTTCCCCCCTCAAACCAAGCAAATGGAACCAACCTCCCTGAAAACACTCTGCAAATGGAAGCAAGGTTTATAATACTACTACTAGTGGGGTCTTAGAGCGCCCTTTCTCAAGCGAGCCCTAGGTGTGTACATTTCATAAACAAACTAAAACAACCATCAAAACACACAATATTAGCATCCACAAAATTTATCATGGAACATTGCCCCCCCTCCCCCCCCCCCCCCCCCCTTGATTTATGACATGCATTATGATACAATGCTCATCACTGTTGGAAGAATCCACTTTGAATACACACACACACACACACACACACAGACAGGCACATACATACACACACACACACACACACACACACACACACACACACACACACACACACACATGCATGCACGCACACATGCATGCACGCACACATGCGCACACACACACACACACACTTGCATGCCAGATAAGATAGAAGACACACTTTAGAAACAAGCTCCCCTGCAATTATTCCTGTACAACTGTGAACTGACACAGAACTGATGAAATAAATCTGCCAATGGATTCTGTATGTTGGGCACAAGTGCAGGTCCACCTGCATCCCACAGACTGCAGCCAGTGACTAAGCTGACCATTATATAATATATATATGCAAGTCTATACAGAGATTATATATAATAAAGCGTATATATATATAGATATATAATAAAGTAATAATATAATAGTATTTATATTGATCAGTCAGAGCCCATCAGAGACCAAGAGGTGGGAGGTGGCGCTGGGCTCTCGTAGCTGGATGGATTGTCTTGCTGGTGAGTTCCTTAAGCGGAGACACAGGGGTGCAAAATTGACCAAATTGTCTTTTGGGGTGAAAATGAGATAGGGGCTGATTTTAACACTTTAACATCTCTTGTAACCGTTCAGTAACTTATTTTGCATGTATAATGTCTTTAACGTGTATAATTTGTCAATAAATGTCAAGGGGATTCATATCAAGTATGATGCTTTTCTTTCTTTTGTGCGTTTTCTCACGTTCTCACTTTTACACCATTTTCTCAATTGTAAAACCCTAAGGCTCCGCTTTGAGTAAAGGCAGAGTCTTGAAAGCTTGCACGGTGTTTGTATATGTATTGATCTTTACTTTTACCAGTTGATTTGTGGATGGCGATATTTGTTTAAGTTGTATGCCCATTTGAAATATTATTGGTATCATTTTTACAAGCATAAAATGTAAATAATACAATAAAATAAAGGAAAAGCATAATAACCCCAAAATCCTTGGTAAAAGTGAAGATAACATTATGTTTGTACTAACTGTGAAAAGAAAATGAATCTGCATGCAATAACTTTGGAGTTTTAAGCTTTTTAAATAATTGTCTCGACGGCCATCTTGGATTGTTTCCATGGCAACAGGTTGTCAAAATGATACAATAACATATTTTTTTAGTTCTCCAAGTCATAACCTTCTAAATACACCCAAGTCTCAAGCTCACAGATTAAAGAGGTCTGGGTCCATTTTCCACTACCATGTCCCCACTTAAAAGTTGCTTTTCAGATGCTGTCTTTGTGACTGTTCCACACAGCTGTTGAAAGAACAAGTTGCAGAGTAGACAAGCTGCTTCGCACTGGTGAGGTTCCCACCTCATTAACATTGTTATCATGGTGGTGGCTGATGTCTCTTTGGTCTACACGGGTCAGAGTGCAGGGATGAGCTACTCATAGGTACCCCGCCCCCCTTCGCCCATCTCAAAAAAGCCATATATGGCTTCTGTGGATGTAATGCATCGTAAAAGAAAAACTGATCAACATCTGGTCTAAGCAAAGACACTGCAGAAGTCAGATATATAATCTAAAAGTGAAGCAATAATCTAAATATAATAAACATGTCAAAGAAAGGAAATAAAAATAATTTTAAAAAATCACACTTATAAGTGTACAATTTACAAAAACAACCAATGTCCAGATCTTACTCTGCCTGTAGTAGTAGGCTGGCGGTGACCCATCCAAGCAAGCAGCTCCACGCTTCTTGGCAAACTCCGCTGGTAAGATGACTAGTTCTCCATCTGTGTCAGACTCCAGATGATAGTGCACGAAGGTCCCTCGCATGGCTGACATCATTCGCACCAAGAAAATGATGAGCCCAATGAGCAGTAAAAATGCCACCTGCACATATAGGCGCCGGGTACATAGCACTGGAGGTAGTACTTCAAAGCGGCTGAATTTTGCACGTGTGAACATCATCTGATGTGGTGGAGGAGAAAAGTCTGTGACTGTCTCAGTCGACATCGGTGGTTGGCTGGTTGGTGCCCTGCATTCTTCCTCTGTTAAGAATGGTCGTGTCATGCCAGTGCTGGTATAGTGTGACAGGAATGGCCGAATATCATATACAGTAGGATAAGTAAAGATTCACATGATGTTAATCTTCAAGCCTGAAATGAGAAAGAAAAAAGTGGGTGTGTCACTTTGCATACATGTGCATGTGAATCTGTGTGCACATGCAGTGATGCACACATATAGTATGCCTGTGTGTGTGCGTGCACCTGTGGATGTGTGTGTCACTGTGTGTGTGTGTGTGTGTGTGTGTGTGTGTGTGTGTGTGTGTGTGTGTGTGTGTGTGTGTGTGTGTGTGTGTGTGTGTGTGTGTGTGTGCATGTGTGTGGTGTTCTTCCACACACACAATTAATATTCACCAGGAGCATGCATGTTAAACTTAAAGAACCAATTATGCATATCAGTATAGATTTTAAAACATAACGGCACTGGCATTTGCAGTCGTAGATAACAGTACAGCAGGGTGTGTGTATGTGCATGCGTGCATGCATGTGTGTGCATGTGTGTGTGTATGTATGTGTGTGTGTGTGTGTGTGTGTGTGTGTGTGTGTGTGTGTGTGTGTGTGTGTGTGTGGTTCTTACACGCGTACACACACCCACACAATCAACATCCAACAGGCGCATGCATGTTAAACTTAAAAAAGCCAACTGAGCACGTAAGCACAGGTTTTGATACATAACACTAGCATTCACGGTCGTACATAAATTAACAGTACAGCATGCCACGACCTGTAGAATCTGAACACAATCAGATTCTCATCAGCGTCGTCTGCTGCTGAGGCCTGAAGCAGGGTTAATTAAAATATAAGAAAAGGTCAAAATGTTAAACAAGAAGCTTAGTGCAAAGTTTCTGTTGGTTATACCGTCCAGGCAAACAATATTAGCACTTTTCTTGAAAATCGCCTTCAAGAGAAGTCGAATATATGTATGATATCCATCGATTATTTCAAACCTGCTTGAATGATCTCTGCTCCTTTTCTGATTCAACCAGCTCTTCTGCAGTTATTCTACGAAGGAAAATATTATGGATGCAGTGGTCTCCCTTGATAAAAATTTATTTTGTGATATTTTAAATCTTTTTATACATTTTACTCCTGTAAGCTACTGAATACAAAAGTGCCTTCCGTTGGAAATAAACAGTGTAATTTATAGACCAGTACGTGTTGTGGTTATTCCGATAACAGTATGAAAATCGACGATTAAAATCAACAACAAAAAGATCGATTAGTTCTACAAACTAGTCACCGGAGCTTTAAGGGGGAGTGGTCTCCCGTCTCGTGCTCTCTGCTGATTACAGCTGAAAAAAGCTGGAACTTCGGAAGTGCAAGTGCCAGAGAAACAACACGGAAGGCGAAGACATGGCAAACGCCGAAGTTCCCATCATAAACTGGATGCAGAAGCTGGTGCTGTATGAAACTAAAGCTGTAAGTAATTTATAAATCTGTATTATTAAACTGTAATTAATCTCTTTGGTTAGTTATTTTTTCGTGTGAATGTTTGCGCTTTTATTTTCGCTTTCTTTCCTTTTTTCTCCTCCTCCTCCTCTCCGTCTCTCTCTGCCCATATTTTTGTGTGTACATGTGGGTAAACATGCAGGGTATGGCAGGCTCAGATTCTGGATCATGTCCTTATGCACGAGTATGCTTTTTCTTTTCTTTTCATTTTTGCTTGTTTGTCCTAAGGACGATGAAGTAGAGCTTTGTCCTCGGATGTCGGTTGACATATTAGGGACAAACTGCGACCATTGCCGAAGCATGGTTCAGTGTTGCTTTACGTCCACAAAAACCGTAAGGCTTATTGGGATGGAAAGCCCAGGACGGCCACCTCGACTTTCAGTTTCACACAGCTCCAGAACTCTGTCCTAATCATTTTGCGTATGTTTCAAATCTACGTGTAACTGTAGTATCAATAGAATTAGTACGTGAAAATGGATGTGATGCCGGAGAAATTGTTCTTTGCGCCCCCTACACACACACACACACACACACACACACACACACACACACACACACACACACACACTCTCTCTCTCTCTCTCTCTCTCTCTCTCTCTCTCTCTCTCTCTCTCTCTCTCTCTCTCTCCCTGTCTTGCTGTCCACCGTCTGTTCATGATACAATCCACCTTTCAGTTGCCATTTTCTGCTAAATGATTGCAGAGATTCTACATTGTTGGATCAAACAAGATTGAGACCCGCTTCAGAGTGCTGAAGATTGATCGCACAGAGCCTAGGGATTTGGTCATCAGTGATGATAAGGTGACAGATTACATATATAGTGATACTGATCTGCTCACAGCACAGCTTTCAACAAATTCAAGTTTCATACTTTTTTTGTCTACATATATTTTGATTTGTAAAATTAATATGATGTTATATGTTACATAATTATTATAATCTTTTATGTCTGAGCTTGATTCAGTGATTGATTCTTTTACAGCTGTTGTTTAGTGGTTTTGAGTTTCTTACACTGCAAGTTGTTCTGGTAAAGTTTGCATGATATGAGTGGGGATGGCTCAGTGGTAGGGCAAGGGACTCATGATCAAAAGGTCTTGGAACTGAGTTCCATGGTCAACTTTCTGTGCTGATCATTATTTCAGTGTCTGTTCCACCCCTGTGTTACCACAGTAGCACATAAAAGATCCTGGTCATTGTGCCAGAAGTGTAGGTGGCAGGTTACAGCTACACATGCAGATGCATCCTATGCATGTGACTTTGAATAAAGTGACACTGTAAACTGGTGCATGGTTGTATGGTGTACACAGAAGTTGTGCCGAGACAGTGTTACAGTATTCATTAGTATCCCATCATCCTATTTGTTGATGTCAGTATGCATGTCATGAACCCCCTTTTTTTTTCAGAGCTACATGCTTTACAAAATGTTGTGTATGCATGTTCATGTTGGTTAAAGGTTGAATACAGCAGGACAGAGATCCGCAGCGTGTTGTCCATGATCGATGGTGGCAACAAAACCAAACGGGCCGCACAGCCTGGCTCAATTGGCCTGTCAAAGACAACGTCAGCATTTGGTATTGCTGGTGAGTTTGTCTCTAAGTGTGTTGTGTGTGTATGTGTGCACATGCACATGTGTTTGTATGTGTGTGTGCGTGAGTGCACTTGCATGCATGAATGTGTGTATGTGTTCATGTGGTTGTGTGTGTGTTGGGGGAGGGGGGAGGCCTTCCCCCTCCCTCTCTCCCCCCCTCCCCCCATCCTTCCCCTCCCCCAATACACACACAATCACACCTGCATACACACATTATATGCACAACCACATGCATAGTCCTTTGGGTGAAACTATAAACTGAGGCCCCTGTGGGGAATATGCAGGCGGAAAGATCACATTATACACATTGAAGCTCCTGCAGTCCATGTTGGAGCTGGGTGGATTATACTTTATAGAAGCACCAAGATAATCCAGCACACACTAAAAAGTGACAAGAGTCTTCAAAATGCTGATGTTGGACACTATTGTGGAGAAGAACAAACACAACAATTTTGTTGGACACTATTGTGGAGAAGAACAAACACAACAATTTACAGTGCAACAGCATTTAAAAAAAACTAAAATTCTCTCCTGTTACATACTGACGTTGCTTTGCAGGGTTTGTGCGCTTTCTGGAAGGGCCTTACATCATTTTGATTACCAAGCGGAAGAGGGTGGCGCTGATTGGGCCACACACAATCTACAAGATAGAAGACACCACCATGTTGTACATTCCCAATGATACTGTGCGCTACGTTCATCCTGATGAGAGCAGGTGAAAACGGATCTTTCTTTAATTGCATCGACAGATGTGTTCCATTATAGTGGCTTGCGCAGTTTTGAGGTACAACATACCATTGGTTTAGTAAACTGTGCAGGCATATTAAGGTTGGGCCTCTGCTGATATGAATGAGTCTTTTGCTTTGCATTATTAGGCTGTGATACTGATAGTGATGTGTGAAACTATGCACACACATGCACACATGCATATACACACCTACACACATACATGCTCATGCACACACTCATGCACATGCATACACACGCACACACATGCATGCACGCACACACATGCACGCACATACACATTTGCAATCACACATACACGCATATTCACAATCACAATCACACACACACATGCATCTGCCACACGCATGCACACACGTGCACGCACACACATACATGCATGTATGCACATGTGTCATCAAGGCAAGCATTGGAAAAAAGTCCTAAATTCCATGTTCAGGACCTAGAAAAGAAACGCTGGAGTCTGGGGTCCATTGGCTTCTCTAAACAGACTTCATTAGTGTGGACTTTTACTGAACTTTGGATTCATGTTTTCTTGCTGTTGTTGTTGTTCCAGGTATGTGCGGATGTTTCAGAACGTCGATTTGTCCAGCAACTTCTACTTTAGGTGAGTGGGTCGGTTGTGGAATAGGAATGTAGCTGTACGCAGTGGATAGATTAGTGAAGCAGCATACTGTAATATTACTGGAACTCACATGTAGTTGTATGCAGTGGATAAATTAGTGAAGCAGCATACTGTAATATTACTGGAACTCACATGTAGTTGTATGCAGTGGATAAATTAGTGAAGCAGCATACTGTAATATTACTGGAACTCACATGTAGTTGTATGCAGTGGACAGATTAGTGAAGCAACATACTGTAATATTACTGGAACTCACATGCCTACTTAAAAATCATCTCCCATTATCCTGTTTGGGTGTATACCTTTTGTGTGCTTGCAGAACTAGTGGTATTTTAGCTATTTGTGGCTAATGCAGAAGAACTGGACATGTAACTGGAAAATCCACTTACAGTGCACCATACTGTAAATGTTATTTCATGTATTTAGTAAGTGAGTGAGAAAGACAGGTTGGGGTGGGATGGGGGGAGCCAATACTTTGGCTGGGTGAGACTGGGTGAAATTGTAATGATATTTTGCTTGGAGTTGGATCCTACAGTTCAGTTCAGTCCAAGATGGTATCTATGTGCTTGAATCCACATGCGCACCACCCTGTCTCTCAAACATTTCCCCAATTTAGGGCTGGGTTAGAATGCGTGAAGTTGCGATGATGATGTTTTGTTCAGGTCCTACAGTCCAGTCCAGTTCTGATCATTTCAGTCTAAGATGGTATTTATGCCCTTGGAGAAACCCATGCACACCCCCCCATCTCACAAATGTTTCCCGGACATTGCCTTTGTAACAGTTTAGGTCCTAAAAATGAATACTGACATCTAATAATTTTCCTCTCCGTTTTTTGCATGACAGCTACAGTTACGACATCACCCACAACCTTCAGTACAACATGTCCAAGATGCTGCAGCCCACCCAGGGTCCCATCCCACCCCCTGATGCCTGCAGCAAGCAGAAGCTGGTCTTCTTCGAGTGCAGCGTGGAAGAAGACGGCATGACGAGCGGCACACCAAAAGAAACGGAAGACATCTGCTTCTCTGACTTTGTCACCTCGCAGTCTTCCCTGTCCCCCACTGTGGAGTACGGGCTCATGGCAGACGAAAACAGCGCTGGTGTGTACACGCTTGGCCTTAGCCTTCAGTGGTTGGTTTTGGTTTTAAATCCAAGTGCCATAATTTTCTGACAATAACTATATACAGTGATATGTTTTTTCTCAGATTTGACCACAGCACCGTGTTTGTGAATTAAATATGGAATGCATACTTTTCCACAGAATGGTAATGATTATTTTGAACCCAAATTGGTTGCCACATCAGACTGAAACAGAAACCGCGTACCTTGGCAAACTGATCGGTGACTTTTTCTGGGTAACTGACAAAACACGATCCCGGATACAGGAGTTGTAAGATCCTTGTAGGTCTTTCCATACTGTCATCACGTAACAGCATCTATTCAAAGGTGGAAGAATGAAACCGAAAACAAAATGCATGTTGACATCAAATGCGAATGAGAGAAAATGGCAGCAGCATCAGTTTCAGCTTCATCTCATTACCATGCCCCATGCCAGATGAGAATTGGGCTGGTCTGCTGTGCTGTTCGTCTTCAGAAAATGCTGCTGCATATGCTGTTCTGATCATTTTAACTTTTTGTAAACGGAAATTCTGACAGTTTCCACTTTCTCGTATAACAACACTTTCCTTTGTTGTGTTTAATGCATGATTGTGTCTGTCATGTTTTTCTCATCAGCTGTGACACTGCCAAAGTTGTGTCTTATATTCCAGAGTACCTTTTTCTGTGTAATTGTTGTCTTTTGAGCCCAATTGGAAAGGGGGGGATACACCCTATTATATCCAGAAGAACTTTATAGTCAGGAAATTATGGCACACATAAGGTTAAATCAAATGGAATGTACTCTTCTTTTCTTTTTCTTTTTTTATTGAGATGGGCAAGCAGTGCACAAATGAAAAACATCTTTATTGAGAACAGGATATATGCTTTACATCTGTCCTGAATTTTATTTGCAGCTGGTGAGCTGGTGTGTGGCATTCGTCAAAAGCCAACACGGAAGTATGTGTGGAACAACCACCTGCTGAAGTATTTTGAGGGCAGGGTGCACCATGACTGGATCCTCTTCATCATCCATGGATTTATTGGACAGAGCAGTATCCTTGGGTTGTTTTCACTGGGACAGATAGCTAGATAACTGGATTTTAGGTTGTTTTCACTGGGACAGATAGCTAGATAACTGGATTTTAGGTTGTTTTCACTGGGACATATAGCTAGATAATTGCTTTTTAGGTTGTTTTCACTGGGACAGATAGCTAGATAACTGCTTTTTATGTTGTTTTGACTGGGACAGATAGCTAGATAACTGGATTTTAGGTTGTTTTCACTCGGACAGATAGCTAGATAACTGGATTTTAGGTTGTTTTCACTGGGACAGAGAGCTAGATAACTGGATTTTAGGTTGTTTTCACTGGGACAGAGAGCTAGATAACTGGATTTTAGGTTGTTTTCACTGGGACAGATAGCTAGATAACTGGATTTTAGGTTGTTTTCACTGGGACAGATAGCTAGATAACTGGATTTTAGGTTATTTTTACTGGGACAGAGAGCTAGATAACTGCTTTTTATGTTGTTTTCACTGGGCAGAGAGCTAGATAACTAGTTTTCTGCTGTTATACATGGAGCTTATTATCGCTGATGATTGTCTTCACATAATTATGTGGTGCATAACATTTTAATATAGCCTTGGTGTTCTTGCTGGTGTCAGTGTGTTGTGACGCAGCCCAAGCCAAGACATGGGACTGGCACATGAATTTCCCTTTTTTCAACTGTGGGTTATACTTGAATTTTGATCTTTTGACACAGAGTGGGTTTGTGTGATAACAGCTTTGGTTTTGTTAGGTTTTTCCTGCCTTGAATTTGAAGTTTAGAGCAAAAGAAGTATTCATGTTACTGTCACCACGTGACATGTAGATAATTATAAAGACCTGTTTAATCAAATTTAGCACTTTGTTGCCTATAAATATCTGTTCACTCAAAGTCAAACAGCTGTTTACTTAAGTATGGTATTATATTGCAGCATGTGTGCCTTAACTTCTGCAAGACATCGGTGTGTATGGCAAGTCTATCTATCTCACCCTGATAGGGCGGAGATCGAATGAATTTGCTGGCACGCGATTCTTGAAAAGAGGAGCCAACTGTCAGGTAACTTGGACCAAACCATCCTTCTGCACAAAGTGCAGTGGTCAGCATTCTTTCTCTTACCAGGCTCCAACTAACTGTCCATCCGCACAAAGTCCAATGGTCAGTGCTCTTTCTCATACCAGTCTCCAGCTAACCATCCTTCCGCACAAAGTCCAGGGGTCAGCATTCTTTTTCGAACCAGGCTCCAACTGACTGTCCTTCTGCACAAAGTCCATTGGTCAGCATTCTTTCTCTTACCAGGCTCCAACTAACTTTTTTTTGTTGCAAAGCACATCATTGTGGGGCATTTATTCAAAAACATTCATCCATCATTACAATATTGCTCTCACTCACTCATTCACGCATCTTTTTTTCTTATCTTTTTTTGAAATGAGCCAAACAACACAAATATATGTTTTTAAAAAAGATGGACAGCACATAGTAAATATAGGACCCCCCCCCACACACACACACACACACACAACAGCAACATAAACAAGGATGGAAGTGAAAAAAAGAGAGAAAAAGAAGAAAGGAGGCACTGTACATTAGTAATATCATCGTATGTCATTTAAATATATATATATATGGTACTGCAGAATTCAAGATTGTGTTCTGATAATAAGGCTTCATAATTACACCAGCAGGGCTCCAGCTAACTGTCCTTCCACACAAAGTCCAGTGGTCAGCATTCTTTCTCTGACCAGGCTCCAGTTATCTGGAACCAACTCCCTGTTTCTGTCGATCATTCTACCTCTGTCCTTTTTAAATCTTCCTTGAAAACCTTTCTCTTTTCAAAAACCTTTTCTTCAGTCCCATTGCCCTGAGATACGTGTGTGTGTGTGTGTGTGTGTGTGTGTGTGTGTGTGTGTGTGTGTGTGTGTGTGTGTGTGCGCGCGCGCGTGCGTGCGTGCGTGTGTGCATGTTGTATGCATTGAATCTTAAAAAGTATGTACATTTAAAAAAAATGTGTCATTGCTTATGGCCAGTGTGGGTTAGGTGCTCTAAGTACCCATTATTGTTATTTATTATGAAGTGCCATTAATATTTTTGAGCTATAGAGATGTGGTTGATGATGTTGGCTGCTTCACAGCAGTGGTAGATCATACAAATGTAATTGTTTTCTCTTTCTCAATGATTTGAAGTGTGCTGAAAGATTTGACTAGTTAGTACTGGAAATCAGGGAACTCTCTGTTTGCTGACATCTGTGTCAGCAGCTTCAGGTTACTGAAATAAATAAAAAAAATCCTCAGATTGTTTTACCTCGTCACCTGCATTGGATACATTTATGGTATGGGAACAGAATTTTATTACAGTCAAATGCTTGTTTTAAGACTAGCCTTTACAAACCTCACCAAGAGGCTTTTGTGAATTTTTAAGCTGCTTTGTGGTGGGGGGGGGGGGGGGTATTTTTTGTGAAGGGCACGTTTGCAAGCTCCTGTATCATAATCATAGGGGATGCATCGGCAGAGATTAAAAAAAATCTTTGTATGTTTTACAAACCTCACCAAGAGGCTTTTGTGAATTTTTAAGCTGCTTTGTGTATGGGGGTGGTGGGGGTGGGGTTTTTGTTTTTGTTTTTTGAAGGGCATGTTTGCAAACTCCTGTATCATAGGGGATGCATCAGTAGAGATTGAAAAAAATCTTTGTATGAATTTGCTTGTTTCTAAGCTCATTTTAGAAATTCCTTTTTTTTTCTTTCTTTTTTCTGACATTTGTTGTTGTTTTTTCCAGGGTGCTGTGGCCAATGAGATTGAGACGGAACAGATCGTGCAGGACATGTCCGTGACCTTCCTGTCTCACACCAAGGTGTCATCATACACACAACTGCGCGGCTCTGTGCCGCTGTATTGGTCACAGGATCTTAGCAAGATGGTAGCCAAACCCCCAATCACATGTGAGTCAGGCTTCTGTTGTAGAGTTCATAATTACACCTCCTGCCTGGGGAGCAGGGATAGCTCAGTGGTTATGAAGGTTACTTGAGCTGAAAGTCCACATCCCTAACATGTGAATATTAACACTACAAACATTTGCAGTGGCTGGCTACTTGTGGCTGGAGACAACAAGTAGCCAATAATGACAATGCCAACAGCCTGTTAGTGTAAGACGTCAGATTTTCCCATCAGCTGAGGAGTGGCAAGGGTCATTTTTAATAAGAGAGAAATGCCAGAAACTGAATGTTTTCTAGAGCAGTTTTTGGAGAACAGATCTGTGAATTTCCATCAAAATGGATATTTCAGAATCTGATGTTGGCAGCCTGTGATTGGCACCAGGTTTGGAGTTTTCTGTCTGTTGTCATATCATGTCATGTTTGATTGTCTGTTTTCAGTGGATCAGAGAGACCCATACGCCACTGTGGCTGGACGCCACTTCAACCAGGTTCTGAAGCGCTATGGTTCTCCAGTTGTCATTCTCAACCTTGTCAAAGTAAGCTGAAGACAGATAAAAGGGGTGCTGCATGTGTTTGTGGGTGCTTGTGTTGATGTGTGTGCATGTGTGTGTGGGTGCTTGTGTTGACGTGAGTGTATATGTGTGTGCACTGTAGGTCTTGCCTGTTTAGCTTCTTGTGATTTGAATTGCTTGGGGTTATTGTCATTGTCGTTATGAACTTTGGGTGTCTCAACATGGGTGTAGTTTACATTTGAATTTTGTACAGCCTGCAGAGCTTAGATTTTTTTGCTTGAGGTACTTGAATACGCAATTGTTGATTTTCTGTTTCTTCTGGTTTTTCCCTGTTTTTCATTTTACCTGCCAGACACGATTGTGATAGCATAAAAAATTAAATAAAATTTAAGTCCCCTAAAATCCTTCCCAAACACATCATGCTGGGTGGACTTGCATTTATCACACTCAAAATAGTCTTGTTACAGACAGTTGTTTGAAGAATCTTATACCTAGTCTGTTTCCCGCCGATTGTTTGAAGAGTGGTCTGGTTTCAGCCGATTATTTGAAGACTCTCATGCCTGCATGTATTTTATTGTCCTTCGCAGACCCGAGAAAGGCGGCGCCATGAGAGCATTCTGACTGAAGAGTTTGTGGAGTCCATTTGCTACCTGAATCAGTTCCTGCCACCTGCACATGCCATAAAATACATCCACTTTGACATGGCACGAGTCACCAAACGGTATATTTGTTTCCATTAAAAAACAAACAAACAAAAAACACATTTTGGTGTCGTTTTGTTGTTGCTGTGGCATTTCCAGGCTGAACATGGGGGGGGGGGGGGGGGGGGTCACCCAGTATAATTATGCCGTTGTACATTGACAAATGCATTACATAGGGTTAGAGGGTTGTGTGTGAGACCGTTTTTTATAACCCCACCACTTCTGGAGGGTGTATTCTGTTACACAAGAAGCCTCTTGCGGTAGAATTATTGATTAACTGTGTGTTCTTTGATGCATGCACACCATTACAGCTTGGCCACCATGTTGTTGCATCTGACTGCTTTGATTTTCAGTAAAAATGTGGATGTGATGATGCGGCTGGCTCGCATTGCTTGCTTGTGCCTGAAGAAGACGGGCTTTCACCTGCATGTGCCGTCACGGCAGGCTGACTACCTGATGAAAGATGAAGGGTAAGAGGCTGTCTCTGTTAATATGTTATGGGGGAGGCTTGTGAGTCATTGTTTGTACCTCAAGAAGACCAACCTGAATGAAGGGTAATATGATGGTGTCTCTATCAGGGATGGAGCTTGTCAGTAGTATTGTTTGTGCCTGAAGAAGACTGACCCAAATGTAGGGTAAGATGATGGTATCTCTATCAGGGGTGGAGCTCGTTAGTAATACTATTTATGCCTGAAGAACCTGACCCAAATGAAAGGTGAGGTGATGGTGTCTCAGTTAGGGATGGAGCTTGTCAGTCATACTGTTTCTGCCTGAAGAAGACAGGCTTTCATCTGTATGTCCCTTCACAGCAGGCCCACTACCTTCAGTGCTATTCCATTCCCATTTTTGATTACCATTGACCCATGTAGAAAATGAGTTTATTTTAACTGAATGCAGTGCTTGGACTTTCTTTGGAGAATTTTGGCTCCTGTAAAGAATTTGTGCTATGTGTGTGTGTGTATGGGTGTGTGTGTGTGTAGATGTATGTGGGTGCCTGTGTGTGTGTGTGTGTGTATGTGTGTGTGTGTGCATGTGACTGAGAACAGTTAAAGGTGCTCCTTGGCCGTGTCTGCATATGTGTGTGTGTGTGTGTACATGTGTGACTTACAACACTTGTTCCCACCCCAGGCTAAAGGTACTGCAGGGCCGATGGAGCAAGAACGGGTGTCTGCAGATGGGTGTTGTGCGCACCAACTGCGTGGACTGTCTGGACAGGACCAACACTGCTCAGTTCGCCCTGGGCAAATGTGTGCTGGCCCACCAGGTAAGTGCCCTGCTTCCATTGGAGGAATAACAGTAATGATAATACCTGATGGCAGATTACCTCTTTGGCCTATGACACCTTTTCTTTGAGAACATCTTATAAAACAAGTATGCATGTCTGTGTCTGTTGATGTCTTGAATGATTGATTGATTGATTGATGATCGCTTATATAGCGCTATTCTCCGCTCTCTTGAGCAGACTCACTGCGCTCGCCTGTGGTTCTACATGAGTGACTAGATTTATAGCGTGTTTTTTTTAATATCCACCGAAGTGGTGTACTTACAGCGCTGCCATGGCTGGTGCCACATGAAACTGCAGCCGTCTCGGCGCAAGTGTTGTGTACACCATACAACCATGCTCCATGTCACTTCATGCAAAGCCACATACGTAGGGTGTATGCGTGTTTAGCTGTAACCTGCCACCTGCACTTTTGGCAGAATGACCGGGATCTTTTACGTGCTACTGCGGTAACACGGGGGTGGAACGGATACCGAAATAAGAGTCAGCACAGAAAGTCGACCCTGGAGAAGAAAATTCTCCCGCCGCTCCAGCAGGGATTCGAACCCGTGACCTTTCAATCACGAGTCCGGCGCTCTAACCACTGAGCTATCCCCGTCCCTGGCATTTGGCACTCGACCTGCTGAATCTGTAGGGATGAAATTTGGTGTGATGATTGTTAAGGTCCTGTGTATGTAGTATGGTTAACACTTCTTTTGCTGATTAACCCCTTCACTGTCACAGCCTGTAAGATTTCCGGGCTGAAAGATGCACGGATATGCCTGCAAACAGTATATTTTCCAGTCCAGTAACTTCTACTTTCAGTGCTTTGCGTTTTTGTGATTATCCTTTCCCATGCCAGTGAAATTTTAAACTCTTAAGCCATTTTTTTTTCTTTATTTTAAAGAAAAGAAAATGGCTTAAGAGTTTAAAATTTCACACTATTATTGGTTGTTTTCAAGTGACATCATGGCAGTGAAGGGGTTAAGACAACATTGCTAAAAATTATTGAAGCAAATGAATTGCTCTGTGAAGTAAATGGGAGGGTGATATAAACTTAACTGTGGGCCTGTTTCTCTGTCTTGCTTTGCCAGTTACTTCTTGTGATATGTATCAGAAACTACTTCCTGTGATCTGTCCCAGAAACTTCTTCCTGTGGTATGTCCCAGAAACTACTTCCTGTGATCTGTCCCAAAAACTACTGCCTGTGATCTGTCCCAGAAACTTCTTCTGGTGGTATGTCCCAGAAACTACTTCCTGTGGTATGTCCCAGAAACTACTTCCTGTGATCTGTCCCAGAAACTGCTTCCTGTTGTATGTCCCAGAAGCTACAAGTTCACTAAGCATGCATCTTTGTTGGGCATTATGCAGTGTGCAGCAACTGATACAGAGTAATGGTTCTTGCTTTGCAGCTTTATGCCTTTGGAGTGCTTGACAAACCACAGCTGGACTTTGACACGGACTGCGTCAAGTAAGTTGGAAAAGAGCTGTCAGACATTAAAGGAATGAGCCATCTCAAAATGTGTTTTTGTCTCATGTTTACGAGGGACTGGAATAAAAACCTAGAGTCAAAGATTTTGTTGATGATATATGGCCTGTTAATTTTATATTAGTTCAAAACACACAACAGGTTTAAAACAAATGCTTGTTTTAATTAGATAATACAAAAGATGTGCACATTTTTAGTGAAAACACCCTTTTCAAGACATGTAGGTAATACACTAACAAATGATGATAGGAATATAAAAAAAAATTGTTTGCATTTTCTCCTGAAACTTGTCCACCAACATAAGGCTAAGTAGATCAGATTTCTTTCCTAACATCATCAAAATATACGTTTACAGGTGAATGGACCTATTGTCTTTACCTAGGGCTCTGATTGTAAACTGCTGCATTGTAAGAGGACAAATGGGAGGTTGGGCACAACTGGCTGCATGTTAACAGACTGTTCTTAGCTGTGTTCGTTCAACCTGGGATGCTGGAGAAACTGTACAAGGACTGGCTGCATGTTAACAGACTGTTTTTGCTGTGCTCTTTCAACCCAGAATGCTAGAGGAACTGTACGAGGACTGGATGCATGTTAACAGACTGTTTTAGCTGTGCTCTTTCAACCCAGGTTGCTGGAGGACTGTACGAGGACTGGCTGCATGTTAACAGACTGTTTTAGCTGTGCTCTTTCAACCCAGGATGAAGAACTGTAGAAGGACTTGCTGCATGTTAACAGTTTTAGCTGTGCTCTTTCAACCCAGGATGCTGGAAGAACTGTATGAGGACTTGCTCCATGTTAACAGACTGTTTTAGCTGTGCTCTTCCAACCCAGGATGCTGGAAGAACTGTATGAGGACTTGCTGCATGTTAACAGACTGTTGTAGCTGTGCTCTTTCAACCCAGGATGCTGGAAGAACTGTACGAGGACCACGGGGACACCCTTGCCTTGCAGTACGGGGGGTCACAGCTTGTCCATCGCATCAAGGGCTACCGCAAGATCGCCCCTTGGACCTCACATAGCAGGGAC
Source organism: Alviniconcha strummeri (assembly GCA_963584105.1). Classification (NCBI taxonomy): domain Eukaryota; kingdom Metazoa; phylum Mollusca; class Gastropoda; family Provannidae; genus Alviniconcha; species Alviniconcha strummeri. The sequence goes on from OY757544.1 coordinate 8,756,003, forward strand.
ATCATGCAGACCCTGTCGCGCTACTACAGCAACACTTTCTCCGGTACGCTCTGAGGCTGGAGAGGAAGGGAGGTTTGATAGCTGGGGAGGAAGAAGGAAGAAGCCAGGATGTGAAAGGGTATCTGGACCTCACATAGCAGGGACATCATGCAGACCCTGTCATGCCACTATAGCAACACTGTCTCCGGTATGCTTTGAGGCCGGAGAGGGAGGGAGGTTTGATAGCTGGGAATAGGGGTGGATGAGGGAGGGTGTGATAGAGCCAGGACATGAAAGGGTATCTGGACCTCGCATAGCAGACATGATGCAGACCCTGGTGCACTACTACAGCAACAGTTTGTCCTGTATGGTCTGAGCCTGGAGAGGAAGGGAGGTTTGATAACTGGGGAAGAAGACAGCAGAAGGGTGTAATAGAGGGACGTGAAAGGGTATCTGGACCTCGCATAGCAGACATGATGCAGACCCTGGTGCACTACTACAGCAACAGTTTGTCCTGTATGGTCTGAGCCAGGAGAGGAAGGGAGGTTTGATAACTGGGGAAGAAGACAGCAGAAGGGTGTAATAGAGCCAGGACGTGAAAGGGTATCTGGACCTCTCATAGCAGGGACATCATGCAGACCTTGTCATGCCACTATAGCAACACTGTCTCCGGTATGCTTTGAGGCCGGAGAGGGAGGGAGGTTTGATAGCTGGGAATAGGGGTGGATGAGGGTGTGGCAGAGCCAGGATGTGAAAGCGTATAGCAGGAACATCATGCAGACCCTGTCATGCTTCTCCAGCGACACTTTCTCCAGTGCATTCTTAGGCCAGACAGGAAGGGAGGTTTGACAGCTGGGGAGGAGGGTGGGGAGGGGGTAGAGCTGGGTTTGAAAGTGGATACCTGTATATCACCAGGAAGGTCTTCTACAGCAGGAATGCCATGCAGATACTGTCACACCATTGCAGCAGTACTTCCTTGGGTACATTCCAAGGACAGAGAGGAAAAGCGGCTTGGTAATTGGGAAGAATGGGGAAGGCAAATTTGATTAAAGGACATCACCCATAGCTTTTTAGACTTTTTGTTCCAGTGCTTCTTAACTATATAAAAAAAAAAAGCAGTTTAAAAAAAAAAAAACAGCAACAACAACAAAACAGGAAAATTTCACATGTGTATGTTGTATGTATCCATCTTATACGTGCTGCAGACGCGAAGAAAAACAAGACAAAAAAGCTAACAAATGCACATGTGCATCAGTTTTACACATCCCAGCAGATGTGGATAAAAACAAGAAAAACAGTAACTAAGATGTGAACATGTATGACTCCATTTTGTTCAATCTGCAGATGTGGAAAAGCAGCAGGCTTTCAACCTGTTCCTTGGGATCTTTGAGCCAGTGGAGGGGCAACCCAACCTGTGGGATCTCCCTACCGACTTCTACCTGCACAACCCCTTCACCCTGGGCAGGATGCTCTCTGAACGCCCAAGGTGAGCAAAGTCACCTTTGTTTACAGCTCTGTAGTCACCCCCAGCGGCCCCCTCATCCCTCTCCCTGCATCCCTTTCCCCACAGTCTCCTTCCTGCTTCCCTTTCCCCACAGTCTTCTCCCCTCATCCCTTTCCCCACAGTCCCCTTCCCTCAACCCTTTCTCCACAGCCACCCTCTCTCTGGATCCCTTTCCCCACAGTCCGCTCCACTCATTTCTTTCCCCACAGTCCCCTCCACTCATCCCCCTCATAATAGTCCCCTCCCCTCATCCCTTTCCCCACAGTCCCCTCCCCTCATCCCTTTCCCCACAGTCCCCTCCACTCATCCCTTTTCCCATAATACCCTTCCCTGTATCCTCTTCCCCACAGTCCCCACCCCTCATCCCTTTCCCCACAGTCCCCTCCTCTTGTCCCTTTCCTCACAGTCCCCTCCCCTCATCCCTCTCCCCATAGTCCCCTCTCCTCATCCCTTTCCTCACAGTCCCCTCCCCTCATCCCTCTCCCCATAGTCCCCTCTCCTCATCCCTTTCCCCACAGTCCCCTCCACTCACCCCTTTCCCCACAACCCCCTTCCCTCATCCCTTTCCGCACAGTCCCTTCCACTCATCCCTTTCCCCATAGTACCCTTCCCTGTATCCCTTTCCCCACAGTCCCCTCCCCTCATCCCTTTCCCCACAGTCCCCTCCACTCATCCCTTTCCCCATAGTACCCTTCCATGTATCCCTTTCCCCACAGTCCCCTCCCCTCATCCCTTTCCCTACAGTCTGCTCCACTCTTTCCCCACATTCCCCTCCCCTCATCCCTTTCCTCACAGTCCCCTCCACTCATCCCTTTCCCCATAGTACCCTTCCCTGTATCCCTTTCCCCACAGTCCCCTCCCCTCATCCCTTTCCCCACAGTCCCCTCCACTCATCCCTTTCCCCATAGTACCCTTCCATGTATCCCTGTCCCCACAGTCCCCTCCCCTCATCCCTTTCCCCACAGTCTGCTCCACTCGTCTCTTTCCCCACATTCCCCTCCCCTCATCCCTTTCCTCACAGTCCCCTCCACTCATCCCTTTCCCCATAGTACCCTTCCCTGTATCCCTTTCCCCACAGTCCCCTCCATTTGTCCCTTTCCCCACAGTCCCCTCCTTTCACCCCTTTCCTCACAGGCCCCTCACTTCACCCCTTTCCCTACAGTTCCCCCTTCCCTTCCTGTATCTTGTGCCCTACAGTCCCTTCCCAGCATCCCTTTCCCCTCCCCTCCCTCCCCACATACCCTCCCCCCCCCCCCCCAATTATCAAGTGCAACGAGCATGTGGCTATATCTACATGGAGTTAAACTGCACCATAGAAATGGACGTTGACAGAGCTGTTTTGTAACTGCTTGACTTTGTGATGAAAAAACTGCCAGTGGGAAAGGGGGATCCCTACCTACAAAACTCTGGTGTTGGACCTGTAGTGGTGCCTTTGTTGCTGAAGGTGCAGGCGGTCTGGTGTTTGTACCTGTAGTGGTGCTGAAGGTGCGTGCTGTCTGGTGTTTGTACCTGCAGTGGTTTCCTTGGTACCAAAGGTACAGGCTGTCTGGTGTTTGTACCTGGTGTGGTTTCTTCGGTGCTGAAGGTGCAGGCTGTCTGCTGTTTGTGCCTGTAGTGGTGTCCTTGGTGGCGAAGGTGCAGTGTCTGGTGTTTGTACCTGTAGCGGTGTCCTTGGTGGCGAAGATGCAGGTTATCTGGTGTTTGTACCTGTAGTGGGGTCATTGATGGCGAATGTGCAGGTTGTCTGGTGTTTGTGCCTGTAGTGGTGTCCTTGGTGCCGAAGGTGCAGGCTTGTCTGCTGTTTGTACCTGCAGTGGTGTCTTTGGTGCTGAAGGTGCAGCCTTGCTTTTGGGCAAAGCTGATTCACTGCTTAAGTCATGCCAGTGCTTTGTAAGTGATGTTGCTGTTCTGTTGCGGGTGAAAATGCTGCCTTGGCAGTGGGAAGATGGAACTCCAGTCTACAGAACTTAGTTAAAGATATGTGCAGTGTTATACGAGTCTCCCTGAGGGCAGAGAATAACACGATATGACAGCAATCAATAATAATAACAATGCATTTGGTTTTCAGTTACTCTCAGTGGTGGGAGAACGCAGTGTACGAGCACCTGCCAAAGTCATACGATGAAGGTGAGTTGTCTCGTCTCCGTGTTGAGAACGCGAGGCAGGAATGGGACAGGGAATGAGAGCCCAGGCCCACCTCCCTGTTCACGCAGCAGCTCCTGAGCTCCGGACACCTGTCCACCACATGATGCCTCTCACACTCTGAGCATCGCTTTCCCGCAGCTTCCTCCAAACTCTGCCAGATTTAGTTACGCCACTGAAGGGGCGCTCTTTATCTCCGTGCAGCTGTCCAGCGACGCGGTCAGCGCCCTCCGAAAGGTTTGAGTACTGATAAGACTGTGGGAGCAACCTATCGCCCAAGCATGCATGTCAACATGAGACGCATCCACTCTGGGTTAAAAAATAGTTCCATCTCATTTCAAAACGATTGTGGTTTTATTTGTGCTGGTGTAAACTTTGTTGGCGGCTGTAAATGACACGCCTTGTTTTATTTGAGTTGTTTGTAACAAACTTACTACTGTTTGAGCACCAACAAAAAACTGCTCATTAGCTGTCAGTTTTCTGGACCATATGGTGTAACTAAATACGGCAATGGTTGAAGGAAGGATGTCGTAAACCAGTGCTTGGAGTTTGGATGCCTTTTTTACCAAGTTTAGAACTAGTTATGAGTGAACAACTGCTGGTGAGGTTGACAAACTAGAACAGCTCTAGAGAAATGTACTTGCCTATACGATGAAACACAAAGAACAATTAAACACAAGCGCTTTCACCAAAGTTTTCGTCGGGTGTAAGAAGATAGACTGAAAATAGTAAAAGAAGGAGGAAGTAAAGAAGAAGATAGACAAGGAGTTGATGTAACACAGACAAGGAGTTGATGTAAAACAATGTTAAGAATGTATACTGTTAGAACTGGTTAACCAGAACTCCACCCCTGTCAGACTGGCTGGATTACAACTGAGCATCTGCTGTAGGCATGTCCACCACATAACAACCCTGGCAGACTGAGGGCGAGGCTTTTCAACAGCCTTGACAACCTAAAGTGTGCAGCCATCTTCGTGCAGAGATTGCCCTGATGTAACCACCATGGTTGACTGGGCATTTAAAATCAAGTTCCTCCCTTTGTGTAGAGAGCCAAAGTTTCCATTTGAGTGCCTGGAAAGAAGAGTCAGTCAGTCACTGAATCGGTGATTGCGCTGAACATTTTTTGAACTGGCATGGCATCTATAATATGGTGAAAGTTGTTCACAGAATCTGGTCAGTATCTATAACATGGTGAAAGTTGTTCACAGAATCTGGTCAGTATCTATAACATGGTGAAAGTTGTTCACAGAATCTGGTCAGTATCTATAACATGGTGAAAGTTGTTCACGGAATCTGGTCAGTATCTGTCACATGTTGAAAGTTGTTCACAGAATCTGGTCAGTATCTGTAACATGGTGAAAGTTGTTCACAGAATCTGGTCAGTCATTGTAACTGGTCAGATACGTGGCCATGTATACTACTACTTTAGCCTTACTAGTAAACAACTTACTCCTTTCCCTGTCTAGAGCCGGCATACACGCACGTGTGCGCACACACACACACATACACTCGTGCCCCCACGCACCCCACACCCCACACACATGTATGTACACATGACACATGCACTCTTTGTGTGACACATTTACTAAGAAAAAGTTTTGTTGAGAACCGGTCAAACAAAATAACAGCCGGTACATCTGACACCCACATATGGACTGATCTTAACCAGTAAAATACCAGAAACTACCAGTTAATGTGAACTTTGCTGAGTTGGTCAGATATGCGTGCTATCTGTCATTCCAGTGGCAAAGAGTGAATCAGCACAGCTGGAGGTTTCCACCGTGCCGGCGAGCAGTGAGAACGTCAACATGTTCTTTGAGTTCTACCGCCCGGCAGAGCTGACTGTGTTTGAGGACCTGTACCAGTTCTTCATGTCAAGGGCCACCAGGTTAGTGTTGCCTCATTTTCTTGCGCATGTTTTGAATATCCACCCAAGTGGTGTACTTGCAGCTCTGTTTGGTTTGTTACGTGGCTGGTGCCATGTGAAACCTCTGCTGTCTTGGCATGTTCTGTGTACACCATACAACCACACACAATGTCATGTCACTTCATGCAAAACCATATACCTGGGTGAAAGTTTAAGTGCATGTTTAAGCTGCATCAAATGACGTGGGCTCAGAGCTCAGACAGTGGTGAATATATTAGGACTGCTGTGGGAAAGAATGCTTTGCGTGCTCCTATTATTATCATTGTTTTTATGTAGTTATGTCTATTTCAGTGCTAGAATGGCATAGTTCTCTCTGTAAACCCTCCCCATCCTCCCTTCTGTGTAAAGTGCATAGAACAGTGTTGTTCTAGTCACTGGATGTGTGCTCTGTGAAAGGTAATATTTGTTATTATTCTACAGTTTATGGAATACTTTGTTTTAAAAATTTGTTTATGTTTTGATTGTTGATTTTAAATTCATTTATGTTTTTATCTGTTTCTCAGAAAGTTCATGCCTAAAGGAGCTACTGACTTCAGTCCTTTCAAAGTGCGTGAACCCCCTGAGCCATCGGACAAAATAGGGTAAGGTCTGCTATGAGCATGCCAGTCATTCTCAGTTTTATTTGATGTTTAGTCCTTGTCTTAGCCTGGTCTTTATGCATGCTGCCTTGTGCTTTGCTTAGCTGTGCGCTGAGTGTCACTGGTAGAAAAGTTCAGCCAGATTACCGTAAACAGTTTTAGTAGTGTGGGGCTTTAGTGCGTTGTGTGATGGTCATTGATGTCAAGAAACAGTGAGAACACTATGCACACTTGCTGGTGTTTTCCCTCTTTCTTTTCTGTTTCTGAAATGACCTGGGCTGGGTATTGTGTATGCCCTGTCTCTGTGTTGTGTTTCTGAGCATAATATAAAGACCAGAAAAAAGTATGTATGCGTAAATTTATATAAGCGTGTACGTATTGCATGAGCCTGCTGTTAGTATTACCAATTATTTGTATTAAAATTTTGTATTCACTTTAATTGTTAACGTTTCTCTGTGTTTATTTTTGAGTGTTGCATTTGTCTTGGTTTACAGAAAGTCTACAAAGTGAGGGTTTTTGTCATGTTTAATCTTTGTCAGTGTCCACTTACACTCTGCTCTTTTTCCTCTGCATTACCAAAATGAACCATTTGTTCAATAATTTGTCTTCAGATAAAAGATGCATTTGTTTTTGATAAGCTTTAGTTGATACTGTCTGAAGAAAATAACTGTTGTGGGTTAAATCCTGAAGTAAAAATGACAGAAATAAAAGTAATCAACAACAACATACCTATGAGTATGCCAGTAATGTCAGAGTTTTCTCATATTTTCTGTTTAAAAAAGGTCTTTGAAATTCTTCATGATGATAATTGCTGTTTGGTTTTCTGTGTTTGTACTGGTTTTAGTGACCAGCACCCATTTTAAATGTTACTGGAAAATGACAACACAGTGTTTTGTTTATTCATTTTGAATGATATTTGGTTCAGTGTGTGTGTTATGCATGTGTGTGTATGTGCATGTTGTTGTTGTTGTATAGGTTGTTGTTTTGAGATTTGTTTCTTTTAATTCACCTTTAAACTAAAATCTTGTTTTGAGTCAGTGTATTTTGTACCTGCTTTATAATTTTGCATGTTTATTTACATAGCTTCCACAACATTGTAATGTATTGTAGCATGTGTCTATTTAACAGCATTGTCTGCATGCTAGTATGAATGAAAAAGCAGAAGAAAAAGGAAGTAAAGACAATCAACATACAAATATTTTGGTTCCTGCCCCCCTCGCCCCCCCCCCCCCCTTCTGGGAAAAGAAATCACCAAGCTGAGAATGTTCTTAATGCTAGGTAGGGGCGTGGATAGCTCAGTGGTTAGAGCGCTGGACTTGTGATTGAAAGGTTGCAGGTTCGAATCCCTGCTGGAGCGGCCGGAGAATTTTCTTCTCCAGGGTCGACTTTCTGTGCTGACTCTTATTTTGGTATCTGTTCCACCCCCGTGTTACCACAGTAGCACATAAAAGATCCCAGTCATTCTGCCAAAAGTGCAGGTGGCAGGTTACAGCTATACACACATACACCTTACGTATGTGGCTTTGCATGAAGTGACATGGAGCATGGTTGTATGGTGTACACAGGACTTGCGCTGAGACGGCTGCAGTTTCATGTGGCACCAGCCATGCCAGCGCTGTAAGTACATCACTTCGGTGGATATCCAAAAAACGTGCTATAAAGCTAGTCATTCATGCAGAACCACATGCGAGTGCAGTGAGTCTGCTCAAGAGAGCGGAGAATAGCGCTATATAAGTGATCATCAATCAATCAGTCAAATAGTATTAGGTGACAGCTGGCAGCCTAGTTATTCTTCCTTCATTTAAAATGTTTTTCCACCAGCAGATTCATTGTATGATCTATTCAGTTGTCTGGATGTTTCAGATTTAAAAAAAAAAAATTGTGTCTGGGTGTTGTGGTCCTGTAGAGCATGGGTGTTTGCATTGTGATGGCTCATCAGAGTTTGCTCAAGTGGTGAACATTGCATGTGCATTGCTGTGGTGTGTGCTGTGTTGTGTTGTAGCATCGCACGATTCCACCCCTCTCGTCTGACCAGTAGTGCGAGTCAGTTGTCCTTTCTCCGCAGCAGGTCAGTACCCAGTGAGTTTGTTTACAGGGGAGTAAGTAACTGGGTGGAGTGATACTTTGGGAATAAGAACCGAGTCATGTCTTCATTGCCGTCACTTGTACAGTCAGACCCTCGAAAGATGGAGTGGCTTGGACCATCAAAATCACTTCTTTCTAATATTCATTTGTCTTAGAAGGTGTTTGGAAATGGTTGCATGTTAGGTTGAACCTGAGAGTTGTAGCTGAGGAAACAAACTACCAAACAAACCAAAAAAATTGAAACATACAAGGAAAGAGTAGGTGGGGAGATTTCACTCATATTGTCTAGAATTTTGTGTCACAGGATTGTCTGGCATTGCATCTCAAGAGGATTTGACTGTAGTAAGTGTTTTTGAGGCATGAATACATGCAATATTGTATATACATTAAGAAGAAAAGATTATCATGTAATATTGCACATTATTGAAACAACTTGGTTTTAGGTATTCAACGCATACCATCCTGCAAAATGTTGCACTTCAGAGTAAACAAATGTTGTATGTATCATGCAGTGCATGATGTTTAAAACAAATTAATGTGTCACCAGAGAAGGGAATGCTCCACCCACTGATGCAAGCTCCGATGAAAGCGTGGCAGCATCCACATATTTAAAAGATTTACCAGAACCTTTTTCATCTCTCATTCATGTACGATTAAATTGGCCCCGTCGGTGTGAGAGAGTTCACTGGAAGAAAATGATGCTAAACCCTCAGGTAGAACTGGCAGATGAAAGAGCAGTGTGTCTCATCCATGCATGCTGAATGGCAGTTGAAAGAATGGTGTGTCTCATCTATGCATGCTGATTGGCTAATCATGTTCTGTCAATCGGATCTTGGTGACACGTTAAATTGCTGTTTCGTATTGCATTTGTTTTGTGCTAGATTGCACTTAGTATCTTCCTAAGCTTGTTTGTGGAGGTGTTGGTGTTTCTTTGGAGTACATTTTAAAACCTAGTCTAATGTATCTATTTGCCCCCTCTACTTCTCTTTCCCTCATTTTGATGTTGTTCTTTCATTAATTATTATAGCTTGAGGCTCGTTCATGCATGTGAGTAACAATTTTCAGCGTGTTTGTGCATTGTAGATCAGTATTAACACTGTGTTGCATGTGACCACAAATGCTGTGTTGGATATTTTCAACAGACTGCCTGTATCTTTCATCTTCTGATTTTATGCTAACACTTTTTCATGACACAAAATATTACGTTTGCCCTTTTTAACTTTCTCTTATCAGTCCAGCACTATTTGATTAATTTCCAGATCAGAGGTTTAATTGTTATTGCTCTTCCTATTATTACACATGTAGGCATTGTAACTGCATACAGGTCTGTGTTTTTTTGTGGTTAGAGTGTTTTAGAATTTATTTATTTTTAGCATTGCTTTAATTGTGTAGATTTTGGAATACTGGTTAAAGATTGATTCTAATAAGTATTTGAAAATGTGTAGACAAAAAAAGTTTTAGTTTGTATTTTTATAGTTATATGTGTCTACATTTAGGGGGGGCGGGTGTTATTTAAGGCTACATGTGTTTTTAAGGGTTACATCAGTGCAATGAATAGGGATCAGATGTTTTGTAAAAACCAGTAACAGATCTGAAGGGCCAAAAATCAGATTGGATTGGGTTGGGGGGAAACTGATGCACCAGATAGGGTCTTTATGAAGGGAGTAGTACTCTTTCCTTTTTTATTTTCTCTTCTTTCTGATTTAATCTACTTAAAGTCTTCCCGATCTAAATATAACATCACAACAGTTAATTGCTTGCTTGATGTTTTCTCTCTCTACACTTTGGCCTGAAAATTAAAAAACAAAAGGTAACAGGGTTTGAAGGGAAATATCCTGTACAGAACTGATTTGACTCTTTGAAATCTGCATCTGTCTGATCTGTGAAACTTGCGATTCTAGCCAAGAGGCCAGCCCCAGCTTATCAGGCAAGGACTCCATGACAGCTACCTTGTCTCAAGGGTCGGAGGACACAAGCAGCTCGGACGATTCCAGTGCAGAGGCAGGCATTTCCCTGTCGGAATCCAGCAGCCCATGTGATTCTGAACAAGAGTCCAACTATGTGTCATTCAGGGTATCTGACAGTTGGATTTATTGAAGTTTTTAATCTTGCGAAAATATGTAGTGTACAGATTATTTTGTATATTGAAATAACATACACAAAATCTTTTTTAAAGCCTCTTGAAGTGCTTTATAATGCATGCAGACATGTATGCACAA